>LR738714.1:101676671-101769083 GCA_902687465.1 Secale cereale | reverse complement strand
CCCCACATCGCTCTCTCCTTCCCCCCGATCCAGATCTGGATCGGGAAGGGGAACGACCCGCCCCGATCGCTCGACCCCGTCGCCGCCACCACGACATCGCTTGTAGTAGCTCACCCGCCGTCGTCGGTGCAGCCTTCCCTTCTCCCTCGTCCCCGAACTCCTCAACCGCGGACCCCAAGCTCGACGTCGCGTCGCCCTCACCGTCGCCTGGAGGAACACCTCGCTGGAGCCCCGCGTCGCCTCGGATCCGTTGCCTCGCGTCCCCATCCTCCTCCTCGCCGGACTGCCTCCCCGGCGTCGCGTCGTCCTCGTCCCCCACCTCAAGCCTGCTGCCATTACCCTACACTACCCGGTGAGGCACCGCGCCTCCCCTTCTTCCCCTATGCCTCCACCACCGCATCGGCCTGCGCCGGGTCGCCGCCCCTCACCGGCGCCCGCACACGCCGGCCGGCCAACCGTGGCCGCGCCCGGCAGCCTCGCCCCCATCGTCGCCCCGATCGCGCTACGGCCCCGCCTCCCGCTCTCCTGGCCGCACCTGCCGGCGGCCACCCAACTCCGGCCCTTCTCCGCCGCCGGCCGGGGCCTCGCCCTCCGCTGCCGCCCCCAGCACGGGGCGCTGAGGCCGTCGGTGCCCCATGGTGCCGGCGAGGCCACGGCCTCGCCCTCATTGGGCGCACGCCCAGTACCCGCACGCCCAGTGCCCGTTTCGCCCAAACCCACTAGGCCCCCTACCCTATGACAAGCGGGCCCCAAGCCCCAGAACAAAAAAAAGATATATAAATATAAATAATTAATAATATTAATTAATTAATTAATTAACTAGATAATTAATCTAATTAATCTTGTCTTTATTTAACCTAATGGATAATTAAATAAATTAAATAATGTTAAGATTAAAGTAATTAATTGTGATTAATCTAATTAACTTTAACTAGTTAAACTAATCAGGATTTGGTTAATTAAATATAGACCTAATTATACTGTGTCCCTGACCAGTGGGACCCACTGGTCAGGTTGACCAGTCAACCATGCTGACATCATCATGATGTCGTGCTGATGTCATAAATCCTTTTTCGAATTAATTTAATTAATATTAAATTCCAAAAATTAATAAAAACTTTAGAAAATCATATCTTTTAAACCATAACTCGGATGAAAATACTTTGTACATGAAAGTTGCTCAGAACGACGAGACGAACCCGAATACGCGGTACGTTCGTCCGCCACACATATCTATCATATCGAACATGCAACTTTCCCTTCCGTTTCATCTGCCCGAAAATGCCTAATACTGGGAATACTTTCCCGGATGTTATTCCTCTTCGCCTGTATCATCGAGCACCGCGTTAGGTCACACGTAGCACCGCCTTTGCCATGTTATGCTTTGTGATGCTATTGTTTGCTCTGTTATTTATTTGTTTCCCCTTCGTTGCTTATTTTCGGTAGACTCCGATACTGTGATAGCCCCCGAGACCATTGATGCTTCGGTGTTCGACTACGGCTACGCTTCCGAACATTCCTTTCGTCTGCAGAGCTTCCAGGCAAGCCCCCCTTTGATCACCAGATATCGCCTATTCTTCTCTCTACTGCTTGCATTAGAGTAGTGTAGCATGTTACTGTTCGGTTACTCCTATTCTGTTGCATAGCCTGTCATTGTTGCTACAACTGTTGATACCTGTACCTGCCATCCTAATGCTTAGTATAGGTTGCTAGTATTCCATCAGTGGCCCTTCATTCTTGTCCGTCTGCCATGTTATACCATCGGGCCGTGATCACTCGGGTGGTGATCACGGGTATCTACTACATACACTTTACATGACACATGATGTGACTAAAGTCGGGTCGGCTCATTGAGTACCCGCAAGTGATTTGATATGGGGGCTGAAAGGACAGGTGGCTCCATCCAGGTAGTGGTGGGCCTGAGTTCCTGACGGCACCCGAGTGGATCTTTGTGGCGGAGCGACAGGGCAGGTTGAGACACCCAGTGGAGAGGTGGCCTGGCCCTGGTCGTTGTCCGCGGTTATTTCGTAATAACACGCTTAACGAGTTTGGATATTTGATCTGAGTCTGGCTGTTGGCCTATACGCACTAACCAGCTACGTGGGAATAGTTATGGGTACTCGACGTCGTGGTATCAGCCGAAGCCTTCTTGACGTCAGCGGCTTAGCGGCGCGCGCCGGGTTGGACCGCGTAACGTAACTTCCTTAGTAATGGAGGTTGCTAGGTCTGCTCACCGGCCGCCCTCGCAACGTGCAGGTGTGCATTGGGCGATGGGCCCAGACCCCTGTGTGCTTAGGACTTAGACCGGCGTGCTGACCTCTCTGTTGTGCTTAGGTAGGGCTGCGACGTGTTGATCTTCCGAGGCCGAGCATGACCCTGGAAAGTGTGTCCGGCCAAATGGGATCGAGCATGCTGGGTTATGTGGTGCACCCCTGCAGGGAAGTTAATCTATTCTAATAGCCGTGTCCCTCGGTAAAAGGACGACCCGGAGTTGTATTCCGACCTCATGACAACTAGAATCGGATACTTAATAAAACACACCCTTACCAGTGCCAGATACAACTCGGTGGTTGCTCTCTCACAGGGTGATGTGCGGGAGGATCGCCGAGTAGGATTATGCTATACGATGTTACTTGGTGAACTTACCATCTATTCCCTTCTACTGCTGCAAGACGGAGGCTGCCAGAAGCGAGGATACTTGTTACTTTCCAGCTACCCTCTTCTACTGCTGCAAGATGGAGGTGGCCAGAAGCGTAGTCTTCGTTTGGATTAGCTATCCCCCTCTTATTCTGGCATTCTGCAGTTCAGTCCACAGATATTATCCCTTTACACAGATATCTTTGCATATGTAGTGTAGATCCTTGCTTGCGAGTACTTTGGATGAGTACTCACGGTTGCTTTTCTCCCCCTTTTCCCCTTTTGTCCCTTCTTCTCGGATGTCGCAATCAGATGGTGGAGTCCAGGAGCCAGAAGATCCCGATGAGGTTTCTACATGGTGTTCGGCTTCAAGGAGTAGTTAGGAGGTCCCAGGCAGGAGGCCTTGCCTTTTCATCATTGCTACTTTTGTGCTAGCCTTCTTAAGGCAAACTTGTTTAATTTATGTCTGTACTCAGACATTATTGCTTCCCCTGACTCTTGTGTTTTCGAGCTTTTGTATTCGAGCCCTCGAGGCCCCTGGCTTGTAATATAAAGCTTGTATTATTTTAATTTGTGTCTAGAGTTGTGTTGTGATATCTTCCAGTGAGTCCTTGATCTTGGTCGTACACATTTGCGTGCATGATTAGTGTACGGGCAAATCGGGGGCGTCACACTATCGCCACCGCTGGATCAACTATATTCGCCTCATGAAGACGGATCATGGATCAGACGCACAGAGACACTAGAAACACGTCTAGAAGCAAGAACCCTAGTCGTGGGAGTGATCTGGAGGGAGGAAACGGCAAGAGTAGGCTGTCGCCTCCACCATGCTAGTCAAGAAGGATCCAACATCATCCCCACTGTCATCGTCATCTACTCCTTCACCTATTGTAATATCAAGAACCCTAGAGGATTAACTTTTGCATTACATGTGCAATTCATTCATGATTTCCATCTTCGTTGGTCTGATGTTTGTTGCCTTCATGTGTGAGTAGTTCCCTTAGTCCTTGGGGAAATGGATGAACCCTAGTGTGTGATAGATTGATTGATATTAGGATTTTACATCCTCTTTGCATGTCTATGTTAATAATCTTCTTGGCGCTGGGTGAAGTCGACCATCCAATGTATGCCAATTTTGGATGAAAGGTTATTACTCTTAGTGAACCGTGTGGTTGGCGAGGTGGGTGAGTGATAGACCCCATTTACCTTCATAGCGGATCATTGCAACAAGGGTAAAAGTAAAAGTAAAATAGAGACCACCTTAACAATTCACATGCACTCTATTCATACCATTCGAGAGACAAAAAGATTGATTCTTGTGCTCCCTATGGGATCGATACTCTTACTTCGAAAAAGCTACAACTAAACCATGTGCACTTGCAGGACATCTAGAGGATTCAGTGGCGTGATATGAGGAGGGAGGTGGCATCGACAAACGTGGCAGGGAAGAGATCTGACGAGGATTCACTTGGGATGGGGGGAGAGGGAAATAATAGAATGGGCAGGCAAACTAGCGGAGGCAGAGCTTGGTCCGTGAGCTGGTGGGACGGATGCGTGGGTCGTCGGTGATGTTGTGGTACGGGACGCGGTGAGATGGCCGGTAGGTGCGGCTAGTTAGGGGGCGCTTGAGGTGGAATCATCGTCTGGGGAGGTGGCGGGCGAGGCTGGTGGCGGAACTAGTGTGGGAACACGAGATCCGGTATGGCTGGTTGATTTGTGGCCGGGGATGTGGGGGAAGCAGCAGGTGCAGTGGCACAGTGGAGGGGAGGGGAGGTCTAGAGAGGGGAGCCGCAGACATGGAGGATGAAGTGGCTGGAGAGGAGGGAGAGCCGAGGATGTCCTCTAAGGCCATGTCGACTGATACCAAGAAAAGGGATGAAGATGCACCCACACACTTTCTATATTGATCGAATAGGAGTACAAGGTACAAATAAGGAGAGAAGAACACTGCTCTCGAGATAAGATGTGTTGGGGAACGTGGTATTTTAAAATTTTCCTACGATCACGCAAGATCTATCTATCAGATGTATAGCAACGAGGGGAAGAGTGTGTCTATGTACCCTTGTAGACCGGGAGCGGAAGCGTCAAGTGACGCGGTTGATGTAGTCGAACTTCTTCGCGATCCAACCGATCAAGCACCGAACATACGGCACCTCCGCGTTCAGCACACGTTCAGCTTGATGACGTCGCACGAGCTCTTGATCCAGTTGAGCTTCACGGGAGAGTTTCGTCAACACGACGGCGTGGTGACGGATATGATGTATCTACCGGCGCAGGGCTTCGCCTAAGCACTGCAACGGTATGACCGAGGTGTGTTTCTGTGGAGGGGGGCACCGCACACGGCTAAAACAATTCAACTTGTGTGTCCTAGGGTGCCCCTCTGCCCCCGTATATAAAGGAGCAAGGGAGAGGCCGACCCTAGAGGGGGCGCGCCAAGTGTGGGGAGTCCTACTAGGACTCCCAAGTCCTAGTAGGATTCCTCTTTCCTTTCCGGAGTAGGAGAGAAGGAAAGAGGTGGAGAGGGAGAAGGAAAAGGGGGCTGCACCCCTTGTCCAATTCGGACCAGAGGGGAGGCGCGCGCCTCCTTCCTTTTGGCCTTTCTCCTCTATTCCCGTATGGCCCAATAAGGCCCATATACTCCAAAAAATACCCGAATCACTCGGAACCTTTCCGATGTCCGAATATAGTCGTCCAATATATCGATCTTTACGTCTCGACCATTTCGAGACTCCTCGTCATGTCCCCGGTCTCATCCGAGACTCCGAACTCCTTCGGTACATCAAAACTCATAAACTCATAATACCGATCGTCATCAAATGTTAAGTGTGCGAACCCTACGGGTTCGAGAACTATGTAGACATGACCGAGAATCATCTTCGGTCAATAACCAATAGCGAAACCTGGATGCTCATATTGGCTCCTACATATTCTACGAAGATCTTTATCGCTCAAACCGCATAACAACATACGTTGTTCCTTTTGTCATTGGTATGTTACTTGCCCGAGATTCGATCGTCGGTATCTCTATACCTAGTTCAATATCGTTACCGGCGAGTCTCTTTGCTCGTTCCGTAATACATCATCTCGTGACTAACTCATTAGTCTTTTGCTTGCAAGGCTTATTATGATGTGCATTACCGAGAGGGCCCAGAGATACCTCTCCGACACTCGGAGTGACAAATCCTAGTCTTGATCTATGCCAACACCACGAACACTTTCGGAGACACCTTTAGAGCATCTTTATGATCACCCAGTTACGTTGTGACGTTTGATAGCACACAAGGTGTTCCTACGGTATTCGGGAGTTGCATAATCTCATAGTCATAGGAACATGTATAAGTCATGAAGAAAGCAATAGCAGTAAAACTAAACGATCATAGTGCTAAGCTAACGGATGGGTCTTGTCCATCACATCATTCTCCTAATGATGTGATCCCGTTGATCAAATGACAACTCATGTCTATGGTTAGGAAACATATCCATCTTTGATCAATGAGCTAGTCTAGTAGAGGCATACTAGGGACACTATGTTTTGTCTATGTATTCACACATGTACTAAGTTTCCGGTTAATACAATTCTAGCATGAATAATAACATTTATCATGATATAAGGAAATATAAATAACAACTTTATTATTGCCTCTAGGGCATATTTCCTTCAAGATGGGCATGCACAATAAACTCAGTTAGATCCTATAATCTATGCACTCATTACAACAACCCACGAAACTGTACAACGTGACAAAGTACATGAGTTACATAGACACATTTTAACAGACCCAACCTACGATGAGGCTGCCACACGAGCTCACGGGCACCATAGAAGGAGACGGTCGATAAGGCCCGGTGGGAGGCCGACATCCAGGGGATCTCACAGGCTCCACGAGAGCCTAGCCAGACCATCTGTAATGCCCAGGATGGGACTATATCTCCTACGTGTCGAGGCACGACTTAAAGATATAAGCCCATCCTAGAATGATCTCAAGTTTGGTATCTTTGCACGACTCATGTAAAAGAGGGATTAAATTGCAAAAGGAGATAGTTGGCTTACACTCGCCACTTCACACAATACATTACATAAGCATAACATCATTCAAAACATCACAGCCCATCTAAGGGTAAGATCCAAAAGAAAGATACCAAACAACATAACGCCACAGGTCAGGATCGAATCCTAGTAGAAACCACTACTGATCGTCGAAACGTCACAAGCAAGCGGCCACTCTCTTCATCGAGCTCCCAGTGAAGAACTTGAACCAGCTCTTGCATCATCCTCGGCTGAACCTGCATCTGGTGTTGTAGTATCTGTGAGCCACGAGGACTCAGCAATCCCATAACCATGGGTATCAAGACTAGCAAAGCTTTGTGGGTAGGAAGAGGTAAAGTGGTGAGGTTGCAGCAGCGGCTAAGCATAATATGGTGGCTAACTTACGAGTACCAGAATAAGATGAGCATCTACGCAAACGGTCGCAAAAGTAGTGATCGCTAAAGATCCTAACTACATACGAATCAAACATAACCCCACCGTGTTCTCTTCTCAAAGTGAAAAGAGACAGTCACGGTTACTCACACAGTTGTGTGTTTTACTTCGGATCATCTGTCAAGTTTTCTACAACCGGACATTAACAAATTCCAATCTGCCACATAACCGCGGGCACGGCTTTCGAAAGATTATAACCCTGCAGGGGTGTTCCAACTTAGCCCATCACAAGCTCTCACGATTAGCTGAAGTGATAAATATAATATCATCACCCCTTATCTTAGGGAAAATCCGATCAGGCTCGGCATCCCGGTAGCACAAGTCATTTCGACAATGGTAAAACAAGTCCAGCAAGACCTCCCGGTGTGTCGACACCCTGATAGTAGCCGCGCGTATCTCGTCTCAGGACACTACCGGATGGGCGATGCTACAGGTTATACCAGATACCTCGGGTTTCCCCAAGGCGGCCCTGCAGGACCCCCGTTTGGGACCAACACCATTAGCACTGGCCCCCCCTGCTATGTAGAATTAAGAATCCTCGGGTAGCGCTAACTCCCTATGCAAATTTAATTAATTAATTAAGTTGTTATTATGAGCAAATTAAAACCAAAGTTGGGCCTTGCTGGAGGAGTTTTATTCAAAGTCGAACTGTCAAGGGGTCCCCATTTCACCCATCGTGTAAGGAACGCAAAATCAAGGAACATAATGCCGGTTTATCGGCGCCTAAGGTGGCATGAGTGGAACAAAACACCGAGCAAAAGGCCAAGCCTTCCACCCATGCCCAGTATATAGGTGTGTTAATAATAATTATAGATATTGTGATATATCCAACAACAAGTTCCCTCCTGGAACGAACTTCAACTTCACCTGCAACTAACAACGCTATAAGAAGGACTGAGCAAGCGAGGCTGAGCAAGCGGGTAACATAGCCAAACAGTGGTTTTGCTAGGAAGGTGTCAAGGTTAGAGGTTTCATGGCAACAAGGAGAGGCTGACATAAAAGATGGGTAGCGCGACATGTAACGATAGCATCGAGACAACTAAGCATGGCAATGGTAGTAAAGGTATCCAAGGGTATGATCATCTTGCCTGGGATTCCACAAGGGAGAAGAACGGGTCCATGAAGTAGACGGAGCAACATAGTCGAGCGAATCCTCACAACTCTGGAACGAAACCGAAGCTAACAAGAGAAGCAACCGGAAAGAAGCAAACAACACGGTAAACACACAAGCATAAACATGGCATACGATGCACATCCAAGTATGATGCATGTCCGGTTTAAATATGCATGGCATGGCAAGTGCACAAACAAAACTACAAGTTAAGTGGAGCTCAATATGCAACGAGTTGCATATTGACGAAACACCACATTTATTTATTTAGTTGACTCTCGTTTATTAACAAGACAAGATTAAATGTTTGTTAACATGGCAAGAGGTGAAGCAAAACAAACTAACTAATTAGACATTTTAAATGAGGCCGGAAATAACAAAAACAAATTTCGGAAAATCCCCATGAACATGTTTAGTAATATAAGCAAACAACAATTCACACATATTAATGTTGTTAATATGATGCGGATGACATGATCAAGTTTATGCAATTTTTATTAAAAGTAGACAAGAAGAAGATATGAAGTAGTGTCACCGTGGTGGAAGGAAAGGGGTGCCACGGCAACAATTCCGAAAATGATGCCACGGCAACATATCGGTTCCGGTAACTCGTTGAGAGTCCGGTGCAAAAGGAAAGATGGCGTGAGCGAGCCAAACGAGATGAAAGGTGGGGCGATCCCGTTACCGGGTTCCCACGAGTCGGCGACGAGGCAACCGAGGAACAAGACAAAAGGTCGAAACGGGCACGGTGCACACAAGGAAACATTTCATACAACCACAACAAGCATTCCACGAGTCATCCACGGGGTCGTCTCGTTATACCTTTGAAGCGTGCGTTTCGGGGCGGTTCGAGACGTAGAGGAAGAAGTCGTTCTCGCGAGTCGTAGAGGAAGTAGTGGTTCACGTTTCCGAAGAGGAAGTAGTTGTTCCGTAGAGGGAAGTAGTTGTACTCGCGGTCTTCGGCGACGGTAGTCGTTTCGACGTCGATTTCGTAGATGTACTAGCGGTCTCAGCGAGGGTAGTGGTACACGGCGACGGTAGTCGTTCACGGAGCTCGTAGCCGTAGATGTACACGGGGCGACGGTAGACGTTCGGGCGACGGTAGACGTTCGGGCGACGGTACACGTTCGGGCGTCGGTGGTAGTAGAGGAAGTAGAGGTTCTTGACGTTCGGAGACCGGTCTTGCCTGCGGTGCACTTGACGAAAAAAACAACAGCACACAAAACAAAACACAGCAGTCTCGGGACTCCATGGTCATCGGTAGTGCTGCAGACCACGGCGCGCGGCTGCTCCTGGCCGGCGCTGGAGCGCATCGAGGAGGCGAGGGTGGATGCGCAGGGGCCACCTGGGAGCTGCTCTGCTGCGCGAAACGAGTTGGACGAGGCCGCGGTGGAGCTGATGGCCGGTGGGGCGGCTTGAGGGAAAAGGCCTGAGGCTCCTGGAGGAGCGGACTTGCTGCGCGGCGGGGCTGGAGACGGGCGCTCGGGGCCGCGGCACTCTGCCACAGGAGGAGGGGGCGCTCCGGGCGCTGTCCTGGCTGGCGCGTCGGCGGTGGCCCGCGGGGCGCCAGGCGCGGAGAAGGCGAGCGCTGGCTGGCGCTCAGGCGCTGCGGCCTGGCCGGCCCTGGTGCGGCCATCCCGTGCTGGAGATGCGGTGGTGGCGAGGCGAACGGAGGCTGGGGCCTCGGGCGAAGGCGGGCTCGGCCTGGAGAAGGAGAAGGGCGCAGGAGAGAATCGGGAGGGAGATCGGTCGGGCGCTGGAGAGTGGATCGGGAGAGAGCCAGAGGGAATCGGGATCGGGACAAGGGAAGGAGATCGAAGGGAGGCTGCGGGGGCTAGAGCGAGTTACACTGGCGGCGGCTCGGGATGAGGGAACGAGAGGAGGTGTCCTGGGTCGGCCTAGGGTTAGGGGAGGTGTTGGGCCGGATGGCCTAGAGGACTGGCCCGCTGGGAGAAATGGCCTAGGAGGAGAGGGAGACTGCTGGGCTGGGAGGCCTGGCTGCTAGGCTCCTTCTTATTTTATTTCTTTAACAGAAATAAAAATAGAGAGAGAAAAGGGAAAAAACAGAGAATGAAAGAAAAGGAGAGAAGAAAGAAAGGGAAGCTATGCAAGAATTTGCACATGAGGTTATTTTCTCGGGCTCATAAAAATGAGCACGGTCCGAGAAAAATATAAAAGGCATGATCGGAAAATAATTCAAACATATTTGAATCTAATTCAAATGGGTTTGAACTAAGACTTGATTATTGAAGTGTCCAAAAATGTTCGAATTTTCGGAGGAACCTCGAAACAACGGAAAGGAATTATTGGCAAGGTTTTTGAAGGAAACTCGAAGTAGGAAAAGCATGGGGAAATTATGCATGTGTGTTGCGGGTAATTCCAAACAATGGAATATTTATTATATAGCTCCCTAAATATTGGGATGATATGTTTTAAAGAGAAGACATTCTTCCCTCGATTTAAATGGACCGAAGGTCCACACAATTTATTAGGTTGAGATGCAAAGAAAAATGACATGATGGCATGATGACATGATGCAATGCAAAAATAAAAACACAAGCACAAAATAAACACACGAGCAACCCGGAACATCTGGAATCTTCTGAAATCTTCTGGGACGTCGGTCTTCGGGCGTCACAACTCTCCCACACTAACAGAGGATCTCGACCCGAGATCCTAGAGATGGCACCGGGTAAAACGGAAGAGGAAGAGGTAAAACAAAGTTGCTTCTTTGACAGACGAGTGAAACCAAAGAACCTTGAGAGGTTGAACATTCTTGAAAGAAAGAATACAATGGAGATGAACGAAGTTGAGAGCACTCCGTTGGAAAAGAGGAACAAGGAGCATTATGAGAACCTTGAAGATTGAAAGACATGAACCATTAGCTTACGAACCAAAAGAATATGAAACTGCAATGGTAAGCCAAGGAATAAGAATGACAGAATTTGGGCAGCACTCCGACTGAAAATGGAAGGAATTGAACAAGAACTTGAGGAGATGGACTGATACTTGATGAAAACAACAACATATTGTCTCCGAAACAATTAAAAGAATGGCACAAGGGTAAGAAAGATTCAGACAGCACTCCGGTTAAAAGACAGGCAAAACATGAAAAGATGAGGGAACTAGAATGAAGAATACCACACTCCCGATAAATAGATAAACAAGGAAAAAAACATGATATCTATAAAAAACGAGATGATGGGACGAAGAGAGCAATAACACAAGGCCTCCGGAACGAATAATGGAGTGAAAAGATCGAAGAAGAATAACTTCTTCAACTAGAAATGATTTTGAAGGCATCCTTACGAAGAAGGGTTGAACGGAGTTGTTGGAAATTCAACAACGAAAGAATAAGCTTGATGTGGGCTTATGGAAAACATCTTAAAATTAAGAGGTGACAACCAGCCACTAACTTAAACAATTGATTGGATTGAGATCAACAAGGAGACGATAAACTTATATCACCGGGATGATAAATGAAGAACTTGGGTCATTTATAAGCACCATAATAGCAACAATCCTTAGGGAAAGCTTTAGGTGAAATACAACCCAAGATAACTCCAAGAGATAAAAATGAGGGGTTGAAAGGATCTCCTAAAGAGAAAGAAATGATGGTTTTAATTATCTCATTCCTGACAACTTGTGAATCATGAAACATGAAGAATTGTCAAAAATGACATAACACCATCTGAAAAGATACGGGAGAAAGAATTGCAATTGGAAAGCATGATGAAGAATGGTTGAGCTCCAACAAGAATCTTGATGAAGACTTCGAGGATGAATTAAAAACATGATGAACCACCATGAAGAACTCCGGTAATGAAAGCATGAGAAGTGAAAGATGAAAAGAATAAGATTCAAGGCCTGCGATGAATTAGATGGAGCTTTGAAATGATATAATTGAAATAACTTGAAGCTCCGGAAAACAAGATGAACAACTTAGAACCGAAGATATGATATGATGAATAAGCTCCAGACAAAAGAATTAAACATTTGGAAGGAACAAGAATAAGAATTATGTTGTGAGTATCCTTCACCAATTTAAATTGATGACAACCAATGGATTTGGCATACAACTTATTCTCGTTGGAAAGAATTAAGAGAGATCTCGCACAAGCTCGGATAATTACTCAACGAACCACCGGTAGGATTATGAAAAGAACAAATGAATTAAAACGATAACAACGGAAGGGTAATCTTGAATGAACCACCGTAAAAATATGGAGACGAACAAAGAGACATCAATGAAGAATATTTGGAGGACGAAGTTGAAAACTGAGAACGAAGAAAACTTCTGAAATGATGGCTTTCGGAGGATCACAAAGAAAAGAAATCATGAAATGCTTCGGATGGCATAAACGAATTCCTCACAATCGGAACAATAATGAGGATGGCATGAAGCTAGAACCACGAATCTTCAAGAGAACGGGCCAAGATTTAAGAGAAACACTTCTCCGATCTTCAAATGTTGAGAATGAAGACGAGAAATGCCATGAAGAATTTCGAGATACTCCGGACGAATGACAAGAGGAAGGTGGAGCTAAAGATGGAAATAATTGAAAACAAGCTTGGAGAAGGCATGTGACTGATGGAGATCATTCTTACGTCACACTTTGAAAAGAATTTGAGTATAACTCCAGAAAAAATTAAAAGAGTCAGGTAAGATCGTGGGAAAAGACCTGTGGGTTAGGGCCCACTCAAAAGAAATCACCGTTGAAAAAGATTGCTTAAGAGATATTGCACCGGTTGAATTAAATGGCTTGAATAAGATAACAATCCTCAAAAAAAAACTTGAACGGATTAAAAATTGAAACACGAATTTTCAGCACTCCAGATATGAATAGCAAGAGGAGAATGATTAATTGGTGCACCGGAATAAGAAAGCATTGTGAAAAGGTGAAAAAGGATAAGATCAACACCGAAATCTTGAATTACATCCACCGGCAGAATATGAGAACAAAAGAATGATGAACTTGAAGCTCTTGAGCATCTTCACGATAATTCACCGGATAAGAACATTGAAGGAAAAGAAAAAAGGGAGGGAGGGTGGGGAAACAAAGACAACTTGAGACGAACAAAATGGACACCGGTTGGAAAAGAATTTAACATGACCTTCTTGATGATCAAGAAGAATTAGCACTCCCATAGAAATATGAGAACACCGATTAGAAAAGGTATGGAATCAACATTTGACATCGAAGCAACTCGAATACCAGAATCAAAACGAAACAAAGGATAGATATTTCGCAGCATCATCTTCACAATATCATCCGAGCAAAGAATTGAACGAATGAATACCGTAGGTACATCAACTTGACGAGAAGCCACTTGGAGAACAAAAGTAAATAAAAAAAGGAACAAGGAACAGATAGAACAAATACAAGATAGAAGCTTCGTTCGACATCTTCGTGCTGAAAGCTCATGGAACGTGTTACAAAAGGGTTTTGCAATCCCCGGATCAGCATAGCCAAGGACCCTATAAGATGCAACTCCCGATCAGAACAAGTCCATAAAACCACTTCACTCAATGTAGAACCCCGAACTTCATATCATGCATTCGTTGGAAGAATGCCTAGAACTACTAGATGAACCCACCTATTAATTTCCGAAAGTTCCCAGTTGTGCAATCAGGTGTTGGGGATACACGGGAAGCACCGCGCAATCAACTCTAAACCTACATCCAGGTGTATCCATCCTTCAACACATAACCAGTCTTTCTCGGAAACCGTTTACCTCGGACCTTCGAAACGCATCCACTATACAAGCTATGGCAATACTCCCGAACTACCTCCCCAGTACTGGGTGATGTCGGGGTTATCTTGCCACTAACCGCATAGGAGAGTTTTCGATGTCGGCCGTCTTAAGTATTCTAGTACTGCCGCGATGGATTTGTGACGACAACACCTCGGAGCTCAACTCCCCGGGACACTGCCACAACCCCTAATGACAGGAGGCATCGAGAACAATGTTCTCGTCACAAAGACATCGAAACAATCCAAACAATACTCGCGAGATCCTAAAAAAAAATTGGTGCAATTTTTTGAAAGTAGAAGAGGCAAGAGTAGTCGTCAGGAGTCCTTACCAGAGTGAAAGGGATGAGAAGCAAAGAAATCCTACTCTCCGATATATATAGGACTCAAAACATTTTCAAGTGTGTGTCTAGACTCAACCGTCAACGATTCGATCAATCAGTGGGGGCTTCTAGGTCGGAGAAGGCTCTGGTACCAACTTGTAATGCCCAGGATGGGACTATATCTCCTACGTGTCGAGGCACGACTTAAAGATATAAGCCCATCCTAGAATGATCTCAAGTTTGGTATCTTTGCACGACTCATGTAAAAGAGGGATTAAATTGCAAAAGGATATAGTTGGCTTACACTCGCCACTTCACACAATACATTACATAAGCATAACATCATTCAAAACATCACAGCCCATCTAAGGGTAAGATCCAAAAGAAAGATACCAAACAACATAACGCCACAGGTCAGGATCGAATCCTAGTAGAAACCACTACTGATCGTCGAAACGTCACAAGCAAGCGGCCACTCTCTTCATCGAGCTCCCAGTGAAGAACTTGAACCAGCTCTTGCATCATCCTCGACTGAACCTGCATCTGGTGTTGTAGTATCTGTGAGCCACGAGGACTCAGCAATCCCATAACCATGGGTATCAAGACTAGCAAAGCTTTGTGGGTAGGAAGAGGTAAAGTGGTGAGGTTGCAGCAGCGGCTAAGCATAATATGGTGGCTAACTTACGAGTACCAGAATAAGATGAGCATCTACGCAAACGGTCGCAAAAGTAGTGATCGCTAAAGATCCTAACTACATACGAATCAAACATAACCCCGCCGTGTTCTCTTCTCAAAGTGAAAAGAGACAGTCACGGTTACTCACACAGTTGTGTGTTTTACTTCGGATCATCTGTCAAGTTTTCTACAACCGGACATTAACAAATTCCAATCTGCCACATAACCGCGGGCACAGCTTTCGAAAGATTATAACCCTGCAGGGGTGTTCCAACTTAGCCCATCATAAGCTCTCATGATTAGCTGAAGTGATAAATATAATATCATCACCCCTTATCTTAGGGAAAATCCGATCAGGCTCGGCATCCCGGTAGCACAAGTCATTTCGACAATGGTAAAACAAGTCCAGCAAGACCTCCCGGTGTGTCGACACCCTGATAGTAGCCGCGCGTATCTCGTCTCAGGACACTACCGGATGGGCGATGCTACAGGTTATACCAGATACCTCGGGTTTCCCCAAGGCGGCCCTGCAGGACCCCCGTTTGGGACCAACACCATCAGCACTGGCCCCCCCTGCTATGTAGAATTAAGAATCCTCGGGTAGCGCTAACTCCCTATGCAAATTTAATTAATTAATTAAGTTGTTATTATGAGCAAATTAAAACCAAAGTTGGGCCTTGCTGGAGGAGTTTTATTCAAAGTCGAACTGTCAAGGGGTCCCCATTTCACCCATCGTGTAAGGAACGCAAAATCAAGGAACATAATGTCGGTTTATCGGCGCCTAAGGTGGCATGAGTGGAACAAAACACCGAGCAAAAGGCCAAGCCTTCCACCCATGCCCAGTATATAGGTGTGTTAATAATAATTATAGATATTGTGATATATCCAACAACAAGTTCCCTCCTGGAACGAACTTCAACTTCACCTGCAACTAACAACGCTATAAGAAGGACTGAGCAAGCGAGGCTGAGCAAGCGGGTAACATAGCCAAACAGTGGTTTTGCTAGGAAGGTGTCAAGGTTAGAGGTTTCATGGCAACAAGGAGAGGCTGACATAAAAGATGGGTAGCGCGACATGTAACGATAGCATCGAGACAACTAAGCATGGCAATGGTAGTAAAGGTATCCAAGGGTATGATCATCTTGCCTGGGATTCCACAAGGGAGAAGAACGGGTCCATGAAGTAGACGGAGCAACATAGTCGAGCGAATCCTCACAACTCCGGAACGAAACCGAAGCTAACAAGAGAAGCAACCGGAAAGAAGCAAACAACACGGTAAACACACAAGCATAAACATGGCATACGATGCACATCCAAGTATGATGCATGTCCGGTTTAAATATGCATGGCATGGCAAGTGCACAAACAAAACTACAAGTTAAGTGGAGCTCAATATGCAACGAGTTGCATATTGACGAAACACCACATTTATTTATTTAGTTGACTCTCGTTTATTAACAAGACAAGATTAAATGTTTGTTAACATGGCAAGAGGTGAAGCAAAACAAACTAACTAATTAGACATTTTAAATGAGGCCGGAAATAACAACAACAAATTCCGGAAAATCCCCATGAGCATGTTTAGTAATATAAGCAAACAACAATTCACACATATTAATGTTGTTAATATGATGCGGATGACATGATCAAGTTTATGCAATTTTTATTAAAAGTAGACAAGAAGAAGATATGAAGTAGTGTCACCGTGGTGGAAGGAAAGGGGTGCCACGGCAACAATTCCGAAAATGATGCCACGGCAACATATCGGTTCCGGTAACTCGTTGAGAGTCCGGTGCAAAAGGAAAGATGGCGTGAGCGAGCCAAACGAGATGAAAGGTGGGGCGATCCCGTTACCGGGTTCCCACGAGTCGGCGACGAGGCAACCGAGGAACAAGACAAAAGGTCGAAACAGGCACGGTGCACACAAGGAAACATTTCATACAACCACAACAAGCATTCCACGAGTCATCCACGGGGTCGTCTCGTTATACCTTTGAAGCGTGCGTTTCGGGGCGGTTCGAGACATAGAGGAAGAAGTCGTTCTCGCGAGTCGTAGAGGAAGTAGTGGTTCACGTTTCCGAAGAGGAAGTAGTTGTTCCGTAGAGGGAAGTAGTTGTACTCGCGGTCTTCGGCGACGGTAGTCGTTCGGGCGTCGAGTTCGTAGATGTACTAGCGGTCTCGGCGAGGGTAGTGGTACACGGCGACGGTAGTCGTTCACGGAGCTCGTAGCCGTAGATGTACATGGGGCGACGGTAGACGTTCGGGCGACGATAGACGTTCGGGCATCGGTGGTAGTAGAGGAAGTAGAGGTTCTTGACGTTCGGAGACCGGTCTTGCCTGCGGTGCACTTGACGAAAAAAAAACAGCACACAAAACAAAACACAGCAGTCTCGGGACTCCATGGTCATCGGTAGTGCTGCAGACCACGGTGCGCGGCTGCTCCTGGCCGGCGCTGGAGCGCATCGAGGAGGCGAGGGTGGATGCGCAGGGGCCACCTGGGAGCTGCTCTGCTGCGCGAAACGAGTTGGACGAGGCCGCGGTGGAGCTGATGGCCGGCGGGGCGGCTTGAGGGAAAAGGCCTGAGGCTCCTGGAGGAGCGGCCTTGCTGCGCGGCGGGGCTGGAGACGGGCGCTCGGGGCCGTGGCACTCTTCCATAGGAGGAAGGGTCGCTCAGGGCACTGGAGAGGAGGAGCCAGGCGCTGTCCTGGCTGGCGCGTCGGCGGTGGCCCGCGGGGCGCCAGGCGCGGAGAAGGCGAGCGCTGGCTGGTGCTCAGGCGCTGCGGCCTGGCCGGCCCTGGTGCGGCCATCCCGTGCTGGAGATGCGGTGGTGGCGAGGCGAATGGAGGCTGGGGCCTCGGGCGAAGGCGGGCTCGGCCTGGAGAAGGAGAAGGGCGCAGGAGAGAATCGGGAGGGAGATCGGTCGGGCGCTGGAGAGTGGATCGGGAGAGAGCCAGAGGGAATCGGGATCGGGACAAGGGAAGGAGATCGAAGGGAGGCTGCGGGGGCTAGAGCGAGTTACACTGGCGGCGGCTCTGGATGAGGGAACGAGATGAGGTGTCCTGGGTCGGCCTAGGGTTAGGGGAGGTGTTGGGCTGGATGGCCTAGAGGACTGGCCCGCTGGGAGAAATGGCCTAGGAGGAGAGGGAGACTGCTGGGCTGGGAGGCCTGGCTGCTGGGCTCCTTCTTATTTTATTTCTTTAACAGAAATAAAAATAGAGAGAGAAAAGGGGAAAAAACAGAGAATGAAAGAAAAGGAGAGAAGAAAGAAAGGGAAGCTATGCAAGAATTTGCACATGAGGTTATTTTCTCGGGCTCATAAAAATGAGCACGGTCCGAGAAAAATATAAAAGGCATGATCGGAAAATAATTCAAACATATTTGAATTTAATTCAAATGGGTTTGAACTAAGACTTGATTATTGAAGTGTCCAAAAATGTTCGAATTTTCGGAGGAACCTCGAAACAACGGAAAGGAATTATTGGCAAGGTTTTTGAAGGAAACTCGAAGTAGGAAAAGCATGGGGAAATTATGCACGTGTGTTGCGGGTAATTCCAAACAATGGAATATTTATTATATAGTGAAAGTGCAACTAATCCCCGGGTGGTTTTGGTAATTAATAACAACATATATATCATTGAACTAATATTATCTTGAGAATCATTTCAGAGAAGTTCGATGATATGGGTATGGAAATGTCTGAAGAAGTGGACCCCTCAAAATGCTAAGACAAGCATTGGCAAAAGCTCAAGACTCCATTTTTGGTTTAGTGATCAAAGATCACATTGAGTCCATAGGAAAAGCCAATACTATTAAAAGGGGATGAGGTTGTGTTAATGTTCTTGTTGCTCAAGTGCTTGGTGATCTAACTCCCTCAACTATCAGCACTATTCACTACTTAACACAAACCCTAACATCTCAGTCACACCGATTTCTCCAACTCAGTCCCACCGAGATGAACCTCTTCAGTTGTTTCTCCAAACCCTAGCTTCTCGGTCAAACCGATTCTGAGTTTCGGTCGCACCGAAAAAGGGCTGCCAACCTTCTGTGATCAGTTGACATCAATTCGGAATATCCGAGTTTATATTTTCGGTCTCACCGAGATGGCAAACCCTAACCTTTGACTCACTTCGGTCTCACCGAGATGGTATTTTCGGTCCCACCGAAAATCCTAACGTTCACTATATTTGAACTTTCGGTCTAACCGAGTTTTCACTTCGGTCTGACCGAGATTGGTCAAATGTGTGTGTAACGGTTGGATTTTGTGTGGAGGCTATATATACCCCTCCACCCCCTCCTTATTCGTAAGGAGAGCCATCAGAAAGTACCACCACTTCTACCATACACTTTCTGAGAAGTGAACCACCTACCCTTGTGTTGAGATCAAGCCATTCCATTCCTACCATATGAAACTTGATCTCTAGCCTTCCCAAGTTGCTTTCCACTCAAATCTTTCTTCCACCACAGCCATATCAGTGAGGAGAGTTGAGTGTTGGGGAGTTTATCACTTGAAGCACAAGAGCAAGGAGTTCATCATCATCAACACCGTCTATTACCTTTTGGGGGGTGGTGCCTCCTAGATTGGTTAGGTGTCGCTTGGGAGCCTCCGTCTTGATGATGTGGAGTTGAACCAAGAAGTTTGTAAGGGCAAGGAGATCGCCTACTTCATGAAGATCTACCCTGAGTAAGGCTAGTCCTCCGTGGGCATAGGCCGTGATGGAATAGACAAGGTTGCTTCTTCGTGGACCCTTCGTGGGTGGAGCCCTCCGTGGACTCGCGCAGCCGTTACCCTCCGTGGGTTGAAGTCTCCATCAACGTGGATGTACGATAGCACCACCTATCGGAACCACGACAAAAATCTCCGTGTCAACAAACTGCGTTTGATCTTCTCCATCTCCTTTTTACATGTGCAATTTACTTTCCGCTGCATATACTCTAGAATTGCATGTGTAGGGTGTTACTTGATTTGATCTTGTTTGTGAAACTGCCAAAAACTTTGCATGATCTAAAGGCAGATTTTTTATATTGTCAAGTAGTCTAATCACCCCCCCTCTAGACCTACTTTCGATCCTACAAGTGGTATCAGAGCTTTGGTCTCCATTGCCTTGGTTTCCATTGCATTGGACTCCATAAGCTTGGTTTCACAACCTAGGAGAGTATGGCGTCTAGGGAGGGTAATTATCGTAGAGGTCCTTACTTTGATGGTACAAATTTTGCTAGTTGGAAGCATAAAATGAAAATGCATATTCTTGGTCATAACCCAGCCGCATGGGGCATTATTTGTGTTGGCATGCAAGGTGACTTCTTTGAAGAAGGAAAAGTTCCGGATCGCGAAGCTACACCCGAAGAATTGAAGATGTTGCAAAACAATGCTCAAGCTTGTGACATTCTCTTCAATGCTTTGTGTCCCGAAGAGTTCAACAAAATCAGCCGTCTTGAGAATGCTAAAGAGATTTGGGATACTTTGGTTGAAATGCACGAAGGTACTGAATCTGTGAAGGAATCAAAGCTAGATATTCTTCAAGGTCAACTTGACAAGTTCAAGATGAAGGATGGTGAAGGAGTCGCTGAAATGTACTCTAGGCTTGCTCTCATCAAAAATGAGATTGCCGGCTTAGGAAGCGAAGAAATGACCGACCGATTCATCATTAAGAAGATTCTCAGAGCTTTGGATGGAAAGTATGACACCGTGTGCACTTTGATCCAAATGATGCCAAACTACAAGACTCTCAAGCCAACTGAAGTCATTGGAAGAATTGTTGCTCATGAGATGACACTTAAGGATAAGGAAGAGCTTCACAACAAGTCAAGTGGTGCTTACAAAGCTACAAGTGATGCTCCTACTTCCTCAAGTGACAAGCTAATTTCCAATGAAGAGATAAGCCTAATGGTCAAGAACTTCAACAAGTTCTACAAGAATAGAGGCAAAGAAAGAAGCTCAAAGTCTAGATCATATGATGGAAAGAGATCTTCTAGTCGTGATCGAAACTGCTACAATTGTGGAAGACCCGGACACTTCTCAAATGAGTGTACGGCTCCCCACAAGAGAAGAGAAGAATCTCCAAGAAGAAGAGCAAGAGATGAGTCACCTCGGAGAGAGAGAAGGAGTAGAGATGATCGTTATGAACGAAGACCCTCTCGGAGAAGCAAGGATTCGGAGAGGAAAGACAAGTCATCAAGGAGCTACACAAGAAGAAGACATCAAGCTCATGTTGGTGAATGGGTCTCCGGCTCCGACTCTGACAATCAATCCGATGGAAGCTATCACTCCGACTCTGACTATAGTCAAGATGAAGGTGTTGCTGGACTTGCACTCGTATCCTCCAACTCCAACTCCTACGACTTATTTGATTCACCGAATGAGGGAATTGGAAGATGCTTCATGGCTAAAGGTCCCAAGGTAACACACCCTGAATCCATTGACTTTGATAGTGATGAGGATGACTTGCTTGGTGAAGATGAGCTCTTGCATGATAAATCTAGTGAGCTTAGTAATGATGAAAATGCTAGTAGTCTTTATAGTCGAGAAGAGTCGAATGACAATGCTATGAAGGAGATTGAGCGTCTAACTAAAGAACTAAACACTCTTAAGTTAGCTCATGAAACAACTCAAGAAGATCATAGAGAGCTCCTAAGATCTCATGAGAAGCTACGCTTCGAGAAGCTCACTCTAGAGCAAGAACATGAGTTTCTAAAAGCGATCAATGACGATCTTCGAAAGAAGAGTTCTTCATATCTTGCCAAACGACTTCTCTTGTCTAATTTCTTGCCACCTATTAAGACTAAGCATGACAAGCATAAGAAAAATTCTTCCTCTAGTAGTAACAATAACAATGTTAAATCCAATATTGTTGCTTCTAGTAGTTCTTTTGATTCCACTAACAATGTTTCAAGCCAAGTTACACTTGAGCAAGAAAATAGCTTATTGAAGGAAATCATAGAGAAAGGTGTCTACAAGAGTCTTGCCGGAAGCAAGAACTTTGAGGAGATTGTTCGCAAACAAGGAAGACACCGGAAGAATCAAGGGATTGGTTTTGAGCGAAAGTTCAACGCCGAAGGTGTTGAGTGGGAAGAAGGTCAATACCCTACTCCATAGTTTGTCTCACAAAAGGAGAAGTATGATCCTACTTCTTCCAATGTGGAACAAGCTCAAGATGACCTTCCACCACAAGACCACAAGCTAAAGGCCAAGGACAAGCTTCAAGAGGAGATTGATGCATTCATTGAAGCACCTCAAGCCATGGTCAAGTGGGTTCCCAAGGACAAATCAAGTTCTACTTCGTCAAGCTCAACTACAACACCAAGGATTCCCATCAAGATGATGTGGATCCCAAAGAAGAAGAACTAGTAGGTTCTTGAGGGTGACTCCGCCAACAAATTTCACTCATATTCATTTTGGCAAGAACTTGTGCAATCAACTTCCACATCATGCACTTGTTCAAGGAGTCACAAACCCTCTTGTTGGTAAGTCAAGGGACAAGGTAATCATTGCTTTCATGGACATTATCTTTTGTGTACTTCACTCTATGTCCATGGATATTCTTGTTTGTTCCTTGTGGGACTAACCCATGTAGGTATTGAAAGTGCCCTAATCCAAGGATAGCTCTCAACTCATGATGATCTACATCAACATTGAACATCCACATCTTCAACATCTACATGAAGTCTTCCACGACAACCAAAGGTTAGTTTGACCCTTTAAAAGGGGCTCTCACATCTAGGGGGAGCTTTGCTCTAAAAAATTGAGCTAAAGCATCTCCAAATGATGTGAACACATAAATGCTTTATGTAAAAGTGGTAACCCCACTTGTGCTTAAACGATGAGTATGACCTATGATCAAATGTTCTCATTTGGCTCCTAAGTCAATATACTCATATATAGATGACCTAGTCATCGACAAAATGTGTGCTAGTAGCTAGAGTGATTGGTTGTGCATGTTTGACACATATTTCAGTTGCTATCTTGTTGTGTGAGCATGTTGAATGCATGTTTTTATTCATTCAAGGACATCCATTTGTGGTTTTGATTGTTTTGGTTTCTTTTTCTGGCCAAATGGATGGACAAGAATGCCTAAGCACCTTCCCTAGCTATCTATGCTATCTTGTCTCAAATTCTATTCATGCTTATATCACAACTTTGAACAAGTCTTTTTCGGACAGTCCGAGTGAGGAGCACTCGGAACCACCGATTCGTCTAAGGCTGACTTCCAAAACCTTCTAAGTCCATTTCGGTCTGACCGGTTTCTCAATCTCGGTCCAACCGAAACGCTTAGACTGATCTAGGTTTCATCTCAGTGAAACCGATTTCAAACTCTCGGTCTGACCGATATGCGTAACTGCACTGCAATTATGCATCTCGGTGACACCGAGTTTTTCAACTCGGTCCCACCGACAGCACGGGGTTATATATACTGAGGGCTGCGCGCGATCTATTCCTTTCAAACGTTCGCCCTCCAAGACCCCTGCTGCCGCCGCCCTGGTCTACGGATCGTCGCCTTCATCACCTGTGCGTCCTCGCCGCAGGTCTCCGCCGCCGTCAACGGTAATCTTCTCCGCCGTTGCCGCCGTAGAGGGACACCACCAAGTTAGGGTGTGTCCCGATCCCTTTCATGCTCCACTTCTGATTCTTGCATGATAGGACTGCCCTGATTCTATCCAAGTTTGATATGATCCCAATACATTGTTCAGATCTTCTAGTTTCGAGGAAAATTCTTAGGTTTAGGTTTCCACGGAATGCATCTCGGTGAAGCCGATTCCTGAAACTCGGACTGACCGATTTGGTCTCTGACCATTGCACTACACAGTTCGGTCTGACCGAGTTGTGGAAATCGGAATGTCCGAAGTGAAGTTTCTGTGAAACCCTAAGTTTTCGGTAGGACCGAAACCCATTTCGGTCTGACCGAAAGTGGTGTGTAGGTTCTGTTGAACACTTCGGTTACACCGAAACTTGAAATCGGTTTGACCGAAATACATTCTGTGAAAACTCAAAACTAAGTTTTTAACTCATTTTTCTTTTCAAAAACTTTTGCAGTTGTGATAACTCTTCCATTCTGCCTATACCTTATCTTTTCACAGGTCTTTCAGCCATGTCAGATGTCAGTGACAGCCAGAACAGGTCTGAATCACCATTTGCTGAAATTCCAGAGGCAGAAACAAATCCTGCAAGCAGCTCTAGTGATGATGGTGAGAGGAGCACCCCTAGTGGTTTGCCTCCCGCAGCTACGAGAACAAGGAAGAAGAGAACCTCCGATGATGAGGATTCCGACTTTGTTGCTGAGGAAGTTACCTCCAAACCCAAGAGGAATGTGGTTGCCAAAGAGCACCAAGGACAGCAACCAAGGAAAGGTACAAGCAAGGTAAAACAGTCTGTAGTTGCTAAGAAGCTCATCTTGGAAGAGCCAGCTCCAAGCAAGGTGAAGAAGACTTCCAAGAGGAAGAGAGTTGTTTATGCTGAACCTCAAGTTGATGCTGATGCAGAAGAAGAAGAAGAAGATGCACCCCAGCCTCCTCCTCAGAAAGCTAAGTTCATGGGTGATGCTATTCGGGCTCAAGCCTCCTCCAAGCCCAAGAAGCCAGCTCCAGCGAAGCCCAAGAGGACAACCAGAAGCATTCCAGCTTCTGAGAAGAACAAAGGTGAGATGCCACCTTCTGAGTCAGATGAAGAGCATGTGTTGCTCAAGCTCCGTCCCAAGTTGCCACTCCACAATGATGCTCATCCTCAAGCTGAGGACATGAAGGCAAGGAAGGACAAAGGTCTCAGGCTATGGAGACAGTCTGATCCATATGCCGTAAGAAGAAGGACTGCTGTGGACCCCAGATTCCACACCAGAGAGCAGCAGGATTTCTATGAGACTGTGCTAATGGATAAGAAGCCCATTGTTGCTGACACCAGGTATGTTGACTGGAAGTACATTGACAGTAGAGAGCACCGGGACTTCTTTCCCCATGTGCATGAGAGCTTTACTGCATGTGGAGTTGCTGATTTTGTGGGTCAAGAACTGACAGCATGGAATGACGAGATGATCATGCAGTTCTATGCCACAGCCCATTTCTACCCTGATGGCAAGATCACCTGGATGACTGAAGGTCAAAGGTTTTCTTCAACTGTTGCAGAATGGGCAGAACTTCTGAACGCTCCTGTGCAGAGAGAGGACGACATTGATGTCTATGGGATTCCTAAGAAGAGTCATGATTCTATGAAGAATATGTACAAGGAGATCCCAGCTGCTGATTTGGAGGGATGGAAGCTCGGCTCAGTGTATTATCTCCAGGCTGGTCTGACCACCACTAACACTATTCTGAGGCATACTTTGATGCCTAAGTCAGGTGACCACCGGATGATACGAGGCTATTCTATCAACATGCTGCACATTCTCGATGAGAAGGCACCTTTTAAGGTGATGGACTTGATGGTAGAGACCATTAAGAGGACTGCAGCTGACCAGAAGAGGTCGTGTGGGTTTGCTCCGCAGATACAGATGCTCATCAACGCCAAGTTTGGCACGGGCAAATTCATGCTGGATAGGAAGCACTTGCCACTGCAGCCAGAGCATGAGGACAACGTAGTTGTGATGGATGAAGAGGATCCCACCTCAGTTGAAGGGCAAGCCAAGATCGAAGCTGCAAAGAAAGCCAAAGCTGACAAAGAGGCAGCAGCAGCAGCAGCAGCTAAGCCAAAGAGCTTTGGAGATCAGATTCTTGAAGCAACCCGGAGAATTGAACAACGCCTGGCCAGCATTGAGCAATCTCAGGAGAGCCTTGAGAGGATTGTCGAGGACAAGATCCACGCTCTAGACGTGAAGCTGAGTGAGATTCAGGTGTCTGTCAACAAGCTTGAGGCAGACATGGAGGAGACTAGGCAGGAGAGAGCAGAGCTTATGCAGGATGATCTAGTCCAGGACTCTCATCGCCAGACTGCTCAGGTTCCCAGAGGATCCAGATCTGCAGCTATCCCAGTGACAGACTCCAGGGCTACCACTTCAGCACCAGCTACAGCTCCAGCAGTTCCTTCAGCTCCAGCATCCACTCCTCCACCGCAGACATCAGCAGAGGTCTTCGCAGATGCAGCTATCTCTACACCGACATCGACCCAGACGGGAGCAGCCAGCCGAGCCCGCAGTGACGTTTAGCTCTATACCTTTTCGAACTTTTTGGTAACTTGTTGCCAAAGGGGGAGAAATTGTTATAGATCATAGGGCTTCGAGAGAGAGAGTGCTCTTTCGTCTTTTCGTTCTTTTGCCGGTTTCTCTGTGATACATTGATTTCTTTTGGTTCCAGATACTTTATGTGTGCTTGCTACTACGTTTGATGCTACCTTAATGAGTGCTTAGTCATACTATGCCTTAATGTGTGCTTATTGCTTATCATATGCTATTCCTTATTGTATGGCTATTTACTCTTGTCTTGGTGATTAAGTGCATGTTATTCATTCTTATCATTTTGTGCGCTCCACCAAGATGTATGTGACATGGAAGAGTGATCCATAATCCTAATCGATTGTGCATTTGCATTCAAACGCAAATTTTAAATAATGCACAAATTTAGGGGGAGCTCTTGTTTATCACATACTTCTCAAAGCGACGATGTTATTCATTGATTATATCTTATGTCGAAGCTTTGATCTATATGTTGTCATCAATTACCAAAAAGGGGGAGATTGAAAGTGCAACTAATCCCCGGGTGGTTTTGGTAATTAATAACAACATATATATCATTGAACTAATATTATCTTGAGAATCATTTCAGAGAAGTTCGATGATATGGGTATGGAAATGTCTGAAGAAGTGGACCCCTCAAAATGCTAAGACAAGCATTGGCAAAAGCTCAAGACTCCATTTTTGGTTTAGTGATCAAAGATCACATTGAGTCCATAGGAAAAGCCAATACTATTAAAAGGGGATGAGGTTGTGTTAATGTTCTTGTTGCTCAAGTGCTTGGTGATCTAACTCCCTCAACTATCAGCACTATTCACTACTTAACACAAACCCTAACATCTCGGTCACACCGATTTCTCCAACTCAGTCCCACCGAGATGAACCTCTTCAGTTGTTTCTCCAAACCCTAGCTTCTCGGTCAAACCGATTCTGAGTTTCGGTCTCACCGAAAAAGGGCTGCCAACCTTCTGTGATCAGTTGACATCAATTCGGAATATCCGAGTTTATATTTTCGGTCTCACCGAGATGGCAAACCCTAACCTTTGACTCACTTCGGTCTCACCGAGATGGTATTTTCGGTCCCACCGAAAATCCTAACGTTCACTATATTTGAACTTTCGGTCTAACCGAGTTTTCACTTCGGTCTGACCGAGATTGGTCAAATGTGTGTGTAACGGTTGGATTTTGTGTGGAGGCTATATATACCCCTCCACCCCCTCCTTATTCGTAAGGAGAGCCATCAGAAAGTACCACCACTTCTACCATACACTTTCTGAGAAGTGAACCACCTACCCTTGTGTTGAGATCAAGCCATTCCATTCCTACCATATGAAACTTGATCTCTAGCCTTCCCAAGTTGCTTTCCACTCAAATCTTTCTTCCACCACAGCCATATCAGTGAGGAGAGTTGAGTGTTGGGGAGTTTATCACTTGAAGCACAAGAGCAAGGAGTTCATCATCATCAACACCGTCTATTACCTTTTGGGGGGTGGTGCCTCCTAGATTGGTTAGGTGTCGCTTGGGAGCCTCCGTCTTGATGATGTGGAGTTGAACCAAGAAGTTTGTAAGGGCAAGGAGATCGCCTACTTCGTGAAGATCTACCCTGAGTAAGGCTAGTCCTCCGTGGGCGTAGGCCGTGATGGAATAGACAAGGTTGCTTCTTCGTGGACCCTTCGTGGGTGGAGCCCTCCGTGGACTCGCGCAGCCGTTACCCTCCGTGGGTTGAAGTCTCCATCAACGTGGATGTACGATAGCACCACCTATCGGAACCACGACAAAAATCTCCGTGTCAACAAACTGCGTTTGATCTTCTCCATCTCCTTTTTACATGTGCAATTTACTTTCCGCTGCATATACTCTAGAATTGCATGTGTAGGGTGTTACTTGATTTGATCTTGTTTGTGAAACTGCCAAAAACTTTGCATGATCTAAAGGCAGATTTTTTATATTGTCAAGTAGTCTAATCACCCCCCCTCTAGACCTACTTTCGATCCTACATATAGCTCCCTAAATATTGGGATGATATGTTTTAAAGAGAAGACATTCTTCCCTCGATTTAAATAGACCGAAGGTCCACACAATTTATTAGGTTGAGATGCAAAGAAAAATGACATGATGGCATGATGAAATGATGTGATGCAAAAATAAAAACACAAGCACAAAATAAACACACAGGCAACCCGGAACATCTGGAATCTTCTGGAATCTTCTGGGACGTCGGTCTTCGGGCGTCACACCATCGACCCCCTCATGCTCTTCTTGCTCGTTAGTTCCGGCTAGGGAATCGCTCCGGAGAGGTGAGGGGTGAGGCTTGTGATGGAGGTTTCTTTGTAATTTAGATAAGAAATAGGGTTAAACCTCAAAACGAGTCGTTTTCTTCTGTGGGGACGTGTAGAATCGCCAGAATCACCGCAATTGTTGCCTCTGGATTCGCTTAGTTCATTGTTAGAATTGATTCTAGGAAGCTTGACAGGAAACCAACGTGTTTGTTTGAGATTCAGATTTTGAAAGGTCACAATCTGAGAATCTGAAGTTGTAGCACAAACAAAGGCCACCTTAGTGTTCGCACACGAACACGTCACCGTGTACCTCCAACGCCGAGGGTGATGCACCGCAACTCACGTCGAAGGAGACCCGTCCGGAAGCGCGGTACGCAAGCAATCCGGTGGGTGCTTTTGTAGACCCGAAGACCCGCGCGCCCGGGAGGGACCCCGTCTGGACGCACGGCGGCTATGGGCTGCCCTAGGTCGACCTTTTCGCCCCTAGGGCCTCGAGGTTCGCCGCCCTGCAATGAAGAAGAACGAACAAAGAACGAGGAAGAAGAAGAACAAGGGAGAAGGTAAATATAAAGATAAAAGTGATAGATTGATTTATTCGATTGTGTGTTGTTCAATCGGCCGTCACCCCTTAGGTATATAAGAGGCGGCTGGACTTCCCGTGCAAGGAAAAGGCTTAATTCACGTCCAAAACCCTAGTCCAATTCGGATTTGTTTGGTCTGAACTTTCCAAAACTGTTCGGTAAAATCTGGCTGCACCTTGCGGGCCATGTTTGGGGCAGTAAACAACCTCGGATGGAAGCGAGCCCAAAAGCAATCTTGACCGTTTCGACGAGACGAACAACTTTCATGTTGAACGTTTTTTTTTATCTAAGGCCATCTTGAGGGGGTTTTCGGCTGTTTTCCAAAGTCTGCAGGAGCGAAGTTCAAAACCCGGACGAACATACCCGGAGTGTCCATCCATCCACAGAGAAATCTGAAACCCGGATGGTTGTCTCCGGAGTGTCCGGCCATCCAGTGCAGTTGTGTCTTGAACTGGCTTTAACTTTTGCATACGACATCGGATTAAGATGTTTTTTATATCAAAATCATCCGTTTCGACGAGGCGCACAACTTTCATGTTGAAACTTTTTCCATTTAAAGCCATCTTAATTAGGTTTCAAGACATTCTTTGATCTGATGTCAACATGAGCATCTCTGAACTTGTCATAACGTTTGCATCCGAGCACCGTTTTACAGCATCTTCATATCCATCTTGGTCTTCTCGAAGAAGGCCATACCATGGTGACTTCCAATCAAAAGTTTGAATTAATCTTGACATAGCTTTAAGCAACCTCTACGATTGTGTCACTTTTGAGCGTCAACACATGCCCCCCTGTTTTTCGGCAAAGCTAGCGTGCCGAAAAATAACTTGTACCATGGTGGTTCTAAGGACGATCTCAACACTCCATCGGCCATTTATATGCTTAGGGCGATAATTATATATCTCCATCGTTTTGTTTTTGAATCCTTGATGCAAACTTGGGCAAAACCTTCTCAACTTCATTACCAATCCGATGATAAAGTCCCATAGATATGTTCTCAAGGTCATCCTCCAAACCATATTGTTCACCCTTTTCCTAGGATTTTGTAGATAATCAACAATAAACTTTCGCCCATCCTTACTTTCTTCTGCATAAAAATTTCATTAGTGGCCGAAGCTGTTGACTTCGGTTCGGCCTTACCTATGTTGACGAGACTAAGCATCGGTTATTGAGAGAAATGCAATACATAATGATTAACATAATAGCCGGATGCTTGCTGTGCCAACACTTTTGAATTGTCATGTCTAAATATATGAACAATTTTAATGCAGCCCAAGGTAAATTTTGCATCTAGACATACGCCAAGATAAACTATAAGTGATTCATCAAAACATTGATAACCCTTGGATATTTGTTGCACTACTCATAACGAATCTCCGAAAGCCTCAATATGTATAGCACCTATAGCAAGTAAAAGAGTCAATCTAAATAACAATGCATATTCGGCTTTGATTAATCGTGCATAAAAATATTCTAAGCGGCATGAGGCTTCAAAAAATGGTACCATAAGGAGATATATAAACAACACCAACACTTTGGCCATTGCTATGAATTGAACCATCAAAACATAATCTCCATAGTACTAGAGATACAAGGCTAACATCAATATTATGCATGTCATTAATCTGATGTTCAATAATAAAATCAGCTATGATTTGGCCTCTTATAGATATCAAAGATGCATAAGCCAAATCATATCCAAACAAAGTATAAGCCCACTAGCCAATTCTGCAACTATGAATTGGTCTATGCAACGTATATTCAATGATGTCTCAACTCCATTCAATCATAATATAGGCATACATATGAATTTCCATGAGAACATACCTTGTCTCACTCTCCAATCGAACTAAGGACGATGCTAGAATACTACACCGGCCATGCATTGACATACTCTTAGGACGATAGATAAATATCGGCCATTACCATGTAAACGTCATTCAAAGCACATATAGCAGAAATAAACAAATGAAATGACAAATCAAGTATTTCGGCCCTTTGGATCAGCAACAAACTTGTAGCTAATCAAATGTATAGTGACTTGGTAATACCCTTTCATGATGTAAGAAATTATGGCATCCATGGATTAAAATAAGCCCATTGAGGGTTACCAATCATACCTGATGACGAATTCCATGGCATAGGCGTTAATGTCATAGTTGAAGAATATGGATAATGTGTAGACCAAAGATGCTGAAACCTTCGGCTTGGTCCTTCATAGTTTTCACTCTTTTCCTTCTTCACCTTTGCCACACTTCTTGTAATGGAAGCTTGCACATAATTCTTATTTTAAGCACTTCCTTTGGGAACCCATGTCATGTTCCTTTCTTCAAGTACTTGTGCACTAAGTTTTTGTAATTTCTTCTTTTGCCAATATGATAAGCCGAGTGGGCACCTCGGCTGCGATTTTGTCTGAAGCAATGGCAATTCTTGTTTTACCTTGTGCACTCTCAACTTCTTTTCTTCAGATTTGGCACTTTGACTATCAATAATTGGTTGCTTCGTCTTATTGCCTTTAGTAGCCAATGTCAACACTTTAATTGGATCTTTTTCATTTGAGATCAAATCTGAAGTTGCACTCTTACGACCATCTCTTTTAACACGGTAAACTTGCTTCACCACCTCTTTCTTCTTCCTTGAGTTCTGGACTGATTCCTTATGATTGAAACGGTCTTTAACATATGATTGTTCGAATGTTGATCCTCTTGAAACTGCATAATTATTTGCCCCATTGATTTATGTTTGTCTAGTTGTGGTAATGGTCTATTTTAAGCCCATTTCCTATGGTTGTGAACTGTATTTACCTGCATGTCAAAATAGTATGATAAAATTCATTTCAGACTTTGAGTGTACTAAAGTTCCGGATAATCAGAAGTTTTTATCACATCATGCAAGGATGTAAAACACAGAAAAATTCAGACTATATGCATCATTTGTTGTAAAGCCATTACACATCGCATCCTGATGTCTACTACACGCTTCTATTCCTGTAGACAGTGTTGGGCCTCCAAGAGCAGAGGTTTGTAGGACAGCAACAAATTTCCCTTAAGTGAGTAACCCAAGGTTTATCGAACTCAGGGAAGTGGAGGTTGAACGTACCCCTTTCAAGCAACCCTGCAATCAAGATACAAGAAGTCTCTTGTGTCCCCAACACACCTAATACACTTGTCAGATGTATAGGTGCACTAGTTCGGCGAAGAGATGTTAAATGGCAAGTGATATGGATGGCAAAAGATGTATTTGTAAATCTGAAATAAAAATGGCAGCAAGCAAACATGTAACAAAACTGAAAGTAAACGGTGTTCAATTGATGAAAACAAGGCCTAGGGATCATACTTTCACTAGTGGCAACTCCCAACAACATTGACATAGTTTAATCACATGATATTTCCCATAAAACATGCAATGGAGACGCACTCGGAGGTCATTTCTTTGTGGTCAAGAGAGGACGAGAATTATGTAGGGCTACAAAAGCACACCTCAAAGTTCGTAATTCTCGATCTATGGATTTCCCAATGTCACCGCGGCCATCCAAAGAGAGTACCACAATCACTACAACATATCTAAAGGATAGTCAAAGACAAGCATCAAGAGACTCTCAATCTTCAATGAACACACAAAAGAGGAAATCACTCATGAAAATATTCTTCTAATCCATGTCCAATAGACCGCTGTCACCTTGGTCTCGGGGATTATACTAGATAAAGACAAGTGAGTACATCAATCCAATACATAGAGGAAGGGGAAGTATCATGGGATCACCCTAGATTAACATAGCCTATGATCACAACGAAGATCACATCATGGGAGAGAGAGATAACCACATAGCTACACGTACAAGCCCTCAGCCCCGGAGGAGACTACTCACACATGGACATGGTGAGGAGGAGCTTGATGGTGGTTTTGATGGAGAGGTGCAGCCCCGCGAGAAGGAGATGGCCGGCGGCCCTAGGGGGCGGCGGCGGCGAGGAGGAGACGGCGGCGGCCCTAGGGGGCAGCGGCTCCTTGGCCCCCCTTCTTCCTTGTGGATGGTGCTGGTCCTCCCCTCCAAGACGGCGGCTTGGGAGGAGGAAAATTCGTGGCCCTTGGTGACCTAGGTTTCCTCTCTTTATATAGACTCTCGGATTCCCGTCATCAGATTTTGGGCTTCAGTAAAACGGGCTTTCCTCGACCGTCCGGACTCCGATTTGGACGAATTTTATATCCAGAAGCATCCTCTCGAAATTCCGCACAACTTTTGTAACTAGACTTTTTCCGTTTGACGTCGTCTTTGGGCCGGAACGTGACCATCTTCAAAAATTGTTCTCAGACAGATTTCAGGAAAATCAGAGTCCTACTCCAATACGACTCATTTTGCGTTTTTGTCAATTTCCAAGTAATTCCTACACAATAAAGTGTAAAACAAGAACATTGTGCACTTTTGCAAACATTAGTAGGTTAGTCCAATAAGTGCCTAAAAAGATAGAAAACTTTGATATAAACATGAGACAATGATGCAAAACAAGCATGTCACAAGCAAAAATTATGGATACGTTTGGGACGTATCAACATCCCCAAGCTTAATTCCTACTCGTCCTCGAGTAGGTAGAATGATTACATAGATAATTTTTATGGTGACATGCTACCAAAGAATCTTTCACAGTCACATGACAAATGCTTATTGAGATAATGAATCTTTAGTAATTAAGTTGCCTTATGAGAATATCACAAAGAACTGAAAGTTTACAATATGATACTGAAACACCCAATAGATTTGTAGTGAGCATGGTGTGCAAACATGACAAAGTGATACCTCGCTTGCCCCCTTTAGTGAAGCAAAACAGAAATGCAGGAGCACCTCCGAAGTTTAAGTGACGACTAGATTTAATGATTTCAGAATAAGCGCTATCACAATCATGCAGAAGACAATGTTACTTTGGGACAATGCACATTACACTTAGAATGACAATCATGCTCTCAATAGTTGGTGCTTTGAAGAAAGAAGATGGAGACTCAACATAAAAGTAAAAGAATGGCCCTTCAGAGGGAAGCAGGGATTACTCATGTGCTAGAGCTTTTTATTTTGAAAACATAGAAACAATTTTGTCAACGGTAGTAATACTTCATATGTGTTATGCATAAGACATCCTATAAGTTGCAAGCCTCATGCATCGAATACCAATAGTGCTCGCACCTTGTCCTAATTAGCTCGGATTTCCATGGATTATCATTGCATTACATATGTTTCAACCAAGTGTCACAAAGGGGTACCTCTATGTCACCTGTACAAAGGTCCAAGGAGATAGATCGCATTTGATTTCTCGTTTTTGATAGATCTCAACTTGAGGACATCCATACCGGGACAACATAGAAAACAGATAATGGACTCTTCTTTAATGCTTAAGCATTCAACAACAGATAATATTCTCATAAGAGATTGAGGATTAATGTCCAAGCTGAAACTTCCACCATGATACATGGCTTTGGTTGGCGGCCCAATGTTCTTCTCTAACAATATGCATACTCAAACCATTCAACTCATGGCAAATCACCCTTACTTCAGACAAGACGAACATGCATAGCAACTCACATGATATTCAACAAAAGTGTAACAGTTGATGGCGTCCCCAGAAACATGGATACCGCTCAACAAGCAACTTATAAGAAATAAGATACATAAGCGACATATTCTTTACTACAATAGTTTTTAAGCTACTTTCCCATGAGCTATGTATTGCAAAAACAAGGAATTATTTTGAAGGTTTTAAAGGTAGCACATGTAAATTTACTTGGAGTGACGGTGAAATACCACATATAGGTAGGTATGGTGGACTCATATGGCATAACTGGTTTCAAGGATTTTGGATGCACAAGCAGTCAGTCCGCTTAGTACAGGTGAAGGCTAGCAAAAGACTGGGAGCGACCAACTAAGAGAGCAATGACGGCCATAATCATGCAGAGCGACAAAGCAACATTGAATCGGGCATGGAAGTTATATCACTACTCAGAAATTAAAGATCATCAAGGCTTGATAGACTTTTCTTTACAGTCTTAAATATGCGTGAGCATATGCCAAGTCAATCAAAATAAATTCTTGGAGGAAGATATCACTAAACCATACCACATCATAGGCAAACAAATCATGCTGGTACTTCAATAACACATTAAGAACCCCCAGCTATTTGAGACTAACCATAAGAAAACATGAACTACTAAGCACCATTATGCACATAGCATTTTTATCATAGACATATCAACCAGTGCCACAGAAGCCAACTCTCTTAACAAGATAAGCATGATGACTCAAGAGAGTTCCAGAAGCAACAACCTAAACAAAAGCCCTTAAAAAGATAAGCATGAAAACTAAGAGCTAAGCATGACAGCAGCTATGAAAAGATAAAGAACACACACAAGAAGATGCGCATGCAAGCCTATGTTGTGTTCTATAGTGGAGTGGAGCGTGTTTCTCTCCCAAACGATGAAGGCTAGGATCCAACTTGTTATGAGTAGCAAGCAAAGCTAAAGAAAACTAAAAAGGAAACTAAGAGCAAGACGCTCCAAGCATAGCACATAACGCATGAAGTGATTAAAATATAGTGGAACGAAAGACGAACTGATAATTGTTGATGGAGAAGGGGATGCACGGGGGCATCCCCAAGCTTAGACGCTTGAGTCTTCTTGAATATTTCTTGGGGGTGCACGGGGGCATCCCCAAGCTTGAGCGTTTGACCCTCCTGAATCTTTTTGTCATCTTCCCTCGCACACTTGAAAACTCCCTTCATACATAACTCATCATAATCTGATTAGCGAGGTTAGTACCCACAATAAAATAATTTTTTCCTACTGGAAATAAGGATAATCTTGAAGAGCTACTGTTTCTCAAGATTGCCAAAGGGTTTTTGCAAAGAAAAAGCAAGCTCAAGGTTCACAAAACGAAGAAAAGGCAAAACAGGACATAATCTGTGAAAAACAGACCAGCAGGTAGTAAATAATTTTTTCGGGGAACTTATGCAACTCAAATCAAAAAACTCAGAACAGACGCCCGAAAGCCAATTGTATAGAGCACGCTGTCAAAAAAATTCAGATCAAAAATATGACCTGGTGATTTTATATGAATTTTTCTGTCCAAGGACAGAAACTGTTTTCTGGACTGCACGTCACAACTTTTGAACTTTCTTGCAATCGGAGGCTAAACTTGGCACAAAGCTGAAAAATAAAGATACAATGATGTTGCTACAGTAGTAATAAACATCAAGACCACTAAAAACTGAAAGAACAAACTGAAAGCAAAGATAACAAGGGTTGTCTCCCTAGAGCTCTTTCTTTATAGCCATAAAGATAGGCTTAAGACTTTAATGATGCTCTCGTAGGAATAAGAGCTGAAGAACAAAAGAGAGCATCAAGAAGCAAATACCAAACACATTTAAGCCTAACATGCTTCCTATGCATAGGAATATTGCAATAGAATAATTCATTGAAGCACAAAGCAATAAGCATAGGAAGACAAAACAAGTGCAGCTTCAAAACCTTCAACATAAAGAGAGGGAACTTGATATTATTGAAATATCTATAAGCATATGTTCCCCTCTCATAATAATTTTCAGTGGGATCACGAATAAACTCAACAATATAAGCATCACATAAAGCCTTGTTACCATGATCCACATGCAAAAAGGTACTCTTACTCTCCACATAAGCATAATCTTTCTCATTGGTAATAGTGGGAGTAGGACTATCATAAACAACTTGAACACTATAGATTAATTGTGTATTAGGAAGATGGTGTTCAACAAGGGAGTAATTCCCTCCATGATTATGACAAGTTTCATAAGGATAATTTCTCCTTATGTCATAGGTACCTTTATAATCACTATAGATTGGAGTTATAACATCATCATAGTAGAGAAGAGCATTATCATTACTAGCAACTATATTTGTAAACATGTTGTCTTTATTCTTACTAGCAAAAGAATTATCAATTATCACATCACTAGTGGGTAAAGGATTTGCAATCCTATCATCCCCAAGCTTAGAGCTTTCCATATCATCACTTTCAGAGTTGGTACCAAAAAGATTTTCAAGATCATAAGTAGCATTATCATCATTTTCCCAATCACAATAAGTAACATGCATATCATAATCAAAATCATCTTCAATAGTACCTACGGACGTATCATCAAGATGATAATTAAGGTAATAAACTTCACCTTCTACTTTAAACTTACAACCGTTAGGATAAAAGTTGATGGGAGGAATATGCTCAGGCCAGGTTGATACCCATTCTTCTTCTTTCTTGCTCCTCTTCCTCCTCCTCTTCTTTTTCTTCTTCTTCACCTTAGGAGGGAGTGGTTGGAGATGAAGCTTCTCCACATATCCTGGTTTATCATTAGAAACAATAGGGGAAACTTGGGAGAAACTCTCCTTTTTATTAGCAGAAATATAAGAGACATTTTTATACTTTGGTAAAGTTCCCTCCTTTCTAATCTTACTTATGTAATCATTTTCATGGCAATTAACAACACAATAGAGATGGCGATTTCGCAAAGTGTTTTTTATTCCTATGGCAATAACATCTAGCCAAGAAGTCTTTTCTGATAACTCTTCACACATCAAAAATAACATAAGCTCATCATAAAGATCAGAGGTGATCATGTTATCACACAACTGGGTAACAGTTATGTTTTGAAAGTGCGTGCATTGAAAATTAAAGTGACCCTCTATACGACAAAGTTCACAAGTAAAAGGATAAAGGTCACACAATTCTCTAGCAATTTCATTTAAATCTTTGACCCAAGTGATTGTTCTTTCATGCTTATGTTGCTTACAATACTTCTCTTCTTCAATCATAGGCCTTTCACAAGGTCTATCCACTCCACAAAAATTAACATGCTTATATAAAACTTGATTTTTAGGAATTGGATCATGCATGTTGCAATCATCATGAACAATTTCATTTTCTTTGCAAATCTCTTTAAAAGGTTCATGATGCTTGATCCAATCCTCCTTAGGCATATTAAGATGTGAAGCAAAAGATTTGAGGAAATCAACAAGGAGTTGAGAATCAAGCCCAAACTTAGCACTAAACTTGTTAAAACTTGTAGTTTCAACAAAGGACTTAATGCAATCATACTCATAAATTATACCTGACTCTTTACCTTTGTCGATCTCCCAATCTTCAGTGTTGCGTTGAATTCTTTCAAGGAGTTCCCATTTAGCATCAATCTTTTCGTTTGTGAAAGAACACATAGAGGAAGCATCGAGCAAATCTTTATCCTGTCGAGAAAGCCTCGCATAGAAATTAGTGATAATCATATCTTTGGGGAGCCCATGGTCAGAACATTTTAGCATTAACGTTTTCAGTCTCCCCCAAGCTTGAGCTATGCTCTCCCCGTCATGAGGATAGAAATTATAAACATAATTCCTATTCTCATGGACTTCATGAAGAGGATAAAACTTGGAGTAAAAGAGAGATTGGATCTCTTCCCAATCCAGCAGGTGAGAGTCATCTAGTAGCCTATACCATTCCAATGCTTTTCCTTTCAGTGACAAGATAAATAATTTCCTCATGACTCCATCTCTTGTCAAACCTGAAATCTTAAACAACTCACAAAGTTCTGTAAGTTTCAACAAATGAATACTAGGTTTGATTGTCCCATCATAACAATCATTCCTAATTATTTCAATTATCCCAAGTGGTATTTTGAACAGGATACATTCAGTAGGTGGAGGAGACTTCTCTACCATGGGTGTGGTAAAGCGGCCTTCCCCAAGCAGCGAACTAAGATTGCGGTTTTCCATAAACATAACTAGTGAAATAAAAACAAGAAACAAAAAGATTTAATTGCAAGATCTAGAGAAGGTACCTTCACTTACCTCACTTCCCCGGCAACGGCGCCAGAAATAGCTTGATGTCTACTACACGCTTCTATTCCTGTAGACAGTGTTGGGCCTCCAAGAGCAGAGGTTTGTAGGACAGCAGCAAATTTCCCTTAAGTGAGTAACCCAAGGTTTATCGAAGTCAGGGAAGTGGAGGTTGAACGTACCCCTTTCAAGCAACCCTGCAATCAAGATACAAGAAGTCGCTTGTGTCCCCAACACACCTAATACACTTGTCAGATGTATAGGTGCACTAGTTCGGCGAAGAGATGTTAAATGGCAAGTGATATGGATGGCAAAAGATGTATTTGTAAATCTGAAATAAAAATGGCAGCAAGCAAACATGTAACAAAACTGAAAGTAAACGGTGTTCAATTGATGAAAACAAGGCCTAGGGATCATACTTTCACTAGTGGCAACTCCCAACAACATTGACATAGTTTAATCACATGATATTTCCCATAAAACATGCAATGGAGACACACTCGAAGGTCATTCCTTTGTGGTCAAGAGAGGACGAGAATTATGTAGGGCTACAAAAGCACACCTCAAAGTTCGTAGTTCTCGACTATGGATTTCCCAATGTCACCGCGGCCATCCAAAGAGAGTACCACAATCACCACAACATATCTAAAGGATAGTCAAAGACAAGCACCAAGAGACTCTCAATCTTCAATGAACACACAAAAAAGGAAATCACTCATGAAAATATTCTTCTAATCCATGTCCAATAGACCGCTGTCACCTTGGTCTCGGGGATTATACTAGATAAAGACAAGTGAGTACATCAATCCAATACATAGAGGAAGGGGAAGTATCATGGGATCACCCTAGATTAACATAGCCTATGATCACAACGAAGATCACATCATGGGAGAGAGAGATAACCACATAGCTACACGTACAAGCCCTCAGCCCCGGAGGAGACTACTCACACATGGACATGGTGAGGAGGAGCTTGATGGTGGTGTTGATGGAGAGGTGCAGCCCCGCGAGGAGGAGACGGCCGGCGGCCCTAGGGGGCGGTGGCGGCGAGGAGGAGACGGCGGCGGCCCTAGGGGGCAGAGGCTCCTTGGCCCCCCTTCTTCCTTGTGGATGGTGCTGGTCCTCCCCTCCAAGACGGCGGCTTGGGAGGAGGAAAATTCGTGGCCCTTGGTGACCTAGGTTTCCTCTCTTTATATAGACTCTCGGATTCCCGTCATCAGATTTTGGGCTTCAGTAAAACGGGCTTTCCTCGGCCGTCCGGACTTCGATTTGGACGAATTTTATATCCAGAAGCATCCTCTCGAAATTCCCCACAACTTTCGCAACTAGACTTTTCCCGTTTGACATCGTCTTTGGGCCGAAACGTGACCATCTTCAAAAAACGTTCTCAGACAGATTTCAGGAAAGTCAGAGTCCTACTCCAATACGACTCCTTTTGCGTTTTTGTCAATTTCCAAGTAATTCCTACACAATAAAGTGTAAAACAAGAACATTGTGCACTTTTGCAACCATTAGTAGGTTAGTCCAATAAGTGCCTAAAAAGATAGAAAACTTTGATATAAACATGAGACAATGATGCAAAACAAGCATGTCACAAGCAAAAATTATGGATACGTTTGGGACGTATCACCTCCCAGGAGGATCTCAAATGCTCTTAGAGAAACTTAACATAAGTATGTTAACTGGTTTTTTCCTTCTCTTTGGTTTGCATCACTATGTTTTTATCCATGAAGCCTTCGGTACCCTATATCTTTACAAGGAAGGAAGCTAGGCCAATGTGTTTTGTAATGACATTTAGTTGTGTAGGCAACGTGATTGCATAGTACTCCCTCCGTAAACTAATATAAGAGCGTTTAGATCACTACTTTAGTTATCTAAACACTCTTATATTAGTTTACAGAGGGAGTATATTACAAGCTCTTCTTAACTTGCCTTCAATAAACAAACGTGATGATACCCAAATTAGTTTTAGGATGATACTACAAGGAGAAACCTTTCGAGATATACTATTGAAAACATATCCTATGCCATTTTAATCTATTATATAGTGCAGAAATACAAATATTCATTCGAGAACAATGTTTTTGAACTTTTCTAGTACTCTCAAGTGAGGTGTCTTTTGTGGTCTTGCTGATATACATAAACCATAACCATATTTTGTATGATTCTCGGCATCCTTGGAGTGAAAGACAGTGGCTGCATAATGAAGTTTAAATCATATTTCATATGTTTGTTTCGGTTATAACCTTTTCTTTTATTTGCTTCTAGGATCAGTTTGGAACCAGCCTTCTAGATAAGAGTAACTTAAAATTGATGTATAATATTAGGTGTGTGATTTTAGTGTGAAAATGGGCTTAAGTTATTTCAATACTATCATGTAAAATGTACTTTTTTAATTTTCCCTTACGAATCAGGAGAAAATATAGTTCCAAGCATTTTGAGGTGAGATCGGCTCTTGTCGTTTCGTTCATTTTTCGGTTTCTTTTGCCACATGGTTTTGTTAATCAAAACTATTAAAAAAACTTATGTATTTAACCTTAGTTTAGCTCAGCTGGTAACTTCTATTCGGAGCTTTACTAACTGTTGAAAGTGTTATACTTTCAATTTACACTTTGTTTTTGTATTGTTCATTTGTATTTAACCCTTTACAATTTTTGATTCTTGGATCACTTCTGCTGTAATACTATTTGTGCTATACTTTCAATTAGCTGTTTTGAAATTCTGAGCTTTCTATCATATTTTTCGAGTTATCCATGTTGTACCCAATTTATGCCGGATGTACATGGCATGCTGCGAGAAAGATAGATGGAAATTGCAATTCTTCAATGTCATATATTTAGAAAATCGCAGCTCCAATGTCCGGTCAGGGTTGAGGCTCCTTTATCTTTTTTTCTCATTTATTATAAGCCCAACATTTGTGCTTTTAAAACACATATGGTCTAGAGTAATCCAGATGGACACCCATTTGTGTCAGGGGATACTTCCCTGTTTATGCACACCCATTTGGATATTTATCTATACTCCTCGCAAAAAAAAAAGATATTTTATTTATAAACGTGAATTTTCACATGCACGCTTATACTAGTGAGAATGCAGCGTCCCGAGAGCCCTAAACTAAATTTGATCTTCAATGGAAAAAATAATCAAAAACAGATCTCCGTAGATGGCCGCCGCAGACCGCCTGTCGGTTCTCTCCGACGACTTGCTCCGTCACATCCTCTCCTTCGCCCCTGCCAGTGAGGCCGCCCGCACCACCGCCCTCTCGCACAGATGGCGCCGACCACTGTGGCTCGAAACGGGCGCCATCAACCTCGACTACCGCTCCTACACGACCTGCGGCGGCCTACTGATTCCTCTCCAGTGCTGAGCGGTGGAGGACGTAGGCCACACGCTCACCCGTCACCGCTTCATTGGCCGCGTTCCCAAGAAGAACGTCATCGTTATGCGGGATGAGCCCATGGATGAAGAGATCGTGCACTGGGCCTGCGGCGGCGATGAGCGCATGGAGGAGCTCCGCCTCGACTTCAAAGACAGCGCCTGGCCGCTATTCACGTCGTGCGCCTTGTTCCTGGAGCTGTGCTCGCTGCCGCTGCACTCGCTGTGGTTCAAGGTTTTGATTACCGAATGAGGCAATTTTATCGAGGAGGGCGGATAAACGTGGTTACCACGGTTACCGAAAAATACCGATAATATTTTGAACGAATTTTATAGTTGAATTTTGAATTCAAATAAATGAATAAACGAATATTCGAACAAGTCAAAACAGGAACTAGGTTGCTACGAACATGTTAGAATCAACTCTCATGGCATTAATCAGATCCTACGCACTTTACTTTAAATGAAGCGTTTAAATTCAAAAAAATAAAAAAAATGATATTTTTTGCTGTCGTTCGTGGCACTACGAATCCTCGATCTCAGGGGCTGCGTGCTCGAACCCCTCGACTCCTCGTCCAGATTGGACCCACCTCGGCGCGTGGTATTCCCATGTCTGGAGGCGCTGCGGGCGGCTGTGCATCATGAAGCTCGGCACACTCCAGGACATAGTCCACGCCGCGCCCAAGCTCGCCGACCTGCGGTTCGAGTCGCTGAGGTTCCTCGATCCGTCGCCTTCGGGTTCACCCGCCACCCGGTGGCTCCGTCTCCGCTGCCCGGCGGCCAGCGTGGTCGCCGTGACCAACATGGCCACCCGTGACACGGACGCGTGCAGCCTCGAGCTCGACGCGCCCAGCCTGCGCCGCTTCCACTACACCCAGATCGTGCCGTTCGACGCCTCCGTCTCCTTCAAGTCGCTCTCGCCCGGCCTGGAACGTGTCCACCTGGAGGTGCACTCTGCGGCGTCCCTGCACTCGGTCCACTTTGGCGGCGGCGTGTGCCACGCTAGGTCCCTCAAGCTGACGGTCTACTCCATCGTCGACATCGACGGCGTCCACTTGCCAATGTTCCCCAACCTGGAGCACCTCGAAATAGAAGAGCTGTCCGCGAAAACATATTTTAGAGCAGCTGCATCCAGGTCCTTCTATCCTAGTCATCCATCCACGCATCGCGATCCGTACAAAATACATTTTTTTTTGTTTCTCTCACATATAACATGTCTTGAAGTTCAAACTTTTACCGAACAGTAAAGCTTTCTATCTAGAATCTAGGGAAAATCTTTTTAGAATTTTTTGTCAAACATATATATACAAGAAAATGATTTTTTTAAATCTAAAAAATCATTTTTTGTATATATATGTTTGACAAAAAAATCTGAAAAGATTTTTCCTAGATTCTAGATAGAAAGCTTTGCCGTGATGCAAAAGTTTGAACTTCAAGACATATTCTATGTGAAGAAACAAAAAGAGAAAATTTCATGCAGAAAGTTAGTTGTGTCGCACGGATTTTGAAGCGATATCGGAGAGCCAAAATAAACGGGCTAGGTGCAGCTGCTCTAAAAATCTGCATCCGAGCAGTGCGGGTGGTGTCTCGACAGCCACGGCTCTGCGGCCAACGCAGTTCTGAACCTGCTACGTTGTTGCCCGGCGGTCCGTGAGCTCCGGCTGAAATTAAGCTGGCGGAAGTATCTCAACGAAACACCAGATGAGACCACTGATAAAATAGCGCACTGTAGCATCGCTAATAGCATGCTATAGCGTATTAAGAATTGTCTCGCTAAATATAATAATGTACAAATGTCTCGCTAATAGCATGCTATAACGCGATATAGCACGCTAATAGCGTATTTTGAGGTCCACGCTATTTTGCCGCAGCACGCTATTTTTTCATTGGATGAGATGATGGTGGATTTCACGATGTGCAAACAATCATCCTTTAAAGACGACGATGAACACGACGGCGACTATTGTGATTCCTGTGACGACTGTAAGATCCTCGACGTCCCCGGACTGAACTGCAGCTGCAGTGTGCTGGATTGCTTACGGAACTCCTTGAGGAGAGTGGTCGTGCAGGTCGACGTGGACGCGCTCTCCTGCTTCCAAGTCCGGCTCGTCAAGTTCTTGGCCCAGAATGCCATGGTTCTTGAAGAGGTCCACATCGACGGCGGAAGCCGCGTCGACTCGAGCTGCATTGATCGCAAGGTTGCGAGATGGAGGAGAGCCGCTAGTCGTTCCTCGCTTCGGGAAGAAGCAAGGATCCGCCGCTGTTGCACGGCTGCTGCAGGGTCGTTGTCTCCGCTGCCGGCCTCTTCGGCTCCGTCTCCGCCGACGCCGCTCTGGGACTTCCCGCCCGTTCGTGAACCTTGCTGGCGACGTGCCCGCTGCACTGACCTGCCCGTCGTAGGCCCCAGCGGCCGCGGCCGCCCTTTCCCGCCGCCACGCCCTCCACCAGTCTCCCGCAGTGTCCGGCCCACCGCCTTTCCCAACCATCCATCTAAGACCAGGTGGCGCCGGTGATATCTCCGACGATCGGAGCACATGATGGCTCCCGTGCGTTTGCAACTTTGCGTGCTGAATTGGTTCAATGAGTATTCCTACAGTCAAGCAACAGCTTTGATCGGATCAAACATGTGAGCAACAGCTTTGAGAAGGTGTGCGTCTCCAAAATGTATGCTTTACGTGTGCTCCAGAGACAGAGCTGACTGCTTCAGCCACCAACAGGTACAGTATCAATTTCAGGTCTCAGTTTAGATTGATGGAGTTATTAGAGTATCGATCAAGTCGTTGTAGTATAGTGGTAAGTATTCCCGCCTGTCACGCGGGTGACCCGGGTTCGATCCCCGGCAACGGCGTTCTTTTTTTTTTGGTAACATCTACGTCGCTTACATCTCTCGATCTGTACGATGGCTTAGGTTTTGTTTCATTTTTGCTTAAATCTTAGGGTTCACATAAATTCCTGCCGGTCTCCAAAAACAAGAAATGGTTGCTGTCAGGAATCTATGTTAGAGACCGCACCTGAAGAAGTTATTTCTTTCCTTCAGGAATGTATGTGAGAGACCGCACCAGTACAAGATAAATTAGTGATCTAAACACTTTTATATTAGTTTACGGAGGGAGTACTAGACACTAATTATGTTCCGATGCTGATTTACTTATATTATTATGTACATTAGACACTAATTTATGATCTGATGGTGATTGGCTTAAACTATGAACTCATTGGTGAAAAGAAGCAGGTTTCGCCAAACTACACCAGAAGAAAAGAAATAACCAGAAGGCTACTGTACCAACATGCATCATAAAAAAATAGTGAAAATGAGTCGTACCTAATATAAAGGTTCACTAGAAGTACTCATTCAGAATCCTCAGTTTTGTTTTGTCAGATCATTCGCTTTTTTTTAGACATTTGTCAGATCATTCGTGTTGCGGCGATATATCAAATGGGATGGCCCAGCAAAACCCTTGGTCCACCGAAGAAGGCCCGTCATTCTTGGCACCGTATCATTTATGCCCAGCCCAGCCCAACCCAAGCCAGTACTCCGCTGATTACCACCCAAACAAATCCCCCACCTCCCGTGCCATTCCATCCTCCCCTCCCCACCGAGCCAACGACCAAACGAACCCTAGACTCCGACCGCACGAGGAGAGAGAGAGAGAGAGGGAGATCTCCAAGGTCGCACCCATGGCGATGCGTGCGCTGTACAACGAGATCCGCGCGATGAAGGTGCGCGAGGTGCCGGCGTACCTCAAGCCGCGCCTCACCTGGGCGAACCTGAAGAAGAGCACCGACCAGGCGGTGGACCGCTACATCGAGAAGTACATCGACACCAGCTCGCCGGACCCGCTCTTCCACGTCTGCTTCGGCGGCATGGCCTTCTCCTACCTCGTGGGCCTGCCCAAGGAGCGCCGCCACCTCGAGCACCTCGAGAAGCACGGCGGCCACTAGATCCGGATCCGCCTCGCGCAGGTGAGGGTTCGATTGTATCATTTCCGTTTCCTGATCCGATCCCGTGGTGCGATGAGATGCTTTTCGGGGGATTGAACCCCGTCTGCTTGATTAATTAAGGTCGCACGGACGTGGTGTGCGGTAGGTTAGATGCAAAATGTTCTGGCGGAGACTGTGAACTTGTTTGGTCATTTGGATGAGGGTTTGTATGAATTCTGGCTGTCGGGGACAATACTGTGTGGGCAATTGTGCATTTGAATCACTTGCTTAGTGGCAATTGATTGGTCTATATATGACCGCCAATAGTGGAACTGTATGAGGATCTGAATGATCTGGGCGTTATCTGTTTCACGTCCATTTCATTCTGCCAGCGTATTTTTCAGCACTGTCTTCTGAGTTTTACTAGTATATATTGCACCAGCGATGCAAATTCTCAATGAAGACATCCTGTAGCTGTACAAAGTTCGACCACTTATGTGGCTTGCATTTTGCTGTTATAGTTCTCGAATAGCAAAGGAAACTGTTGAATGACACATTTGTTGGGTATCATGTGTGATTATAACTCGCGCTATGTATTGCGTTGGCTATGCATAGTTTGGAACTGCGGTGAGAGTTGTATCAACCCTGAAGTTACTGCAGGCCATCTTTTTGTATCACCATTTTGTGCATTTATGAAGTTGCATAGCACCAGACGATACTTTCAAATAGTGGGGTAACATTTATTAGCTGTATTCACCTTTGGTCATTAGTAGGTTAGATCAATGATTATCAGATGATATGTTTGAAAAATGTTTTAACAAACCGGTTTAATGTTGAATGTCAAATGTCCATATGGATTTAAGTCATGTTGAAGGCCTTTTCAATAGTTTGATACTTTTGAGGAATTGAATCATTATTCATTGACATGTGGAAGTCGTTTTGCTCCCTGTGGAAGCGACAATGATTTAAAATTAGTTAAATTCCATGATAGTTTGGCAGAGCTTTTCTTATAACTAAATTGTGTAGGAACATGAGTGGCGTGGCTTACATTCTGTACGCTAATAGCCTAAGATCTATGTACCCGTCTAAGAAGATTGATAAATGTAACTATTACGTATTGATCCCAACCATAGTTCCAAAAAGCGCTAGGCGTTAATTGTGCGTTTTGCCACCGCCTTGCGCTTTACTGACCAAAGCGCATGCTTATGCGCAGTTATGCACAGACTAAGCGTAGTTATGCGCAATGCGTTTCGCCAACGCCTAGAGCCCAGGCGTGCTTAAGCGCTCGCTTAGGCGCGCCTTTTTTAACTATGATCCCAACAAAAAAAAAGCGAAAGGCTAAACCTAATGTTGTGTTAATTGATATCTTCTGTACTACATCAGTTATATGGTCTGCGAAGACATTGAGCTGTAAACATGTGTAAATATAAACTGTATGATCAGGTGCAATTTTTTTTTTCATGAGATGTCTTCTGCACCCTTCAATTGTCCTCACCACCTTTATCTATGTTGTGCAGGAGAGCTTATCTACGGTTGATTCAGGATGGTGTTCTCCGTTTTTCTTCTATCTACTGATGGGCTACCTGGAGTTGATGTTTATTTGATGGCTGGTTTATTTTGTGTCGGAAGGCAGCAATGAACTGTCTAGTCCACTGCCATGTTCCTCCGCGTCGTGTCATAAGCAACTTCAAACTGGAAGTGCATGCATTGTGATTAAAAACATTTTCAGCGAATCGGGTACAAGTTCTTCGTAGTATACTCCGTTGATTTTGTGTTAACCGTTTTGCATTTTTGTGATGCCTTTGTTACATTACCTTGCCTCTCAACATCATCCATTGGGCTGTTTTTCTGCATCGATATTTTGCTTGAATCCCAGACATGATCCAACCTTGCAACTTAGAAGCGTGTGATACCATAACAATGTGTGGTTGCCGGGGAGAAATTGTAAAATGTGCACAGGTGACGAAGGTAGAGTGACAATTTTTGTAGGTTAATGTAGTGAGCGCATTTGCCTATGCTCTGACAGACGAAACTATTCTGGGGAGAAAGACAGGCACGCTTGATCGAAAGATACGATGGCATCAATAGTGCGGGCAAGCACTGGACTAAACGATGGTACGAGAGCTGGTGCTGCTATGATATACGCGTAAGCGTTCAGTGTATTGATAGTTCAAGACTTGGAATCGCTCTATCCGTTGTCCAGAGCAATGGGGATAGGGACGCTGGGCTGACAAGTGAGCCTAATATAATTGAGATGCCACATAAGGGGCCTCGATGATGGACACGAATATCTACATGTCTTGACTCTTTTCATATTTTTTTAGGGGCCTGCTACGCCTCGGCAGGTGATGTTTAGAAAACATCCACTGTAAGATCACAAGCTCGACAACCGTCCGATCTTCTTCCGGTCCATCAATCTTTGCAACTAGGCCTTTGTTGCACTTGGCGCTTTGCAACACAAGCCCTGTAGCGCTCTTGTCGGACTGTTTTTTCTTTGAAACAAGGCCTATATTTTAGAAACAAGACCTTTGTTGCGGGAAAAAAAACTTCTGTTGTTGCCCCCTTGCAACAAACGTAGTGTTGCGCTTGCTCCCTCTACAACAAAAAGCTTGTTGCAGAAACAAAAAATCCACTTGTAATCAGTGGTCGTTCGCTGCTGTCATTTGCAACAAATTTGTTGTTGCGGAAACTCGCCTCGCAGCACCACCGCTGGCATTGATGGCCACGATGAATGACGCACGATAGCTGGGTAGGTCCCTGATGCGACGCCGGGTGGGGCACTGAGCGAGGGAGAAGTGGACGGCGGAAGCTTCGTCCCTCTCCCCAAGCTTGCATCAGTTTTGCAAATAGTTAGATTTGGCCATGGGTGCTCTCTCTTCTCATGAACAGCAGAGGATTTGGGTGCGTGCTTGGGGGATTTACATCCATGGAAGGTGCGTGCTTGGGGAATTTACATCCATGGAAGGGACCTGGAGGTAGGAGACGAGGCTCAGGGGAAAAAAATTGTGGTTGTGCTCTTTTCGTTCAAGATAAGAAGATAAGAATGGGATAGTGGTTGTGGCCTTGTGGGTCCTATGTGGGCACGTACCGCACAGTCGATGGATTGGGTTTGCAACACGGTCCGTGTTGCAGAAGCAGCCTCCGCGACGAGGGCCATGTTGCAAAGCTCATGCGTATAACAAGAGTTGTGTGCCGCACAATTGGTCGATGCGCGCCAGCGATCCGCCGGATGATACCAAGCATTTTCCACTTTTTAAATATTCATATAAGTATTTTTGTGGGCCAGTAACAATATGATCCCTAGACCCGAATTGAATATCATATGTTTAAAGGTGCCAAAATAGAGCTTTAGAGTCAAGGAAGAACATACGAAAGGAAACTTGGGGCGCGTTTGGTTACATTCTCAGTGGAGCCTAGTGGAGAAGCTTGTCTCAATGGAGCCATGTTCAGCTCATTTCCTTCCTGTAGTGTAAATTGCACTAAGCTCAGCTTGCATTTAGAAAAATAGTCGATATGAGCGTTCCTGGCGCCGAGAGTGCTTTAAGTTTCGTGTGAGCTAGTTTCTAAGTGCGAGCTAGGCAACCAAACAACTACTAAGCCCGCTAGAGTCTGGTTGGGATTTATGCAACCTACCAAACGTGTTCTTAGTGAATCTATATAAAAAGTTTCACCAAGAAATGATTCCTGTTGACTTAAGAAATCAAATTTATGACAACGAAGTTACATGAATTGTACTTGTATATAGCGATTCATTTTGTTTTTTTATCCGCCAAGGAATGACGCCAAGAATACCATGAAAGTCATTCCTTGGTGAATCTTCTTATACGAGTACAACACTTATCATATTTGTTTTTAAAAAGGTTCCATTTTTTTGACATTTTTTTACAATTAAATTATTCTTCATATATAGGGTGCGCTAGCACCCAGGTTCACCGTTGTATTACTCAGGAACACGCTGCCTTCTTCAGAAGGTACGTAAGAATAATAATGCACATTTTACAAGCAAATGTTGAATGAACTATTGGTTTGGTTATAATCGTACAACGGGTTCACATCACCAGGCACTACAAAAAAAGTTTAAACATGATGAATAAACAGTTACAGTTTGATTCTGATATACAAGGCGGTCTTCCTGACCATTCTCACCACCCATATTTTGCCTGAGTCTCCGCTTTCGTGAGGAAACCCTTGGCACGCCTCTCAGAAAGCTCCATCTCCTTCTGCTTCAGGTCGTAGAAGAGAGAACCAATCTGATGCTTCCTCTTCTGCAGCTTCGAGGGCTTTCCCTTCCCCGAAGGGGCGGCCTACACTCGATATAGAACAAATCTTGGGTCAGGATAATAAGCACGTTTGAGCATTGATTAATGTAGAAGGGAGCAGAGATGCTCATTCTGTAAAAGTAGCTTGCTCTGAATTGATGTTAAAAGCAGAAGTTTGGACGATGAACAAAAGCAACACAACATGGACATGTGAAAATGGCTGAATGATTGAATGGTTTTGATAGCAGGGAGAAATCGGAATTAACAGCTACAATTTTCAAACAGTGCAGAACCAGTCACCAAATACAGGGAAAACTATATATTCAAGACATGCTTCTAAGTACTGATTGCGTTATGATGAGATGTTCTAATGCACCCTGGGTTATATAGCCCTATAGACCCATATATCAATTATCGTCAACCTATATATTTTCAAAAAAGGTCCGCCTTTGGTAGGATCATCAAATATAAAGAAGACCATATTTTGATACCAGCCATTCTTCTATTTTTCATCATTGATTTTTAGTTTGTGATCTCAAAGTTCTACTATCCGCGTATTCCTTTCCTAGACAATTGGACTGTGAAGACATAACCCAAGACCACCATTACACCCACCACATAAGGTCCTGGATTAGGGTGACCTAACACAAGAAAAACAGAACTCTAGCGTGTCTGTATTTCAAATGTATGTAGAGGTCTTAAATTAGAGGGAGTATCCGATACCCAGTTACGCACAACATCAAGCACAACCTCGTCACATCATCACCTTATTCTTTTATTCATGCTTACTGTCAAAGTAATGTTGTAGCTCATATATTTTAGTTTAATCAACTGCTGTGTGAATCTTGTCGGATTAAATCCAGAACCTGCTCTAATCTGGTCAATTCCATGTAGTGCGATTTTGCTTAATAAAGCTGCCCGTTTGATCTAACAAGCTGTACTTTATTATAACCTAAACTAAAACAAGTTTGTCTTGGCTCACAAATCCCATCTGGTATAGCCAATCAGCAAACCCATTAAGAGGGTACATACTCAATACTCCCTTCGGCTGGATTTCTTGTCGCAAAAATGGATGTATCTAGAACTAAAACACATCTAGATACATCCATTTCTCCGACAAGTAATTCCGGATGGATGGAGTACAAAATAATAGGTAACCCCTCCAATCTATATTATAAGATGTTCTAACTTTTTATAAACCGGATGTATGTAGACACGTTTTAGTGTGTTTGCTCACTCATTTCACTCTGTATGTAGTCCATATTGAAATATCCTAAACATCTTATAATTATGAACGGAGGGAGTAACTGTTGGAAAAGGTGACAGTGTGACACCTAGGAGGCGCTTAGGCATGCTTAGGAGCCAGGCATTGACCAAACACCTCGCCTAGGGCATAAGCAGAACTCTAGGCAGTGGAAGCAAGAAGTTGTCCATGCAATCAAGAAAACATGCCCATGTTGCATAGACAGTCCAAATGGCCCATATTCCAATGGTAGTAGCTTGTTGTTTACTCACCTATATGCTCTAAATCGATATCGATACACATGTAACACCCCAAATACACCCTGCTACCCAAAATTGTATGTCTGCCTAGGCTGCACCTAGGGCGCTTAAGCGCCACCTAGGTGCTAGGCGAAGGCCCATCGCCTCGCTTACGCCAAGTGCTTTTTCCAACCTATTAGTACTAGGTTGTAATAACAACTGCTTCGTTCGGTCACAATTTTCTGACACTTCAGAAAATGGTACAGTCAAATATATGAATATATTATACAAGTAAAATAAATCTTCCGCAAAATGTTATGCTCCCTCTGATCCATATTAATCATCGACAATTAATATGAATTTGTACTAAATCAGCGACAATTAATATGGATAGGAGGGAGTAATATATTGTGACAACTGAAGTTCAAAGTTGCATCTCTACCGAATGGAGTAATAGCTTCAATAGTTCTTTACTGATCAGAATGGCAACTTTTTCATTAGTTTTATTTAAGCATATGTGCAATAGCATAAATTTATAAACATGGTTTAAACCATAAGCTAGATTAGCTAGTATACTTAATTACTCACCATTAAGTTCAATGAAAAATGAATTGGCAAATTATATGGTTCATTTTGTAACAAAACACGATTATATACTCCCTCCGTCTGAAAATACTTGTCATCAAAATGGGCAAAAAAAGATGTATCTACAACTAAAATATATCTAGATACATCCCCTTTTATTCATTTTGATGACAAGTATTTCCGGACGGAGGGAGTAGTCATCTACTCCAGTTATGATCTGATGACATCGACAACACCATTGAAAGCATTACTAACATAATTACAGCTTGGAGAAGTTATCAGCAGCGACTCTTCATCTGTCAGGTACAGTACTTGATTTGTTTGCCTTATTCGTGATGATTTAAAAATTTAGAACTAAAGCTGTGACAAGCAAACACCTATTACCAAGAATAATTGCTGGGGACTGATATCAGGGCCTAAATTGCATGGATAATGCTGCATGCATACTACAGTATCTGTGCATCACTTGACAAAATAAAAATAAAATTATCTAACATTGACTATATAGTAGTCAGGATGGCTATAAGGTGAAAGAAAATCAAAGATAGTAAGGTGAACTGAGCAGAATAACAATGTAGCAAGAGCTAAGCAAAAGTCATGCCAAGTTATCAGGGAAAGATTTTTCTGTACCTGGTAACTAGGACCAAAGGCCATCCCTGTGAGCTTGGATTTGTCCTCCCTCGGACGGTTCTTGACCAGTTCTGCCTGATTCACCTCTATAATCTCCATAGGCATATCCCTCCTACCTCTCTTCACTCCAATCCTGCTCATTTCTGGTGGCAGTGTCGGCTCCCGCATTGGTGGCGCTGCCATTGCTACCGCCTCAGCACTGTAACCAGCATATTCCCCTCCACATGGAGGCGCTGTCGAATGCTCGTATCCGCCACTGTACTCCCCGCCATATCCATTACCATACCCACCACCTTGCTCTACTCCATATGCTACATACTGGGGTTCAGTCCCATAATTCACATTGCTATTTGGATCCAAACCATAATTTGCATAATAGTTTGGATCCCATGCATAACCTTCATACCCACTGGCGTCTCCAACTCCAGCATCATAACCCTGCTGTTGGACGTGTCCGGCTCCGGCACCAAGACCCTGTTGCTCTTGCTGCTGCTCCGGAGCAGGCATGCTGTCCTCATCACTGCTTTCCTCCGGATCGTCCTCGCCGGCAGTGCCCCCAGTATCGGACCTTTCCGGCGCCCCTCTGTTCACGGCCGAGCTAGAAGGGCCAGCAGCACCAAGATTTGACCTCTCCGCCCCGGCGGTTTCTACGGCCGACCTCCTGGCCGCGCCGGAGCCGAACCCAAGCGAGTGCCTGGGCGCCGGGAGGAACGAAGACACCGGCCCCGATCCAGCAGACAGGGGCGGGGGCGCCTCGCTGGCGCTGGGACGGCGCTTCTCGGCGTCATCCTCCTCGTCCGAGCTGACTCCGGTGGTCTGGCGGATCGGCGTCGGGCGGAACTGGACGACGCGCTTAGGGTTTCCGGAGGAAACGGAGGATTTGGGAGGCGGGATGGAGGAGAAGGTCGGGGCGGATTTCGGCGCCGGGAGCGATGAGAATATAGGCGCCGACTTGGGTTGCGGGAGCGATGAGAATATAGGCGCCGACTTAGGTTGCGGGAGCGCCGAGAAGATGCCGCCGGCGGGCTTTCCGCCGGCCTCGCCGCGGCGGGTCGCGGGAGCGGGTGAAGGGATGCTCTCGTCGGCGTCTTCGTCGGAAGAGGCGTAGGTGGCAAGAAGCGAATCCATGTTTTTTGGCGCGGTCGGCGGGGGCAGGGGGCAGGGGGCAGACCGCGGCGTCGGCTTTGGGGTTTGTTTCGAGTTGGAGTTGGAGTCGTCGACGGTGAGCGGAGGCGGTGGTCGGGTAGGTACGGAAGTTGGGCGTTTTCCTGGGCTTCGGCGGGGTACTTTTTTTTAACAGGCTGGGCTTCACATGGTTGAAGCCTTTTACGAATCCCTAGAGAGAGAGGCCTACACTATGTGGGCTGACCTAGCAGTGTGCGGTGCTAGGTCACAGTTACACGGTCCCTAGCAGCCTTCCTCATCCGCGCGTGCGGCCGCGATTTGCTTCTCCGCTGTCAAATGCTCCTTGAGATCTTGGCTATACTGCGTGCACCATGGCTTAGGGCGGCGCTTATTTAGTGGAGGGGTCGGTGATTTGGGTGGAAGGTGTCATTCCAGCCGTCGAGGCATGTGGGATGTGGAAGGTGGAGGAGGATGAGGGTCGGGTGTGGATTACCTGTCTGGATAGACGAGGCCGAGCAGCGTGAAGGAGGGTCGCCGGCGAGGAGGCGGTGCTGCAAGAAAGGAGTGAAGGTTTCAACTTGGAAAGGAAGGCGGAAACAGGGGAAATGTGGCTTTTGCTAAGGGGGAGGGGGCGGGGAGGTAGATATTTCCACGGAAGCCGAAAATTTGGAATCGCTTCAGCGAAAAAATTGACACGCAAAGTGTCATCAAACACGGTCCCTTATTCAGAATTGTGTACAATATGTGAACATAAAAAACGATTCAGATAGCTTAACCCGTGTGTGATGAGTTTGAACGTTAAAATTTTTTGTTAGAATTTCCATGGTTACAGTGGTCATCCATGTCATTGCATAATTTGGGTACACAAAGGAGACTACATCACACCCACACTTCTTAATCGAGCAAGTTCAGCAATTAAACAGAGCTAGCTGACCTAAACATTACTCTCACAGATTAAAGACCGACACTCTTAATTAAACAAACCAAAGAGTACTACTACGGCTGGTGCTCGTCGATCTCCGCCGCCGCCTCCATGTCCAGCTCGCGCCCGACGGTCACATGGGGAAGGGGCTCCATGGCATCCATCACACCATACTCGGCAAGCATCTCTCCATCCGCGTCCTCCATCTCTTTGGAAAAGGACACCGCGAGCTAGGCGTGGGCGGCCACGATCTGGGCTTGGACCGGCAGAGGAACAGACGGCTGCTCGAACGCTCTCGGCGGTTGCCAACTCTTCGACAGTGGGTTGCCGACCATTGTCGGAGAAGCTTCGTTTGATTTGTGCGGTGACCGCCACGAGCTGGGCGTGGGCGGCCTCCATCAGGGCTAAGGACGCCGTTGCTGAACGGACAACCGTTGTGCCGCTCTCGCCAGTTGCTATCCCCAAGGCAGATGTTGATGCCGCCACCTGAGAAGCAACATTGGACGTTTGGGCTGCCTTGGCCGCCCGATCGCAGATTGCGGCCGTGCTCATGCACCTTGTTAGCACGCGCAAGGCGGCTGCGGCCGCGCTCTCGCCGGAGTGGGCCACCGAAGTTGCCCTCACGACGCGGGTCCACGTGCCCATCTTTCACCGGCGACGATTGAACAGTGAAATGATATTTGGGGAGCAAGCTAGTGTGCTTGAGATACCGGCTATGGACTATAGCTGACGCACCTTCTCACATAAGCCATAGGCGTGCTATACACCGACGGTGCTCCAGGATATTTTTGATGCATCTCACATAGTTGGTGATAATAAACTATGTGCGGTCTACTTGATATTTCATCTTGATTTGAATTACATAATGGGGTCACAGTGGAAATGGACGTTGTTTGAATTGCTAGACCTTTCATCTGCAGTGAACATGCAACTATATGTGTGTCGTAAAAGAATTGGAATTATTCAGGGTTCATTTGAACATTTTATATATTAAATTGGTTTTCTAGCCATTTTAGGTGCACAATTCAAAATTAAACTACATGCACATGCTTCGGTGCATCAACATGTGTTGTAAAATCATATATGTGTCCACGGGTTTATGATTATGTCCCATGCAAGAAATGGGGATGAAATTTGAACACCACGGCCCCGTTCAAGCTGGCAATGATTAACCGTTACCCACGTCCCCGTGGGTAATTACTCTATTAGGGGACGGGGATGTGCACTTTAATACCCACGGGGAAGCTTGTGGGTCAAATACATTACCCAACATGCACGACGGGGATGGGGATGTGATAGCATTACCCATACCCGTTATCCGCCTTACCCGTGAAGACCTTACACCGGGCCTAAAAAATTAGTAGAACCCATGTAATTACCGCCCTTACCCACCGATAATTTCACAATCCCACCCCTTTGGCCAAATATCCCGAAGAAAACCCTAACCAAGACACAGCATATTATTTATTATGCTAAAATATTATATTTTTCTACTGAAATGCAATCTGATGTTGTTGTTGATTGTGTGTATGGGTTTCCCCACGGGTATAAAAAAAACCGACGGGGATGGGGATGGGAATATTTTTATCCCCGCACACGGGTATGGGGACGGGGATGGGCATGGTAAGGCTGTCACGGGGACGGGGATGGGAGTCCAATACCCGCCTGGGTAATCCCCATTGCCAGCCTGAGGCACCGTGGCTCTCCGACAAACATCGACGTACTTGCTTTTGTAATTCTAGTAAATCCAAAATTTGTTCGAAATTCATGAAACTTGGCATGCTATCATGGAGGGGCATCAACACGCCATGGTAAAAATGTTGTCCCATATGGGGTAGGTTTGGGTATAAGCTTCTCATAAACTAGAGCTTCTCACAACAAGTGTGATGGTTTCGATAGGGAACGTCCCACCTTTGGGGACGAAACGATATCCGTTGCCTCTTATTGCTTTCAATTTTTTTCCTAGTGTCAACATAGAACAACACGAGTGTTGTGTCAATTTTTTGGGACTTTTCGGGGTTCGTTTGGACATTTTTATGCATTATTTGAGTTTTTAATGCATTTATGTGCATAATTCAAATTTGAACTACATGCACATGCTCTAATGCATATAAATTGGTTGAAAATTCAAGTATGTGTCCTTGGTTGCATGCTTAGGTCCCATGCAAGAAATGGGAATGAATTTTAAACACCCTGCCACCGTCACTTTTCCGCAAACATTGAGATACCTGGTTTTTAAATTCTAGTAAATCGAAAGCTCGTCTGAAATTCATGAAACTTGGCATGCTATCATGGAGCGGCATCAACATGCCGTGGTAATTTTTTGTCCCATTTGGGGCAGGTTTGGGGATATGCTTCTCACAAACTAGAGCTTCTCAAAACAAGCATGCTGGTTTTGGTAGGGAACGTTTCACCTTTCTGGACGAAACGATATCCATTGCCTCTTCTCGATTTCAAAATTTTTCCTAGTGTCAACATAGAACAACAGGAGTGTTGTGTTAATTTTTGGGATTTTTCGGTGTTCGTTTGGACATTTTTATGCATTAATTGAGTTTCAATGCATTTATGTGCATAATTCAAATTTGAACTACATGCACATGCTCTAATGCATATAAATTGGTTGAAAATTTAAATATGTGTTCTTGGTTGCATGCTTAGGTCCCATGCAAGAAATGGGAATGAATGTCAAGAACCCTGCCACCGTCACTCGGCCGCAGACATTATGATACTTTATTTTTAAATTATAGTAGATCCAAAACTCGTCAGAAATTCATGAAACTTGGCATGCTTTCATGGAGCGGCATCAACATGTCATGGTAAATTTTTCGTCCCATTTGGGGCAGGTTTGGGTATATGCTTCTCACAAAACAGAGCTTCTCAGAACAAGCATGACTGTTTGAGTGGGGAACATCCCACCTTTGGGGACGAAACGATATCCATTTCCTCTTATTGCTTTCAAAAAAATTCTCGTGTAAACATAGAACAACATGAGTGTTGTGTCAATTTTTGTGATTTGTCGGGATTTGTTTGGACATTTTTATGCATTAACCGAGTTTTCAATGAATTTATGTGCATAATTCAAATATGAACTACATGCACATTCTCCAGTGCATATAAATTGGTTGAAAAAACAAATATGTGTCCTTGGGTGCATGCTTAGGTCCAATGCAAGAAATGGGAATGAATTTCAAACACCTGGGCATCATTGATTGCCGGTAAAACGTTGAGATACTTTATTCTTAAATTCTTATAAATCCGAAACTTGTCTGAAATTCATGAAACTTGGATTGCTATCATGGAGCGGCATCAACATGCCGTGGTAATTTTTTTGTCCCATTTGGGGCAGGTTTGGGTATATGCTTCTCACAAACCAGAGCTTCTCACAAGAAGCATGATGGTTTCAGTAGGGAATGTCCCACCTTTGGGGACGGAACGATATCCATTGCCTCTTATTGCTTTCAAATTTTTTTCTCGTGTCAACATAGAACAACATGAGTGTTGTGTCAATTTTTGTGATTTTTCGGGGTTCGTTTGGACATTTTTATGCATTAACTGAGTTTTCAATGCATTTATGTGCATAATTCAAATTTGAACTACATGCACATGCTCCAGTGCATATAAATTGGATGAAAAATCAAATATGTGTCCTTGGGTGCATGCTTAGGTCCCATGCAAGAAATGGGAATGAATTTCAAACACCAGGGCACCGTTGAGTACCGGCAAAACGTTGAGATACTTTATTTTTAAATTCTAGTAGATCCAAAACCCATCTGAAATTCATGAAACTTGGCATGCTATCATGGAGCGGCATTAACATGATGTGGTAAAAAAATTGTCCCATTTGGGGCAGGTTTGGGTATATGCTTCTCACAGCAAGCATGATGGTTTCGGTAGGGATTGATGGTATGTGAGAAGCTCTGGTTTGTGAGAAGCATATACCCAAACCTGCGCCAAATGGGACAAATTTCTTTCCGTGACATGTTGATGCCGCTCCATGATAGCATGCCAAGTTCCATGAATTTTAGGTGAGTTTTGGATTTACTAGAATTTAAAAATAAAGTATCTCAATGTTTTGCCGCCAATCAACGGTGCCCTGGTGTTTGAAATTCATTCCCATTTCTTGCATGGGACCTGTTGGGGATATGAGTATTTTATATGACCCGCCCAGGAGGGGCCGGGTTACCCAATGACGGTTCATGGGCCAAGCCCAGAAGCATGTTAATGATGGCGGTTCAATGTATAAACCGCCATATATGTTAACTTGTATTGTAAGTCATGTAACAAGAGTCACCAGGCAGAACACGATTGTATGAGCCGCCCGAGACTCCGTAGGCGCCAGGGCATCAACCCGTGTATATAAGGGGACGACCCGGCAGTGGCTTAGGGCAAGAAAAACAACAGATCGAGAGCTAGGCAAGTGCATCCGCTCCCTAGCAATCGACACCCCAGCAATTCCACCTCAAACTGGATTAGGTTTTACCCTCACCGCAAGGGGCCGAACCAGTATAAACTCCCCGTTCTTTTGTCCCGTTTAACCCCTTTAAGCTAACCACGTCTCTATGGCTCCGCAATTAATTAATTCCCTTAGGGCATCTTCCGTGACAACCTCACGACAGTTGGTGCCCACCGTGGGGCCTGCGGCTTGTGGTTTCGAGTTCTTGAAGGACAACTTCGAAGGGCTCAAGGGATATGCTGTGAGCCGGATGACCAAGAGTCGTCGCGGCAAGCTTTACATCGACGATGAAGGCTGGGGTCCCGAGGCCGGCATAATTGAGTACGAGTACCGGGTCCCCTTCGGCGAAATCCACGTTTTTGTCGGCAAGATCGGCGAACCGGGCACTGAGCCGGACACGTGCACCGACATCTTCAAGACAGCTTAGCGTGCACGACTTGCCCGGGTTCAGCCCGCCGTGAAGCGTTCCTTTGTTGGATACGTCCAGGGCGCTGGAGGCTCTGGATCTCGCCGTGAGACAGCTGCTCTCTTCGATGGTGAGTCGTCCACAGGTGAGACTAATTCAATGTATCAGATGCAGAGCGGACGGCTTGGGGGCTTGTCCGACGGTAGCAGTATTCCGGACCCTTGTGAGCCGCTGAGCAGGGTGCAATTTTCAGGACTAGCACCCAGCCGACTCTTGGATCGACAGTCGTCAGGGCTATAACGCTCGGGGCAACGGCAACCGCAGAAGGCGTGGGCGGATCAACGCGCCCGTCGGCTCAAGTCTTGACAGATCTGTTGGAGGCTCTGGTGGCTCTGATGGGAACGGAGGTAACCCCAGAGAACCAGGACCAACACAGGCGGATATGGATAAGTTGCGACAGGAGATAGCACAAGCCAAGATAGATCTGGCGACGGAGAACGCCTGGATGACTATAGAACGGGCTGTCTTGGACGCCCAGGCTCAGCGGATTCAAGCGGATTGTTACCGGCTCTCGGTGGATCAGAACGCTGCTAATGAGGTCATGAGGAGGAAGCAAAGGAGTCGTCTGCCTTTCATTTATGAGTCGAGGAATCTTTTCAACACAGCCGGAGCAGGGGGCAGTAACCCACCGGGGGCAAACCGGACGGCTGAAGCCCCTAGGGCCGGAGGGCCGGTTCAACCGCGTATGACAGGCTCTTTGTATGCAAATCAAAACTGCCCGACACCGCATTACCCGGTGACGCCGGCAGGTCACTATTCCAACCCTCTGGATAACATGATAGCGGCGGCGACGACGAGATTGGCGGCTTTGCCAGTTGAAGGTGAAACTAGAGTGGCAGTAGAGACCCGGAGGGCTCAGGAACTGCTTCAGACGGCGCTGCAGCAGCAACAGGCTTACTCTTACAGTCGGGATCAGATTCACTCAACCCCCCATCCAAGTGCCAGCTACAGCAGGCATGTTGACTCGCCAGAGGTTTCAAGCACAGAGCGACGTCGTAACTCGCCTCGTGGGCATAACCCGGCGCGGCATGAAGCTAATGCGCAGGATTTGGTGGATCAGGGCAGGATGCACCGAGAGGCCGAGCTGGCGGCTCAGGCGGTTAATCATCAACCGACGCCATATTACCTGGCAACTTCAGTAGAGATAGGCCGGACTTCTAGAGCTTGGGGAGTATCGTGTTTAACAATGGCTATACGGAACGAGCTATTGCCCAAGGATTTCAAGGGCCCTCGTAAGGTGCCTAACTACACAGCAGATTAGCCCCCTGAGGCTTGGATAGAGAGTTACGAGATGGCTATGGAGATGCTGGATGCCACTGAAGCCGCATGTGCTAATTATTTCACCATGATGCTGGAGGGCACAACTCGTAACTGGTTGAAAAGATTGCCCGTCAATTCCATTGGGTCACGGGCAGAGCTGAAGGCCAAGCTTATCAAGCATTTCTAGGATACATGAAAGCATCCAATATCAATTGTGGATCTAGATTTTCGTGTTCAGAACGAGGGCGAATCAACGACCAGTTGGGTGCGCCGGGTCTCAACTATCATGCATTCTTCAGATAAGATCAACCCCGAATCTTCAATATTAACGTTGGAGAAAAATTGCTGGTTCCTTCCGCTCAAGCTGAAGTTGGGGCGGGTTAAGCATCATTGTGATGATATGGGGGAGCTCATGGCGGTTCTCATCAAATATGCCGACTCTGATAGTACCAAGGACCCAGAGTCTGCGACTGAAAGACCGAGAAAGGGAAAGAAGAGTAATGACCCCGGGGGACAGTAGTTTAACCCGGCCAATCAAAACAGTGGCAATAAACACAAGGCTGACACTTTTGTAGAGAACACTGGGGCACGTAATTGTAACTAGCATCATAAGGGGAAGCCGCCTTCAAGATATAATATTGATGAGGTGATGAACCAGCCATGTCCAAAGCATGGAACAGACGAAAAGCCGACCAGCCATCTGTGGAAAGATTGCAGCATCATGACTTCATGAGGTCTTATAGGGAGTCTATCCAGAACAATTATGGGCCAAACGGCGGCTCGGGGTCCGGTTTTCATGGTCCGGGTCATGGAGGCGGTGGCTCAAACTTTGAAGTCCAAGGAAACCAAGGCGGCAACAACCAGCAGAGCAATCAAGGGAATCAGCAGTAGTCGGGTTATCAGAGTAACCCGAAGTAGTTGAGCAGTGGGCAGTACCACGTCTTCACCACAAGTCTGTGCAAGCGGGACCAGAAGCGTCATAAAAGGGCGGTGAATGCTGTTGAGCCGACAGTTCCCCATTTCTTGCGATGGTCTGAGCATCCCATCATGTGGAGCCGCGAAGATTGATAACCCTCAACCGTAAGGGATCGAGATAGTCTTCGCGGGTAAGAATAACCCAATTTATTGATTCGACACACGGGGAGCCAAAGAGTATTTATAAGCTTTGACAGTTGAGTTGTCAATTCAACCGCACCTGAAATATACTTACTTGCAACAAAAGATAAGTGGTAAAAGTGATATGATAGTGATAATAGTGATAGTAAAAGTAAACAGCAAAAAGTAAATAGTGAAGGTAAATGGCAAAAGTAGCAACTAGTGACAAGCAGGGTTTAAAACACTGTAGGCTAGGGAGATGGATGGTTGGGCGCTGCATGGATGAGATAGATTCTAACTTGGGGCACGACACACGGAAAAGTAATGATCATCTAGGCAAATATCAAACATTAGGCATGTATCCCGTAGGTAGTTGTGCGTGCTTGCAATAAGAACTTGCACAACATCTTTTGTCCTACCATCCCGCTACGAACGGGGCCAAAAGGAACTTATGGATATTAAGGTGCTCCTGTCAAAGAGCACCGGAACAAAGCAATGAACTCAATGGATACATGTAATCCTCAAACTACGGACCATCCCCTTTGGTGTCCCAAGCTGTCACTTTTGGGATCGCCGGTTCCGGACCGTAACAGGTGCAAACAACTCATAGATAGGATCACAAACACAAATATATTCATGCAAACACATATGGTTCAAATCTGAAATCATGGCACTCGGGCCCTAAGTGTCAAGCATTAAGAATAACAAGTTGAAGCAAAGATGATAAACACCATAGTAGATGATAGGCAACATGCCCCCAACGATCTGACAAACTATTACATGATCTAACTCATCCAATCCCTACCATCCCCTTCGCCTACAGCAGGGGAATTACTCACACATGGAGGGAGAAGTCATGGAGGGATGATGGAGTGGTGATGATGATGATGATGGCGACGATCTCCCCTCTCCGGAGGCCAATTCAGCCTCCAGATTAGCCCTCCCGAGGAAGAACAGAGGGTGGCGGCGGCTCCGCGACGAAAAACTGCGAAAGAACTTCTGATCTGGGGTTTCTGCGTCGGGAGTAAAAATACGAGGCAAAGTAGGGCACCAGGGGGTGTGGGACCCACCCAGGCGGCCCCCCGGCGCGGCCCAGGGTGTAATGCCCCGGATGTAATACTTTCCCTTTTGGGCATATAATATATCTCCGGCTTCATCTATTTCCATTCCGGGTTCTTTGTCTTTCGGGTTTTCGTCGTTTTGTCGTGTGAGTGTGTGGCATTCATTCATATCATGTAGACATGTGCATCGCATTGCATTTGTGTTGTCGGTTGCATCCGGTTCCACGCGTTCCTTCCCGTTGTCCGTTTCGCGTTCCGGAGCTCCCTCACGGGTCCGTGTCGTCCCGTAGGCCTACTTTGTTGTTTGGCCGTGTAACGTTGCCGGTGTGCCGCGAGTCTTGTTGTGTGTTGTTTGTTTTGTTGTGTGTAACCCGCCTCCCAAATCTCGTCGCATTTGGACTCCGTTTGCTATTCCAACAGTTGTTCGTGTGGGTCCAAAGTGCCTCCACTTGTGGCCCAGAAACACCTCCCTCCAGCAGCCCACTTCCCTCTCCTAGGCCCATCTAAACTTTCCCCGCGATCGGATCCGTCGGATCGCGATCGGAGGGCTCCAAACACCCCCAAATCCCTAACCCTAAAAATCTGCTATATAATAGACCCCCTAGTCTATTTTTGGCACCCCTAACCCTAGCCTCTTCTTCCTCCTCCTTCTCCCCCTAAATTTCTGGATCCACCACCACCTAACTGCCACTTGGAGCCCCTCCATCGAGCTCCCGCCGCAGATCGAGGGCATCTCCCAGGCTCCTCGATCGAGCGAGGCAGCCGACGCCCAGGTCAACGCTCCAGTCGACCCTCCGCTCGATCGATTCCTCCCTCGAAGGCCTTTTCCTCCCGCTCCAGCGAACGCCGTGGACCACTTCGTCGAAGGTCCGGCCTTCCGCATCGCCAGGCAGCGGCCCAGATCGCAGTGCCGCCCCAGGCTGGTCCGCTCCCGCAGCTAGATTCCGCGGGCCAGGTCGCCCCGCTTCCGCCCACCTCCGCTCAGCCGTCTTCGATCCATCCCGAGCCGAAGCCGCCGCGCCGACTCCAGGCGCCTCCTCCCGTCGCGACCGCCACTTCATCGCCCACCGCGCCAGCCACCTCGTGGCCCATCCCACGCCAGGGCCTAGCCGCGCCCAGGCCGCCAGGCGCCAGGCCACGCCGCCGAAGCTCCCGCGGGCCGCACTCTGCCTCCACCGCCGGGCCCAGCCGAGGCCGCCGCCAGCCTCCTCTCGGGCCAGATCCGCGGGCCCGAGCACATTTTTCTTCAGATCTGAGGTTGCCACCCTAAAAACCACTAAGTCTGTAGATTTCTTATCTGTCTGATGCTATCTTGCAACTGCTCTAACTTTGTGTGTGTTTGTCCGATTCGCGCAAATAGCATGTCCAGACGTTCGTGGTGAATAGCACTACGTTTTATCTTTTAGTGTCATGCATGTTAGAGATCATTTAGGTGCTTGTTTTTCTGTTGCAATAGTGCTTCGTGATAAAAACTGCTGCTATGTGATGTTTTTATGCCATCTTTGCCATGTGATATCTTTTAGCTCGTTTGTCCGAATGATGCAAATGACATGTCCACGTGTTCGTCTTGCCATGCTCTACATATTGTTGGTGATAGGTTGCATGATAGATTTATTCTTTCCATGCTTATCATCGTTGCAATGTGACATGTGGTTGTGATGTTGTTCACTTGTTATGAAATGCCATCTTGTTGAGCTCGTTGCAATCGTTGTGTTTATCTCCATGATGCATGCTTGTGTGTTTCGGAATCACCATCATGTGTACTTTGATGAGGTGCTTACCACTTGCCATGTTTAGTTTCGAGGTGACTTAAACTTGCTCTTTTAGATGCCATGATGAAATTGCTGTTTTAGGACTTAGTGGATTTTCACTAAGTCTGAAATCTGTAACGTTCCGATGCCATCTTTGCTTGCTGCTCTAGGACAAACCATGTTAGTTTTGGAGTGGATCTTGATTGTTCCTTGTAGTATAAATTGTTGGCTTTTCATTCATGTTTTCACATGCTTATTTGAGTGGCTGTAGCATGTTTATCTTTTGCTCCAAAGTTTCAATAAAATTCTGCTGCCTGAATTTTATTGTCAAGTTCAATATGTCCAAGCTTATTGCTATTGCTCCGTGACTCCTTTGGGGGTGCACCTTTGGACTTATTTGCTGTAGTATATGTCTAGTTTGTGTTCATGTCCTTTGCCATGATTTTTGAGTGCTGTAGCTTAATTATTTTGTGCTCCGAAGTTGCTATGTTGCTGTAATTTTCAGCTTTCGCTCATTTCTTGTTTCGGGCATAACTTTTAGCCCGTAGCTCCGATTTCAGCGAGTCTTATATGTAACTTGATTGATTTTCTGTGTAGATTTATAATATCTTATTGTTATCATGTTTTGAGGTGTTTTTATTGAGTGCTATTTTTCCGTGCTCCGTGTGCATCCTTAGTGCATCCATCATGCATCTATCTTTTTTGAGTGTGCATTGCATCTTGTTGATTTGTGCCTTGTGTGATTGTATTGTTTAGAGCCGGAAGCTGAGACCGAGTACGAGTACGAGCACGAGGTTACCAACGAGGTTGAGCACGAGGACCCTTCTTACGATCCGAACGACTTCTCTTCAGGCAAGATGACCGAACCCCGATAACATTACTATCTTTGCCTATTGCTAGTAGTTCCGCTCTATAGTTTTGCCTCGATGCCCATGTTCTTCCTGTCAGCCTCCTATTTATAACCATTGCCATGTTTAACCACCTATGCAAACCCTTGCTTGGCTAAGTACGCTTCGCTCAGCCCTTCTTATAGCATTGCTAGTTGCAGGTGAAGATCGAAGATGCTTGCTTCATGTTGAAGTTTGTTGGGTTATATCACACTATATAAATGCTTAAAACGAAACCATCTATATATTGGCAAGGGTGGAAGGCTAAGCCTTTTGCTTGGTGATTTGTTCCACTCATGCCGTTAGGAACCGTATAATCCGGTGTTATGTTCCTTGATTATGCGTTCCTAACACGGTTGGGGTGTATGGGACCCCCTCGATAAACCGCTAAGTGCTAAGTCTTTTCCAGCAAGTCCCAACATTGGTACTATTCGCCTAATAACAAACTAAACTTGCATAGGGAGTAATTAACCCTCTTTCTTAATCAACAACCCCGGGCCAGTGCTCCACATGAGTGTTGGTCCGAAACAGGGGTCCTGCAGGGCCGCCTTGGGGCAACCCGAGGTATCTGGCATACACGTGTAGCATCACCCATCCGGTCGTGTCCTGAGACTTAGATACGCGCGGCTACTATCAGGGTGTCGACACGCCGGGAGGATTTGCTGGATTAGTCTTACCTTAGTTCGGTATATCTTGAGCACGGGATTCCGAGAATACTCGGGTCTTCCCACTTTGGAGTTGCGACTCCGCGGATCGTGGGCTTGTAATGGGTCAAGTTGGAACACCCCTGCAGGGTTATGAACTTTCGAAAGCCGTGCCCGTGGTTATGTGGCAGATGGGAGCTTGTTAATATCCGGTTGTAGATAACTTGACACAATGTTTCCAATACACTACCAGCGTGTGTTCCGTGACCGTCAATTTCCGAATAGGGATTCGGGAGTTGAACACGGAGGGGTTATGTTTGTTGAGTTTTAGCTAGGATCACTTCGTGATCATCTCTCGACCGAGGCTTTCTCTTCTCGCTCTCACTCACGTAAGCTAGTTGCTAGTTGCTGCTGCAGACACTTTCTCTTTTCTTCAGCCTTATCCTCTCCCAAGGCTTAAATAGTCTTGTTACCCGGGAACGGGATTGCTGAGTCCTCTGTGGCTCACAGTTACTTCACCACACCAGATGCAGGTCCAGCTGTGAGCTATCCAGGTGATGGCATCGAGCTAGACTGGGAGTACGACGAGGAGCGTAGTCGGTACTATGTTCGTTATCCGGATGATCAGTAGTGGAGACTTCTACTAGGATTCGATCCGCCCGTGGTTTATTTATTTCAGTTTGGTATCTTGACATTTGGATTTTGCCCTTAGAGGGTTGTGATATTCTTAATGTATGATGTTTGAGACTTGTATTGTAATTGTGTGACATGGCGAGTGTAAGCCAACTATTTATGTTTACAATCCCCTCTTTTACATGAGATGTGCAAAGATTACCAAACTTGAGATCATTCTAGGATGGACCTATGCCTTTAAGTCGTGCCTCGACACGTAGGAGGTATAGCTCCATCCTGGGCATTACAAGTTGGTATCAGAGCCTTCTCCGACCTAGGAGCCCACTGATTGATCGAATCGTTGACGGTCGAGTCTAGGCACACACTGAAAACATTTTGACGACTACTCTTGTCTCTCCTATCTTCAAAAATTGCACAAATTTTTTATAGGAATCCCGCGAGTATTCTGGGATTGTTTCGATGTTCTTGTGACGAGAATATTGTTCTCGATGCCTCCTGACATCAGGGGTTGTGGCAGTGTCCCGGGGAGTTGAGCTTCGGGGTATTGTCGTCACAAGCATATCGCGGCAGTACTAAATACTTAAGACGGCCGACATCGAAAATCTCTCCTATACGGCCAGTGGCAAGATAACCCCGACATCACCCAGTACTGGGGAGGTAGTTCGGGAGTATTGCCATAGCTTGTTATAGTGGATGCTTTTCGAAGGTCCGAGGTACACAGTTTCCGAGAAAGACTGGTTATGTGTTGAAGGATGGATACACCTGGATGTAGGTTTAGAGTTGATTGCGCGGTGCTTCCCGTGTATCCCCAACACCTGATTGCATAACTGGAATCTTTCGGAAATTTATAGGTGGGCTTATCCAGTAGATCGTAGGCATTCTTCCAACGAATGCACGTTAGTGAGTTCGGGGTTCTACATTGAGTGAAGTGGTTTATGACCGATGTTACTATCAGGAGTTGCATCTTAAAGGGTCCTTGGCTATGCTGATCCGGGGATTGCAAAACCTTTTCGTAACGCGTTCATATGCTTTCAGCACAAAGATGTTAGAACGAAACTCCTATCTTGTGTTTGTTCCCGTCTGTACCTTGTTTTTTCTTATTTTCCTTTTGTTCCCTATGTGGCTTCTCGTGAAGATTGATGTTATCATTTAACTGAGAATTTCATTCGTTCCTTTTGTTCGGATGATTTCATTCGTTCTTATTGTTCGAATGATTATTGTGAAGACTTGTTGCAATTCATTCCATTGATTCAACTTATACCTTATGTCAATCAATTGCTGATTCGTGGTCATCTCTTTCAGGATGGCTCCGAAAAGGGTTCCCAACGCTAACCCAGAGGGTGAAGAGGTCCCAGATCGTCCTCCTTCCCCTCCTCCTCCGTCTGAGGCTTGGAGAGCGATTATGCAGACTACAGCTCAGAACACTCAGATGTTGATGCAGATGATGCAGCATATGCAAGCTAATCAAGCTAATCAGGGTGTTCCAGGGAATCAAGGCAACTTCTTCAACCAACAGCACCATGCTACTCTCAACCAGTTCTTGGCCAACAATCCTAAAGCTTTCAGTTACTGTGTCGACCCTCTTGATGCTGAAGATTGGTTAACCGACATAAAGAAGCATTTTGAGTGCAGTAACGTGAAGGAAGATGATTATGTGAAGTTTGCAGCCTTCCAACTCAAAGATCAAGCAGCTGATTGGTGGCAGCAGTACAAAGACTCCAGGCCAGGTCAAGTGATCTCTTGGGAGAATTTCTGCAAGGATTTTCGCTCGCACCACATTCCTACAAGTGTCATCGAGGGCATGCGTGAGCAATTCCGCAACCTGAAGCAGGGCTCTATGACAGTCTATCAGTATAATGTCAAGTTCCAAAACCTCGCTCGTTATGCTAAGCAAGACATTCCTGATGCCAAGAGAAAAATCTACCAGTTCCGTGGAGGTCTCAAAGATGAACTTCAGCTTGCTCTCACTTTGTTCGAGCCCGATGAATTCGACAAGTTCTATAACATGGCTTTGAAACAAGAAGCAGCTCAGCTCAAGATGGAGGCTTCTGAGAAGAGAATTCGAGATGCCGTTCACTCTTCCTCATCGTCTCAGATGGTCTCGAAGCATCAGAAATTCTGGCTTCCTCCTCCTCCAGTTATTCGAGCTCCTTACAACAACTCCAACAACTCCAACAACTCCAACAGCAACAAGAACTCTGGTGGACGTGGTTTCTCCCACCCACCCAACCCGAGCATCAAGTCGAAGAACCAGTTTCAGTCTCAAGGCTCCAAGTCAAGTGGCTCTCATTTCCATCCTCTCTCTGAAGTGGTGTGCAACAAGTGTGGCCAGAAGGGTCACTATGCCAACAGATGTCCGAATCCGAAGCGTCTTCCACCTCCTCCACCTGTGAGTTCAGCTATTGTCAGGCATGATCCAAAGGCAGCAAGGGTCAATCTGATGAGTGCAGTGCAAGCGGAGAATTCTTCTGATGTCATTTTGGGTAACCTTCCAGTGAACTCTTTTCCTGCTAAAGTGTTATTTGATTCGGGTGCTTCATGCTCTTTCATGTCTCAACCATTTGCATCCAAGTATAATGTTGACATCAAAAGCTTGCCAAGGGAGTTATCAGTTGTTTCTCCGGGGAGACGAATGCATTCCAGCATATATGCTCCGATGTTTCTATTCGCATGGGAGATTATCGCTTTCTGGCTAATCCGGTGGTTCTTGGTAATTCTGACATTGACCTCATCCTCGGAATGGATTGGCTTTCTCAGCATGATGCTCACATTGATTGTGCTCAAAAGGAAGTCAAGATGACTCATTCTGATGAAGATGTGATTATCTTTGCCTCCAGGGATAACACTATCAGGCTTTTCTCTCTCAATGATAAGGGCGAAATTAATGCCATATCTCATTCCGGTGGTGAACGAATATCAAGACGTCTTTCCTGAAGAACTTCCAGGCATGCCTCCACACCGTCAGGTGGAATTCGTTATTGAACTCGAGCCGGGTACTGAGCCAGCATGCCGGCGTCCGTACAAGCTCTCTCCGGATGAATTGAAGGAATTGAAGAAGCAGCTTGATAAACAGGAGATTATGGGTCTCATCAGGCCTAGTACGTCTCCTTGGGGCTGTGGTGTCTTATTTGTCAAGAAGAAAGATGGCACGGAGCGTCTCTGTGTTGATTACCGGCCATTGAACAAGAAGACGATTAAGAACAAGTATCCGCTCCCCAACATCAACGAACTCTTCGAGCAGCTCAAAGGAGCTAAAGTGTTCTCTAAGCTTGACCTCCGAATGGGCTATCACCAAATTCGCATTCGCGAGGAAGACATTCCCAAGACGGCCTTCAGAACGAGCTACGGTTCATACGAGTATACCGTCATGTCTTTTGGTCTCGCCAATGCTCCTCCTACCTTTTCGAGGATGATGCACTACATCTTCAAGCCCTATACTGGCGAGTTTGTGCTTGTGTATCTGGATGATATTCTGGTGTTTTCCAAGAATGAAGAAGATCACGAAAAGCACTTACGTCTGGTTCTTGATCGACTCCGAGAGCATAAATTCTATGCCAAGTTCTCCAAGTGCGAGTTTTGGCTCGATAAGGTTTTGTACCTGGGCCACATCATCTCAGCTGACGGTATTGCGGTAAATCCCGAGAAAGTTGAAGCAATTGTCAACTGGGAAGCTCCTCAGAACGTCAAGCAGCTCCGCAGTTTTCTGGGTCTTGCCAGCTATTCCAGAAGGTTCGTTGAGAACTTCTCCAAGATTGCCAAGCCTCTTTCCAACTTGCTTTAGAAGAATGTCAAATACTTTTGGTCTCCAGAGTGTGAAGTGGCATTCAAAACTCTCAAAGAAAAACTCGTCTCTGCTCCAGTTCTGACTCCTCCAGATGAGTCCAAGCCCTATGAAGTATTCTATGATGCTTCTCTTCAAGGTCTTGGTGGTGTGCTTATGCAAGATAAGAGAATTGTGGCATACACTTCTCGTCAGCTCAAGCCAAGTGAGAAGAACTATCCCACACATGATCTCGAGCTAGCAGCTGTGGTACATGCTTTGATTACGTGGGGACATATGCTGTTGGGCAGAAAGGTCGACATCTTCACTGATCACAAGAGCTTGAAGTACATCTTCACACAGCCGCATCTGAACCTCCGCCAGACTCGTTGGGTTGAAACGATCCAAGAGTATAATCCCAGCATTGAATACACTCCTGGCAAGGTGAATGTGATTGCAGATGCTTTGAGCAGAAAGGCATATTGCAACAGCCTTCTTATCAAGCCGTACCAGCCTGAGCTTTGTGAAGCATTCAGGAAACTCAACCTCCAAGTTGTTCCGCAGGGTTTTCTTGCAAATCTTCAAGTTGCTCCTACCTTGGAAGATCAAGTCCGTGAGGCCCAACTCAGTGATACCATGGTGAAGAAGGTGAAACATGCTATTGCTAAGGGCATTCCGAAATATAAGTGCTTCCGTGTTTATGAGAGAGATACCTTGTTCTTCGAGGACAGACTCGTTGTTCCCAAAGGTGATCTCAGGAAGCTCATAATGGAAGAAGCTCATGATTCTCTCCTTTCCATTCATCCTGGCAGTTCCAAGATATATCAAGATCTCAAGCAGTCTTACTGGTGGACACGCATGAAAAGGGAGATTGCCCAATTCGTGAACGAATGTGATGTGTGCAGAAGAGTGAAAGCAGAACATCAACGTCCAGCCGGTCTTCTCCAACCTCTTCCTATTCCCGAGTGGAAGTTCGACCACATTGAAATGGACTTCGTCACTGGCTTTCCTAAATCCAAGCGAGGAAATGATTCTATCTTCGTGGTGATCGACAAGCTTACCAAAGTCGCTCACTTCCTGCCAGTCAAAGAATCCATCAATGCAGCCCAATTGGCAGAGCTGTACACTTCCAGAATTGTGTCTTTACATGGCATTCCTCAAGTTATATCCTCAGACCGTGGAAGCTTGTTCACATCAAGGTTCTGGGACTCCTTTCAGTCCGCCATGGGCACTAAGATCAGGTTCAACACTGCTTTTCACCCTCAGACTAGTGGTCAAGTCGAGCGAGTGAATCAGATTCTAGAAGACATGCTCAGAGCCTGTGTCATATCTTTTGGCATGAAATGGGAAGACTGCCTTCCATTTGCCGAGTTCTCTTACAAAAACAGCTTTCAAGCAAGTGCAGGCAAAGCTCCGTTTGAAATCCTCTATGGTAGAAAGTGCCGTACCCCTCTCAACTGGTCTGAAACAGGCGAACGTCAACTTCTTGGCAATGACTTGATCTCAGAAGCCGAAGAAATGTGCAAAGTCATACGTGAGAATCTCAAGGCCGCTCAGTCGCACCAGAAGAGCTACTATGACGGCAAGCATCATGATTTGGCATTCAACATTGATGATCATGTTTATCTCCGTGTGTCTCCGATGAAAGGCACCCAAAGATTCGGTATCAAAGGAAAGCTTGCTCCTAGATACGTCGGGCCTTTCAAGATTCTTGGCAAGAGAGGCGATCTAGCCTATCAACTTGAGCTCCCTCCTAACTTCGCCAATGTTCATGATGTGTTCCATGTGTCTCAACTTCGCAAATGCTTCAAAGCACCTGAGCGCATGATTCCGTTTGAAGAGATTGATCTTCAACAAGACCTGTCCTACCGAGAGCATCCAGTTGCTATTCTCGAAGAAACCGAACGCAAGACCCGCAACAAGTCCATCAAATTTCTGAAAGTCAAGTGGTCACATCACACCGACCGAGAGGCTACGTGGGAACGAGAAGATCATCTTCGTTCCGAGTACCCTTCCTTTTTCCAGTCCTAGATCTCGGGACGAGATCTTTTTGTAGTAGAGGAGAGTTTGTAATGCCCCGGATGTAATACTTTCCCTTTTGGGCATATAATATATCTCCGGCTTCATCTATTTCCATTCCGGGTTCTTTGTCTTTCGGGTTTTCGTCGTTTTGTCGTGTGAGTGTGTGGCATTCATTCATATCATGTAGACATGTGCATCGCATTGCATTTGTGTTGTCGGTTGCATCCGGTTCCACGCGTTCCTTCCCGTTGTCCGTTCCGCGTTCCGGAGCTCCCTCACGGGTCCGTGTCGTCCCGTAGGCCTACTTTGTTGTTTGGCCGTGTAACGTTGCCGGTGTGCCGCGAGTCTTGTTGTGTGTTGTTTGTTTTGTTGTGTGTAACCCGCCTCCCAAATCTCGTCGCGTTTGGACTCCGTTTGCTATTCCAACAGTTGTTCGTGTGGGTCCAAAGTGCCTCCACTTGTGGCCCAGAAACACCTCCCTCCAGCAGCCCACTTCCCTCTCCTAGGCCCATCTAAATTTTCCCCGCGATCGGATCCGTCGGATCGCGATCGGAGGGCTCCAAACACCCCCAAATCCCTAACCCTAAAAATCTGCTATATAATAGACCCCCTAGTCTATTTTTGGCATCCCTAACCCTAGCCTCTTCTTCCTCCTCCTTCTCCCCCTAAATTTCTGGATCCACCACCACCTAACTGCCACTTGGAGCCCCTCCATCGAGCTCCCGCCGCAGATCGAGGGCATCTCCCAGGCTCCTCGATCGAGCGAGGCAGCCGACGCCCAGGTCAACGCTCCAGTCGACCCTCCGCCCGATCGATTCCTCCCTTGAAGGCCTTTTCCTCCCGCTCCAGCGAACGCCGTGGACCACTTCATCGAAGGTCTGGCCTTCCGCATCGCCAGGCAGCGGCCCAGATCGCAGTGCCGCCCGAGGCCGGTCCGCTCCCGCAGCTAGATTCCGCGGGCCAGGTCGCCCCGCTTCGGCCCACCTCCGCTCAGCCGTCTTCGATCCATCCCGAGCCGAAGCCGCCGCGCCGACTCTAGGCGCCTCCTCCCATCGCGACCGCCACTTCATCGCCCACCGCGCCAGCCACCTCGCGGCCCATCCCGCGCCAGGGCCCAGCCGCGCCCAGGCCGCCAGGCGCCAGGCCACGCCGCCGAAGCTCCCGAGGCCCAGCCGAGGCCGCCGCCAGCCTCCTCTCGGGCCAGATCCGCGGGCCCGAGCCCATTTTTCTTCAGATCTGAGGTTGCCAACCTAAAAACCACCAAGTCTGTAGATTTCTTATCTGTCTGATGCTATCTTGCAACTGCTCTAACTTTGTGTGTGTTTGTCCGATTCGCGCAAATAGCATGTCCAGACGTTCGTGGTGAATAGCACTACGTTTTATCTTTTAGTGTCATGCATGTTAGAGATCATTTAGGTGCTTGTTTTTCTGTTGCAATAGTGCTTCGTGATAAAAACTGCTGCTATGTGATGTTTTTATGCCATCTTTGCCATGTGATATCTTTTAGCTCGTTTGTCCGAATGATGCAAATGACATGTCCACGTGTTCGTCTTGCCATGCTCTACATGTTGTTGGTGATAGGTTGCATGATAGATTTATTATTGCCATGCTTATCATCGTTGCAATGTGCCATGTGGTTGTGATGTTGTTTCACTTGTTATGAAATGCCATCTTGTTGAGCTCGTTGCAATCGTTGTGTTTATCTCCATGATGCATGCTTGTGTGTTTCGGAATCACCATCATGTGTACTTTGATGAGGTGCTTACCACTTGCCATGTTTAGTTTCGAGGTGACTTAAACTTGCTCTTTTAGATGCCATGATGAAATTGCTGTTTTAGGACTTAGTGGATTTTCACTAAGTCTGAAATCTGTAACGTTCCGATGCCATGTTTTATTGCTGCTCTAGGACAAACCATGTTAGTTTTGGAGTGGATCTTGATTGTTCCTTGTAGTATAAATTGTTGGCTTTTCATTCATGTTTTCACATGCTTATTTGAGTGGCTGTAGCATGTTTATCTTTTGCTCCAAAGTTTCAATAAAATTCTGCTGCCTGAATTTTATTGTCAAGTTCAATATGTCCAAGCTTATTGCTATTGCTCCGTGACTCCTTTGGGGGTGCACCTTTGGACTTATTTGCTGTAGTATATGTCCAGTTTGTGTTCATGTCCTTTGCCATGATGTTTGAGTGCTGTAGCTTAATTATTTTGTGCTCCGAAGTTGCTATGTTGCTGTAATTTTCAGCTTTCGCTCATTTCTTGTTTCGGGCATAGCTTTTAGCCCGTAGCTCCGATTTCAGCGAGTCTTATATGTAACTTGATTGATTTTCTGTTTAGATTCATAATATCTTATTGTTATAATGTTTTGAGGTGTTTTGCTTGAGTGCTATTTTTCCGTGCTCCGTGTGCATCCTTAGTGCATCCATCATGCATCCATCTTTTTCGAGTGCGCATTGCATCTTGTTGATTTGTGTCTTGTGTGATTGTATTTTTTAGAGCCGGAAGCTGAGACCGAGTACGAGTACGAGCACGAGGTTACCAACGAGGTTGAGCACGAGGACCCTTCTTACGATCCGAACGACTTCTCTTCAGGCAAGATGACCGAACCCCGATAACATTACTATCTTTGCCTATTGCTAGTAGTTCCGCTCTATAGTTTTGCCTCGATGCCCATGTTCTTCCTGTCAGCCTCCTATTTGTAACCATTGCCATGTTTAACCACCCTTCCTATGCAAACCCTTGCTTGGCTAAGTACGCTTCGCTCAGCCCTTCTTATATCATTGCTAGTTGCAGGTGAAGATCGAAGATGCTTACTTCATGTTGAAGTTTGTTGGGTTATATCACACTATATAAATGCTTAAAATGAAATCATCTATATATTGGCAAGGGTGGAAGGCTAAGCCTTTTGCTTGGTGATTTGTTCCACTCATGCCGTTAGGAACTGTATAAACCGGTGTTATGTTCCTTGATTATGCGTTCCTAACACGGTTGGGGTGTATGGGACCCCCTCGATAAACCGCTAAGTGCTAAGTCTTTTCCAGCAAGTCCCAACATTGGTACTATTCGCCTAATAACAAACTAAACTTGCATAGGGAGTAATTAACCCTCTTTCTTAATCAACAACCCCGGGCCAGTGCTCCACATGAGTGTTGGTCCGAAATGGGGGTCCTGCAGGGCCGCCTTGGGGCAACCCGAGGTATCTGGCATACACCTGTAGCATCACCCATCCGGTCGTGTCCTGAGACTTAGATACGCGCGGCTACTATCAGGGTGTCGACACGCCGGGAGGATTTGCTGGATTAGTCTTACCTTAGTTCGGTATATCTTGAGCACGGGATTCCGAGAATACTCGGGTCTTCCCACTTTGGAGTTGCGACTCCGCAAATCGTGGGCTTGTAATGGGTCAAGTTGGAACACCCCTGCAGGGTTATGAACTTTTGAAAGCCATGCCCGCGGTTATGTGGCAGATGGGAGCTTGTTAATATCGGGTTGTAGATAACTTGACACAATGTTTCCAATACACTACTAGCGTGTGTTCCGTGACCGTCAATTTCCGAATAGGGATTCGGGAGTTGAACACGGAGGGGTTATGTCTGTTGAGTTTTAGCTAGGATCACTTCGTGATCATCTCTCGACCGAGGCTTTCTCTTCTCGCTCTCACTCACGTAAGCTAGTTGCTAGTTGCTGCTGCAGACACTTTCTCTTTTCTTCAGCCTTATCCTCTCCCAAGGCTTAAATAGTCTTGTTACCCGGGAACGGGATTGCTGAGTCGTCTGTGGCTCACAGTTACTTCACCACACCAGATGCAGGTCCAGCTGTGAGCTATCCAGGTGATGGCACCGAGCTAGACTGGGATTTCCACGAGGAGCGTAGTCGGTACTATGTTCGTTATCCGGATGATCAGTAGTGGAGACTTCTACTAGGATTCGATCCGCCTGTGGTTTATTTATTTCAGTTTGGTATCTTGACATTTGGATTTTGCCCTTAGAGGGTTGTGATATTCTTAATGTATGATGTTTGAGACTTGTATTGTAATTGTGTGACGTGGCGAGTGTAAGCCAACTATTTATGTCTACAATCCCCTCTTTTACATGAGATGTGCAAAGATTACCAAACTTGAGATCATTCTAGGATGGACCTATGCCTTTAAGTCGTGCCTCGACATGTAGGAGGTATAGCTCCATCCTGGGCATTACACAGGGGGGGGGGCGCCCACAGGGCGCCTGGGCACCCCCTGGCCCCCCTCTGGCCCCACTTCTGGCTCCTGGTTCCTTCGGGTGCGTGGATTTTCTGTGATTTTTCGTGGATTTTTCTGAGATACCTAAGAATCCGTTTTCCTGCACACAAATAAACCATACAGGCAGCTCTGCTGAAAACAGCGTCAGTCCGGGTTAGTTTAGTCCAAATCATGCAAGAATGAGGCCAAAACAATATCAAAAGTGTTTGGAAAAGTAGATACGTTTGAGACGTATCAACTCCCCCAAGCTTAGCATATTGCTTGTCCTCAAGCAATTCAGTTCAACGAACTGGACGCGACAAAGAAAACTTTGACAAACTCTTTTGCTTCATTAGATGTATATAAGCATGTACTACGAAAAGAGTTTAGCAAGTATTGAAACAATACTTATGAGGACAATGCAAGGAGCAATCCTTCTTTCAAGTGACCAGTCACAAATACTTAAAAGTAAATAATATATTACTGAAAATCAAGACAAGATTACATTGCACATAGCTTGAGCATATTAGGGTGGTATCTCGCTAGCCTCCATGAGTGAAGCAAAACATAAATGCAGAGACTCCTCTAGAGTTTTAAAGGAGACTAGAACTAAGAATTTCAGAATAAATCATATCACAAGTATGCAGAAGACAATGTAATACTTTGGGACAATGCACATTACACTCAGAATGACAATTATGCTCTCCTAGTCGGTGCTTTGAAGAAAGAAGGTGAGACTCTCGAACCGTGGCTTTTATTGGCAAGGTTGAAAACCCGTGGTCGGAAACAAAAACTAAACATGTACCAGCGCTCTTGGTTTTAAAAACAGAAGTAAACATGTTTTGAGAAGTGCATATTTCGTCAACGAATGCTAGCAGATAACTCAATCACTTTTTGAGTGGACAAGTCTCGAGGAACGGCTCCCGCATGAGGACGATCACATCCTCTTAATCTCCTTTGTTTATCACTGCCAAAGTTTTCTGATTTCTCATGAACAAAGCGTGAAGGAGGGTTTGTTTGTTATATTATCTTTCTGAGCCGGGCGCACTCAATGCCAGTTCCTTTTCGTATTAGGGGTTTGCACATTAGACATACAATCCAGGGGTGAAACTTGTCCAACTTAAAAAGATCATGAATTAACTACTACTTCCTCATGAGCTAAAACATAGGCACAAAAGAGAAATGCTTTTGATTAGTTTCGAGATGGTACATGAAAGTCTTCGTTAGGAATGGCAGGTAAATACCATGTATAGGAAGGTATAGTGGACTCATATGGCATAACTGGTTTTAAGGATTTTGGATGCACAAGCAGTCAGTCCGCTTAGTACAGGTGGAGGTTTAGCAAAAGACTGGGAAGCGACCAACTAGAGAGCAATAACGGTCATAATCATGCGGAGCGACAAAGCAACATTGAATCGGGCATGAAAGTGATATAACTATTCTAAAACTCAAAGATCATCAAGGCAAAGTAGACTTTTTAGTCTTAAACATGTGTAAGCATGTGCCAAGTCAATCCAAAAATTCTCTAAAGGGAAATACCACCTTAGTATACCAGACTATGAACAGTGCAATGCATGTAGATCATTTCAATAACACATTATATACTCTAGTTATTCGGGACTAGCCACAAGGAAAGCATGAACTACTAGAAGAGCATTGTAAACATAGCACTATGTCGCTACAAGCTGGTCTCTAGATCATAAGTACAGGCATATGTACAAAAGTAGAAACAATAAGAGTTCATACCGGTCTTCCTTGTTGCTTCCTTTCAGTCGATCTTCGTCATCACTGCTTGTCACTTGCATGATCGAACGTAGGAAATATAATCAAATGACATCACGGACTCGAGCTGATCTCTGAAAACAAAGCAAACTAAAGAGAGAAAGGAAATCTTTTTGGTTTTTTTTAAAGGTTGAATAAAAGCAAAAGAAAGAAAAAAAAATCTTTTTGTTGTTTTTGCAAAGAGAGAAACAAAGAAGAACGGGCAAAAACTTCGAAAAGATCAAAGCGAATAAAACGGATAATACAATGGAAAAGTGAGAAGGGCACGTACTCCCCCAAGCTTAGGCTTTTGGCCTAAGTTGGTAGCAGCTACTGCCCCCAGGAGCCTCCTGCTCCAGGGGTATGGTGGTGAGTCCAAGGGTCGTAGAAGGATGCTGGCGCGTACACTGAACTCCTCGGAGTCTCCCACGAGGAAGGTTCCGAACGCCAAACAGAGGAAGACCCTTCACCAAACTCGGTGGCGGTCTCTTCCTGAAAATGTGGTATCTCACCGTGCCTCTCCTCGTCGGGCACAACCCCCTCCATGGGGTTATGAAACTGATGTTGGACCATGAACTCATTGAACTGAACAACATCAAAGGACCATCCGTTCCTGCGAGAAAAATCAAGCAAAAGAGGTGCAGGTAGACGGATCTCGCGTTCCGCGGCAGTTCCGAAACGCAAGATATAAATAAGATTATCAAGCTCAGAACCCATGGTAACAAACTTATGCCTTTTCATAGCAGCAAGATCAAAGCTTAAATAAGTAAAAGGAGTATCATCAGGGTGTGGGGTGCCTCCAAGAACAGCAAGAACACAAGAACAAGTGCAGAACTCGGGTTTTTGGAGAAAAAGAGAGAGGGAGAAAGAAGACATACGTGGAGGGGGGTCCCGTGGGCCCCAGGCGCCCTATGGGCGCGGCCAGGGGCTGGGCCGCGCCAGCTGGCTGCCTGGGCCACTGGTGGCCCCCCTGGCTGGCCCCAGGCCCCTCTGGGTCTCTCCTGACGTGGAAATTTTTATTATAATTTTTCTGGAATTTTTCTAAAAACTTCACTGTTGAATTTTTTTCGAAGTTCAAAAAGCTGCGAAACTCTCTGAAAATTTGAAGCAGTTAGTAGTATTGTGAAGCTTCAAAAACATAAATGCTTGGTACATCAAGTAGGACAAAACTAAAAACAAGTGAAAACATAACAAGCTCAACTTTTTATCTATATAAAATATGTTCACTAGTAAGGTTGATCAAGTCTTACCAACAAACAGGCGATATATAGAGCAAAAAGTCTCAACTCCTACGAAGTAGTTACTAAACCTTTACTTTGATGGACATTGTCCCCACCATGATAGTTTTATATTTGTGAGGCACATGTAGTGGACAGTCCCATTCTCCAATTTTCACGGTCTCGATATTCTCTATAGAGTTGAGGCCATGCCTCCTGTCGGTCTTCTTTGGAAAATATACCGTGTGTTCTTTATCATTCACATGGAAAGTAACCTTCCCTTTATTGCAATCAATAATAGCACCTGCGGTGTTAAGAAAAGGTCTACCAAGAATAATGGACATGCTCCCATCCTCAGGCATGTCAAGCACAACAAAATCATTAAGAATTAAACAATTAGCAACTTCTACGGGAACATCCTCACAAATACCTATCGGAACAGCGGTTGACTTGTCAGCCATCTAAAGGGAGATATCTGTAGGAATTAGTTTTTCTAAACAAAGCCTCTCGTAAAGAGAGAGAGGCATAACACTCACTCCTGCTCCAAGATCACATAAAGCAGTTTTGACATAATTATTCATTATGGAGCAAGGAATGGTGGGTATACCTGGCTCACCGATCTTCTCAGGAATCTTGCCACTAAAAGAGTAGTTAGCAAGCATAGTAGATATTGCATCATTAGGAACTTTTCTTTTGTTAGTGACAATATCTTTCATATATTTTGAATAAGGAAGTAACTTAATAGCATCAGTCAAAGGGATTTGAAGAAAAAGAGGTTTAATCCTCTCACAAAACTTATTATAATGCTCTTCTTCTTTAGATTTGATGGACTTACCTGGAAAGGGCATGGGTTTCTGTACCCATGGTTCTCTTTCCTTCCCATGTTTTCTTGCGATGAAGTCTTCTTTAGTGTACCTCTTACGTTTGTCAGGTGCTTCTTCTTCTCGAACTTCAGGCGGATCATTCTTCTCATTATTATTACCTTCAGGTTCAGCACCGTCTTCAGTCTCAGCATCGGAGATAGATACACAGTTGGGATCAATAGCTGGTTCTTCATCTGCAATAGGATCATTAGAATTGTCAGTCTCCTTACGTTTCTTCTTTTTCTTTGGAGAGCCAACAATTTCTTCTTCCTGCATTTGAGAATCCTGCTCGATTCTCTTCGGATGCCCCTCTGGATAAAGAGGATCTTGAGTGCTAGTTCCTCCTCGGGTCTTAATCCCGAAAGCCTACAAATTATCTTGTTTGGCATTGTTAGCAAGCAAATCTCTTTGCACATTAGAAATTTGATCAAGCTGAGTTTGAACCATATGAAAATGCTTCACAAGACATTGAACATCATTAACTGTTCTATCTAAAACATCAAGCAGTCCTTTGATAGCAAGGGAATTATCATGCAATTGACTTTCTATCCTCTCATTAAAATGATTTTGTTTCATAATAAAATTATCAACCTCATCTAAACATTGATCATGAGGCTTACCATGAGGGACGTCACTTGCGTTGAAATCTAAAAGAGAGTGTACCTCTACCATAGGAGGGTGAGTAGTTGGCTCACACAGCTTCTCAATAGGGGGTAGATTCTTCACGTCTTCAGCTTTAATACCTTTCTCTTTAATAGACTTCTTTGCTTCTCGCATATCTTCGGGGCTTAGAACAAATATGCCCCTCTTCTTTGTTGGTGGAGGTGGTTCAGGGACGGACCAATCTTCATGGTTTTTGGCAATCCTGCCCATTAAATCTTCCGCATCGTCCGGTGTTCTTTTCCTGAAAACACAACCAGCACAACTGTCCAAATAGGACCTGGATTCATCAGTTAGACCAGCATAGAATATATCGATTAATTCATTCTTAGGGATTTCATGTCCTGGTCTAGCCCGAATCAGACCGCAGTACCTCCCCCAAGCTTTAGGGAGGGACTCATCCTACAACTGTTTAAAGTTATAAATTCTTTGTAAAGCAGCATGTTGCTTGTGAGCAGGAAAGTACTTATCAACAAAAGAGTGAGCTAAGTCTTGAGGACTCTTAATGGAACCGCATGGGAGTGAATCATACCATGCTTTTGCATCTTCCTTCAAGGAGAAAGGAAGAAGCTTGGTGATATAAAAGTATCGTATCTTCTCATCTGTGGTAAACAGGCCACCTAACTCACCGAGTTTAGTCAGGTGTGCAATAGCATCATCATTTTCTCTGCCATAAAAGGGGTCAGCTTCAACCATAGGTATAAGTGAAAGATCAACAGAGAAATCATAATCAGGATCATCAATGCATATAGGAGATGTAGCAAATTCAGGATCAGGAACGGTTTTGTTCTTCAAAGAGTGTTTTTCAAATAGTTTCTTAATAACTTCAGGGTCAGAGCCGGAAACTCTGCCAGTTCCCTGCATAGATCTTCATCAAGCATATAGTAATCATCATCAAGGAGCCTCTCTTTGAGTTTACTCAAATCAGGATAATCATAAATTTCACCAATAGGGTAGCGAGTAACAGGAAGTTCAATTCCAGACTTTTTAGCAGCAGCAGCAATTTGTTTCTCAAGAGCATAACCAAGCGAACTAATATCATCAAAAGTAGTAGAGGCATCATCAAGAGTATCGGACATAGTAACAGATTCAGTAGGAGCATCATGTGGTGGTGGTGAGGCAAACTTACTCATAACAGAAGGTGAATCAAGTGTAGCACTAGTGCTCAGAGCAGTACCTCTTCTTGTAGTGGATAGTAAGATCGGAACCTTGGGGTCTCCTTTCTTACCCATAGTGGATGAAGTGCAGCAGGTAGGATACCTCAAGTAGACTTGTAAATATTGCTATGCTCCCCGGCAACGGCGCCAGAAAACGGTACTTGATAACCCTCAACCGTAAGGGATAGAGATAGTCTTCGCGGGTAAGAATAACCCAATTTATTGATTCGACACACGGGGAGCCAAAGAGTATTTATAAGCTTTGACAGTTGAGTTGTCAATTCAACCGCACCTGAAATATACTTACTTGCAACAAAAGATAAATGGTAACAGTGATATGATAGTGATAATAGTGATAGTAAAAGTAAACAACAAAAAGTAAATAGTGAAGGTAAATGACAAAAGTAGCAACTAGTGACAAGCAGGGTTTAAAACACTGTAGGCTAGGGAGATGGATGGTTGGGCGCTGCATGGATGAGATAGATTCTAACTTGGGGCATGACACACGGAAAAGTAATGATCATCTAGGCAAATATCAAACATTAGGCATGTATCCCGTAGGTAGTTGTGCGTGCTTGCAATAAGAACTTGCACAACATCTTTTGTCCCGAAAGATCATCTAGTTTATGTAGTTTTTCTTCTACACTCTTATTAAAGGCTTTTTGGGTAGTGATGAAATCTTTAAGCATAATCTCTAGTTCAGTAGTGGAGTTCTTGGTACTAGGATAAGCATTGTTGTTCCCATAAGAATTAGAGGGGAACGGTCTAGGATTGCTACCAAAGTTACTCCTATAAGCATTGTTGTTAAAATTGTTTCTAGAGATAAAGTTCACGTCTACTTGTTCTTGAGCAATCAAAGAATTTAAAGGAACATCGCGAGGATCAACAGAAGATTGCTTCGAAAGTAGAGACATGATCAAGTCAACATTTTCATTTAAGGAGGAAATCTCCTCGACAGAGTTTACCTTCCTACCTGTTGGAGCGCGTTCGGTGTGCCATTGGGAATAGTTGGTCATCATCTCATCGAGAAGCTTTGTGGCAGCACCAAGTGTAGTTGACATAAAAGTTCCTCCCGCGGCCGAATCTAACAAGTTCCGAGAGGTAAAGTTCAAGCCTGCATAAAAAGTTTGGATAACCATCCAAGTAGACAAACCATGAGTAGGGCAGTTCTTGATAAGAGACTTCATACGTTCCCAAGCTTGGGCAACGTGTTCATTATCCAATTGTTTAAAATTCATTATGTTACTTCTAAGTTGGATAATTTTAGCAGGTGGATAGTATTTTCCGATAAAAGCATCTTTGCACTTGTCCCATGAATCTATGCTATTTCTAGGCAAAGACTGAAACCATATTTTAGCTCCTCCTCTCAAGGAGAAAGGAAAAGGCTTAAGCTTAACAATATTACCATCTATCTCTTGGTACTTTTGCATATCACAAAGTTCAACAAAGTTGTTTAAGTGTAAAGCAGCATCATCTCCAGCACCGGAGAATTGATCTTTCATGACTAAGTTCAGTAAAGCAGGTTTAATTTCATATGAAGGTGCTGAAGTGGAAGGTGTAGTGATAGGTGTGCTGATAAAGTCATCGTTGTTGTGACTAGTGAGGTCACACAACTTTGTGTTCTCGGTGGAACCCATAGTAGCAAGCAAGCAAGATAACTATTTTTGTGATTTTCGATAAAAGGTACTAAAGCAAAAACTGAAAGGTAAACTAACAAGACTAAAAAGCAAAGGTAAAAGATAGCGTGCAACTCCCCTATCCTGAAGAGTGGAGTCCCCGGCAACGGCGCCAGAAAATACTCCTTGATGGGCCTCTAACCCCTCGTTGGTTACCCCAAGTGGAAGGTGTAAGATGCAGTGTTGTGAAGTTTTTCCCTTAGCAAAGATGCCAAGGATCGAATCCCCAGAGACTCCTAGGTTCAACAAGTAGGTGTCAACTACTAACGGCGCGGATTATCAACCAACGTGGACCTGCACACAGATACAAATAACTTTGCTCCCAACGAGTACAGAGAGGTTGTCAATCCCTCCGGCCTTGTAGTTCACAAAGGATTAAACGCAAATGATAGTAGTGATAGATAATGTTTGCAATAGTAAGTAATAGCGAAAAGTAAATAGCGGATGTGATCAATGATGGTAATATGGGCCGGAGTCTCATGATGTTCACTAGTGATGTCTCTCTCTCCCAAAAGACGATAAAACAGCTATGTGAGGTAAACGAATTACAGCTGGGCAATTGACAGGACCACGAACGCAAACCAATGCTGATTACATTGCAAGAAAGGTTGAGGTTCAAAGCATGGGCGGTACGCCAAAGTAAGTAGACCGAAATCCATCAATATCTACTACTAATCATCCACCTTGAGATATCTATCCAGAACATCTCGCTGGTATTAAGTTGCGAGTCCCACTCATAGTGTAAACTCAATGCAACAAACAACTGCATTAAAAGAACTTTGCGTAAAGTAAACAATCCTTGCACCCGCGGGCACAAGCACCGTTGTTTTCCCCCTTGTGGCAACAACACATCCCCTAGACTCATGTTTCTGTCACTCAAGCTAGTCATCGAGGGGCATGAACCCACAATCGAGCATAACGTTCCCTCTTGGAGTCACTACGTATTACTTGGCCAAAGCAATAAATAACAACGGAGAACATGCAAGAATTACTTATGAACATAAATATAAAAGAGGTAGATCAAATATATTACTCAAGAACAATCTGAACATAATCTCATAATCCATCGGATCCCAGCAAACTCATCATAGCAACAGCATAAGGATTACATATGTGCCTCGATCATGTAGGGCAGCTCACGAGGACTAATTAGTGAAGCACAAGAACGAGAGGAGAACATCACATAGCTACTGGTCATGGACTCATGGTCCAAGGGATACTACTCACAACTCATCCGGGAGGCGTCCATGGTGGTGGAGAAGCTCCCGATGGTGATCCTCCCCTCCGGCAGGGTGCCGGGAAGAGTTCTCCTGGTACTCCCGATCTTGGAAGCGGCGGCGGCGGCGGAACAGAGATGAGATCGCGAAAAAGAGTTCCCGTCCCGAGGGTTTCGAAGGACGCTCTAAATATATGCCGAAGGGGGGCACCAGACGGGGCTCGGGGGGCCCAGGCGCCCCCCCGGCGCGGCCCAGGGGGGGGGGGGGGCGCCGCCAGGGCGCCTGGAGCCCTGGTGGCCCCCCCCGGCTGTCCTTCGGGCGCAAGGTAGGTTCTGGAACGCTGATTTTTTATATGATTTTTCTGGATTTTTCCTGGCAGTTCTCGTAACGTGAAAACCTGAAATACAAAAACAGCCAAAAACAGAAACTGGCACTGGGGTGCACTGGATTAGTAGGTTAGTCCAAATATGATCAAAAGTGTATGGAAGTGTATGAATATCATAGCAATATCACCCAAAAGTGGCATGGAGCAAGCAGAAATTATAGATACATTTTGGACGTATCAACATCCCCAAGCTTAATTCCTGCTCGTCCTCGAGTAGGTAAATGATAACAAGAATAATTTCTGTGGTGACATGCTATTAACCTTATAGGACTTTTTACAGTCATATGACAAAAGCTTACTGAGACAATGAATCTATAGTAATTAAGTTGCCTCATGAGAAAATCTCAAATGACTGAAAGTTTTACAACATGACATTGAAGCATCAAAAAGATTTGCAATGAACATGATGTGCAAATATGATAAAGTGATATCTAGCTTGCCCCCTTTAGTGAAGCAAAACATAAATGCAGGGGCACCTTCAAGGTTTAAGTGATGACTAGATACAATGATTTCAAAATAAACGATATCACAATCATGCAAAAGACAATGCTACTTTGGGACAATGCACATTACACTCAGAATGACAATCATGCTCTCAGTAGTTGGTGCTTTTAAAAGAAGGCGGAGACTCAACATAAAAGTAAAAGAATGGTTATGTGCTAGAGCTTTTATTTTTAAAAACATAGAAGCAATTTTGTCAACGGTAGTAGTACTTCATATGTGTCATGCATAAGACATCCTATAAGTTGCAAGCCTCATGCATCGAATACCAATAGTGCTCGCACCTTGTCCTAATTAGCTCGGATTTCCATGGGTTATCATTGCATTACATATGTTTCAACCAAGTGTCACAAAGGGGTACCTCTATGCCACCTGTACAAAGGTCCAAGGAGATAAATCGCATTTTATTTCTCGTTTTTGATAGATCTCAACTTGAGGACATCCATACCGGGACAACATAGATAATAGATGATGGACTCCTCTTTAATGCATAAGCATATTCTCATAAGAGATTGAGGATTAATGTCCAAGCTAAAACTTCCACCATGATACATGGCTTTGGTTGGCGGCCCAATGTTCTTCTCTAACAATATGCATACTCATTCAACCCATGGCAAATCACCCTTACTTCAGACAAGACGAACATGCATAGCAACTCACATGATATTCAACAAAAGTGTGACAGTTGATGGCGTCCCCAGAAACATGGTTACCGCTCAGCAAGCAACTTATAAGAAATAAGATACATAAGCAACATATTCTTTACCACAATAGTTTTTAAGCTACTTTCCCATGAGCTATGTATTGCAAGGTTAGTCTGCTTAGTACAGGTGGAGGTTAGCAAAAGACTGGGAGCGACCAACTAAGAGAGCAATGACGGTCATAATCATGCAGAGCGACAAAGCAATATTGAATCAGGCATGGTAGTTATATCGCTACTCAGAAATGAAAGATCATCAAGGCTTGACAGACTTTCTTTACAGTCTTAAATATGCGTGAGCATACGCCAAGTCAATCAAAATAAATTTTCGAAGGAAGATATTACTAAACCATACCACATCATAGGCAAACAAATCAAGTTGGTATTCCAATAACACATTGGGAATCCCCCAGCTATTTGAGACTAACCATAAGAAAACCTGAACTACTAAGCGCCATTATGCACGTAGCATCTTTATCATAGACATACTAACCAATGCAACGGAAGCAAACTCTCTTAATAAGATAAGCATGATAATTAAAGAGAGTTCAAGCAACCAACTAAACAAAAGCTCTTTGAAAAGATAAGCATGAATACTAAGAGCAGAGCATGATAGTATCTATTAAAAGACAAAGAACACACACAACAAAGATAGACATGAAAATTCTATGTTATGTTCTAGGTAGAAGTGGAGCGTGTTTCTCTCCCACATAAAGAAAGCTGAGTTCCGACTCGTTATGAAAAACTAAAAAGAAAACTAAAAGCAAGACGCTCCAAGCATAGCACTTAACACATGAAGTGATAAAAATATAGCGAAACGAAAGACGAACTGATAATGTTGATGGAGAAGGGGATGCACGGGGGCATCCCCAAACTTAGACGCTTGAGTCTCCTTGAATATTTCTTGGGGGTGCACGGGGGCATCCCCAAGCTTGAGCGCTTGACACTCCTGAATCTTTTTATCATCTTCCCTCGCACACTTGAAAACTCCCTTCATACATAACTCATTATAATCTGATTAGCGAGGTTAGTACCCTTAATAAAATAATTGCACCTTGCTGGAAATAAAGATATTCTTGAAGTTCTACTGTTTCTCAAGATTGCCAAAAGGTTTTTGCAAAGAAAAAGCAAGCTCTTGGTTTGCAAAATGAAGGAAAGGCAAAACAGGACAGAATCTGTGAAAAACAGTACAGCAGGTAGTAATTGATTTGTTCGGGGCACTTCTGCAACTCAAATAAAAAAACTCAGAACAGACGCACGAAATACAATTATATAGAGAACGCTGTCGAAAAAATTCAGACCAAAAGGATGATCTGGTGATTTTATACGAATTTTTCTATCCAAGGACAGAATCTGTTTCCTGGACAGCACCTCACAACTTTTGAACTTTCTAGCAATCAGAGGCTATACTTGGCACAAATATGAAAAGCAAAGATACAATGACGATGCTACAGTAGTAAACAACATCAAGACATAACAAAAGCAAAATATAAAAATTTATTCATGTGGGCTGCCTCCCAAAAGCGCTTTCATTTATGCCTTTAAGCTAGGCATAATGCATATAAATCAAGTTTTATCAAGAGTAAAAGAATAGCTAGCCCGTACAACGGACTCAAAAGGTAACTTGATCTTCTTTCGAGGGAAGTGTTCCATCCCTTTCTTGAGAGGAAACTGAAATTTTATATTACCCTCTTTCATGTCAATGATAGCACCAACGGTGCGTAAAAAGGGACGTCCCAAAATAATTGGACATGAAGGATCACATTCAATATCCATAATAGTAAAATCAACGGGAACATAATTATCATTAACAACGATAAGAACATCGTCGATCCTCCCCAAAGGTTTCTTTATGGAAGAATCAACGAGACGAACACCAAAAGAACAAGAATCAAAAGGTTTCAATTTAAGCATATCATATATTCTTTTGGGCATAACAGAGGTACTAGCTCCAACATCACATAATGCATAGCAAGAGAAGTCATTCAATTTAATTTTTATCATAGGATCCCAACCATCTTCTAGCTTTCTAGGTATGGAGGCTTCTACTCTAAGTTTCTCCTCCCTAGCTTTGATGAGAGCATTAGTGATATGCTCTGTGAAGGCAAGGTTAAGCGTGCTAGTGCGGGGGTCTCTAGACATCTTGTGAAGGAAATCAATAACTTCGTTAAGGGTGCAATTATCAAAATCAAGATTACGAGCATCAAGTAAAGTGGTAGTGGTGTCCTTTAGGTTCACTTGTTTGGTAGTTTCTATAGTCATAGCATCACCATTAATAGGTCCATTGGGAGCAGGAGTACATTGGGTGCTAAGAGTTTGGATATCCTCAACAACTTGGATAGTAGCAACAGTGTGGTGGGTAGGAAGGCTCTTAATTCTATCTTCTTCCTCCCTTTCTCTAGCCCATCTTTCTTTAAGTTTAGCCATCATCCTAATATTTTCATTAATTTGTACTTGAATAGCATTTATAGGAGTGACTTCCCTCTCCTCAAGAGGAGAAGTTTTAATATTTAGCAATTTTACCTCATTGGCTAAATGGTCTACCTTAAAAGAAAGATCATCTAGTTTATGTAGTTTTTCTTCTACACTCTTATTTAAGGCTTTTTGGGTAGTGATGAAATCTTTAAGCATAATCTCTAGTTCAGTAGTGGAGTTCTTGGTACTAGGATAAGCATTGTTGTTCCCATAAGAATTAGAGGGGAACGGTCTAGGATTGCTACCAAAGTTACTCCTATAAGCATTGTTGTTAAAATTGTTTCTAGAGATAAAGTTCACATCTACTTGTTCTTGAGCAATCAAAGAATTTAAAGGAACATCGCGAGGATCAACAGAAGATTGCTTCGAAAGTAGAGACATGATCAAGTCAACTTTTTCATTTAAGGAGGAAATCTCCTCGACAGAGTTTACCTTCCTACCTGTTGGAGCGCGTTCGGTGTGCCTTTGGGAATAGTTGGTCATCATCTCATAGAGAAGCTTTGTGGCAGCACCAAGTGTAGTTGACATAAAAGTTCCTCCCGCGGCCGAATCTAACAAGTTCCGCGAGGTAAAGTTCAAGCCTGCATAAAAAGTTTGGATAACCATCCAAGTAGTCAAACCATGAGTAGGGCAGTTCTTGATAAGAGACTTCATACGTTCCCAAGCTTGGGCAACATGTTCGTTATCCAATTGTTTAAAATTCATTATGTTACTTCTAAGTTGGATAATTTTAGCAGGTGGATAGTATTTTCCGATAAAAGCATCTTTGCACTTGTCCCATGAATCTATGCTATTTCTAGGCAAAGACTGAAACCATATTTTAGCTCCTCCTCTCAAGGAGAAAGGAAAAAGCTTAAGCTTAACAATATTACCATCTATCTCTTGGTACTTTTGCATATCACAAAGTTCAACAAAGTTGTTTAAGTGTAAAGCAGCATCATCTCCAGCACCGGAGAATTGATCTTTCATGACTAAGTTCAGTAAAGCAGGTTTAATTTCATATGAAGGTGCTGAAGTGGAAGGTGTAGTGATAGGTGTGCTGATAAAGTCATCGTTGTTGTGACTAGTGAAGTCACACAACTTGGTGTTCTCGGTGGAACCCATAGTAGCAAGCAAGCAAGATAACTATTTTTGTGATTTTCGATAAAAGGTACTAAAGCAAAAACTGAAAGGTAAACTAACAAGACTAAAAAGCAAAGGTAAAAGATAGCGTGCAACTCCCCTATCCTGAAGAGTGGAGTCCCCGGCAACGGCGCCAGAAAATACTCCTTGATGGGCCTCTAACCCCTCGTTGGTTACCCCAAGTGGAAGGTGTAAGATGCAGTGTTGTGAAGTTTTTCCCTTAGCAAAGATGCCAAGGATCGAATCCCCAGAGACTCCTAGGTTCAACAAGTAGGTGTCAACTGCTAACGGCGCGGATTAGCAATCAACGTGGACCTGCACACAGATACAAATAACTTTGCTCCCAACGAGTACAGAGAGGTTGTCAATCCCTCCGGCCTTGTAGTTCACAAAGGATTAAACGCAAATGATAGTAGTGATAGATAATGTTTGCAATAGTAAGTAATAGCGAAAAGTAAATAGCGGATGTGATCAATGATGGTAATATGGGCCGGAGTCTCATGATGTTCACTAGTGATGTCTCTCTCTCCCAAAAGACGATAAAACAGCTATGTGAGGTAAACGAATTACAACTGGGCAATTGACAGGACCACGAACGCAAACCAATGCTGATTACATTGCAAGAAAGGTTGAGGTTCAAAGCATGGGCGGTACGCCAAAGTAAGTAGACCGAAATCCATCAATATCTACTACTAATCATCCACCTTGAGATATCTATCCAGAACATCTCGCTGGTATTAAGTTGCGAGTCCCACCCATAGTGTAAACTCAATGCAACAGACAACTGCATTAAAAGAACTTTGCGTAAAGTAAACAATCCTTGCACCCGCGGGCACAAGCATCGTTGTTTTCCCCCTTGTGGCACCAGCACATCCCCTAGACTCATGTTTCTGTCACTCAAGCTAGTCATCGAGGGGCATGAACCCACAATCGAGCATAACGTTCCCTCTTGGAGTCACTATGTATTACTTGGCCAAAGCAATAAATAACAACGGAGAACATGCAAGAATTACTTATGAACATAAATATAAAAGAGGTAGATCAAATATATTACTCAAGAACAATCTGAACATAATCTCATAATCCATCGGATCCCAGCAAACTCATCATAGCAACAGCATAAGGATTACATATGTGCCTCGATCATGTAGGGCAGCTCACGAGGACTAATTAGTGAAGCACAAGAACGGGAGGAGAACATCACATAGCTACTGGTCATGGACTCATGGTCCAAGGGAGACTACTCACAACTCATCCGGGAGGCGTCCATGGTGGTGGAGAAGCTCCCGATGGTGATCCTCCCCTC
>LR738714.1:101623035-101676661 GCA_902687465.1 Secale cereale | reverse complement strand
GGGGGGGGGCGCCGCCAGGGCGCCTGTAGCCCTGGTGGCCCCCCCCGGCTGTCCTTCGGGCGCAAGGTAGGTTCTGGAACGCTGATTTTTTATATGATTTTTCTGGATTTTTCCTGGCAGTTCTCGTAACGTGAAAACCTGAAATACAAAAACAGCCGAAAACAGAAACTGGCACCGGGGTGCACTGCATTAGTAGGTTAGTCCAAATATGATCAAAAGTGTATGGAAGTGTATGAATATCATAGCAATATCACCCAAAAGTGGCATGGAGCAAGCAGAAATTATAGATGCGTTTTGGACATATCATGCGTCGGGAGTAAAAATACGAGGCAAAGTAGGGCACCAGGGGGTGTGGGACCCACCCAGGCGCCCCCCCGGCGCGGCCCGGGGGGGGGGGGGGGCGCCCACAGGGCGCCTGGGCACCCCCTGGCCCCCCTCTGGCCCCACTTCTGGCTCCTGGTTCCTTCGGGTGCATGGATTTTCTGTGATTTTTCGTGGATTTTTCTGAGATACCTAAAAATCCGTTTTCCTGCACACAAATAAACCATACAGGCAGCTCTGCTGAAAACAGCGTCAGTCCGGGTTAGTTTAGTCCAAATCATGCAAGAATGAGGCCAAAACAATATCAAAAGTGTTTGGAAAACTAGATACGTTTGAGACGTATCAAAGATCACCCGCCTCGAGTTGATAATCCTGGTCAGATGGCTTTGGTAGTAGCGCCTCAGGTCGGAGGATATAAGTTCACCAAGGTACTCCTGGTTGGAGGTAGCAGCATCAATATCCATTACTACAATAACTTCCGTTGTATGGGATTAACTGGCAAGAAACTTAGGCCATCCAACACTGTCTTCCATGGAGTTGTGCCTGGTAAGTCGGCATACCCGGTGGGCGAAATTGATTTGCAGGTATCCTTTGGGGATGAATATGATGCCAGGACGGAGACTTTAACGTTTGAGGTTGTTAGGATCCACAGCCCATACCATGCTCTGTTTGGAAGGCCGGCTTACGCTAAGTTCATGGCGAGGCCGTGTTATGTTTATTTGCAGCTCAAGATGCCGGGTCACAAGGGGACCATTACAGTGCATGGGAGTCGCACGATAGCCTTGGAATGTGAAGAAGGCGATGCGGCTTGTGCAGAGTCAGTTTGTGCCACAGAGGAGCTTAAGTTTTAGAAAGATAATGTTGACCCGGCAGATATGACGTCTTTGAAGAAGCCAACCACAGAGCATGACCCGTTGTTGAAGTTTAAATCGGCGGACGATACCAAGCTATTTGACTTTGTTCCTGGCAACTCATCTAAGAAGTTCAGCATCGGCGCTAATCTGGATCCGAAATAGGAAAGCACGCTCATCGAGTTCATCCGTGAGAACCGGTACATCTTTGCATGGAAGCCTTTAGACATGCCGGGTGTACCGAGAGAACTCGCTGAGCACACTCTCAATATTGATCCGAAGTATAAGCTGGTCAGACAGTGTCTTCGCCGTTTTAATGAAGATAGACGAAAGGCCATTGGCTCTTTGCGGCCGGGTTTATTGTTGAAGTTTTTCATCCCGAGTGGTTGGCTGACCCGGTTTTGGTGCTTAAAAAGAACGACACTTGGCGAATGTGTGCGGACTACACAGACTTAAACAAGGCTTGCCCAGCTGACACGTTCGCCCTCCCCCGTATTGATCAGATCATTGATGCTATGGCGGGTTGTGAGCGCTTGAGTTTTTTGGATGCATATTCTGGGTATCATCAGATCAAGATGGCAGCTAAGGACTAGGAGAAGACAGCTTTCATCACTCTGTTTGGAGCCTTCTGCTATGTATCTATGCCTTTCGGCTCAAGAGTGCCTAGGAGACTTACCAGCGGTGCGTACAGAATTGCCTGCACGGCCAGATTGGACGTAATGTTCATGCTTATGTGGATGACATTGTGGTTAAATCCAGAAAGAAGGAGACCCTGATCGATGACTTGAAGGAAACGCTTGACAATCTCCGGGTGTACAAGATGATGCTTAACCCGGCCAAGTGTGTCTTTGGTGTTCCAACAGGCAAGCTCTTGGGTTTTTTGGTCTCTAAGCAAGGCATCAAGGCTAATCCGGAGAAAATCAAGGCCATCACCTCCTTGGCAAGACCGAAGTGTGTCAATGATGTCCAGCGCTTGGAAGGACGAATAGCAGCATTAAGCCGGTTCATAAGCCGCTTAGGTGAAAAGGCTATCCCTCTATATCAGATGATGAAAAAGACAAATGACTTTGTCTGGAGTGAGGCTGCTGACAAGGCGTTCGAGGCACGCAAGAAACAATTGGTTGAGCCGCCGGTTCTTGCAGCCCCCATTGACAAGGAGCCATTGTTATTATATGTTGTTGAAAATAGCAGGGCTGTTAGTATGGCCATTGTGGTATAAAGGAAAGAGGCTGGCAAAGAGTATCCGGTTCAAAGGTTGGCTTATTATATCAGTGAAGTGCTCATTGAGTCCAAACAGAGATATCCACATTGGCAGAAGCTAGTATATGGGGTCTTCATGGTCAGCCGGAAGCTCAAGCAGTATTTTCTGGGTCATCCTATTACGATGGTGAGTTCTTCTCCCTTAGGGGATATCATCCGAAATAGAGAAGCCACAGGACGAGTGGCCAAGTGGGCCATTGAGCTTGGGCTTCATGATTTAAAATATGTGCCTCGGACGGCCATTAAATCGCAAGCGCTCCTGGATATTATCAATGACTGGACAGAACTGCACACGCCTGAGGAAAAGCCGGATAGCACATATTGGACAATTCACTTTGATGGATCCAGACAGTTAGAAGGCTCGGGGGCTGGAGTTGTCTTAACTTCCTCGCGAGGTGAAAATTTTTCTTATGTTCTCCGGTTAATGTTCCCATGTACTAATAATGCAGCTGAGTATGAGGCCTTGCTCCACGGTCTTCAGATGGCCAAGGAGATGAAATTAAGCCGGGTAAGATGCTTCAGTGTTTGAGATCTGGTAGCTCAGCAGGTTTCTGGCACCTGGGATTCCAAGGACCCACTCATGGCGGCTTATCGTCGAGAGGTTGATGCTATTGCGGGTCACTTCAAGGGTTACCAAGTTGAGCATATTGATCGAAGGAAGGACGAGGTGGCTGATGCCTTAAGCCGCTTAGGATCTCAACGTAAGCCGGTGCCTCCCAACACCTTTTTTGATGTTTTGCTTAACCCGTCTATCAAGTTGCCTACAGAGGAGGACCTTGCTATTCCTGACCCGGAGGCACAGTTGGTGGCGGCTCTTCATGTTATACCCGACTGGACGGTTCCGTATTTGGCTTACATGACCCGGGGTGAGTTACCTGAGGATGAAATCTTGGCCAGACAGATAACTCGGCGGTCTAAGTCGATGACGATTGTCAACGGAGAGTTGCACCATCGCAGTGTTACAGGGGCGTTTCAATGTTGCGTCTCGCCTCAGGAAGGTTGTGAGATCCTACAGGAGATCCATGAGGGAGATTGTGGTCATCACGCCGGCTCTAAATCTCTCGTGGCAAAAGCTTTTCATCATGGGTTCTATTGGTTGATGGATCATGCTATTGCTGAAGACTTGGTCAGCAGATGTAACGATTGTCAGAAATTTTCACGACGCGCTCATGTTCCGGCTAAAGAGTTGAGGATGATCCCAATAACCTGGCCGTTTGCGACTTGGGGGCTTGATATGGTTGGGCCTTTCAAGAGGTCCAAGGATAACAAAACCCACCTTTTGGCGGCAGTGGACAAGTTTACCAAGTGGATTGAGGCAGAGCCAGTCAACAAGTGTGATGCGGAAACAACGGTTCAATTCATCAAGAAGCTGATTTTTCGTTTTATTTTGCCCCATAGTATCATAACAGACAATGGCACTAATTTGTCTAAGGGTGCTATGAGGGAGTTTTGTCAGCGTGAGCATATCCGACTTGATGTTTCTTCTATGGCTCACCCCCAGTCCAATGGTCAAGCAGAGCGAGCTAATCAAGAGATTCTGCGAGGGATCAAGCCCCGGCTTATGGTTCCTTTAAAGAGAACGCCGGGTTGTTGGGTGGAAGAGTTACCTTCTGTGTTATGGAGCATCAATACAGCGCCCCACAGATCTACAGGTTACACACCCTTCTTCATGGTCTATGGAGCTGAGGTGGTTCTTCCCAGCGATATCCGTCATGACTCGCCTCGAGTGGCGGCTTACGTCGAAACTAATAATGAGAAGGCACGTTAGGATGCATTAGATCGATTGGATGAAGAGCGTGATCTCACGGCGGCTCGTTCAGCGATCTATCAACAGGATTTACGGCGATATCACAGCCGGCGGGTCAAGACTAGAACCTTTCAAGAAGGCGACTTAGTTCTCCGGCTCATCCAAGATCAGAATGATATGCATAAACTTTCACTGCCTTGGGAGGGACCTTTTGTCATCAGCAAGAATCTGCACAACGGGTCAAACTATCTGATCGACATTCGAGAGCAGAAGGATTCATGCATATCAGAGGAGGAGACTAATCGGCCGTGGAATATTGCTCACCTCCGGCCTTACTATACCTAAGCCTCCAGCTCTCATGATGTATATAGTTCGATGATGTAAATATTAGAACAATATAATAAAGCTGGCATCCCTGATAATTCGAGGCCTCTGCCGTTTTCTTCAAAGCTGAGTCTTTATCATCATCATACATATTTTCTCAAGAGCTTGTTGCCCAAATTACAAGGTCCAAAAAGAGTTGGATGCATAGCACAGCTCAAGCATAGACCCTTGAGCAGAATAAATCGCAAGTATGTCACTTGGGGGCTTCCTATTCAAACATAGGCATATTTGACCAAAGAGAACACATCATTACTACCCATTTGACCGGGTTATGTTCAAACATAGGCGGATTCGACCAAAGAGGGCATAACCTGTGGGTCATCCTACATGTACCCAGCTGCTTCAACTCCATCAGGTCATCCTGTTTGACCCGACAAACTCTTGACAATCAGTCTTATGTGGCATATTCGACCAAGACCTGAGCTTGTTAAGGTTCAAACGCCGGCTGTCACTACGAGAGCACGGCTTACAGATAGTCAGGATAGATCCAGGCTCAGAATGTCGCCTTCCTTGAAACTTGGATAATTCGGCCTATGATGCAAGATGCAACTCTGACCCCGCGTACTCTAGGCAAGTCTATCTTTAAAACAAATACCTGTACTTGTCTAGGTTCAAATGTCGATTGGGTACTATGAGAGCTGGCTCATAGCACGCACGTACCTTCCAGTGGCCACCAAGGCTAGTTTCATTGAAGAAGAACCTTTGTCTTGGTGGCCTACAAAAGCCTTGTGTATTTTTTCGATATTTTTCCTCTGGTTCTTTTGCTTTTTATGAGTCTTTCATTTTGATTTGTGTTCTTTGCAAGTTCGGCCAAGATGTCTTTTCTTATGGCTCATATTTGAAGCCTCTCCGGGTCTCTGCAACCCAACCTAATGAACGGTTCCGAGCCGCCAGAAAGTAACAATCTTATTTCTGGAACTATACCTCTACATGGTTATAACTGTATGAAGACTGATAAAGCCGACAGTCTAAATCATATCTTCCAGGTATAAATATTTTCCATAGTCATTTAAGCCGGCCCTGGTTATGGACGCCTATCCCCAGAGGCACCGGTTGGGTATCATGACCCGCCCGGCTGTAAGCCGCCAGGGCATTTGTTTTCTGTTTATATGCAGGATACATTTTATATTGAGCTACACAAGTCAATGCTATCACAAGCATAGAGTAATATTTTCAATATTCGGCGGATAAATAATGTCATCACGAGACAGGACCGTGCATGATAGTACGACAGTTGGCACAATGAACCGACAGTTTAGAAGTTTCACTATCCTATTACAAGATGTTGTGAGCCAGACAAAATCAAGCTATTTTTCCTAACATGATCAAGTACATGAGCCGCCCGACGGTTCATTTTCCCTGACCTTGCTATTTTGAAGACTCCGGGTTATCCCTCTCCGGTTCTCCGGCCTCCTCCATCAGAAAGTTTTGTGACAGCCAATCGACGTCGGCCAAAGACTCAAACTCAGCTTCTTCATCGATAAGATCGGATGGATCAATTTCAGGGGTAAAATTATGCTTACTGATTGGAGGGATTAGCTCCATCACTTTGTAAGACGGAGTGGGGATCTTCTGATTTTCAAGACTGTAAGCCGCCTGATATCTCGATAGGTCTGTTTCACTAACAATAAGACTGGCCAAAGGGCGGATGTCCTTAACACAGGCCACAAAATCCTTTTGGTCAAAGGTTGTACCATCCTCTTTCAAACTTGGATAGCCCGTAGCGAAGTCGGCTGGATCTAACTCTGGCAGCCATGCCTTCCCGGCTCAAAGTTGTTACAGCATCGGCTCTCGCACATGATCGCTTCATCTCATCAAACCTGGCAGGAAGTATAGACAACCTCCTCAATGCATCTACAAAAAGTTTTGGTGCCTGGTTGGACGGAGAAACAATAGCTAATGCGCGCTGAGCTCCAGTGTATAACTGCTCCACAAGGGTGTAAATGGCTTTAAGTTTTACAAGTGGCTCTCTACCAAGATTACTGCTTATGCTACCTACACGAGTCATAAATTGGTCAGTAGCGGCTTATGTTATCTAAAGAACATTTCAACTTACAACATGGCGGCTTACTGAAGATAGCTGAAGTCATTTCAGAGACACGATGCTTTAACCCAGTGAGTTTAGCTGTCACCTTTTCAAGGGTTGTTTTTGCTTTTTTAGCTCTTTGCATCAAGGCAGTTCTCTCTTCAACCCAAGCAGACTTCTTCGTCTCAAATTTAGCCTCCAGCTTATTTGATTCAAACAGGCTAGATTGAAACTTTGATTCAGCCTTCTGGGTCTCAGACTCTTGATGCTTAAGCCGGCTCCTTGCATCATCTAGTTGCACTTGCAATTCAACAGTAGTATCCTGTACAGACAAAGAGAATATGAAGCAAATTAGTTTTCTGGTTTACAAGAATTCAAGTCCTAAGCCTTTTGCAAGCAAAAACACTTGGCACTTGGGGGCTAATGGATGCTGAAGTTTTCTTTCCATGCTGGTTCATATCAATAAAGTCTCAAGCACTTTGCAAGCAAGAGCACTTGACCCTTGGGGGCTAATGGATGCAGAAGTGTTTTCTAAATTAACGGTTCATACCAATAAAGTCACAAGCACTCTGCAAGCAAGAGTACTTCGAACTTGGGGGATAATGCGTATTGCTTCTTTGTTAGCATTCATTTATAATAACCCGGTGGCCAAATAGTCATTACCACCGGCTTATGAGGGGTATACATGCAAATTATATACAATGAGGAATAGGACCGGCTCATTCATGCCGATTAAGCCGGCCCTTGGGGGCTACACATGTAGCGTTCATCAAAAGATAAATTTCCTATCAAGAGGTGTGCCGATTCGTAAAGGAGTCAGTTATTTTTAAGTCTACAGCATATTCACTTCTATCATTGTAGCGACCCGACCCAAATGGATCAAGTCTCTGTGCTTCAGTGTCATCCTTGGATCGGTAATGCTGACACACACAGTACTCGAAGGATTTATAACAGAGTAGCAACCACACACTTATTACATTGAATGTCTCAAAAGAGAACTTATTACAATAGATATGGCTTAAGGCCATCTAAAACGATAACAACGGAAGGCTTGGAAGATAAAGTGAGTCCATCAACTCCAACGGCATAGCTGAGTGCATGACAAACGACCTAGCGCACCTTACTCTTTGTCTGAGAAGTCTGCAACTGAAGGAAATATGCCTTAGAGGCAATAATAAAGTTATTATTTATTTCCTTATATCATGATAAATGTTTATTATTCATGCTAGAATTGTATTAACCGGAAACTTAATACATGTGTGAATACATAGACAAAACAGAGTGTCCCTAGTATGCCTCTACTAGACTAGCTCATTGATCAAAGATGGTTATGTTTCCTAGCCATAGACATGAGTTGTCATTTGATCAACGGGATCACATCATTAGGAGAATGATGTGATGGACAAGACCCATCCGTTAGCTTAGCACTATGATCGTTTAAGTTTTACTGCTATTGCTTTCTTCATGACTTATACATGTTCCTATGACTATGAGATTATGCAACTCCCGAATACCGGAAGAACACTTTGTGTGCTACTAAACGTCACAACGTAACTGGGTGATTATAAAGGTACTCTACAGGTGTCTCCGAAGGTACTTGTTGGGTTGGTGTATTTCGAGATTAGGATTTGTCACTCCGATTGTCGGAGAGGTATCTCTGGGCCCACTCGGTAATGCACATCACTATAAGCCTTGCAAGCATTGCAGCTAATGAGTTAGTTGCGGGATGATGTATTACGGAACGAGTAAAGAGACTTGCCGGTAACGAGATTGAACTAGGTATTGAGATACCGACGATCGAATCTCGGGCAAGTAACATACCGATGACAAAGGGAACAACGTATGTTGTTATGTGGTTTGACCGATAAAGATCTTCGTAGAATATGTGGGAGCCAATATGAGCATCCAGGTTCCTCTATTGGTTATTGACCGGAGACGTGTCTCGGTCATGTCTACATAGTTCTCGAACCCGTAGGGTCCGCACGCTTAAGGTTTCGATGACAGTTTTATTATGAGTTTATGAGTTTTGATGTACCGAAGGAGTTCGGAGTCCCGGATGAGATCGGGGACATGACGAGGAGTCTCGAAATGGTCGAGACGTAAAAATCGATATATTGGACGACTATATTCGGACATCGGAAAGGTTCCGAGTGATTTGGATATTTTCGGAGTATCGGGGAGTTACGGGAATAGAGGAGAGAGGCCACAAGGAAGGAGGCGCGCACCCCCCTTCTGGTCCGAATTGGACAAGGGGTGCAGCCCCCTTTTCCTTCTCCCTCTCCCCCTCTTTCCTTCTCTCCTACTCCGGAAAGGAAAGGGGAATCCTACTAGGACTTGGGAGTCCTAGTAGGACTCCCCACACTTGGCGCGCCCCTCTAGGGCCGGCCTCTCCCTCCCTCCTTTATATACGGGGGCAGGGGGGCACCTCTAGAGACAACAATTGATCTCTTGATCTCTTAGCCGTGTGCGGTGCTCCCCTCCACCATAGTTCTCCTCGATAATTTTGTAGCGGTGCTTAGGCGAAGCCCTGCGACAGTAGAACATCAAGATCGTCACCACGCCGTTGTGCTGACGGAACTCTCCCTCGACACTCAGCTGGATCGGAGTTCGAGGGACGTCATCGAGCTGAATGTGTGCTAGAACTCGGAGGTGCCGTAGTTTCGGTGCTTGATCGGTCGGGCCGTGAAGACGTACGACTACATCAACCGCGTTGTTCTAACGCTTCCGCTTTCGGTCTACGAGGGTACGTAGACTCACTCTCCCCTCTCATTGCTATGCATCTGGTAGATAGATCTTGCGTGATCGTAGGAAAATTTTAAAATACTACGTTCCCCAACAGTGGCATCATGAGCCAGGTCTATGCGTAGATGATATGCACGAGTAGAACACAAGTGAGTTGTGGACGATACAAGTCATACTGCTTACCAACATGTCATACTTTGCTTCGGCGGTATTGTGAGATGAAGCGGCCCGGACCGACATTACGCGTACGCTTACGCGAGACTGGTTTCACCGTTATGAGCACTCGTTGCTTAAAGGTGACTGGCGGGTGTCTGTCTCTCTCACTTTAGCTGAATCAAGTGTGACTACGCCCGGTCCTTGTGAAGGTTAAAACAGCGCATACTTGACGAAACATCGTTGTGGTTTTTTTGTATGCGTAGGTAAGAACGGTTCTTGCTAAGCCCGTAGCAGCCACGTAAAACTTGCAACAACAAAGTAGAGGACGTCTAACTTGTTTTTGCAGGGCATGTTGTGATGTGATATGGTCAAGACATGATGAGTGATACGGTTTTGTATGAGATGATCATGTTTTGTAAAGTTATCGGCAACTGGCAGGAGCCATATGGTTGTCGCTTTATTGTATGAAATGCAATCGCCATGTAATTGCTTTACTTTATCACTAAGCGGTAGCGATAGTTGTAGAAGCAATAGTTGGCGAGACGACAACGATGCTACGATGAAGATCAAGGTGTCGCGCCGGTGACGAAGGTGATCATGACGATGCTTTGGAGATGGAGATCAAAAGCACAAGATGATGATGGCCATATCATGTCACATATTTTGATTGCATGTGATGTTTATCTTATTATGCTTCTTATTTTGCTTAGAACGACGGTAGCATTATAAGATGATCCCTTACTAAATTTCAAGGTATAAGTGTTCTCCCTGAGTATGCACCGTTGCGAAAGTTCGTCGTGCCGAGACACCACGTGATGATCGGGTGTGATAAGCTCTACGTTCAAATACAACGGGTGTAAGCCAGTTTTGCACACGCAGAATACTCGGGTTAAACTTGACGAGCCTAGCATATGCAGATATGGCCTCGGAACACTGGAGACCGAAAGGTCGAGCATGAATCATATAGTAGATATGATCAACATAAGATGTTCACCATTGAAACTACTCCATCTCACGTGATGATCGGACATGGTTTAGTTGATTTGGATCACGCGATCATTTAGATGACTAGAGGGATGTCTATCTAAGTGGGAGTTCTTAAGTAATATGATTAAATTGAACTTTAATTTATCATGAACTTAGTCATGGTAGTATTAGCATATCTATGTTGTAGATCAATAGCTCGCGATGTTGCTCCCCGTTTATTTTTTATATGTTCCTAGAGAAAACTAAGTTGAAAGATGTTAGTAGCAATGATGCGGAATTGTTCCGTGATTTGAGGATTATCCTCATTGCTGCACAGAAGAATTATGTCCTTGATGCACCGCTAGGTGACAAACCTATTGCAGGAGCAGATACAGACGTTATGAATGTTTGACAAACTCGGTATGATGACTACTTGATAGTTTAGTGCGCCATGCTTTACGGCTTATAACCGGGACTTCAAAAATGTTTTGAACGCCACGGAGCATATGAGATGTTCCACGAGTTGAAATTAGTATTTCATACTCATGCCCGTGTCGAGAGGTATAAGACCTCTGACAGTACTTTGCCTACAAGATGGAGGAGAATAGCTCAACCGGTGAGCATGTGCTCAGATTGTCTGGGTACTACAATTACTTGAATCAAGTGGGAGTTATTCTTTCAGATAAGATAGTAATTGACAAAAGTTCTCTAGTCACTATCACCAAGTTAGTAGAACTTGGCGATGAACTATATTATGCAAGGGATGACGAAGGTAATTCCCGAGCTCTTCGCGATCCTGAAATCGGCGAAGGTAGAAATCAAGAAAGAGCATCAAGTGTTGATGGTTAATAAGACCACTTGTTTCAAGTAAAGGGCAAAGGGATAGAAGGGGAACTTCAAAAAAAAAAGAATGACAAGCAAGTTGTCACTCCCGTGAAGAAACCCAAAGCTAAACTCAAGCCTAAAACTAAGTGCTTCTACTGCAAAGGAAAAGGTCACTAGAAGTGGAACTACCCTAGATATTTGGTGGATAAGAAGGATGTCAAAGTGAACAAAGGTATATTTGATATACAGATTATTGATGTGTATTTTACTAGTGTTCATAGCAACCCCTCGGTATTTGATACTGGTTCAGTTGCTAAAGAGTAGTAACTCGAAATGGGATTTGCATAATGAACAGAAACTAGTTAAAGGTGAAAGTGTGTTGGAAGTGGTTCCAAGATTGATATGATCGTCATCGCACACTCCCTATACTTTCGGGATTAGTGTTGAACCTAAATAAGTGTTATTTGGTGTTTGTGTTGAGCATGAACATGATTTGATCATGTTTATTGCAATACGGTTATTCATGTAAGTTAGAGAATAATTGTTGTTCTGTTTACATGAATAAAACCTTCTATGGTCAAACACCCAATTAAAATGGTTTGTTGGATCTCGATCGTGTGATACACATATTCATAATATTGAAGCCAAAAGATGCATGGTTAATAATGATAGTGCAACTTATTTGTGGCACTGCCGTTTAGGTCATATTGGTGTAAAGCGCATGAAGAAACTCCATAGTGATGGACTTTTGGAATCACTTGATTATGAATCACTTGGTGCTTGCGAACCATGCCTCATGGGCAAGATGACTAAAACTCCGTTCTCCGGAACTGTGGAGCGAGCAACAGAGTTGTTGGAAATCATACATACTGATGTATGCGGACCAATGAGTGTTGAAGCTCGCGGCAGGTATCGTTATTTTCTGACCTTCACTAATGATTTGAGCAGATATGGGTATATCTACTTAATGAAGCACAAGTCTGAAACATTTGAAAAGTTCAAAGAATTTTAGAGTGAAGTGGAGAATCATCGTAACAAGAAAATAAGAGTTTCTACGATATGATCGTAGAGGTAAAATATTTGAGTTAGCGAGTTTGGCCTTCAGTAAAAACAATGTGAAATAGTTTCACTACTCACGCCACCTGGAACACCACAGTGGTGTGTCCGAACGTCATAACCGTACTTTATTAGATATGGTGCGATCAATGATGTCTCTTACCGATCTACCACTATCGCTTTTGGGGTTATGCATTAGAGACAGCTACATTCACGTTAAATAGGGCACCATCTAAATCCGTGGAGATGACACCGTATGAACTGTGGTTTGACGAGAAACCTAAGTTGTCATTTCTTTAAGTCTGGGACTACGATGCTTATGTGAAAAAGTTTCAACATGGTAAGCTCGAACCCAAATCGGAGAAATAAATCTTCATAGGATACCCAAAAGAAACTGTTGGGTACACCTTCTATCACAGATCCGAAGGCAAGGTCTTTGTTGCTAAGAGTGGATCCTTTCTAGAGAAGGAGTTTCTCTCGAAAGAAGTGAGTGGGAGGAAAGTGAAACTTGATGAGGTAATTGTACCTTCTCCCGAATTGGATAGTAGTACATCACAGAAACTGGTTCCAGTGATTCCTACACCAATTAGTGAGGAAGCTAATGATGATGATCATGAAACTTCGGATCAAGTTACTGCTGAACTTCGTAGATCAACCAGAGTACGTTCCGCACCAGAGTGGTACGGCAACCCGGTTCTGGAAGTCATGTTACTGGACCATGATGAACCTACGAACTATGAGGAAGCGATGATGAGCCCAGATTCCGCAAAATGGCTTGAGACCATGAAATCTGAGATGGGATCCATGTATGAGAACAAAGTGTGGACTTTGGTTGACTTGCCCGATGGTCGGCAAGCCATCGAAAATAAATGGATCTTCAAGAGGAAGACTGACGCTGACAGTAATGTTACTGTTTACAAAGCTCGACTTGTTGCGAAAGGTTTTCGACAAGTTCAAGGAGTTGACTACGATGAGACTTTCTCACCCGTAGCGATGCTTAAGTCTGTCCGAATCATGTTAGCAATTGCCGCATTTTATGAAATCTGGCAAATGGACAATAAAACTGCATTCTTTAATGGATTTATTAAAGAAGAATTGTATATGATGCAACCAGAAGGTTTTGTCAATCCTAAAGGTGCTAACAAAATGTGCAAGCTCCAGCGATCCATCTATGGACTGGTGCAAGGATCTCGGAGTTGGAATATACACTTTGATAAGTTGATCAAAGCATATAGATTTATACAGACTTGCGGTGAAGCCTGTATTTACAAGAAAGTGAGTGGGAGCACTACAACATTACTGATAAGTATATGTGAATGACATATTGTTGATCAGAAATAATATAGAATATTCTGGAAAGCATAAAGGAGTGTTTGAAAGGAGTTTTTCAAAGAAAGACCTCGGTGAAGCTGCTTACATATTGGGCATCAAGATCTATAGAGATAGATCAAGACGCTTGATAAGACTTTCGATGAGTACATACCTTGATAAGATTTTGAAGTAGTTCAAAATGGATCAGTCAAAGAAGGAGTTCTTGCCTGACTTATAAGGTGTGAAGTTGAGTAAGACTCAAAGCCAAACCACGGCAGAAAAATATAGAGAGAATGAAAGTCATTCCCTATGCCTCAGTGAAAGCACATTTGCTCCCTGGGTGGTTTTGGTAATTAATGACAACATACTTTGTGGTTGGACTAATGCTTTTATCAAGTATGTTTCAGGAAATCCAATCACATTGGGATGGCAAGATGACTGAAGAAGTGGACCCCTCAAATGCTAAGGCAAGCTTTGGCAAAAGCTCAAGACTCTATTTTTGGTTTAGTGATCAAAGATCACATTGAGTCCATAGGAAAAGCCAATACTATTAAAAGGGGATGAGGTTGTGTTGATGATCTGGTTGCTCAAGTGCTCAGTGATTTAGCTCCTTCAACTATCAGCACCTTTCACTACCAAACACACCCATAAGTAATCTCGGACAAACCGATTCTTCCAACTCAGTCCCACCGAGATGAACCACTTCTGCCATATTCCAAACCCTAGAAAAATCGGTCCTACCGAGTTTGAGATCGGTCTCACCGAAACTGAACTGCCAACCTTCTGTAACCATTTCACTTCATTTCGGAATAACCGAGTTTGTATTATCGGTCTCACCGAAATGGGCAAGCTTCTGTCTTGGCTCAAATCGGTCTCACCAATAATTCATTTTCGGTCTAACCGATTCTGGCATGTTCCCTTCTTTCTCAAATCGGTCCAACCGAGTTTTCTTTCTCGGTCTCACTGAAATCTCCAACGTTCATATCAGATTCACTTTCGGTCCCACCGAGATGGTATTTTTGGTCCCACCGAAAATCCCAACGTTCGCTATATTTGAACTTTCGGTCTGACCGAGTTTTCACTTCGGTCTCACCGAGATTGGTCAAATGTGTGTGTAACGGTTGGATTTTGTGTGGAGGCTATATATACCCCTCCACCCCCTCCTCATTCGTGAGGAGAGCCATCAGAAAGTACCACCACTTCTACCATACACTTTCTGAGAAGTGAACCACCTACCCTTGTGTTGAGATCAAGCCATTCCATTCCTACCATATGAAACTTGATCTCTAGCCTTCCCAAGTTGCTTTCCACTCAAACCTTTCTTCCACCACAGCCATATCAGTGAAGAGAGTTGAGTGTTGGGAAGATTATCACTTGAAGCACAAGAGCAAGGAGTTCATCATCATCAACACCGTCTATTACCTTTTGGGGGGTGGTGCCTCCTAGATTGGTTAGGTGTCGCTTGGGAGCCTCCGTCTTTGAGATGTGGAGTTGAACCAAGAAGTTTGTAAGGGCAAGGAGATCGCCTACTTCGTGAAGATCTACCTCGAGTAAGGCTAGTCCTCCGTGGGCGTAGGCCATGATGGAATAGACAAGGTTGCTTCTTCGTGGACCCTTCGTGGGTGGAGCCCTCCGTGGACTCGCGCAGCCGTTACCCTCCGTGGGTTGAAGTCTCCATCAACGTGGATGTACGATAGCACCACCTATCGGAACCACGACAAAAATCTCCGTGTCACCAAACTGCGTTTGATCTTCTCCACCTCTCTTTACTATATATGCAATTTACTTTCCGCTGCCCATACTCTAGAATTGCATGTGTAGTATGTTACTTGACTTGATCTTAATTGCAAAACTGCCTAAAACTTTGCATAATCAAAAGGCAGATTTTTATATTGTCAAGTAGTCTAATCACCCCCCCTTCTAGACCTACTTCTTCGATCCTACAATTGGTATCAGAGCTTTGGTCTCCATTGCTTTGGTTTACACACCATTGGAGGAAGATGGACGTGTCTACGGATGGGAGTGTTAGCCATAGAGTGCCTGTTCTTGATGGAAGGTTCTATAACTCTTGGAGGTCTTAAATGCTTAGTATCTTTAAAATGTACAATTTGTGCAAATATATTGAGACCCCATATGTGCCTCCATTTGATCCCTTGCACCCTACCATGGATGAAGAGCTTGATTTGCTTCGTAACCTTAGAACTGTAAATCTTATCATTAGAGGGTTACCTGATGACTTGCTTAATCTTGTTACAAACTTTGATTGTGCCTATGCTATGTGGAAATTCTTGGAAGAACTTTATCCGGACTACTCTTTGAGAAGTCTTGATGAAATTCTACACAAGACTATTGAATTTGATAAGTTGCACCCCAATGATCCTAACTTTGATAAATGCTTCTTTGAGCTTCGTGATCTTATGAAAAAGAAGGGTGATCCCAGTCTTATCAATGTTATCATTAGAAATGCTCTTGCATTGCATTCCGAAGATTATTGTTCCATTGACCAAACTAATGCAAGTACTCATCAAATTGACCTAGGTGTTGATGATGAACAATCTATGGGTCAATATGATGATGAGCATGAGCAAGATGATGATTACTCCGATTCGGACACCGAGCTAGACAAGGTCATGAAGAGTCTCAATCTCATGGCAAATATGAGAGACTACATGTCCGGTGGAAAAGAGTGGATTCTTGATAGTGGATGCACCGATCACATGACCGGAGATAAAGACATGTTTCGAGAGCTTGCAAAAAACGATGGTCCACGCAAGTATGTGACTTTTGGAGATAACTCCAAGGGTAAGGTACTTGGCCTTGGTAAGGTGGCCATATCTCATGATAGCTCTATTCAAAATGTCATGCTTGTAGAATCTCTTGGATACAACTTACTTTCCGTGTCTAGATTAGCTGACTTTGGATTCAATGTGCTATTCACCAAAGTAGATTGCCAAGTCTTTCGTCGTGATAATCAAAACATGGCTTTTACTGGTATTCGTAGAGGTGATCTATATATTGTTGATTTCACTAAGAAAGCCCAACCTAGAGCTTGTTTCATTGCTAAATCCTCTAAAGGTTGGTTATGGCATAGAAGGCTAGGACATGTTGGTATGCGTAACCTTGACAAGCTAATCAAAGGTGATCATATTCTTGGTGTTAAAGATGTTTTCTTTGACAAAGATAGACTTTGTAGTGCTTGTCAAGCAGGAAAACAAGTTGGTGGAAGTCATCCCGTGAAAAACATCATGACCACAAGGAGACCGCTTGAGCTTCTTCATATGGATCTCTTCGGTCCCAATGCTTACAAAAGCCTTGGTGGTAACTCCTTTGGTCTAGTTATAGTTGATGATTATTCCAGATTTACGTGGGTATTTTTCCTTGATGATAAATCGCAGGTTCAAAGGATCTTCAAGACCTTTGCCAAAAAGGCCCAAAATCAATTTGAGGTGAAGATCAAGAAAGTTCGGAGTGACAATGGAACGGAGTTCAAGAACGCCAATGTAGACTCTTTTCTCGATGAGGAAGGAATTCTACATGAGTTCTCGGCTACGTATACTCCTCAACAAAATGGAGTTGTTGAGAGGAAGAACCGAACGCTCATTGAGATGGCAAGAACGATGCTTGATGAATACAAGACACCGAAACATTTTTGGGGAGAAGCGGTCGAGACAGCTTGTCATGCTATCAACAGGCTTTATCTTCATAAGCTTCTCGGCAAGACATCATACGAGCTTCTCACCGGTAACAAACCCCAAGTGGGATACTTTCGTGTCTTTGGTTCAAAATGCTATATCCTTGATAAGCATCGTCGGTCTAAATTTGCTCCTAAATCTCATGAAGGCTTTCTCCTTGGTTATGGATCAAACTCCCACACCTACCGTGTCTACAACAATTTCACCCGAAAGGTTGAAGAGACGGTAGACGTGAAGTTTGATGAATCTAATGGCTCGCAAGTAGAGCAAATGCCTATTGATGTAGGAGACAAGGACCCATCGGAAGCAATCCAAGATTTATCTATCGGGAAGATCCGTCCCATGGAAGTGAAGGAGAGTACCTCATCTACATATGTGGAGCCACCTACCTCACAGAGAGATGAACCTCAAGGCAACATGGAGGCCTCCACAAGTGGAACTCACCAAGATGAGGAAATGCAACAAGAAGATCCACCGCAACCTCCTTCTCCACCACCTCAAGACAACACCAACAACAATGAAGAAGAGGAAGATGAAGATGATGAGGAAGCTGAGCCACAACATCAACAAAAGCTATCCCGAGTTCGAGCAAGAGTCAAGAAGAATCATCCCGTGGAACAAATGATGAACGACATCAACTCCGGGAGAATTACTCGCTCTAAAACTCGCTTAGCTAACTTTTGTGAGCATTACTCATTTATCTCTAGTATTGAACCTATGAAGGTAGAAGAAGCACTTAAAGACCCGGATTGGGTGAACGCTATGCACGAAGAACTACACAACTTCGAGAGGAACAAGGTATGGACTTTGGTAGAGAAGCCCAACGATGATCAAAACATCATTGGAACCAAATGGGTGTTTCGGAACAAGCAAGATGAAGATGGACAAGTCATCCGCAACAAGGCTCGTCTCGTAGCTCAAGGTTACACTCAAGTCGAAGGTATGGACTATGGTGAGACCTATGCCCCCGTTGCTAGACTTGAGTCCATTCGCATTCTTCTTGCTTATGCCAATCATCATGATATTACTCTCTATCAAATGGACATCAAAAGTGCTTTTCTAAATGGTGAAATTGAGGAGGAAGTATTTGTAAAACAACCTCCCGGATTTGTGAATCCTAAAAAGCCTAATCATGTTTACAAGCTGCACAAAGCTCTTTATGGTCTTAAACAAGCTCCTAGAGCTTGGTACAAATGCTTAACTAGCTTTCTTCTTGAAAAAGGCTTTGAGATTGGAAAGATAGACTCAACGCTGTTCACAAAAAGGGTTAATGGTGAACTATTTGTGTGCCAAATATATGTTGATGATATTATCTTTGGTTCAACTAACCCCCATTTTAGCAAGAAGTTTGGACAGCTCATGTCGGAGAAGTATGAGATGTCCATGATGTGTGAACTCAAATTCTTCCTTGGGTTGCAAATCAAGCAATCTAAGGAGGGTACCTTTGTCTCACAAACAAAGTACACCAAGGATCTCTTCAAGAAGTTCAACATGCAAGAAAGCAAAGGTATGAGTACCCCCATGCCTACTAGTGGACATAATGACTTGACAAAAGATGGAGAACCCGTTGATCAAAGGGTTTATCGATCTATGATTGGTTCTCTACTATATCTTTGTGCTTCTCGTCCTGACATAATGTTGAGTGTTTGCATGTGTGCGCGATATCAAGCAGCCCCTAAAGAATGTCATCTTAAAGCTGTTAAAAGGATAGTGAGATACTTGATACACACACCAAACTTTGGCATTTGGTATCCTAAGAGGGCCTCTTTCGATCTTGTTGGCTATTCCGACTCGGAGCCGGTGACAAGGTTGATAGAAAGTCAACTTCGGGTACGTGTCAATTCCTTGGTCGATCCCTTGTATCTTGGTCCTCCAAGAAACAAAATTCGGTATCTTTATCCACTGCCGAAGCAGAATATATTGCTGCTGGTTCGTGTTGTGCTCAATTGCTATGGATGACACAAACGCTTAAGGATTATGGGATACATGTGAGACGTGTTCCCTTGCTTTGTGACAATGAGAGTGCAATCAAGATTGGACACAATCCTGTGCAACACTCTCGAACAAAGCATATTGAAGTTCGTCACCATTTTATTCGTGATCATATTGCCAAGGGTGATATTAATCTTAAGCATGTTCGTACTGACAAACAACTTGCTGATATCTTTACAAAACCTCTTGATGAGAAAGTGTTTTGTCGCTTAAGGAGTGAGTTGAACATCATTGATGCTTCAAACTTGGAGTGATAACTCCATTGATGCATGCAAGGCATGAGCCTCTTGACTAATCCTTGATATTTCTCTTATGATGATGATCATATGTCTTGGACACATTTGCCTCCTTGTATTGCATCTAACTCTTTGCAGGTACTTGGATGATCTACATTCCACAAGATTACCACACACTCAAATCATGAGTAATCTTGTCATTAACCAAGTATCTAGCCCTTTGGGATGTTGAGTTCAAGGAACAAAATTCCACATATCCTTTTTGACATCTTATACATCTAGTATTTCACTCTTGTCATCTTGGATATTCTTGAGTATTTCCTTGCTTGCCTAACCCATGTAGGAAGATGAACTACACAGATAGAAACGGCGCTCCAACTTCACATTCAATGAGCACCTACATCAAGTCTACCTACATGAGTAAAGCAACAATAAGCCCAAGGTATGTTCTTCACATCTTTGAGGAGCTTTGCTCAAAGTCATGAGTACAAGCAGCTTCATAAGATGTGATCACATCAAATGCTTAATCGAAAAATGGCAACCCCATTTTGAGCTTAAACGATGAGTATGACCTATGATCAAATGTCTTCATTAGACTCCTAAGTCAATATACTCAAACATAGGTGACTTTGTCGCCGACCTTTATCTAGATGAAGTACATATGCTTTTGGAGTTTTTCTGTTTTCTCTTATGTTCTCTCATTGAGTTTTCTTAAAAAAAAAAAAAACTTCATCTAGATTTCTTTTTTTCTTTTCTTATATTTCTTTGTGAATATCCTTCTGGAAATCTTTTATGGCTCTGATCAATTCCTTGAAAATCTTTTACAAATTCATTGCAAATCCTTTGGAACATCCCTCGCAGAGTGAGCTGGATTATTTCTGTGTTTCCTTGGATTTATCCTCCAGGACATCACCTTCTGCAGCTCCACTCAGACTTAAATCTTAAAGAGGGAGAGGACTCAAATTTGGACTCAAATTGTTTCTCTATGAATGTTCTTATTTGCCCTGTTGTGATTCTTAAGGATCCCACTTATTTCTTTCTTTCTCTCTTTCCATTTCCTGCCCTACCTAGTTTGCTGTCCTTTTCGGCACTTGATGTCAAAGGGGGAGAGGACTTAGGGGGAGTAAGGGGAGTAGGGGAGAAGAGAAGACTTAAGGGAAGAACAAAAGCAATCTTATCTTAAGGGGGAGAGAATCACATCAAAGCTTTGTCGTGTTTTACATTGGACATTACAATTGGCATCTTTCGTTTGATTTTGCTTTTTCCGTCACACCTCTTGTTCTCACAATTGGTATCTTACTCACAATTGGTATCTTATGGAATCTTTTAGCTTAAGGGGAGAAGACTTAGAGGAATCTTCACATTTGATATCCTATGAAAAGCAAAATCTCTCAGAATTCATTGAAAATCTTTTAGCTGCGGAGACATGTTTGCTGATTCAAGCTTGTGCTCAATATGAGACACTCTTTATACATGTCCTCCCTGGCTTGGTACTCTTGATGTTCTTGCAGTTGGTTGAAGGAATACTCTTGTGTTATCTAACCTTGTTTTCTCAAGTTTATCCCTTCAGGTACAATGTCAAGGAACCTCAAGGTAAGTATATGCATCTTGCAGAATGTGCATGATGGTGACTTGCTTGTAAATACTTGTTTGCAAGAAATCACCATGCACATATGCATTATCACTCAATTCCTTTTCTTCTGCTCTGATGCATATAGCCAAGCTGCATGTAGCACATCTTGCTTATCTCTCTCGTGTGCTTGTGGTAGTCCAAAACCATAATCTATGAAAATCTTGCACACTTGTAGGGGGAGCCTGTGTACTACATGCTTGTCAAAGCTTTCATGATAATCCTGTCTTTCTTTCAATAAGCTTTGATGTCTCGTTCAATATAATTTCAGTGTGTTGCCATCAATTACCAAAAAGGGGGAGATTGAAAGCACATTTGCTCCCTGGGTGGTTTTGGTAATTAATGACAACATACTTTGTGGTTGGACTAATGCTTTTATCAAGTATGTTTCAGGAAATCCAATCACATTGGGATGGCAAGATGACTGAAGAAGTGGACCCCTCAAATGCTAAGGCAAGCTTTGGCAAAAGCTCAAGACTCTATTTTTGGTTTAGTGATCAAAGATCACATTGAGTCCATAGGAAAAGCCAATACTATTAAAAGGGGATGAGGTTGTGTTGATGATCTGGTTGCTCAAGTGCTCAGTGATTTAGCTCCTTCAACTATCAGCACCTTTCACTACCAAACACACCCATAAGTAATCTCGGACAAACCGATTCTTCCAACTCAGTCCCACCGAGATGAACCACTTCTGCCATATTCCAAACCCTAGAAAAATCGGTCCTACCGAGTTTGAGATCGGTCTCACCGAAACTGAACTGCCAACCTTCTGTAACCATTTCACTTCATTTCGGAATAACCGAGTTTGTATTATCGGTCTCACCGAAATGGGCAAGCTTCTGTCTTGGCTCAAATCGGTCTCACCGATAATTCATTTTCGGTCTAACCGATTCTGGCATGTTCCCTTCTTTCTCAAATCGGTCCAACCGAGTTTTCTTTCTCGGTCTCACCGAAATCTCCAACGTTCATATCAGATTCACTTTCGGTCCCACCGAGATGGTATTTTCGGTCCCACCGAAAATCCCAACGTTCACTATATTTGAACTTTCGGTCTGACCGAGTTTTCACTTCGGTCTCACCGAGATTGGTCAAATGTGTGTGTAACGGTTGGATTTTGTGTGGAGGCTATATATACCCCTCCACCCCCTCCTCATTCGTGAGGAGAGCCATCAGAAAGTACCACCACTTCTACCATACACTTTCTGAGAAGTGAACCACCTACCCTTGTGTTGAGATCAAGCCATTCCATTCCTACCATATGAAACTTGATCTCTAGCCTTCCCAAGTTGCTTTCCACTCAAACCTTTCTTCCACCACAGCCATATCAGTGAAGAGAGTTGAGTGTTGGGAAGATTATCACTTGAAGCACAAGAGCAAGGAGTTCATCATCATCAACACCGTCTATTACCTTTTGGGGGGTGGTGCCTCCTAGATTGGTTAGGTGTCGCTTGGGAGCCTCCGTCTTTGAGATGTGGAGTTGAACCAAGAAGTTTGTAAGGGCAAGGAGATCGCCTACTTCGTGAAGATCTACCCCGAGTAAGGCTAGTCCTCCGTGGGCGTAGGCCATGATGGAATAGACAAGGTTGCTTCTTCGTGGACCCTTCGTGGGTGGAGCCCTCCGTGGACTCGCGCAGCCGTTACCCTCCGTGGGTTGAAGTCTCCATCAACGTGGATGTACGATAGCACCACCTATCGGAACCACGACAAAAATCTCCGTGTCACCAAACTGCGTTTGATCTTCTCCACCTCTCTTTACTATATATGCAATTTACTTTCCGCTGCCCATACTCTAGAATTGCATGTGTAGTATGTTACTTGACTTGATCTTAATTGCAAAACTGCCTAAAACTTTGCATAATCAAAAGGCAGATTTTTATATTGTCAAGTAGTCTAATCACCCCCCCCTTCTAGACCTACTTCTTCGATCCTACACTCAGCCATAGGTTCCATAAAGTATGCCATGCTGTGTACCAAACATGTTGTGTACCTTGCCATGAGTTTGACAAGGAGGTACAATAGTGATCCAGGAGTAGATCACTGTACAGCGGTCAAAATTATCCATAGTAACTGGATGACTAAGGAAATGTTTCTCGACTATGGAGGTGATAAAGAGTTCGTCGTAAAGGGTTACGCCGATGCAAGCTTTGACACTAAATCCAGCTGACTCTAAGTATCAATCTGGATGCGTATTGAAAGTGGGAGCAATTAGCTAGAGTAGCTCCATGCAGAGCATTGTAGACACATAGACATTTGCGAAATACATATGGATCTGAATGTGACAGACCCGTTGACTAAACTTCTCTCATGAAGCAAAACATGATCACACCTTAGTACTCTTTGGGTGTTAATCACATAGCGATGTGAACTAGATTATTGACTCTAGTAAACCCTTTGGGTGTTAATCACATGACGATGTGAACTATCGGTGTCAAATCACATGGCGATGTGAACTAGATTATTGACTCTAGTGCAAGTGGGAGACTGAAGGAAATATGCCCTAGAGGCAATAATAAAGTTATTATTTATTTCCTTATATCATGATAAATGTTTATTATTCATGCTAGAATTGTATTAACCGGAAACTTAATACATGTGTGAATACATAGACAAAACATAGTGTCCCTAGTATGCCTCTACTAGACTAGCTCATTGATCAAAGATGGTTATATTTCCTAGCCATAGACATGAGTTGTCATTTGATCAACGGGATCACATCATTAGGAGAATGATGTGATGGACAAGACCCATCCGTTAGCTTAGCACTATGATCGTTTAAGTTTTAATGCTATTGCTTTCTTCATGACTTATACATGTTCCTATGACTATGAGATTATGCAACTCCCGAATACCGGAAGAACACTTTGTGTGCTACTAAACGTCACAACGTAACTGGGTGATTATAAAGGTACTCTACAGGTGTCTCCGAAGGTACTTGTTGGGTTGGTGTATTTCGAGATTAGGATTTGTCACTCCGATTGTCGGAGAGGTATCTCTGGGCCCACTCGGTAATGCACATCACTATAAGCCTTGCAAGCATTGCAGCTAATGAGTTAGTTGCGGGATGATGTATTACGGAACGAGTAAAGAGACTTGCCGGTAACGAGATTGAACTAGGTATTGAGATACCGACGATCGAATCTCGGGCAAGTAACATACCGATGACAAAGGGAACAACGTATGTTGTTATGCGGTTTGACCGATAAAGATCTTCGTAGAATATGTGGGAGCCAATATGAGCATCCAGGTTCCTCTATTGGTTATTGACCGGAGACGTGTCTCGGTCATGTCTACATAGTTCTCGAACCCGTAGGGTCCGCACGCTTAAGGTTTCGATGACAGTTTTATTATGAGTTTATGAGTTTTGATGTACCGAAGGAGTTCGGAGTCCCGGATGAGATCGGGGACATGACGAGGAGTCTCGAAATGGTCGAGACGTAAAAATCGATATATTGGACGACTATATTCGGACATCGAAAAGGTTCCGAGTGATTTGGATATTTTCGGAGTATCGGGGAGTTACGGGAATAGAGGAGAGAGGCCACAAGGAAGGAGGCGCGCACCCCCCTTCTGGTCCGAATTGGACAAGGGGTGCAGCCCCCTTTTCCTTCTCCCTCTCCCCCTCTTTCCTTCTCTCCTACTCCGGAAAGGAAAGGGGAATCCTACTAGGACTTGGGAGTCCTAGTAGGACTCCCCACACTTGGCGCGCCCCTCTAGGGCCGGCCTCTCCCTCCCTCCTTTATATACGGGGGCAGGGGGGCACCTCTAGAGACAACAATTGATCTCTTGATCTCTTAGCCGTGTGCGGTGCTCCCCTCCACCATAGTTCTCCTCGATAATATTGTAGCGGTGCTTAGGCGAAGCCCTGCGACAGTAGAACATCAAGATCGTCACCACGCCGTCGTGCTGACGGAACTCTCCCTCGACACTCAGCTGGATCGGAGTTCGAGGGACGTCATCGAGCTGAATGTGTGCTAGAACTCGGAGGTGCCGTAGTTTCGGTGCTTGATCGGTCGGGCCGTGAAGACGTACGACTACATCAACCGCGTTGTTCTAACGCTTCCGCTTTCGGTCTACGAGGGTACGTAGACTCACTCTCCCCTTTCATTGCTATGCATCTGGTAGATAGATCTTGCGTGATCGTAGGAAAATTTTAAAATACTACGTTCCCCAACAGCAACATGATATGTTGCAGCCCGAAACGGGTCAGCACATGGAATATGCTGGCAATATAACATAGTAGAGCAAGGAACAGATAAATGCTATCACTACATGCATATATGGCTGGTGGAGGCTCTAAGGTTATAATGTTTTGCATAAAGCCAATGTTTCCCTACAACAAAGGAATAAATTTTATTTAACTATCATGGTAGTTGAAACATCAATGAGAAGGTTCCTCCAACTCAATCGCAATTAAAGTAATCATTATCAACCCAACAAATTAATTTAGAGTGATGAGATCAAATCAATAGCTCATGTACCAGATACTCAAGATGTCCATAACTGGGGACATAGCTAATCATGATTAGTTTGTACACTCTTCAGAGGTTTGCGCACTTTTCGCACAAGACTCGATCTCCTCCGTTGGATTTCTCGCACTACATGGTGTTTGAGAAACGGATGACCGAGACACACTCTTTCAGAAACATTAACTCTTTACCCTGGGTAGACCGTTACACCTACTTTCCCCTACATCTGCTAGTCTACCACTGAAAGAGGTCATGCAACATACTCAACTATGCTAGAGCCCATAATAGCTTGTGGCTGCACACGGAAGTTTCTATCATGAATAATCTTATGATCCCTTTGAGCCTGGGTGGCATTCCATAGGATAATCACACGGGTCCTCTAGGATTTCCTAGGACAGCACTGGATTCTCCACGTGCCCTGCAACGAATCCACCCAGATGTGTATTAAATTTGTCGCCTTAAGTTGAACCATTAATTAGCAAATCTCACATCTGTCATGGATACTCTCAAACCCAATCCACATCTACGAGCATAGCATGGCAATATAAGCATAACGTAGAAGTAACTCACAAGGTTTTGGTAATAAAATAGGTAATAGGTTCTACCTCATCATCTACTTCCCACACCCACATGTTAAGAGATCCTACTCATGCAATGTGTGAGGGTTGAAACTAATGCATAAAAACTGGGTAATAATGGGGTATGATCAATGTGTTACTTGCCTTGCCGACGATTCACAAAACCTAGTGACTCATAGTAGCACGCTTCGCACTCCGAGAATTCTATCACAAACAAACAATAGCATACATAAGCAATCAAGCAAAGATGCACGGGTAAAACTCAAATAAGAAGATCTAACCAGAAAGTTCAACTGAAGAACTCCGGTTTGCAAAAAGACTCAAATCAAACGGAGCAACGAAACTCAAACTATGAAAGAAACAAGATCCGTTTACTAAACTGAACTAAAGACAAATTTTAAAGTACTAAAATCTTGTTCAAGTTGGTTAAACAGAAAGAGGGCTTCGAGACGAAGAACTAGGCGCTTATTTCACCTGATTCAGATAAACAAGCGAAAAGATAAACTAAAACAAAGATCAGGGCAGAAATCGCGATAGAAAATAATCGCTGAAAAACCCTTGAAAAGAAAAACGAGACGAACAGGCTAACGAACGAACGTTCGCTGTCTGCGTCTAACTGACGAAAAGTGTTCGTTGAAATAAACGGACGGACGAACGTCCACTAAACAACTAAACCGAGAAAACCGAACTGATCTAGGGTTTTTAAAAAAACCGAGCGGTTTTTACCTAACGAAAAAAACGGCGGGCGAGAGCCGGCGAACGGCGGCTCAATCCGGCGAACGGGGCGGCTCCTACGGCAGCGACGCGGGGCTCCGGCGGCGCGGCAGCAGCAGCGGTGGCGGGCGGCGGCGGCGTGGAGCGGCGTCGGCGCGGCTCGGCTGCGGGGCTGGCGAGGCAGGCGGCGGCGAGGGCGACGTGGGGCTCTAGGGGGGCCCCGGGCTCAGCTTAAATGGGGGGAAGGAGGGCGCGATGGCTTGCGGGAGGGGGCGGGTTGCGCGGCGGTGTCGCACTCCTCGAGGAGTCCGGCTCAGGGACGACGACGGGAGGCGGTGCGGCGGCTCGGCCAGCTGGGCCTCGGCCCAGTTCGGTCCGGCGAAAGTTTTTTTTTAAACTGATTTCGTCGGAAAAAATCCTAGAAAATAAAATAAAACACTAAAAATACCAAAACAAATTTTCACCGTCTAAATAAAATATTTAGAACATGATGAACATTTTCTTGGCCCTAAAAATGCAATTTTAAAATATGTAAAAATTTCTAATTCAAATAAAATTGCAGAAATATTTTAATATGAAATATTTTTCGAGAGAAAAATAATTAAACCAAAATGATCTTGTTCCGGTATTTGAGAAAATTCAAATATGAAACCGTGAAATTCCCAACTCTCTCCGTGGGTCCTTGAGTTGCTTAGAATTTTGAGGATCACAGAAAGAAATGCAAACAAAACATGATATGCATGAATGACCTATGTATAACATTTCAAATTGAAAATTTGGGATGTTACAATCATGTACAATAGACTTGGGGCTGGAAGGATGTATATAGTTTGGTCAAGAGTCTTACCTCAAACTTCTTGTGCATCTGCTTCACCATATTAATCTCAAGGTCACGACTACTGTGGACCTGATAGAGATATCTAGAAAGGACTTCACCACTGCTCAGCTGTGCATATTGAGCCGTATCAAATCTTACTATCCGCTTCTCAACTAGCTCTTGTTTGGCAGTGTGTTTGGCCAGCACAGTTGGATTGCCCAGCTCTCTAAAAGCAGTACCAGTGATTTTAACATCTCCGGTTCGGTTCTCTGCCGGCTCAGACATGGCTGGCGGTTCAACAGTTCCAGAGTCGGCCTTAGCAGGATCAATAGAGGCGTCAGGAATTTCAGGAGGAGCATCATGAGTGACTTCCTCTGTTGGCTTCTGAACATCTAGTGCTAAAACCTGCTGCTCCGGCTCAATGATCTTTGGATCACCGCTGGCTTACTCGCCCTGGCTCTCTTAATGGCTTGGCTTGGCCTCTGCATGGGGTAAAGTGAATCAGTGAAAAGCTACAAAGATTCAAGCAAAAGATGAACATGGAAGAAATTGTTTACCCAGGGGCAGTCTTGAAAGCTGGAAGTTGACTTTGAGATGAGTCATCGGATGAAGAGCGGGAGACCTCCTAATAGTTTAAATCAGAGGAATTTAGTGGTTGTCGAATGAGACCCGCCAGTGGGTAAAGAGAGTGTAAGAGTGGAAAGACCTCATTCTGGCTTTTTCGATGAGTTGGGGTATTTGGTAAACCGGAGGACAGTTCTTCTTCCCCGGTGTTCCGAGTCCGACGCTGGCTCTCGTGTTGTTGTTGCTTCAAAAGAAAGTGAGGATCTAAATGAGCTGAAGGGTGTGAAAATCTTACTTTCCGAAATACCCTTTGAACTTTTTGTCTTGGCAAGGGTTCTGAGCCGCAGGAAATAGTAATTACCTATTAATCAACGGCCTGGCTGGCCTCCGTGTCGTCCTGACAATAATCAATGTCAATAAGATAGTTGAAAAATGAGCCAAGAGAGTCAAGTGTTACCTCTAACTCAGTACTACAGTTCAGCTCAAGCAGTTCAGAAGGGCGAGTTTTCTTCTTTGTCTTTTTACAACCTTTTTGGTGGCTTTCTTGATAGCTCTGGCCTTTTTTGCAGCTTCATGGTCGTAGGCTTTCTTCCAGAAAGCCGACTTAGCCTGTGAGGAAAAGTAATTTTGAGAATTGATAGGAGAGTCAGAACGATAGATAAGGGATAGTTAAAGTTAAAGACTAACCTCTAATGCCGGGTTAAGTTTGCAAAAAGACATCAAACTGACTTTGTTGTAGTCTACCGGGCTCTTGTTCAGGACAGTCCTGGTCATATGTGTAATTACATCTCTCCAAGTCCTCCGGACTGTGACGTAGTGTATCATTGGTTTCTCCAGTATAAACACACATTAAGCCGGTCCTGTGGCTCAAAGGAATGATCCGCCAGGCGAGCCAGCACCGGGCGAAGTCAATTCTAGTCAGCCCATTTCCCAATAGAGCTCTGACCTTTGCAAGAGTGGGAGCAATTTTCTTATGTTCCGCGGCAGTAAGTGATACGTCTCCAATGTATCTACTTTTCCAAACCCTTTTGACCTTGTTTTGGACTCTAACTTGCATGATTTGAATGGAAGTAACCGGGACTGACGCTGTTTTCAGCAGAATTGCCATGGTGTTGTTTTTGTGCAGAAATAAAAAGTTCTCGAAATGACCTGAAAATCCATAGAGAATTATTCTGGAAAATATAAAAAATACCTACGGAAAGATTCAGACCAGGGGGCCACACCCCGTCCACGAGGGTGGGGGGCGCGCTACCTCCCCCAAGGCGCGGCCCCTGCCTCGTGGCCCCCCTGACGCTCCACCGACGTATCCCAATATTCCATATATTCACTTTCGGGGAGAAAAAATTCAGAGAGGAAGAATTATCGTGTTTTACGATACAGAGCCGCCGCCAAGCCCTAATCTCTCTCGAGAGGGCTGATCTGGAGTCCATTCGGGGCTCCGGAGAGTGGAGATCATCGCCATCGTCATCATCAACCTTCCTCCATCACCAATTACATGATGCTCACCGCCATGCGTGAGTAATTCCATCGTAGGCTTGCTGGACGGTGATGTGTTGGATGAGATCTATCATGTAATCGAGTTAGTTTTGTTAGGGTTTGATCCCTACTATCCACTATGTTATGACATTGATGTTGCTATGACTTTGCTATGCTTAATGCTTGCCACTAGGGCCCGAGTGCCATGATTTCATATCTGAACCTATTATATTTTCTTGAATATATGTGTGTTCTTGATCCTATCTTGCAAGTCTATAGTCACCTACTATGTGTTATGATCCGGCAACCCCGAAGTGACAATAATTGGGACCACTTCCGGTGATGACCTTAGTTTGAGGAGTTCATGTATTCACTATGTGTTAATGCTTTGGCCCGGTACTCTATTAAAAGGAGGCCTTAATATCCCTTAGTTTCCAATAAGACCCCGCTGCCACGGGAGGGTAGGACAAAAGATGTCATGCAAGTTCTTTTACATAAGCATGTATGACTATATGTCACATCCCTAGTCAGTGCTTGCATTAGGACTAGCTAGAGTTTGCATCATGTTTACTTTCTACAGAAACTTGAAATGGGAATGATAGAAACCCCAGCACCCCTCTTCTAACAACTAGGGTTTAATAAAATCTTTTCCAATGTACCCAAAATGCCCTTCAAAAATGTTCATCATCTTTGCCTTGGTCTTAAACCTCTGACAAAAATGGTGCGCAATTTTCTAGGACATCCAAAGGTCTCTGGATTAATTCATATTGTAATTGCATTTGGGCATTTAAATGCTATAAAATATTTTAGGTGCCCAAATAATCATAAACTAAAATGTTCCATGTTGTTCATATTATATACAATGGGCATGACTAGTTTTATGATTTATAAAAATGCTCTAGCATTTTTATTAATTCAACAAAGTTGAAAATGAAACAAAACAGAAAGAAAATAAAAAAAAGAAGACAGAAAGGGGGACAACCCACTTACCTGGGCCACTTACCTGGCTTGGCCCAGCACGACCCAGCCTGCTGGCGACCGCCAGTCGTCCTCCTCCTCTCGCCAGGAGGACAGGGCGCGTGGCCGCGGCATGCACGCACGCGTCTGGCCACCTCCTGCCTAGCTGCCTGCATCCCCGACGCCCTAGACGCTTCTATGCGTCGCCACGCAGCCCCTGGCCTCTCTCTCACTCTCCCCCGTGTCCTCCCCTCCTCTATCCCTCTCTGACGAGCTCCACCGAGCGGGCTCTTCGCCGCCGTTCGCTGCCACCGCGCCCTAAGCCACCTCCTCACCTCCCCGACGCACCCAACGGCTTCGCCACGTCGCCTTGAAGCTCTCCACCAACGCACACGACGCCGGAAGCCCCGTAGCGCCGTCCTCGCCGTCGTCTTCAACCTCCAGCACCGGAGATTGCCGCCGCCCGTATGTCGCTGTCCGGCGTTCTCCAAGCCAGCGTCGACGCCCTTTGCGACCGTTGTGAGCTCACACGTCGAACCCCCCTCTCCCCGAGCTCGATTACGCCTTGTAGCCGCCCCCCCTTGCTGACGGAAATCCACCGCCGCCGGCCAACTCGCTGCCGTGGCCACAAGCGTTGTGCCTCGCAGCCGAGCACGCCACTAGGATCAGTAGCTCGCCAGCAAGCTAACGCCACCTCTAGCTCCTCCTCCCGTGCACCACAACACCGTTCCGGCCAACCCCGTGCGAGCACCGCCGCGGACGTGCTCGTCGCCGTCAGCTCCGGCGACTACTCGACCAACTAGTGGCAGCGTTGAATGCGGTGTATCCCCAGGATCACTTAGAACCCACCCGCGCGATAAAAGGTCGCCGGAATAGAGATTCCAGCGTGCCTCCGCCGCGCGAAATGGTCGCCGCCGGCCAAACTCCGGTGGGCTGATGTGGAAACTTAGTTAGTGGCTAATGATGTTTAGATTAACCACCACAGCCATTGAGAGTGGGCCCCTCCGCGTGGTCAAACCCAATCAGCTCCAGTTTTGACCGGGATTAGCCCCTGTGACACTGACACGCGGGACCCACCAGTCAGGTTTGACTTGGACCAGGTGTGTTGACCTGCTGACGTCAGCATGATGTCATGCTAACGCAGTAAATGCTTTTCTGGGATTAATTGATTTAAAACAATTCAGGAAATTCCAGAAAATGCTTTAAACTTCAAAAAGTCATATACATTCAACAGTGGCTCAGATGGAAAAGATTTATATATGAAAATTGATCAGAAAAATCAAATATTTCCAATGGCACTGGTTTCATGCATGTTTGAGCAAGTTAACCTTGCTGTTCACATTAAAACATGATAATGCACTTTTAATAAATAATAGTTTGGGTATAAATTTAAATCTTTGATTCAAATGAGCTCAAACCTTTCTGTTTATAGTTGCATTAGCCCAAAACACATTCATCTTGCCTTGTCATGAGCATGCATCATATTTTTGCATTTGTTTGTATATTGATTGTATCATCGGTGTTCTCCGTGGTAGGTCCTGCTCCCGAGGATACTTCTGCGTATCCAACTGAAGAGCAGTACCCGACAACCAATCTGTCAGGCAAGCAACCATTGATCATTCCGATACAAACCCATCTTCTCGCTCCTGCTCTCTTTTACTGCATTAAGGCAACAACATTTGAACTGCTACCTGCTGCGGTAGTTGAACCCTATTCCTTTGCATGACCTGTCATTGCCACAGTAAATAGTTGAAACCAACTAGCATGTGTAGGAGTTGATTGAGCCATGTAATGTGTGTTCCACCATGCTATTTGTTTATGTTGCCTGCTATGCTTAGAGTTGTGTCAGGTCTGGTTCATCTGGGTGATGGATCAGAGTGAAATGATCATGCTCGATAAAGAGAGGGAAGTGTGGAACATGTTTGGTAAAGGTATCGATGAAAGGCCATGTAGGAGTACATGGTGGGTTGTTTCATTGGAACCATCCATAGGACCCGAGATCTGTATGTGTGATTCAAGTTACAGCTACTACCACGCGTTGGGCTCCGGGCGCTCCAAGCCCTCTCGACTTATTAACTGCCCTTGTCCTCTGTCCAGGAGTTGCAACTAGTTTCTGGTGTTTGTAGTTTACTGGTGGTCGTGCACAGCGCTGACCCTCGGGGTGGGCTGTGATGCAGCAGGTACGTGGCACGGTGTACCGGTCGCCCGTTTGGTGACTCGGGAACCCTGTACACATCGTTTGGGGCCGTGAGCGACACCCTGGCCGGATCTCCCCATGGATGGAACCCAAATAGGCAATAAACCTGGACTAGGGACTTGTCTAGTTAGTCAGGTCGTGGCCGACACCCTCGCTGGGCTTCCGCTTGAAGGTTGCCGAGTACATGTCGAGTAAACGGCAATAAGTGGTGGAAGCGTGTGTGAAGAAGTACAACCCTGCAGGGTTACCAATCTATTCGAATAGCCGTTGTTCGCGGTACGGACCACTTGGTTACTTATACAGTTCATACACAAGTTGATGGATACTACTAAAAGCCTCAAGACAAGTGTGAGTGCCGTGGATGGCCCTTCCGTAGGATGACGGAAGAGGATCCACGGTAGTGTATTGTTGTGGTGAGTAGAGGACTCGTGTACGTAGTCTTATCTTGCAATTTGCTGAGTGTTGTAGTATAGGTTAGCCAAGAGTCAAAGCTGGCTTGCTGCTATGAACTCCACTACCCTTGTTGATAATGATGCATGTATGATAGGATCTGTTGTAAGTCTTGCTGAGTACCTTTGTACTCATGTTTGCTTAATAACTGTTGCAGAGGAGAACCCCGCCCCTTCTGATGGGTTTTACATAGACGTTGACGTCGACGAGTAGCTTGCTACCCAGACGGAGATCCTGAGCTTGTGAAGGGCCTTGTAGATAGTCAGGCTACACCAAGCCTGTTATATTTCTAAGTTGTCTGTACTCAGACATGTTAGCTTCCGCTTGTGCTTGTATGATTGTATGACTTGAGTGTTGGGTCATGTGACCCCTACCTGTATGGATATGTTATGTATGGCTCTTCGGAGCCTCTTAAATAATGTACTTTGAGTCATAGAGTTTTGTTGTGATGCAATGTTGTATTTGCACATATTGAGCATATTGTGTGTATGATTGAAATGCTTGGTATGTGTGGGATCCGACACCTAGTTGTTTACCTTTGGTAGCCTATCTTACAGGGAAATGCCTCCTAGTGCTTCCACTGAGCCTTGGTAGCTTGCTACTAGTCGGAACACGTAGGCTGGCCGACATGTGTCCTTCTTCGTTCCTGTTCTGTCCCTTAGGGGAAATGTCACGCGTTGTTCCTTTAAGTCCATGTAGCTTGCTACGACTTGGGTTCATATGTTGATGACCGACACGTTCATTGCTGGGTCACGAATGCCTGTCTCTGTAATTTAGTGCCACTTTTGGTTTATAACTAGCCATGTCGGCCCGGGTTCTCTGTCATATAGATGCTAGCGACACTATCATATACGTGTGCCAAAATGCGCAAACGGTCCCGGGCCTGGTAAGGCGGCACCCGTGGGGATACCGTGCGTGAGGCCGCAAAGTGATATGATGTGTTACAAGATAGATCGGTGTGACTTAGGATCGGGGTCCTGACAACGTTGGTATCAGAGCCGGACTGCCTGTAGGTTCTTCAAGCCAAACTGGTCGATGTTGAGTCTAGAAAAATTCTTAGTTATATGTAGGGGAATTGATTGTGGAAGGGAACGTAAGGCTCTCTTTACTTCTTTACCTTATGCCCTTCTGATCTGAGTCAGCCTATTCTTTCTACGGGGGTTTAGGACTAGGCCTCTCATCTTTACTAGGTTCACATGTTACTAATCTGTAGACTCTTAGGATTGTTGGTTTCAAGCCTCAGTTTAGTTTCTACCCTTCTAGTATGTTGATTAGTTGGACCCGGAACCTCGATATGATGTTGTTGAGTGGCCTTGCTATCATTTGTATGATTTCTCAGAATCTTTTTTGAGCATTTACAGTTGTTATGCTGCCCAATTTCTTCCAGAAATTCTAATGCCTTTGCATTATTTCGTGTTTCAGATGTCTGATCGCACACCTCACCAGGTGGTCCGTTTGACTCGGTGCATTAATGTGCTAGGTCACACGGCCATGCTAGTCCGTGTGTTGACTGAGACCGGCTACCGTTGGTATCTTGAGTACACTGTGGAGGAACAATACTGGGATTTCAACCAGAGCCAGTATTTCTGCACCGTCCGGATATACCCCTCATATCCCGGAGCTACCGACCCCATCCATTGGTCTTATGGACTCGGGGTTACCATCAAGATGACGGTGCAGGATGCCGCTTACTCGATGATGACCATCATCCGGGCTAGGCATGCCCTGCTACTGAACACTGAGTTCTGCTACATGCTAGCCTCACTTCCTGGAGAGGAAGGCTACTACACTGGTCTGTATACTGATGCCGCTCATGAGGAGCCACTGCTTCAAACTACTACTCAGATGCTGGAGGATAGGGACCGTGAGGTCCGTGCCCTCCGGATGGAGCTTTATAACACTCGAGCCGCCCACTAGACTACTTTGACACGGCTTGCACCTGCCGTGCACGCGGATATCTGGATATGCGGGATTTGTACCCCGTGCGGACTCGTCTGCCTGATCGTATGGATTGGCGTGACGTTGGGGGTATTACACCTCCACGTGGGCGTCGGTTACCACCAGCAACGGGACCGAGACCGCATCCATGTCCCTGTGGTCCACAGCCTTCGAGTGCTCGAGAGTTTCCAGATCGACTTGTTCCACTTCCAGGCTACGGTGGTAATCTTTACGAAGATTACTACTGGAGTGTCTGAGCTAGACCGTGGCAGTAGTAGTTTCGTAGTAGTTGTATTTCCACAGTCCTGTACGTCTTGTGGAATATGACTTAGTTTGTACTGAGTTCCGGAGGCGTAGTTAAATAATGCATAGGAGCTTGGAGTGCCTCTGATGAGATGTATCGTCTTTCACCGCAGTTGTACTTTAGCCTTGGCTTGTACTAAACTATGTTTGGTGTGTATGACCACTGGTGTATATATGGCAGTTTCTATATTACCATGTCGTACGGACGAACAACTCTGCATTCCGTGTCATCGATTACATTCTGCACTCCTATGTCAAAGTTTGCCATTCTTGTCTAAACCATTGTTTTGTTTTCCTAGGATGGCCAACAGTCGCAACACTCCTGCTGCTCAGGAGCAGGGTGAGGCCAGTGGGGCTAGAGATGAGAATGTACCCCAACCACCCTCCTTGGCTGAAGTTATGCTCGAGGCAGAAAGGAACAAGAGAGAGACCAACCGTATGCTGGAACGCATAGAACAGAATACTGCTTTTCGCGAGAGGAATGACGTGGTGTCAATCAATGACTTTATCAAGATGTTCCCACCAAAGTTCCATCATTCCGCTGAACCTCTTGATGCAGATGACTGGCTTCGCAGTATCACCCACAAGCTACACTCTGCCCGTGTGGCCAAAGCCGACAAGGTTACTTACGCCGCCTACCATCTTGAGGGCCCTGCCAGCCTCTGGTGGGAAAACTTTGAAGCTATGCGTCCTGCTGGCCAACTCACTACTTGGGCAGAGTTTAGTGAGGCATTCCGTGAACATCACATTCCGGAAGGTCTCATGGATCGCAAGCGGGAGGAATTCTGCAATTTCACCCAGGGCCGGCTAACCGTGGATGGCTATAGTCGTGAGTTTGGCAACTTGGCACGCTATGCTCCCGAGGAAGTGTCCACCGATGCCAAGAAGCAGGCGAGGTTCCGCAAGGGACTCAAACCTGAACTTCGCCGAGATCTACGTCTGCACGAGTGCACCTCCTTCCAGAAGTTGGTGAACAAAGCCATCAGTGCTGAGACAGGCCAAACTGATTTCGAAGACACACGCAAGCATCCTCGTGACTTTGGTTCCTCATCCGGATCTGGCTCTCACAAGCGCCGTGTGTGGGTTCCTAACACTGCTCTGCCACCCAGGTTCACTCCGAGGCCATCCTATGAGGCGCCTCGCCCAACCCAACAGTATGCACCTGCCAAGACTTATGGAGGACCACCTGCCAACTTTGCTCCACACACTGGCACTGTGACATGCTTTAAGTGTGGAGAACCAGGGCACTACATGCGAGAGTGTCCTCAGAACCAGCCAGGAAGGTCCGTTGGTCGTGGTAAGCCAACAGGCAAGGTGAACTATGTCAAGCCAATCCCCACTGCATGTGGTCATGTCAACTATGTCTCTGCTGAGGAAGCTTATGAGGATCCTAACGTCGTCCTTGGCATGCTTCTCATTAACTGCCATCCGGCATCTGTTCTTTTCGATACTGGAGCATCTCATTCGTTCATATCTCAGAGCTATCCTCGAATGCACAACATGACTTTTTGTGACATGCCCACTTCCATGGTTATTCAAACTCCTGGTTCAAAGTGGCAAACCTCTAGGGTAAGCCATGGAAATGAAATTCTTGTCGATAGACTTGTTTTCCTTGCATCACTAATAGCTCTCAAGTCCTCGGACATAAACATCATCTTGGGTATGGACTGGATGACAGTTCATTACGCCAAGATTGATTGCTACACTAGGACTGTTCAACTTACACACCCATCCGGCAAGACAGTCAATGTCTTGGCCCGAATGGTTGAGCGTCAACTCTACTCTCTTAATGCCAGCCCTCTACCAGAACTCGAAGATATTCCGGTAGTCCATGACTTTCTGGATGTCTTTCCAGAAGAACTGCCAGGTGTTCCACCTAACAGAGATGTCGAGTTCGTGATAGATCTTGTTCCAGGAACTGTCCCAATCTCTAGGAGACCCTATAAGATGGCACCCCTAGAACTAGTTGAGCTTAAGAAACAACTCGATGAGTCCTTGAAAAAGGGTTTCATCCATCCCAGTTCTTCTCCCTGGGCTTGTTCCGTCCTCTTCGTCAAGAAGAAGGATGGAACGGAATGGATGGTTGTAGATTATCGACCTGTCAATCTGGTCACCATACAGAACAAGTATCCGCTCCCCAGGATCAACGACCTGTATGATCATCTCGCTGGATCCTCAGTCTTTTCCAAAATGGATTTGAGGTTGGGATACCATCAAATCAAAATCAAGAACGGGGACATTCCCAAGACGGCCTTTGTTACTCGTTATGATCAGTACGAGTACACCGTCATGTCCTTCGGGTTAACCAATGCCCCAGCCACTTTCTCCCGGCTAATGAATTCTATATTCATGGAGTACTTGGATAAATTCGTCGTGGTATACCTCGATGATATACTCATTTACTCCAAGAACAAGCAAGATCATGCCGAGCATCTAAGGCTGGTATTGACGAAACTTCGAGAGCACCGCCTTTATGCCAAATTCTCCAAGTGTGAATTTTGGTTGCCAAAAGTGACCTATCTGGGTCATGTAATCTCTGGTAAGGGTATTGCCGTCAATCCCGAGCGAGTTCAGGCCGTCCTTGATTGGACTCCCCCTGAATCGGTCAAGCAAGTTAGGAGTTTCCTTGGCTTAGCTAGCTATTGTCGACGCTTCGTCGAGAATTTCTCCAAGGTTGCTAAACCTCTAACTTTACTCCTCAAGAAAGATAAAAAGTTTGAGTGGACCCCACAGTGCGAGTCCAGCTTTCAGGAACTGAAAAGACGCCTGACATCTGCACCCGTACTGGTACCACCACATTTTTCCAAGGACTTTATTATCTATTGCGACGCCTCGCGACAAGGACTAGGTTGCATACTCATGCAAGATCGTCAACTGATTGCCTACGCATCTCGGCAGTTGCGTCCACATGAGGATAGGATAACTATCCTACGCATGACCTAGAGCTTGCAGCTGTGGTCCACGCACTCAAAACATGGCGACATTACCTTCTTGGTAATCGCTGTGAAATCTTCACTGATCACCAAAGTCTGAAATACATCTTCACCCAACCGGATTTGAATCTGAGGCAAAGACATTGGATTGAGTTGCTCACAGATTACGACTTAGGAATCATCTACACCCCTGGGAAGGCCAATGTCATGGCTGACGCACTAAGTCGTAAGTCTTATTGTAACAACCTGATGTTACAACAAGGGCAACCACTTCTCCACGAGGAATTTCGTAAGCTTAACCTTCACATTGTTCCTCGAGGATTCCTTTCCACCTTGGTGGCCAAACCTACCCTTATGGATCGAATCATAGCTGCCCAGAAGCAAGATACATGGATTTCCCGAATCAAGAGAAACATTCACAAAGGAGTTGCAGGGTGTTTCTCCATTGATAACAGAGGTGTTGTTTTCTTCGAGAACCGTTTAGTGGTTCCCAAGAACCAACATCTACGGCAGCTGATCCTTAAGGAGGCCCATGAATCTCCTCCCACGATTCATCCCGGTAGCACCAAAATGTATCAGGACCTACGCCAGAGGTTCTGGTGGACTAGGATGAAGAGAGAAATCACTCAGTTCATTGCTAACTGCGACGTTTGTCGTTGAGTCAAAGTAGAGCATCAACGGCCTGCCGGCACCCTTCAACCTTTAGCTATTCCTGAATGGAAATGGGACAAGATCGGTATGGACTTCATTACCGGGTTTCCCAGGACCAGGAAAGGGAATAATGCTATCTTCGTCGTTATCGACCGCCTCTCCAAAGTAGCCCATTTCCTGCCTGTTCGAGAGAGTATAACCGCTAGCCAGCTAGCAGACTTGTATATCTCCCGGATAGTATCACTTCATGGTGTGCCGTTGGAGATTAACTCAGACCGTGGAAGTCTTTTCACTTCACGATTTGGGAAAGTTTCCAGAATGCTATGGGGGCTCATCTCTCTTTTAGCACCGTCTTTCATCCTCAGTCAAGTGGTCAAGTAGAACGAGTCAATCAAATTCTGGAAGATATGCTTCGAGCCTCTGTCATCTCTTTCGGTATGGATTGGGAGAAGTGTCTTCCATTCGCCGAATTCGCTTATAACAATAGTTATCAAGCCAGCTTGGGCAAGGCTCCCTTCGAAGTTCTATATGGACGAAGGTGTCGAACGCCTCTTAACTGGTCAGAAACCAGGGAAAGACAATTCTTTGGTCCAGATATGATCCAGGAAGCAGAAGAGCAAGTTCGCATCATTCGTGAGAAATTGAAAACAGCCCAGTCTCACCAGAAGAGCCAATATGATAGTCATCATAAGGCTGTGACTTTTGAAGTCGGCGATAAGGCTTACCTTCGGGTTACCCCTCTTAAAAGAACCCATTGCTTCGGTATCAAAGGCAAATTGGCTCCTCTTTACATTGGTCCTTTTCACATTCTTGCCAAACGAGGAGAAGTTGCCTACCAATTGGAACTACCTCCGCACCTTTCCAGAGTTCATGATGTCTTCCACGTTTCTCAACTCAGGCGTTGCTTCTCGGATCCTATCCGCGGAGTAGACCACGAAACGCTTGATCTCCAGGACAATCTCACATATCGAGAATACCCCGTTCGTATTCTCGATCAAACTGAGCGTACCACTCGACGTCATAATATCAAGTTTCTCAAGGTTCAATGGTCAAATCATTCCGAGAATGAAGCTACTTGGGAAAGGGAGGATTGTCTTCGACTTGAGTACCCCACCCTTTTTCCGGAGGAACCCGAATCTCGGGACGAGATTCTTTTGAGTGGGGGTGAGTTGTCACATCCCTAGTCAGTGCTTGCATTAGGACTAGCTAGAGTGTGCATCATGTTTACTTTCTACAGAAACTTGAAATGGGAATGACAGAAACCTCAGCACCCCTCTTCTAACAACTAGGGTTTAATAAAATCTTTTCCAATGTACCCAAAATTCCCTTAAAAATGTTCATCATCTTTGCCTTGGTCTTAAACCTCTGACAAAAATGGTGCACAATTTTCTAGGACATCCAAAGGTCTCTTGATTAATTCATATTGTAATTGCATTTGGGCATTTAAATGCTATAAAATATTTTAGGTGCCCAAATAATCATAAACTAAAATGTTCCATGCTGTTCATATTATATACAGTGGGCATGACTAGTTTTATGATTTATAAAAATGCTCTAGCATTTTTATTAATTCAACAAAGTTGAAAAAGAAACAAAACAGAAAGAAAATAAAAAAAGAAGAGAGAAAGGGGGACATCCCACTTACCTGGGCCACTTACCTGGCTTGGCCCAGCACGGCCCAGCCCGCTGGCGACCGCAAGTCGTCCTCCTCCTCTCGCCAGGAGGACAGGGTGTGTGGCCGCGGCGTGCACGCACGCGTCCGGCCACCTCCTGCTTGGCTGCCTGCGTCCCCGACGCCCTGGACGCTTCTATGCGTCGCCACGCAGCCCCTGGCCTCTTTCTCACTCTCCCCCGTGTCCTTCCCCTCCTCTATCCCTCTCTGCCGAGCTCCACCGAGCGGGCTCTTCGCCGCCGTTCGCTGCCACCGCGCCCTAAGCCACCTCCTCACTTCCCCGACGCACCCATCGGCTTTGCCGCGTCGCCCTGAAGCTCTCCACCAACGCACACGATGCCGGAAGCCCCGTAGCGCCGTCCTCGCCGTCGTCTTCAACCTCCAGCACCGGAGATTGCCACCGCCCGTACATCGCCGTCCGGCGTTCTCCAAGCCCGCGTCGACGCCCTCTGCGACCGCTGTGAGCTCACACGTCGAACCCCCCTCTCCCCGAGCTCGATTACGCCTTGTAGCTGCCGCCCCCTTGCTGACCGAAATGCACCACCACCGGCCAACTCGCCGCCGTGGCCACAGGCGCTGTGCCTCGCAGCCGAGCACCCCACTAGGATCAGTAGCTCGCCAGCAAGCTAACGCAACCTCTAGCTCCTCCTCCCGTGCACCACAACGCCGTTCCGGCCAACCCCGTGCAAGCGCCGCCGCGGACGTGCTAGTCGCCGTCAGCTCTGGCGACTACTCGACCAACCAGTGGCACCGTTGGATGCGGTGCATCCCCACGATCACTTAGAAGCCACCCGCGCGACAAATGGTCTCTGGAACAGAGATTCCGGCGTGCCTCCGCCGTGCGAAATGGTCGCCGCCGGCCAAACTACGGCGGGCTGACGTGGCCACTTAGTTAGTGGCTAATGACGTTTAGATTAACCACCACAACCACTGACAGTGGGCCCCTCCGCGTGGTCAAACCCAGTCATCTCTAGTTTTGATCGGGATTAGCCCCTGTGACACTAACACGCGGGACCCACCAGTCAGGTTTGACTTGGACAAGGTCTGTTGACCTGCTGACATCAGCATGATGTCATGCTGACGCAGTAAATGCTTTTCTGGGATTAATTGATTTAAAACAATTCAGGAAATTCTAGAAAATGCTTTAAACTTCAAAAAATCATATAAATTCAACAGTAGCTCAGATGGAAAAGATTTATATATGAAAATTGATCAAAAAAAATCCAATCTTTCCAATGGCACTGGTTTCATGCTTGTTTGAACAAGTTAACCTTGCTGTTCACATTAAAACATGATAATGCACTTTAATAAATAATAGTTTGGGTATAAATTTGAATCTTTGATTCAAATGAGCTCAAGCCTTTCTGTTTATAGTCGCATTAGCCCAAAACACATTCATCTTGCCATGTCATGAGCATGCATCATATTGTTGCATTTGTTTGTATATTGATTGTATCGTCGGTGTTCTCCGTGGTAGGTCCTGCTCCCGAGGATACTTCTGCGTATCCAACTGAAGAGCAGTACCCGACAACCAATCTGTCAGGCAAGCAACCATTGATCATTCTGATACAAACCCATCTTCTCGCTCCTGCTCTCTTTTACTGCATTAAGGCAACAACGTGTGAACTGCTACTTGCTGCGGTAGTTGAACCCTATTCCTTTGCATGACCTGTCATTGCCGCAGTAAATAGTTGAAACCCACTAGCATGTGTAGGAGTTTATTGAGCCATGTGATGTGTGTTCCACCATGCTATTTGTCTATGTTGCCTGCTATGCTTAGAGTTGTGTCAGGTCTGGTTCATCTGGGTGATGGATCAGAGTGAAATGATCATGCTCGATAAAGAGAGCGAAGTATGGAACATGTTTGGTAAAGGTATCGATGAAAGGCCATGTAGGAGTACATGGTGGGTTGTTTCATTGGAACCGTCCATAGGACCCGAGATCTATATGTGTGATTCAAGTTACAGCTACTACCACGCGTTGGGCTCCGGGCGCTCCAAGCCCTCTCGACTTATTAACTGCCCTTGTCCTCTATCCAAGAGTTGCAACTAGTTTCTGGTGTTTGTAGTTTACTGGTGGTCGTGCACAACGCTGACCCTCGGGGTGGGCTGTGATGCGGCACGTACGTGGCATGGTGTACCGGTCGCCCGTTTGGTGACTCGGGAACCCTGTACACATCGTTTGGGGCCGTGAGCGACACCCCGGCCGGATCTCCCCACGGATGGAACCCAAATAGGCGATAAACCCGGACTAGGGACTTGTGTAGTTAGTCAGGTTGTGGCCGACACCCTCGCTGGGCTTCCGCTTGAAGGTTGCTGAGTACATGTCGAGTAAACATCGATAAGTGGTGGAAGCGTGTGTGAAGAAGTACACCCTGCAGGGTTACCAATCTATTCGAATAGCCGTTGTTCGCGGTACGGACCACTTGGTTACTTATACAGTTCATAGACAAGTTGATGGATACTACTAAAAGCCTCAAGACAAGTGTGAGTGCCGTGGATGGCCCTTCCGTAGGATGACGGAAGAGGATCCACGGTAGTGTATTGTTGTGGTGAGTAGAGGACTCCTGTATGTAGTCTTATCTTGCAATCTGTTGAGAGTTGTAGTATAGGTTAGCCAAGAGTCAAAGCTGGCTTGCTGCTATGAACACCGCTACCCTTGTTGATAATGATGCATGTATGATATGATCCGTTGTAAGTCTTGCTGAGTACCTTTGTACTCATGTTTGCTTAATAACTGTTGCAGAGGAGAACCCTGCCCCTTCTGATGGGTTTTACATAGACGTTGACGTCGACGAGTAGCTTGCTACCCAGACGGAGATCCTGAGCTTATGAAGGGCCTTGTAGATAGTCAGGCTACACCAAGCCTGTTTTATTTCTAAGTTGTCTATAATTAGACATGTTAGCTTCCGCTTGTGCTTGTATGATTGTATGACTTGAGTGTTGGGTCATGTGACCCCTACCTGTATGGATATGTTATGTATGGCTCTTCGGAACCTCTTAAATAAAGTACTTTGAGTCATAGAGTTCTGTTGTGATGCAATGTTGTATTTGCACATATTGAGCATATTGTGTGTATGATTGAAATGCTTGGTATGTGTGGGATCCGACACCTAGTTGTTTACCTTTGGTAGCCTATCTTACAGTGAAATGCCTCCTAGTGCTTCCACTGAGCCTTGGTAGCTGGCTACTGCTCGGAACACGTAGGCTGGCCGGCATGTGTCCTTCTTCGTTCCTGTGTCTGTCCCTTAGGGGAAATGTCACACGTTGTTCCTTTAAGTCCATGTAGCTTGCTACGACTTGGGTTCATACGTTGATGACCGACACGTTCGTTGCTGGGTCACGGATGTCTGTCTCTGTAATTTAGTGCCACTTTTGGTTTATAACTAGCCATGTCGGCCTGGGTTCTCTGTCATATGGATGCTAGCGACACTATCATATACGTGTGCCAAAATGCGCATACGGTCTCGGGCCAGGTAAGGTGGCACCCGTGGGGATACCGTGCGTGAGGCCGCAAAGTGATATGATGTGTTACAAGCTAGATCGGTATGACTTAGGATCGGGGTCCTGACACTATATTCGGAATACATGCCTACATTACATTGATGAACTGGAGCTAGTTCTGTGTCACCCTGGGTTATAACTTTTAAATGATGAATTGCATCCGACATAATTCCCCATCACCGATCCAATGCCTACGAGCTTTTCACATATTGCTTGTTGCTTATTTACTTTTCCGCTGCTACTATTACAAAAACTACAAAAACACTATCGTTACTTTTATTGTCGCTACCGCTATCTCCATATTACTTTGCTACTAAACTACCTTGCTGCAGATACTAAGTTTCCAGGTGTGGTTGAATTGACAACTCAGCTGCTAATACTTAAGAGTATTCTTTGGCTCGCCTTGTGTCGAATCAACAAATTTGGGTTGAATGCTTTACCCTCGAAAACTGTTGCGATCCCCTACACTTGTGGGTTATCAAGACTATTTTCTGGCGCCGCTGCCGGGGAGCATAGCTCTATTCTTTAAGTCACTTGGAATTTATATCTGTTGATCACTATGAAGAATTTGAAGGACTCAAAAACCAAGATCTTACCCTCAACTACGAGGGGAGGTAAGGAACTACCATCTAGATCTGCACTTGATTCACCATCTATTATGAGTAAACTTGCGACACCAACTCATGCTATTGAATCTGATATGTCGTATGTTCTTGATGATGCCACTTCTGCTATGTATGATGAAACTACTTCTATGCTTGATAATATTGTGCCACTAAGTGAATTTCTAGATGAACAAATCGCTAAGGTTAGGGAGAATGCAAATATTGAAAATGTTGATATTTATGAAAGTGATAATGAAGCTTCTCCCAATAGATATGACTTGCCTGTTGTTCCTGAAGGTTATGTTATGGATGAAGAAACTGCTAGAGACATTCTTGCTTGCAATGATATATATGATCTTAAGAAATTATTAGCTAATCTGAAAGAAAAGTCTTCGAATGATAGAATGAAACATGACCATGCTTTCGCCACTTCACCTATCTATGTTACTGATAAGGATTATGAATTCTCTGTTGATCCTGAGTTAATTACTTTGGTTGAATCTGATCCTTTCCATGGCTATGAGTCTGAAACTATTGTGGCACATCTTACTAAGTTGAATGATATAGCCACCCTTTTTACCAACGATGAAAAGATTCGTTATTACTATATCCTTAAGTTGTTTCCTTTCTCATTAAAGGGTGATGCTAAGACTTGGTTTAATTCTCTTGATCCTGGTTGTGTGCGTAGTCCCCAGGATATGATGTATTACTTCTCTGCTAAATATTTTCCCGCTCCTAAGAAACAAGCTGCCTTACGGGAAATATATAACTTTGTGCAAATTGAAGAAGAGAGTCTCCCACAAGTTTGGGGGAGGCTTCTCCAATTACTTAATGCTTTGCCTGATCATCCTCTTGAGAGGAATGATATACTTGATGTCTTTTATAATGGACTAACTGATGCTTCCAGAGACCACCTGGATAGTTGTGCTGGTTGTGTTTTCAGGGAAAGAGCAGTTGATCAAGGTGAATTACTATTGAATAATATGCTGGCCAATGAAAATAATTGGATATTTCCTGAACCATCCCCTAAGCCAACTCCGAAGAAAAGAGGTGTTCTATTTCTCAGTCCTGAAGATATGCAAGAGGCAAAGAAATCTATGAAAGAATAGGGTATTAAAGCTGAAGGTGTTAAGAATTTACCACATATTGAAGAAATACATGGTCTTGATAACCCGACACAGGTAGTAAAGGTAAATTCTCTTTATAGATTTGATGAAGGTGATATTCCTCATTATAAGTCTACTAGTCAATGCTTAGATGAGTTTGACAATTTTATTGTGAAACAAGAAAACTTCAATGCTTACGTTGGTAGACAATTGCAACATAATGCTTATATGATTGAACGCTTGAGTGATTATCTTTCTGGAGTTAGAGGTGAACTGAAACTCATTAGTATACATACTTCTATGGTTACCACTCAATTAGAACAAGTACTTAAAGCTCAGAATGATTTGCTCAATGAATTAAATAGTAAGAATAATGACAATGCCATTAGAGTTGTGACTAGAGGTGGCAGAATGACTCAGGAACCTTTGTATCCTGAAGGCCACCCTAAGAGAATTGAGCAAGATTCCCAGAGAGCTAATTTAGATGCACCTAGTTCTTCTAAGAAGAAGAAGAAAATGATAGGACTTTGCATGCTTCTAGTGAACCTGTAGTTGACCCACCTCAGAATCCTAATGATATCTCTGTTTCTGATGCTGAGACACAATCTGGTAATGAACATGAACCTGGTGATAATGTTAATGATGATGCTCAACCTAGCAATGATAATGATGTACAGATTGAACCTGTTGTTGATCTTGATAACCCACAATCAAAGAATCAACGGTATGATAAGAGAGACTTTGTTGCTAGGAAGCACGGTAGGGAAAGAGAACCATGGGTTTAGAAACCCATGCCTTTTCCTTTGAAACCATCCAAGAAAAAGGATGATGAGGATTTTGAGTGCTTTGCCGAAATGATTAGACCTATCTTTTTGCGATGCGTTTGACTGATGTGCTTAAAACAAATCCTTATGCTAAATATATGAAGGATATTATTACCAATAAAAGAAAAATACCTGAAGTAGAAATTCCACCATGCTTGCCAATTACACTTTTAAAGGTTGGAATACCTAAGAAACTAGGAGATCCAGGAGTACCTACTATACCTTGCTCCATTAGAGGAAACTATGTTAAAACTGCTTTATGTGATCTTGGAGCCGGTGTTAGTGTTATGCCTCTCTCTTTATATCGTAGACTTGACTTGAGTAAGTTGACACCTACTGAAATATCTTTTCAAATGGCTGATAAATCAACTGCTATACATGTCGGTATTTGTGAGGATGTGCCTGTTGTAGTTGCGAATGTTACTATTCTAACGGACTTTGTTATACTTGATATTCCCGAGGATGATAGTATGTCTATTATCCTTGGTAGACCCTTTTTGAATACTGCAGGGGCTGTTATTGATTGCAACAAAGGCAATGTCACTTTTCATGTCAATGGTAATGAGCATAAAGTACACTTTCCAAGGAAACAACCTCAGGTCCATAGTATCAATTATATTGGAAAATTTTCAACTATTACTATTGGAGGTTTTGAATTTCCTCTTCCTACTATCGAGAAGACATATGACATTTTTATTGTTGGGGACATACATATCCCCATTGAGGTAACCTAGTGTTATTCGAAAATTCTCCGATTTCATGTTATTGGGAAAGAGTTTATTAACAAGACCTGATCAACCTTGTTAATGGATTCCTTTTGATGAGCATAGGATAGGTGAATCTAGATAGCACAACCTTCTGTATCCCCCTTTTACTTTCTGTTAGTTAGAATAAATAAAGCAAAAATAGTATTTTCTGTCTGTTTCCAGACTTATTAGTGCAATAAAAAATACCCCAGAAATAAAAGTTCTCCAAATGCCCTGAAAATTAAATATGATTTTTCTGGAATATTTGAGAATATATGGCACATAACACACAGCGAGGGGAGCCAGCACCTGACCACGAGGGTCCAGGGCGCGCCCACCCTCACAGGGCGTGCCCCCTGCCTCGTGGGCCCCACGTGCCCCCCTCCACTTATTCCTGCACCCATACTCTTCTTCTTCCTCCCAAAAAAAATCACCAACCAGCTCAAGCACGAGTTCTAGCTCATCTTGCTGCCATTTTCGATCTCCTTGCTCAAAGCTCCATTCACAAAAATGTTTGGGGAGATTGTTCCTTGGTATGTGACTCCTCCATTGGTCCAATTAGTTTTTGTTCTAGTGCTTTATTTATTGCAAATTTTTTCTACTGTGGTGACCTTGTTCTTGAGCTTGCATGTCAAATTTCTTTGGTCCCAAGTAGTTCTAATGCATGATATAGTCTTTAGGCACTTATAGGAGTTGTTGCTATCAATCTTGTTGAGTTTGGTTAACTTTTAGTTTGAGTTACTAAAAAATTTCAGAAATTTTCAGAGGAGGAAAATGATAAAGAGATTGTTGAGGGGTTCCTCCAATAAAAGTTCAGAGGAGAAGAAGAAGGAAGAAAATAAGAAGCCCAAATATAATCTTCCTCCCATGCCGGAAGTTTGGCCGTGTGAATGGCCTTGTAATGATTTCATGATGGCCGCCGGGATTTACGAAGACTTTTATTGGTTGGCAAATAATGCAGGCCTCACCGACTTCCTCCACGACCAGCTTGAACAGTATCTCTTACTCATTAATATTTTCACGCAAAGTTTTCATTTTCATGGTAAGAAAACACCACCTACAGTGGAGTTTCGTTTATATGATGAGGTTAAGGAGATATCACTCTTAGAGTTTTGTGAAGTATGCAAGATACCCTTTGGAGGTAGACTTGATGAACCACGTTGTGAATACGTTGAAGGGTTTATTGACATGATAGCTGTAGGGGAAACCTTGCCTGCACCATCTCTGTTTGATCTGTCTACATCATATATCTCATTACATCAGATGCCTTCTACAAGTACCAGGGCCAGGCACAAGCTTCAGAGCCTGAGCCTGAGCCACCACTTGATCCTTACCGCCCGTCTGTTTATGGGTGGAACCTGGAGGAGCTTGCCAACCAGTGGCACCCAGATGACACATCTCAGTACACTAGAGGGAGTAGCTTTGATCCGTGGCCATAGACCAACTTAGGCCAAAAGCCTAAGCTTGGGGGAGTACGTGTTTCTCACCGACTTTACATTCATGTTCACACACTTATTTTAGTTGTCGGTGCTCACACTCTTTCATTGTACCATCCATGTTTAGTTTCAATTTCTTTTTCTTAGTCTTTTTCCCGTGTGCTAGAAAAACCTTAAGAAAAACAAAAAATATATTAGTTGTAGCTTCTAGCTAGTTTACTTTCCTTGTAGTAGTAATTAAAAGAAAACCCAAACAGATTTCCCGTTCTTCTTTTGCTTGTTGGGAGCTTTCGTGTGTAAATAGTTTCTTTTCTTTTCTTTGGGGGTTAAGAGTAGAAGACCATGATTAAAATGCTTAGTGGCTCTCATATGCTTTATTGATTGATTTAACCTTGAGCCATATTACCTTGTCTTCTCTATTGTATTAAATGCTCGCAGATTCCAGCTTAGTCCAATGCATGTGCACTATTATTATTATCCACACCGTCCGGTCATGCGAGTGAAAGGCAATAAGGATGATATATGATGAACTAATTGAGATGAGAAAAGCTGGTATGAACTCGACCTCTCTTGTTTTTGTAAATATGATAGTTCATTGTTCCTCATTCAGCTTGTTATGAATGAAACATGCTTGCAATGACAATTAGAGATCATAGATGCTTATGCCATGCTTAATTAGCTGAGAGTTTATAATGGTCTATCTTGCGTGCCAACATGATATTAAAATGGTTGTGATGTGATATGATGGGGTGGCATCCTCCTTTGAACGATTCAAGTGGTCTGACTTGGCACATGTTCATGCATGTAGTTGAAACAAATCAACATAGCCTCCACGATATTTATCTTCATGGTGATTTATATCCTACTCATGCTTGCATTCGTTGTTGGTTAATTTTAATGCATGTTCATGACCGTTGTCGCTCTCTAGCTGGTCGCTTCCCAGTCACTTTCTAGCCTTCACCTGTACTAACCGGGAATACTGCTTGTGCATCCACTTCCATAAACCCCAAAGTTATTCCAATGAGTCCAACATACCTTCCTATCTGTGGTATTTACCTGCCGTTCCAAGTAAATTTGTATGTGCCAAACTCTAAACCTTCAAATGAAATTCTGTTTTGTATGCTCGAACAGCTGATGTATCAACTAGGGCTATCTATATCTTCCATGCTAGGTGGGTTATTCTCATGATGAGTGGACTTCGCTCATCATTCATGAGAAAATGGCTGGTAACCGGGATGCCCAGTCCCATGCTCAAAATCATAATAATAAAACAAAACTCCCCCAGGGCTGTTGCTGGTTTGGATGGTACCCGTTGTTTCGGGCTAGCCGTGGAGTGTGCTTGTTGGTGGTTGGGGGAGTATAAGCTTTACCATTCTATTTGGGAACCGCCTATAATGTGCGTAGCATGGGAGATATCGAGATTCTTGGTTGTTATGTTGACAATGAAAGTATACCACTCAAAATGTTATTCATCTCTATTTAAAAATCGAGCTCTGGCACCTCTACAAATCCCTGCTTCCCTCTGCGAAGGGCCTATCTATTTACTTTTATGCTGAGTCATCATCCTCTTATCAAGGAGCACCAGTAGGAGAGCACCTATGTCATTTGCATGTATCACTATTAATTTGCATTGAGTATGATCATAACTGGATCTCTTTTTACCATGAATTACAATGTCTAGTCAGTCCTTGATCTTTAAAGGTGCTCTGCATTTATGTTTTGCGGTCTCAGAAGGGCTAGTGAGATAGCATCTTGTTATATCATATCACGATTGTTTTGAGAAAGTGTTGTCATCCGAGGTTTATTATTATTACTCGCTAGTTGATTATGCCATTGATGTGAGTAGACTTGAGACCTGAAAGTTATTGTGAATGTGGTTAGTTCATGATCTTGCTGAAAACCTGAATGTTAGCTTACATATTTACAACAACAAGAGCAAACAGAGTTTGTCAAAGTTTTTCTTTATCACTTTCAGTTTATCAACTGAATTGCTTGAGGACAAGCAAAGGTTTAAGCTTGGGGGAGTTGACGTCTCCAATGTATCTATTTTTCCAAACCCTTTGCCCTTGTTTTGGACTCTAACTTGCATGATTTGAATGGAACTAAACCGGACTGACGCTGTTTTCAGCAGAATTGCCATGGTGTTGTTTTTGTGCGGAAATAAAAATTTCTCGGAATGACCTGAAATTCCACGGAGAATTATTTTGGAAAATATAAAAAATACCCGCGGAAAGATCCAAACCAGGGGGGCCACACCCTGTCCACGAGGGTGGGGGGCGCGCCCCCTCCCCCAGGGCGCGCCCCCTGCCTCGTGGGCCCCCTGACGCTCCACCGACGTATCCCAAAATCCCATATATTCACTTCCGGGGAGAAAAAAATCAGAGAGGGCGAATTATCACGTTTTACGATACGGAGCCGCCGCAAAGCCCTAATCTCTCTCAAGAGGGCTGATCTGGAGTCCGTTCGGGGCTCCGGAGAGTGGATATCGTCGTCATCATCATCATCAACCTTCCTCCATCACCAATTCCATGATGCTCACCGCCATGAGTGAGTAATTCCATCGTAGGCTTGCTGGATGCTGGTGGGTTAGATGGGATTTATCATGTAATCGAGTTAGTTTTGTTAGGATTTGATCCCTAGTATCCACTATGTTCTAAGATTGATGTTGCTATGACTTTGCTATGCTTAATGCTTGTCACTAGGGCCCGAGTGCCATGATTTCAGATCTGAACCTATTATGTTTTGATGAATATATGTGTGTTCTTGATCCTATCTTGCAAGTCTATAGTCACCTACTATGTGTTATGATCCGGCAACCCCGAAGTGACAATAATCGGGACCACTCCCGGTGATGACCTTAGTTTGAGGAGTTCATGTATTCACTATGTCTTAATGCTTTGGTCCGGTACTCTATTAAAAGGAGGCCTTAATATCCCTTAGTTTCCAATAGGACCCTGCTGCCACGGGAGGGTAGGACAAAATATGTCATGCAAGTTCTTTTCCATAAGCATGTATGACTATATTCGGAATACATGCCTGCATTACGTTGATGAACTGGAGCTAGTTCTGTGTCACCCTGGGTTATAACTTTTACATGATGAATTGCATCCGACATAATTCCCCATCACCAATCCAATGCCTACAAGCTTTTCACATATTTCTTGTTGCTTATTTACTTTTCCGCTGCTACTATTACAAAAACTACAAAAACACTATCGTTACTTTTATTGCCGCTATCGCTATCTCCATATTACTTTGCTACTAAACTACCTTGCTGCAGATACTAAGTTTCCAGGTGTTGTTGAATTGACAACTCAGCTGCTAATACTTAAGAGTATTCTTTGGCTCCCCTTGTGTCGAATCAACAAATTTGGGTTGAATATTTTACCCTCGAAAACTGTTGCGATCCACTACACTTGTGGGTTATCAGTAAGCTTCTCTGCAAGAGGATGTTTAATGTCTAAACGTTGGACACGATAACCCGGCATTGCATGCTCATCAGCCGGAGAAGTGTCTTTATTGTAAAGCCAGGTTTGATTCCAATCTTTGGGATGACTCAGCAGGCATGCATAAGGAAAAATACAATCTCTCCTTATTTGAATTGAAACAACTCCAAGTTCCAAACTGGGCCCGTTGGTATACTCATTCTGGCGGTTTAAATAAAAAAAACTCTCTAAAGAGCAAAAGGATGGGTTCCTCTTGAAGATACACACTAGTAGAAAAAGGGCCATTTATCCCGGTTCGTAAGGGCCATTAGTCCAGGTTGGGGAACCGGGACTAAATGGTCGATACAAATGCCCTAGACCATTAGTCCCGGTTCTTATACCAACCGGGATAGATGTTGTTCCATGTGGCCACAACGGCTTGCCCAGGCAGGGGGGCCTTTTGTCCCGGTTGGTAGCACCTACCAGGACCCGGGACAAATAAGCTTTTACGCGTCAGCAGTTCAGTGGCTCGGGTTTTTGTTTTTTTTTTTGAAAGGGGGGAGGGGGTTTGGGGGGTTTTGTAGGGTTAATTTAGGGGTTTCATATATTATGTTAGCCCGCTAATAGAGAGAAGTGTCATCTCTTATCTCCGTGCTTGGTCGACGCTACGTTATATATATATACGCACGTATAGATCGGAGGACTCGACACGGTAGCTAGTAAGCAAATAAAGGAAACCATTAAGTACAGAAGATCGACCTCTCTCCTTCTTCGAGAGAGATAGGTCGAACAACAAGTTTTCGTATATCTATCCGACGCTACTAGCTGCATACATACAATATCAGATCTCTTACTACAATTCCCTAAGATCTTAAATCATATTCCAGATGGAATTCTCCGGCTTTATTGATGACGTGATCAAGAAAGAATGCCGCCAATTCCTCTTGAATTGCCCGTATGGATCTTGTGGCAGGAGTTCATCTCGCATCTGCCACATCTAATTTGAAGAAGGGGGTCAATGCATATATATATATATATATATATATATATATATATATATATATATATAT
>LR738714.1:101612055-101622575 GCA_902687465.1 Secale cereale | reverse complement strand
CCCGGTGAGCCCCGCCGCACCATGGATCCACCACCCCCGACCTTCTACCCCTTCCAACCTCGCGCCGCCGGACGCCCCACCATGCCCCGCGCCTCCCCGACTGCCGCCTCACCTCCCTCTGCTTGCGGCCCAACCCACCAACTAAGCCCCGACCACCACCCCGACTCAAGTGCTCCCAGCTAGGGAACCTCCCACCGCCCGACCCGCCGCCGTCCCGGGCTCGCGCCGCCCCACCGCCTCCTTCCTCCTGGTTCCTCTCGTCGGTGCGCCCCGGTGGTCGCCGGATGCAGGCACCTCTATATTCCATAGTGCTACCCCGCATCACCAACCCCCTAGTTGTCCGGATCTAGATCAGCGTTCGACGAGATCGGGAGCCACCAGATCCACGCCATGGCTCGCCCTCTACCCCGATGACTTCCTCGACGTGCCATGGTGTGGCCCTGATCTGGCGCCTTCTGCTGCACCGATGTGGTCGGATCCATGCTCTCCACACCCGGATCCGTCGCGGCCATCGGCCGGCATCCCACTGCTGGCGTCATCCCGTCGCACCATCCCCATGGATTCGGTTACCCCCACACCTTTCTCTTGCTAACCGCCAGCGGACGCCCCTCCCTCCCCTCCCCAGCCAACGGCAACCTACGGGACACCCCTCCCTTTCCAAGCAGGCGGCTGAGTCAGGTGAGAAAAATGACCATGGCCCCTTCCCTGTCCAACTGCTCTTCCTGTCGTGCTTTCCTCTAGGTCGTCCATCGCAGTCCACTTGGCGTGCGTGCATAGCTTCCCCAGCGCGACGACTGGAGCACAGGAGCTGCCGCGGCGACGACAGTCTACTGGTGTAATGCCCAGGATGGGACTATACCTCCTACGTGTCGAGGCACGACTTAAAGGTATAAGCCCATTCTGGAATGATCTCAAGTTTCGTATCTTTGCACGACTCATGTAAAAGAGGGATTAAATTGCAAAAGGAGATAGTTGGCTTACACTCGCCACTTCACACAATACATTACATAAGCAAGACATCATTCAAAACATCACAACCCATCTAAGGGTAAGATCCAAAAGACAAGATACCAAACAACATAAAGCCACAGGTCAGGATCGAATCCTAGTAGAAACCACTACCGATCGTCGAAACGTCACAAGCGAACGGCCACTCTCTTCATCGAGCTCCCAGCGAAGTACTGAACCAGCTCCTGCATCAATCCGGCTGAACCTGCATCTGGTGTTGTAGTATCTGTGAGCCACGAGGACTCAGCAATCCCATAACCATGGGTATCAAGACTAGCAAAGGTTTATGGGTAGGAAGAGGTAAAGTGGTGAGGTTGCAGCAGTGGCTAAGCATAATATGGTGGCTAACTTATGAGTACAAGAATAAGATGAGCATCTACGCAAACGGTCGCAAAAGTAGTGATCGCTAAAGATCTTGAGCTACATACGAATCAAACATAACCCCACCGTGTTCTCTTCTCAAAGTGAAAAGAGACAGTCACGGTTACTCACACGGTTGTGTGTTTTACTTCGGATCCTCTGTCAAGTTTTCTACAACCGGACATTAACAAATTCCAATCTGCCACATAACTGCGGGCATGGCTTTCGAAAGATCATAACCCTACAGGGGTGTCCCAACTTAGCCCATCACAAGCTCTCACGATTAGCTAAAGTGATAAATATAATATCATCACCCCTTATCTTAGGGAAAATCCGATCAGGCTCGGCATCCCGGTGCTCAAGACATTTCGACAATTGTAAAACAAGTCCAGCAAGACCTCCCGATGTGTCGACACCCTGATAGTAGCCGCGCGTATCTCGTCTCAGGCCACGACCGGATGGGTGATTCTACAGGTTTATATCAATCCTCGAGTTTCCTCGTGGTGACCCCACAGAACCCCCGTTTGGGATCAACACCATCAGCACTGGCCCCCCCTGCTATGTAGAAAGAATCCTCGGGTAGCGCTAACTCCCTATGCAAATTTAATTAATTAATTAAGTTGTTATTATGAGCAAATTAAAACCAATGTTGGGCCTTGCTGGAGGAGTTTTATTCAAAGTCGAACTGTCAAGGGGTCCCCATCCACCCATCGTGTAAGGAACGCAAAATCAAGGAACATAATGCCGGTTTATCGGCGCCTAAGGTGGCATGAGTGGAACAAAACACCGAGCAAAAGGCCAAGCCTTCCACCCATGCCCAGTATATAGGTGTGTTAATAATAATAATAATAATAGATATTGTGATATACCAACAACAAGTTCCCTCCTGGAAAAAACTTCATCTTCACCTACAACTAACGACGCTATAAGAGGGGCTGAGCAAGCGGGTAACATAGCCAAACATTGGTTTTTGCTAGGAAGGTTTCAAGGTTAGAGGTTTCATGGCAACAAGGAGAGGCTGACATAAAAGATGGGTAGCGCGACATGTAACGATAGCATCGAGACAACTAAGCATGGCAATGGTAGTAAAGCTATCCAAGGGTATGACCATCTTGCCTGGGATTCCGCAAGGGAGAAGAACGGATCCATGAAGTAGACGGAGCAACATAGTCGAGCGAATCCTCACATCTCCGGAACGAAACCGAAGATAACAAGAGAAGCAACCGGAAAGAAACAAGCAACACGGTAAACACACAATCATAAACATGGCATACGATGCACATCCAAGTATGATGCATGTCCGGTTTAATTATGCATGGCATGGCAAGTGCACAAACAAGTACTACAAGTTAAGTGGAGCTCAATATGCAACGAGTTGCATATTGACGAAACACCACATTTAATTATTTAATTGACTCTCGTTTACTTACAAGACAAGGTTAAATGTTTGTTAACATGGCAAGAGGTGAAGCAAAAACAAACTACCTATTTAGGCAATTTAAATGAGGCCGGAAATAACAACAACAATTCCGGGAAACCCCATAACCATGTTTAGCAATTATTAAAGCAACAACAATTCACACATTTTAAGGTTGTTAACATGATGCGGATGACATGATCAAGTTTTATGCAATTTTTATTGAAAGTGAACATGAAGAGATAAGGAGTATAGTCACCGTGGTGGAAGGAAAAGTGCCACGGCAACGATCCGAAAATGATGCAACACAACATCTCGGTTCCGGTAACTCGTTGAGAGACCCGGTGCAAAAGATAGGTGGCGTGAGCGAGCGAAACAAGATGAAAGGTGGGGTGATCCCGTCACCGGGTTCCCACGAGTCGGCGACGAGGCAACCGTGGAACATGAAAAAAGATGATACGGGCACGGAGCACACAAGGGAAACATTTCATACAACACACAAGCTCTCATCCACGGGCATCGTCTCGGGGTTATACCTTCGAAACACTCGTTTCGGGGCGGTTCGAGTCGTCGAGGGACGTAGTGGAAGAAGTCGTTCTTGCGATTCATAGAGGAAGTAGGCGTTCCGTTATCGTGTCGTGGTACTTGTCGCGGCATCGGACATCTTCGGGGCGACGGTAGTGGTACACGGTTCGTAGGCGTTCGGGTATCCGTAGATGTACTTGTTTCACCTCCGGGCGTAGTCGACCTTGGCGTTTCCGAAGGGGTACTTCCATGTAGTCGAACTTGAAGGTCAGCGGCGTCGTGGTACTTGGGGGGTTCGTAGTGGTACTTGTCGCATCGTCGTGGTACTTGACGTAGGGGTACTTGGGGTCTCCATGCACTTGGCGCAATCCACGACAACTGTGCTTGACGGTCCGATTACGGGTCTTGCCGCCTCGTCGGGTAGTCGTACACGGTTCCTTGGCAACTTCAATAGCACAAAGCAACACAAAAATAAACACAGTGCAAGGCAGCACGGGGCGACGAGGCCAAGGCAGCGGCATGGCGATGGAGGCGCTGCTGGTGGCCCGGAGGTGAGGCAGGGGCGGCACCGGCGCTGGCGACGCGGCTTGAGGACGGGAATGGAGGCAGCAGAGGTGGGGTGTCGGGGCCATCGGAGGCGAGGGCGCGAGGAAGAGGGCTTGGGGCGGCCATGGCACGCCGGACGGCGCGGCTGCTGGCCGCCGGGCTGCTCGAGGGCTCTGGCGCGGCCATGGCGCGTCCACGGGAGGGAACAGAGGGGCGCGACGACGGGGCGCGTCGGACGATGAGGAGGGAGCCTGGACGAGGCCTCCTGGCGGGGACGCGGGATCCGGCCGCTGCGGCCTGGCGCTGGAGGCTCTCGAGGAGCGAGCGAGGGCTCGCGCGGCTGGAGGAGGGAGGCCGCGGGCAGAGGCGCAGGGGCCATGGCGCGGCGACGCCTGGCCTGGCGATGCGGCGGCTGCTTGGCGCGCGGGATGAGCTGCTCGAGGGGAACGAGGCGCAGCGAGGGGGATCGAGGGAGATGCGGGATGAGGCCAGAGGGGGTTCGGCGGCGCTGGGAGGGACGAGCGATGCGGGGCGAGGGGAGAGCGAGATACTGGCATCGCTAGGGTTAGGTGCGAGGAACGGGCTGCGGCCTGGGAGCGATGCCGAGTTGGGCCTAGGGATGCCCGAGCAGGCCTAGGCCTACTGGGCCGGCTGGCACAACTCTCTCTCTGCATTTCTTTTTCCATTAAAAAAAAATATAACAAATATAGAAATGCCCAGAGAGTTTGGAGATGGTTTTGGCTGAGATAAAAATATCCCTACAACCCTGGAATTGTGGGCTATTTTAATAAACTCCTTTGGCAATTTGTAGAGACTACTAATTTATGCAAGTATGAAAAAAACTCAAACTTGAATAAATCCGTAGACCAACCAAAGCACTCCCAAAAGACATGAAGAAAATTGGAGGAGGGGGTCTTGTCATGATCTAGTATTTATAGGAAGATAAAGAACAATTTCTGAAACAGGAAAAAGAATGACGGAACATTTTTGTAAGGCTTTATGGAATATTACCAACCCAACAAAAATGGTTCCAACAAAATAGGGAAGATATGCAAGTGTGTGTTGGTGATTCCGAAGCAATGGAATAGTTATTTATAATAGCTCCATAATATTAGGAGGATATGTTATAAAGAGAAATCATCCTTCCCTCGATTTAAATGGACCGAAGGTCCACACGATTTATTTAAGTTGACATGCAAAAGATTAATGACATGATGGCATGATGATATGATGTAATGCAAAATAAATAAAGCAAGCACAACTGAAACACACGGGAGAACCCGGAACATCTGGAATCCTCTGGAATCTTATGGGACGTCGGTCTTCGGGCGTCACAACTGGGCTTTGAAAAAATGTGGCGTGTGGTTCGCCTCGTCCGTCCAGTTCCCCGAATACAAGGCTGCAGTTTTCCTTTTTCTCGGTGATGAAGACAGTCAGATTTGTTGATCTTGTGCAGATCATAGGATTTTGAAAGAAGAAATGGTAAGGTTCATCAAGATCTCATGCAATCCACCTCATAGCCTAGCTGACGGCCGCAAGCTCTGCAAGTCCTACAACATCGACGCCGGGTAACTAGAGTTTAGTTTGTTGTATAGAGGATAAAATTGAAGTGTACTGCAATATAGTTTCTTTTTGTAAAATGCAGGAATTACCTTTCGCTTTTGTTTTTGGACTCACGTACTCGTGCCGATGGTTCAATAGCTTTTTGGTGCAGGTGTGTGCAGCTCGCCGACGCCAGTAGATGCAGCTAACAGCGCTGCCGGCGGAAGATGGTGTGCAGTCCGCTGCAATTTTGTGGATTGGCACATGTACTTCCGATAAGGCGGCATCGCATTGATGCATGCGTATTTTTCCTCCCTTGTCTTCGTTTAGCTCGGCGGCATGTCGCTGTGCACAGTGCACCTTGTATCTGTGTGCAGTCCGGCGTTGGTCATCTCCGTTGTCGTGATTTGGTCCTCGTCGACTGTGTATGGATGTGCAGTGCGGCGAAGCCATGTGTGCGGATTGGCCTCGCGGGTGATGCAGTTCAACAAGTATGGCGTACGAGGACGCAGTTCGTTCACTGTGGCCGTGTGGTTTATATTGTTCACCGAGCCTTATTTTTTTAACTTCTGTTTGATCGCTTGCTGTGTAAAACTTGCAATGTTTATTTTGTAATTGTTGGAAAAGCAAAAAATGCAGTGCACTTTGGTCTACAAAAGTCCATTGCAAAAGGACTCTTTGAAGCTCACTTTGTTCTCTCACGAAAGTTGGCCATAAAAAAACCGTTGTGGTTCACTTGGTGATCAAAAAACAAAAACACATCGGAAATCAGCTCACTTCTCAACACTTCTCAACGCGCGTAAAAAATTAATTAGTACGAAAAAAGACAACAACAAATCATGAGGTTTACTTTTGGTAGTGTTCCGCTTTACTTTCGGAAGTGTTGCGGTCCACTTTCCTACGAAAAAAAAAGTTGGAAAAAAGACAACAAAACTCCTCTGAGAAAAATCTATGTCCAACAAAATAAATCGTGAGGTTCGTTTGACTGTCTGATGCAGTGCGTTCTTCAGTTTGAAGCAGTGCGCTTTTCTGTCCGATGCAGTGCACGCGTTGATTTTCTTGTCGCGAAAAATAGAGTTTCCGCGTTTTCGTAATTTCAAAACTGCTCTTAAACCGTAATGAATTAGAGGGCGTGTTCTACATGAAAAAGTAGCGTCGCGACGATATCTTTCCAACGGTGTATCATTTGGATCATTTCGGCAAACGTTTTGTAAAAATTTCAGGAAAAAACGGCCGCTGCCGTTCATAGTCAGCCGCACGATTTTCAAATTTAACTATAAACCGTAAGGAATCTCAAAAACATTTCAACATATGAAAGTTGCGCCTCGTTCGTAGCTTTCCAACGGTATATTACACGCCTTGTTTCGACAAACGGTTAGAAAACTGGAGTGAAAACAGTACCAAAAATTTGAAAAATTTCGAAAAACACAATTCCGCGATTTAGTAAATTCAAAACTGCTCTTAAACCGTAGCGAATTAGAAAAAATAATAGATATTAAAAAGATGCGCGCCGACGATATCTTTCCAACGGTGTATCATATGTTTCATTCCGACGAGCGGTTTAGAAAAAAACGCCAAAAAACGCTCGCTGCCATTCGTTGTGAGCCGCACGATTTTCGAAACTGCTCTTAAACTATGATGAATTTTGAAAAGTGTTCAACATGGCGAAGTTGCGTCTACTCCATAGCTTTTCAATGGTATATTACACGCATAATTCCGATAAACGGTTAAAAAACTAGAGCAAAAAAGGTATCGAAAAAACAACACGTACAGTTTTTTCAAACATGAAGTTCGCTGGTCACTGTGGTGCGGTGCGTATAGCTTTCCAATGCAGTATTGCAATGCAGTTTGGAAGTGTTATGAGAATATTATTCTCATAATGTTATGAGAATAGACCGGCTGTATATATCAGAAATGATGGTAATAAAATAAAATTGTGAATATTTTTGCTTACTCACCTCAAATTGTGTTAATGAAGCCAATATCGTAGATATCAGCTTTTCTACATTCGATGATCTTCAACCTGCATAATATAGTGATGATAATTATATATACTTGCAATGAAATATACTTGCAATATGAAGAGCTGAGCTATATATAGAGACTTAATTGATGACAGAACTAGTACTTACAGACAGTAGCAAGTGATCGATGGTTTATCGAGGGCCTTCTGATTGAAAATCTGGAAGAACTCCTCAAATGTAATAGACAACAGATCAATTCCAACGAGGTCGTGCTCCTCTATAACTTTCAGCATCAGAGTATCCTGGCCACCAGAGTCTCTGCAGGTTTCCATGTACCAATCATGCAATATTCGCATCATCGTGGTTAGAGTTCTGGGATCTTTGGCGAGAGACTTCCTGTACTGGTATTTGTGATCATCCGCCTCTAACACATCAGGAAGTAAATCATCGGGCACGTAATCTGCAAGATTGGTACCGAGCGCCATCCCCGGATGATGAGGGACCATGTCGCTAGGCACCTTGAGCGGGGGGCACGATTGGTTCTCTTATTTGCCGAGCTGGTGAATTTGTTTCCCACTTTTTTCTGTGCTAACCTTTGATCACTGCAAGTACTTCCCGACCGTGATGCTTCGACATATGACTTTTGAATAATGCGCTCATAGTTGCTTTTCGGCAGAGACGGTGGTGGTTTTTTCAGGGCATCAATAGTGCGCTTCGCTCTTGCCGGATCTATCTTCTGCTTTGGAGGTACAGGTTTCTTTGCAAAAAAGTCCTTCACTTCGGCTTTACAGATCTCCGTGTTCTCCTCATCGGTCCTCTCGTATGGTAACTTCTCTGAGGGCCTGAGAGATGGGCCGTATCTGTATTGCCTCTTGCTTCTGGTTGTACTGCTAGACGCCTGAGCAGTCTCAGCGGCTGCCTTCTTTTGTTGCTTACGAGGCGGAAGAGGAGGCGGGGTGCTACCACGCAACGGAGTAGCCGGAGCGTCGACGGCTCTCTTCACGCCTTGCTGATGAGGCGGAGGAGGAGGCGGGCTGCTCGGACGCGCCGGCGCAGGCGGAGGAGGAGGCGGGCTGCTCGGACGTGCCGACGCAGGCGGAGGAGGAGGCGGGCTGGTCGGACGCGCCGACGCAGGCGGAGGAGGAGGCGGGCTGCTCAGACGCGCGGACGCTGGCGGAGAAGGAGGCGGAGTGCCGCCACGCGCCAGATCACCCGGAGAAGGAGATGGAGTGTGCTGATCCCTTGCCGGAGGAGGAGGCGGATGAGGAGGTGGAGTGCGCTGACTCGCCGGAGGCGTCCTGTTCACAAGGTTGATGAGGTCCTTCCGCCATAGGCATGGAGTCTTTAGAGAAGAACCCAGCCGATTCTCCCCTTCACATGTAGGGTGGTCAAGCTCGAGATCCTCAAACCCCTTCGTTATTTGATCCACCATCACCCTAGCATATCCTTCTGGAATCGAATGGCAGTGAAAAGTCGCACCGGGTTCCGAAGGATAAACAGAGCCTACAGCCGCCTTGACTTTGAATTGCATCAATTGCGTCATAAGGTGGCAATGTTGAGACTCCATGATAGCATCCACGGGGTAGCTAGCAGTTGGAGCATCCAAGACAGGCTCCTGAGGCAGCTCGATGGAAGCCACGCTGCTTTTCCGCTGAGATGGCGGGGTAGCTTTGACAAGTTGCTTGCTGCGAGATTCTTCTCGTTCGTCCTCTAGCGCTTTTACTCTTGCGTGTAGCGCCTGCAAAGTGGTCTCATCCACTTTCTTCTTCCTCTCCCAGCATTTGTAATCGCCTGCGTCGGGAAACCCGGCCTTCCATGAAAGGGAGCCTGGCGTGCCTAGTGTTCGTCCAGGGTGCTCAGGATTCCCGAGGGCCATTGTGAGCTCGTCTTTCTCTCTGTCGGGAACGAACGTCCCTTGCTGCGCTACTTCGATATAGAACTGAAGCTGCTTGATGGGTATTGCAAGTTGCCCCTTCGTCCAAACGCATTTCCTTGTTACAGGGTCCTAGGTTCCCCCAACTCCAAAGAACCAAGTCCTTGAACGGTCTGGCCAGTGTAATGTCTGTGGTTCGATCCCTTTAGCAACCAGGTCATTCTCGGCCTTGTCCCACAACGGTCGGGCTTTGAGGTAGCCACCTGACTCCGTGCGATGGTGATACAGCTTCTTCGCAACATTTTTCTTGTTTCTCTCTGACATCTGCTTATTCTTTTCTGATTCCTTGTGGGCCACAAATGCGTCCCAGTGATCTCTGATCTTCTCAAACCGGCCGGTGAATTCTGGAGTCTTCTTTTTTATGACAAACTTTGCATTCAGCTCATTCTTCCACCTCCTGAATAGCTCCCCCATCTTCTTAAGAGCGGCCACCTTGACCAATTCCTCTATAAGTGGCTTCTCCGGATCCTCCACTGGCGGTAGGGTGAAATTGGACTTCAGCGCGGTCCAAATATCATTTTTCTGCATATCGTTGACATAAGACACCTGAGGGTCTTCGTTCTTAGGCTTATAAATCTAAAATTACATCATCATCATCATATATTATACATCTAAAAAAGTTTACATATATCACCATATATATCATCATCATCTAGTACAAAAAATTGACCAATCAAGTTTTCATATATCATCATCATCTACTACATAAAAAATTCACCCCTCGACGACACTCGAACCCTCGACCCTCGAACCCTCGGCCCCTCGGCGACCCTCGAACCCGTGACCCTCCACCCCTCGACCCCTCGGCAACCCTCGACCCCTCGGCTACCCCTCCCCCCTCATGTCGAAGTTATCGGGGATGGGGTATATATATATATATATATATATATATATATATATATATATATATATATATATATATATATATATATATATATATATATATATATATATATAGGGTGGGTCTATTCTACAACTGATTGTAGAATAATATTCTACAATAGGCAAGCCCCTATATAAGGTAGTTTTGAATCGGAGACCGACCCGACCAGGCAACACCTGTCCGGATCCCGAAAACAGATCCCCCGATCCCGCCGCCACCTCCCCACCCCCGATCCCGTCCTCTCCCTCCCGGCGAACCACCCCACCCCCGCCGCGCGCACCTCTCCCTCCCAGGCGAACCACCCCACCCCCGCCGCGCGCACCTCTCCCTCCCCGGTGAGCC
>LR738714.1:101549416-101594546 GCA_902687465.1 Secale cereale | reverse complement strand
AGAGAGAGAGAGAGGAGGAGCGTCCGCGCGTGAGATAAGAGAAAGGGAGAGAGATTTGGCCCGAGCGGACGGATGGACAGAGTAAATGCCAACTCTCTGTAGTTATGGCCAGCAGTTAAGTTGTCCTCACGACACGATTCGTTTCCGATTTTGAAAAACTAAGACAACCATAGCATTTCGAAAACACATAGGGATAAAACAGTATTCACAGAATAAAATTAAAAATGATACCTAAAAAAATTTATAGGAAATTAAATACACATATTCCAAAAACAATATGAAAACAGTTAATTAGAAACAATGCAACACAACAATTTACACTGGAAATAGCAGCAAGCTAATACGCTAACCTACCTGTGAAAGAAATTTATAGAAGGAAACTACTATGGTAAAGTTCTGTTATATAAAAAGAAGTACAGTTTCTTTAAACAAGAAGTACAGAGAGGAAAGCATAAAGAAGTACAATATAGGTATACAGGGAAGTACAAGATTATTGCAGAATATTATTCTATCATCGATTGTAGAATAGACGGCATGTATATATATATATATATATATATATATATATATATATATATATATATATATATATATATATATATATATATATAAGAGCACCGACCTACCGGGCCGTGTCGCCCGCGCCGCGCCGCCGCACAGCCGACACGAGCCGTCGCCCCGTCGCCGCCTCACCGTCGACGCCGCCTCGCCGGAGTTCCGCCGACGGCGAGGTAGTGGCCGCCGCCGCCGCTGGTTTTTCCCGGGAAACCGATCGGTTTTTTTAGAAACCCTATATCTCGTTTTTTTCCGGTTTAGTTTCGGTTTTTCTCGGTCCGGTTAAATAGCGGACGTTCGTCCGTACGTTCATTTTAACGAACGTTGTTCGCCTGTTAGTCGCAGACAGCGATCGTTCGTTCGTTAGCCAGTTCGTCAGTTTTTCTTTTTCAGGGCTTTTTCCGCGATTATTTTCGGTCGCGATTTCTGTCCTGATCTTCGTTTTAGTTTAACTTTTCACTCGTAAGTCGGAATCAGGCGATTAGAGCGCCTAGATCTTCGTCTCGAAGCCCTCTTTCCGTTTAACCAACTTGAACAAGGTTTTGGTACTGTAAAATTTGAGTTTAGTTCAATCTAGTAAACTATCGGGGAAACTGATCGCCCACGAACACTTATGGGACCGGAGCCCCTTTTCGGTACGGCAAGGGAGCGGAGGGAGCACGAAGAGCGGATCGAGATGAACACGCGAGCAGTTTATTCAGGCCGCACGGATGCGTAAAACCCTACTCCTGCTTTGGTTTGTATTGCGTTCTTGGCTCGGGAGCGGGAGGAGCTACAGTACTTATCGCTAGCAACACCGAGCCTGAGAGTGATCGAAGATCGGAACCCCTTCTACGTTGCGCATAGGCCCCCTTTTATAGGTCAAAGGGGTCACCGACAGGTGGCAACGCAGTCGAGGTTAAAAATGTAAAAACGACGGTAGTTGGAATAGTGTATGCATAGTGCTTTATACCTAACCCTGACGGCAGGGGACAAGGGCATTAAATGCCCGTCGCCATCGCCCCAAACAGTGCAAAAAGCGTCCGTCAGGGCGTCTCCGTTCGCCACGATGGTGGCCTCGTCATCGTAGTTCGCCACCGTGTACCCCAGGCTGCACAGCCTTCCGCCACGTGCGCCTGGAAGGGCCCCGGGGCGACGCGTGGCCGGATGAGCTGGAGCGCGGGTACCTAGTGGAAATTTGCCGCGGCAAGCGCCTTGCCGCGGCCGCCATCTTGCCGCGCCCGGGAGCTTGTCGCTCTCCGGGCCTTGCTGGGACAAGTGGCACGTCGCGACAAGTCTCTTGAAAATGCCACGTTTGGCCTTCCCGGCAAGCTCCTCTTGCCAGGGTCTTGTGCAAAAGAAAATGGTCGTGAGCCTGGGGCGGCCTTCCCGGCAAGCTCCTCTTGCCGAGGCCTTGTCTCTTTAACTCGAATACTTTGTCCTTGAATGGCTCCAAAGGAAACGCAGTGGGCCTTGGCAGATGCGCGGCAAGCCCTACCACGGGACGCTGCGACTGCCCGTGCACAAGTTCGGGATACTAAAGGTACCCCTACTTTAGTACACCGACAGGAGCCCCTGGGCCTGGGCCACACACGGTGCCGAGCGCTGTTGGGCCAGGCCCAAAACAGTGCACGAGCACACGCGGCCCACGGCGCGCCGTATCCCACTCCGTATCCACCGCGCCCCTCCCCAACGGCACGCGTCAATCGCGGCGTCGTGGGAGAGATCGTGGCTTGTTTCTTTAATGGGGAAAATGCGGAACGCCCCCTCCTCCCCCTTAAAAGCAAGGGAAGCAGGGGCAGTTCTTTCCATTCGCCCGCTGCTTCTTCAACCTCCAGAAACCCCCGCCGCTCCCCTCCTCCTGAGGATCGAAAGAGAGCAGCGCTCCGCCCCCGTCCGCCGCCGCCAATACCTCCAGCGCCGTCGGCTTCCCTCGCCGTCCCTGCCATGGCCCCAAAGAGCGACAAGGCGAAGGCCGCGAAGACTGCCAAGGCGCTGCGGCTAGCGTCAATGCGGAAGAAGATGGCGGTCTTTCCGCCACAGCTGAGCGCGGAGGAGCTGAAGGAAAACTTCTATCTCTTCTGGTCGAGGGAGACCAAAGCGCATCCACGCACCAAGGTACTCCCCTACCTGGCGCACCAAAGATGTCGGGGAAACTGATCGCCCACGAACACCTATGGGACCGGAGCCCCTTTTCGGTACGGCAAGGGAGCGGAGGGAGCACGAAGAGCGGATCGAGATGAACACGCGAGCAGTTTACCCAGGTTCGGGCCGCACGGATGCGTAAAACCCTACTCCTGCTTTGGTTTGTATTGCGTTCTTGGCTCGGGAGCGGGAGGAGCTATAGTACTTATCGCTAGCAACACCGAGCCTGAGAGTGATCGAAGATCGGAACCCCTTCTACGTTGCGCACAGGCCTCCTTTTATAGGTCAAAGGGGTCACCGACAGGTGGCAACGCAGTCGAGGGTAAAAATGTAAAAACGATGGTAGTTGGAATAGTGTATGCATAGTGCTCTATACCTAACCCTGACGGCAGGGGACAAGGGCATTAAATGCCCGTCGCCGTCGCCCCAAACGGTGCAAAAAGCGTCCGTCAGGGCGTCTCCGTTCGCCACGTTGGTGGCCTCATCATCGCAGCTCGCCACCGTGTACCCCAGGCTGCACAGCCTTCCGCCACGTGCGCCTGGAAGGGCCCCGGGGCGACGCGTGTCCGGATGAGCTGGAGCGCGGGTACCTAGTGGAAGTTTGCCGCGGCAAGCGCCTTGCCGCGGCCGCCATCTTGCCGCGCCCGGGAGCTTGTCGCTCTCCGGGCCTTGCCGGGACGCGTGGCGCGTCACGGCAAGTCTCTTGAAAATGCCACGTTTGGCCTTCCCGGCAAGCTCCTCTTGCCAGGGTCTTGTGCAAAAGAAAATGGTCTTGAGCCTGGGGCGGCCTTCCCGGCAAGCTCCTCTTGCCGGGGCCTTGTCTCTTTAACTCGAATACTTTGTCCTTGAATGGCTCCAAAGGAAACGCAGTGGGCCTTGGCGGACGCGCGGCAAGCCCTGCCATGGGACGCTGCGACTGCCCGTGCACAAGTTCGGGATACTAAAGGTACCCCTACTTTAGTACACCGACATAAACGGATCTTGTTTCTTTCGTAATTTAAGTTGCATTGCTCCGTTTGATTTGATTCTTTTAGCAAACCGGTGTTCTTCAGTTGAAATTTCTGGTTAGATCTTCTTAATTGACTTTTACCCGTGCATCTTCGCTTGATTGCTTATGTATGCTATTGTTTGCTTGCGATAGAATTTCCGGAGTGCGAAGCATGCTACTATGAGTCCCTAGGTTTTGTGAATCGTCAGCAAGGCAAGTAACACTTTGATCATACACTACCCAGTTTTATGCATTAGATCAAACCCTCACACATTGCATGAGTGGGATCTCTTAACATGTGGGTCTGGGAAGTAGATTGTGGTAGAACCTATTACCTGCATTATTTTCAAACCCATGGGAGTTACTTCTACGTTATGCTTAGGTTGCCATGCTATGCTCGTAGACGTGGATTGGGTTTGAGAGCATCCATGGAAGATGTGAGATTGTTAACTAATGGTTCAACTTAAGGTGGCTACTTTAATACACATCTGGGTGGATTGGTTGCAGGGCGCCTATAGAATCCAGTGTTGTCCTAGGAAATCCCGGAGGAACCATGTGATTTTTCCTATGGAATGCCACCCACGCTCAAAGGGATCATAAGACTATTCATGCTAGAAACTTCCGTGTGCAGCCACAATACCATTATGGGCTCTGGCATAGTTGAGTATGTTGTGTGAGCTCTTTTAGTGGTGGACTAGCAGATGTAGGGGAAAGTAGGTGTACCGGTCCACCCGGGATAAAGAGTAAGTGCTTCGGAAAGACAGTGTCTCGGTCATCCGTTTCTCAAACACCATGCAGTGCGAGAAATCCAACGAAGGAGATCGAGTCTTGTGGGGAAAAGTGGGCAAACCTCTGCAGAGTGTACAAACTAATCATGATTAGCCGTGTCCCCGGTTATGGACATCTTGAGTATCTGGTACATGAATTATTGGTTGATCTCATCACTCTAAAACTAATTTTGAGGGTTAATAAAGATGGTTTTAATTGGGATTGAGTTGGAGGAACCTTCTCAATGATGTTTCAACTACCATGATAGTTAAAATAAAGGTTATTCCTTTGTTGTAGGGAAAAATTGGCTTTATGCAAAACATTAACCTTAGAGCCTCCACCAGCCTTATATGCATGTAGTGTTAGACTTTATTCTGTTACTTGATCTACTGTGTTATCTTGCTAGCATATTCCATGTGTTGACTCGTTTCGGGCTGCAACATGTCATGTTGCAGACTTTTCAGAAGAAAAGAGTAAGGTGCACTAGGTCGTTTGTCATGCACTCAGCTATGTCGTTGGAGTTGATGGACTCACTTATCTTCCAAGCCTTCCGCTGTTATTGAGTTAGATGGCCTTATACCATATTATTTTGTAATAAGTTCTCTTTTGAGACATTCGACGTAATAAGTGTGTGATTGTCACTCTGTTATAAATCCTTCAAGTATTGTGTGTGTCAGCATTACCGATCCAGGGATGACACGGAACACAGAGACTTCGGTCCCTTTGGATCGTGGTCGCTACATAGGTCTACCCCGGAGGTTTTCAGAATATTTGTGAATTTATAGAGTAAAGAGGGTGTGCGGGAGGCCACCGAGGTGGGCACAACCCACGTGGGCGCACCAGGCTGGTGGGTTTTCCCCCCTCGGGGCACCCCCTAGGTACAGCTTCAGCCCATTGGGTGTCTTCTGGCCCATAAAAAATCTCTAAAAAGTTTCGTGGTGTTTGGACTCCGTTTGGTATTGATTTCCTGCGATGTAAAAAAACATGCAGAAAACAACAACTGTCACTTGGCACTATGTTAATAGGTTAGTACCAAAAAATGATATAAAATGACTATAAAATGATTATAAAACATCCAACAATGATAATATAACAGCATGGAACAATCACAAATTATAGATACGTTGGAGACGTACCCGGGTCCGGGACGGCCTCCCCCGATGCGAATAGATGGTGGCGCTTGGGTGAGATGCGGTCGAGGGCGTGGGGCACAAAGGAGTCTCATGCTATACAAATGCTATTACGCGTTGGTGCTATACAAAAGGTTTTTAACCCCTTTCCGTGCTGGCATTTGGAACCGTCGCCTTGTGAGTGACGGCGATAGGGGGGTCCTTACTACACGACCCAGAAACCGTCAGGGATATGCCCTCCTGGCACACACCCTCGACAAAATGAGGTCGCGTGCGACCGGAGAGCGCTCAAATACGGAAATACGTACATTAGAGCTAAAAGGACACAATTATACATGCGAAATTGTTTTCGGTCACAAGTACTTACCACACAGTCAGTCCCCGCTAAATGTTTCCGTTTGTATGTACATCCCACACAATCGCTCTAAGGAAAACGTTTCCGTTCACAGGTACATCATACATAATTTTTCCCGTTAAGTCGATTGTGATAGTGTTGCCATTGCACAAGATATTAACAATTTTATTGTTTGCGTTATTGAATGCATCACACACGGTCCGTAGAAGAAACTATGTGGCAAAGGTTGTCCATCACACACAGTTTTTATGTGGTAAACGTTTGCGCAAGGTGGCCTAACGCAAACAGTTTTCAAGAGAAAGTCATGTGTGATTGTTCATTGATCCAACACGGTATATTCCTTGAAACAGTGTGCGTTTCCTGAGGTCATCGCCCACGGTATTTTTTGAATAACCGTTTGCAATAGCAAAACCCAATTAGCAGGCTAATTGCCATATTATTAATAATCCATTTATTAATCTAATTGACATTCATATTAAGCACAAAACATATTTCATTTCAATATTAAGGAAGCATAATTTCATAATTGAAATACATTAGAGTACAACATGATATATCTTCAACACTCAGCTACCCCATTACACAACAGCACGAGCACCAAATTTCACATGCAACAAGTAGAACCTTTCGACATTAGCATCATAGACGGTATATAGACAGATACATCCCATCTGGAAAATTGCTGAAGCGGAAGGTAGATATTGATCCTTCATTCATGTTGAAGGTATTTGCAACTGTAGGTTAGTGTCGTTGTTTTGTCACGGCAGATGTCCTAGCGAAAGGACTAAGTCGTGAGGCCATCACTACGGGTTAGCTTAAAGGGGTTAAAGCGGACAAGGACGCAAGGATTTATACTAGTTCGGCCCCTTCGATGAAGGTAAAATCCTACGTCTAGTTTGGTGTAATATTGCTAGGGTTTCGATGACCAGGGAGCGAATACGCATTGCCTGTGTCTCGAGTTGTTGTTCTCTGTCCTGACCATCGTCGGGTCGTCCCTTTATATACACGAGGTGATGCCCGATCCGGTTTACAGAGTTCCGAGGCCGGCTCATAAACGTGTCCGGCTCGGTCTCTATCTTTCCTACCTTACATCACAAGTTACATGATGTATGGCGGTTTACAAATCAATGGGCCCTAACACCTCTTGGGCTCTAATCCTTTCTGGTACAAAGCGTCATGCTCCATGCTCTGCTGGGCTTCAGAGGAGATAATCTTGACGGGCATAAACCGGCCCCTCCTGGGCGGTTTATACCCAATAGTAATATCCCTGACATTAGGCCCCAGATTGATTTGAACATGTTCATGTCAATCTCCCATATTTTCATCTTCCACAATTTCAAATGCTTCATAAACCGCCGTGATGTCATCTCCCCATTCAATACTTGTACCTATTTTTTATCTTTTACTCATTAAAAGCTCCGAAGATTGAGGCGATAGTATCTTGCCATATCCAATTTTCTGGCTCCTTGATTCCTGCGCCTGCCGTTTCATTTTGCGGCTTATAAATAGGGCAGAGGGGCATCTCCCTTTCCCCCCCCCTTGCTCCTTTGCCTCTTCTTATTCCTCGCGCCTGTTCATGCCCAAGCTCCGCCGCCGCCGTCGAGCTCCGCATCTTCATCGAGTCTTGGCCGCTGCATCAACCTGGTTGGTTCAGAAAAACCCCGGCGTGCCTCCCCATCCATTGACTCGGGTAAGTTCCTTCCTTCCCTACACATAGATCTCATTAGGGTTTTTTCTCCCCACGGGCTTGCGGGTAGGCACTGTTCTTCATAGTTCTTCCTCACGGCTCCATTAATCAGTGTAGATCTGATCCGCTTGCCTCATAGCCATAGTAGTAATTCTACTTCGTTAGTATGCTCTTATTTCTCCCAATAGTACTAGTTTAAATTGCACCTGTTAGAGCCTTTGTTGCGTCAGTGGAATATAACCTGAATTTTTCTGAATTTCTAGCATGTTGTAGATCCATAGCTTCACCACTGTTTATATAAAACCTATTTTCCCATAACTGTAGATCTGTAATCTTTGTATTATCAACGGCGGTTTAGCTTTTAGAAAAAATTATAAACTAGTAGATACCATTAGGCCCCTGCTTAAACCGCCGTTTTGTAAATACCTTTGAACACTGTCGGTTTAACTTTGTACAAATTATAAACCGGTCATTCACTATGCTTTCAGCCTTCCTGTTAACAATGGCAAAGCAAGCCAAACAGTTCACTTCCTGCAACTGGGTCCAGTCCCGGGTTACTGAAGCGGAATTGCAGAACTGGGCCGAGATCGACGCTTTAGGCCCAAAGAACGTTCTTCACTGGAGAGTTTCCTGGACCGGAGTGTCCTCCAGAACCCAAGGATAGAGAGTCATTGTTTTTCTTGATCATTTAGCCAGAGGGTTCAGTCCTCCCGGGTCAAAGTTTTTCCGTGATGTGCTAGCTGATTTCCAACTCCATCCTCAAGACATTGGGCCCAATTCCGTGTCCAATGTATGCAATTTCCAAGTTTTCTGTGAAGCTTATCTGCAAGAAGAGCCACCAGTTGAGTTATTCCGGGATTTCTTCCATCTAAACCATCGCACAGAATTTCATGACGGTCCAAACACTGAGCTCGGCGGGATGTCCATTCAGAAAACAAAGGATGTTAGTTTTCCTCACGCCTCTCTCCACAGCCATCCAAAAGAGTGGAATCAGACTTGGTTCTACTGTCTAGACACTTCCCGAGAAGAGGAGAATCCGTTGCCGGGTTATGGCCCCCATCGTCTTTCGGGAACCACCCCTTTCCACAACGGCTAAGTGCCCAGGAACAAGCTCATTACACTCCTCGGCTCTCAAAGCTCAGGGCTTTTACTGCCAATGGCTTGACAGGGGTTGACTTCGTCCGTTGCTGGATTTCTTGGAGTATTCTCCCGCTAAGCCGGCGTTCCGGTTTAATGTGCGAGTATACTGGGAACCCCAAAGATCCTCTGCGCCATACAAAAGCGGTGCTTTCAGAAAATGAGATCAACGAGTCTATCAAGAGACTGCTGAATGAACCTATGGAAACTTGTAGTCAGACCGGATTGGCTCCATTCTGCGAATTCAACAAACCGCCATCGGTAAAGTTTTCCTCTACCTCATTTTTGCCTTATTTCCCGTCTGTTTTTAATACTCCTTCTAAACGACTTCATGATCTTTGACAGGGTAACGACCCCTTCTGGAAAAGGAAGGCACAGGATAAACCGGTGAAGGTGCCTCGCCAAAAGACCAAAACTATTAAGAAGACCGTCAAGAAGAAAACCACTGATGTGTCTGAATCCAACCCGGAGGATGATGAACCGGCCTCCGAGGTACTACTTGACTCTCTTTATTCCTTTGACTTTATTTACTTGCATTTTATTAACAATGGATGTACCCAGGGACACGCTGAAGGCAGTAAAGCGGATGATGTTGAGGTAATTACTCTTTCTTCCGGTTCAGAATCTCTCCCAACACCCAAAATTCGTCGAGCAAGCCAGAAAGTACAATTTTCTCAACATTTCGCTTACTTGGACCCAAACTTTCTTTTGAAGAAACAGCAGCATGAAGCTCGCCGCACCACACGGCACAGTGGCCATCCCATTGAGTCCACCGGTTTACCTCACACACCAGCCCGGAGGTGCCGCTCAGAGGTTTCATATACTCCAGACGCTCTTTATCCTAAAGCAGGTTATATTCGACAGCCTCTTAATCCGCGTGACTTGAATTATCAGGAAACTCCACATTCGTCTTCTGGCGAATCAACGGCCACGCAAATTCCTCCCCTTAAAACTGTTCCTGGGTAAGTTTTTCCGCTTTGGCCGGTTTAATTTCTGTCTTGACTCTTCTGATTTTCATTATCTTTAACTTTTAAGCCCAAACCTAGCAAAAAGGCTAAGCTGAATAAGCCGGCAGATGATAACACAATTCCTGAACCGGCCAAAGACCCTGATTTTGTTGAACCTGCTGAAGAAAATGCCGATATTCTGCATGACGATCCTCCTCTCATGGATCATGAAGTCTTTGTTGATCAAGGGAGTGCTCCAATAGATGGTGACACTGATCCGACCAATCCTATCCGAGCCAGTCCTGCTCTTGCTAGCCCGGCTAAACACACGGCCGCTTCAACTGAAGATGTTGAAATTACTAGAATCGGCTACACTACTCCTGGTGAATCTGTCGCTTTGTCCAAGCATACTGAAAAGGATGAAATTCCTGGCAAGGACAAAGGAAAATGGAGTACTGACTTGTCCAATTATGCTCAGCTCAGTGCCCAAGAACTCCATTCCGGCTATCTGAACCGGATGTACACTAGCCGTGATCATGAAGCCGGTTTAGTAAATATGATGAAGGAGCGCTATGAGTTAACCTTTCTGCTTTTAACTTGTACTCTATTCCTGCTTACATCTTGTAGCTTGTCTTTACTCCATCGTAGCCCCCAAGTGCCGGTTTAGCCCTTTAGGATGAACCGGGACTTCACAATATCCAGTAGTTTGTTTTTCACATGTGTAGCCCCCAAGGGCCGGTTTACTCCTTTAGGACGAACCAGGACTTCAGTTTGTATTCTGTTCGGAACAATGTCACATTAGCCCCCAAGTGCCAAGCGTATAACTTATTATGTGCTTGGGACTTGACTGAAAAATGTCTCATGAATATATAATGTGCTCTCCTCTTGGCAGACTGACTTAAACAGGAAAAATTCTGAAATGGCCAAGCTCCGGGATACTCTGAAGTTTCAAGAAAATGCCACTATCAAAGTCAAAGATGAGCTGACACTTGCTTTAGCGAATATAGAAAAGCTGAAGAAGGACTTTGAAAAGGAACGGTCGGATTGGGATGCTGAAAAAGATATCTTGGAGAAAAGGGCAACTGATGCAGAGGTTGCTCTTAATCCGGTGACAAAGGAACTGTCCGGTTTAAAGCAATAGATAAACGCCATGACGACTGCTATCTTTGGTAAGTGTTGTTAACATAATCCTGAATATGATAATTCTGCACCTTCCGGTTTAACTCATACTCTTTGACGCAGGAACACGTATTGCTCATCTTGGCAATGACATGCGGAAAAAGTTGAAGGCCGCATACACTCTTGTAGAGCAGCTGTATTCCGGTGCCCAGAGAATTGTCTGCATTGCTTCTCACAATAAGCCAGCTCCCTCAACGATCAAGGGTACTTTAGAAAAGTTATCCATTCTGCATGCCCGCCTTGTAGAGCTGAAGAAATCTTCTGCAAGGGCGGGTGCTCTGATGGCCTTAACTCGAGCGAAAGCTTGTGTGCCTGACTTTGATCCGGCGGAAGCAATGAATGGCTATCCCAGCATGAAAGAGGACGGATCAGCTTTCGTAGACAGTGATTTGCGCGCTTTTACTAAGGAAATACGGCCTCTGGCCAGCAAAATGTCTAATGAGGCTGATCTGTCTCGTTATCATTCAGGTTATGATGCTGAGAACGTGCGGGTCGACCCTCCGGTTTATGAGATTGAAAATCTCATCCCGCCCGTCTGTAAGCACACTTACGCTCCTGATATTGATCCATCTGAACTCGTGAACGATGAAGTTGTTTTCAAAGCGCTGACCAAGATTGATTGGGCAACCACTGACTTCCAGCAGCTAGAAGAGAACGACGGGGAGTGGGAGCAGGACGATCCTCAACCTTCAAGCCGAGCTGATGTAGATTCCTAAATCGATGCTGGTTTAGCTATTATGTCTCAGTGCTTTGAACAGGAAAGAGATATTCTTTTAGCCTATCCAGTGCCTTGTAATAGGGTAGCTGAAATATTTTATGTTGTCACGCATACTCTACGTTGTATGACATTGCGTCGGCTGGCAATTCCATAATTCTTACTGCTTATGATGCTTTAAAAAATTTATTCCACCTGTTTCTGCATAAGATAAAGTTTAAAGTGTCCTCGCGGTTTGTCGCCGGACAGGTCATGATGCCCAAATACATGGTCTAGGTTTATAACCTGATTTGTATACAAAATATAAATCATATATCATACCTGTGATTAAGTGGTTCACGATTAGCCTTAATCAATAGTCGGTAGCAAAGATAATGATCGAAGATGCAAGTATTGATGACTCCCTTGATCATTTGCCAGTTCATGATGGAACCGTACCGGGTTACAATAAACACCGGTTTAACTGTAAATAATACTGGCGATTTATAATCAAACCAGACCATGTTCTGTAAACACTGGTATTTTGCAGTGGTAACTTATAGTCATCCACTCCTAAATCAATGGACTTGGGTAAACACCAATGACCTTGAAGAAAAAACACTTATCAAAAGCAAAAAAGAAACGTTGTCAAATAAAACCGTGTAGTAGAGGCTTTTTATGAGCTGTCAGGCTCCAAATTCGAGGCTTTTTATGAGCTGCTAGGCTACTGAATTAACCATTTCACAAAGCCTGTTAAGATGGTCCTCAATCCTTAACCAAATCATCAATTTAACGTTACCAAGTTCAGGGTCTGTAAAGATTGACTTGTGTATACGTTCGACGATCGTCAATTTAACGTTACCAAGTTCAAGGTCTGTAAAGATTGACTTGTGTATACGTTCGACGGGTCGTACCAGGCTTACCTGGGCGGAGTGACTTACTTAATGCAGGCAGGCTAATCCAGGGTTTTAGGTGTATACACCAGGCTTCCAAGCCATGGCTTGATAGCCTACTACAAGGGTTGTCAATTCGTTGATGCTATGCATCAGGAGCCCCCAGGTAGCATTTGAGCTATGCTCGTCGGGGCCTATGTTTGAGTTGTGCTAGGCATCAAACTCTCTTTTGCCCCTCATCATCATGTGGGCTTTGATAGCTGGATTACCGAAGCAACCAGAGCTATGCTCTTATGATGGTCTTGGTGTGACCGCCGGTTTAAGAGGCCATAGGAACTCCTTTGCACACAGGATCCCCCATGTGACAAACTCTTATGAAGAAAAAGCAACAGATACCCTGTTTTAATGGGGCCGTCGTCTTATTATATTGATCATGATATATACATTGCAGATCTATGTACATAAAGCGGAGCCTATGGCTCAGGTGTAGTCAGGACGAAGAAGAGCGATGTTCCACGACCGTCTAGTCTCCTCCTTCGCAGTACGTGAGTCCTTATGTTCTCGAACGTTGACAAGGTGGTATGATCCATTGTGCAGGTTCTTGCTGACCACAAAAGGTCCTTCCCAAGGCGGGGATAGCTTGTGCATGTCCGTTTGGTCTTGGATGAGCCGGAGCACTAAATCTCCTTCTTGAAACGTTCTGGTCTTAACCCGGCGACTATGGTACCAGCGCAGATCTTGCTGATAAATCGCCGATCGAGCTGCTGCCGTGTCACGCTCTTCATCCAACCGGTCCAATGCATCCTGCCTTGCCTTCTCGTTATCAGCTTCGATGTAGGCCGCCACTCATGGCAAGTCATGACGGATATCACTAGGGAGGAGTGCTTCAGCTCCATATACCATGAAGAAAGGCGTGTACCCTATCGATCTGTTGGGTGTGGTGTTGATGCGCCATAACACAGAGGGTAATTCCTCCACCTAGCAACCCGGTGTCCTCTGCAAAGGGACCATAAGCCGGGGTTTGATGCCTCTCAAGATCTCTTGATTAGCTCTCTCCGCTTGACCATTGGATTGAGGATGAGCTACTGATGATACATCAAGGAGGATGTGCTCTCGTTGACAGAACTCCTCCATAGCCCCCTTGGATAGATTGGTACCATTATCAGTGATAATGTTGTGTGGAAAGCCAAACCGGAAAATCACCTTCTTGATGAACTGAACCGCCGTTGCTGCATCACACTTTGCTGACAGATTCTGCTTCAACCCATTTACTAAACTTATCGACCGCCACCAAAAGGTGGGTCTTCTTATTTGGGGATCTCTTAAAGGGTCCGACCATATCTAGCCCCCAAGTCGCAAACGGCCAAGTAATTGGAATGATCCTCAACTCCTGAGCCGGTATATGAGCACGCCGTGAGAATTTCTGACAAGCATCACATTTTCTGACCAAGTCCTCAGTGCCGGCATGAGCCGTCAGCCAGTAGAACCCATGACGAAAAGCTTTAGCTACCAATGATTTTGAACCAACATGATGACCACAGTCTCCTTCGTGGATCTCTCGAAGAATGTCACGGCCTTCGTCTGGCGATACACAATGTTGAAACGCCCCAGAGACGCTGCAATGATGTAGCTCTCCATTGACAATAGTCATTGATTTGGAATGCCAGACTATCTGTCTAGCCAAGACTTCATCCTCTGGTAACTCACCTCGGTTTATATACGCCAGGTAAGGGACCATCCAATCCGGAATAACATGAAGCGCCGCCACCAATTGAGCCTCTGGATCAGGAACAGCCAAGTCCTCTTCTGAAAGTAACTTCGCTGACAGATTATGTAATACATCCAAAACGACATTGGGCGGAACCGGTTTACGTTGAGAACCCAGCCGGCTTAACGCATCAGCCACTTCATTCTTTCGCCGGTCTATATGGTCCACTTGATAACCCTTGAAGTGTCCAGCAACAACATCTACCTCTCGTCGATATGCTACCATAAGTGGATCTTTGGAATCCCACTTACCAGACACCTGTTGAGCCACCAGGTCCGAATCGCCGAAACATTTAACCCGGCTTAAATTCATCTCCTTAGCCATTCGCAGCCCATGGAGGAGAGCTTCATACTCAGCTGCATTGTTAGTACAAAGGAACATTAAACGGAGGACGTAACCGAACTTATCACCTCGTGGGGAAGTTAATACGATTCCAGCCCCCAGGCACTCCAATTGCCTGGATCCATCAAAGTGAATAGTACAATATGTGTGATCCGGCTTTTCCTCTGGTGCTTGCAACTCTGTCCAATCATTGATGAAGTCCACCAATGCTTGGGATTTGATCGCAGTACGGGCCACATACTTCAATCCGTGAGGGCTAAGTTCAATGGCCCACTTTGCAACACGACCAGTCGCCTCTCTATTCTGGATTATATCTCCCAGCGGAGCTGAACTGACCATGGTGATTGGATGGCCTTGAAAGTACTGCTTCAGCTTCCGGTTTGCCATGAAGACTCCGTACACCAATTTCTGCCAATGCGGGTATCTCTGTTTTGATTCAATGAGCACCTCCCTGATGTAGTAAACCGGCTGTTGAATCGGATATTCTTTGCCTGCCTCTTTGCGCTCTACCACGATGGCAACGCTTACTGCTCGGGCGTTAGCAGCCACATATAACAATAGCGGCTCATTATCAACTGGCGCAGCAAGGACCGGCGGTTCTGCCAATTGCTTCTTCAAATCTTCGAACGCAACATCAAGAGCATCACTCCAGACAAAACGATCTGTCTTTTTCATCATCTGATAAAGCGGAATGGCCTTCTCCCCCAAACGGATTATCCCTCCGCGGCGGGTTACGTCTTCGCGCACTGCTTGCCACGGCCGGTTCCTCCAGGTGCCTACTGTAACTTCGGCTTGGGTGAGGGGTGGAGTGAATCCTCTCACGGCTGTGAGAATAAGCTTGTTGTTGGGTTAGATCCATCTCCAAAAACTCCCTGGCCCGCCGTGCCTCCACCGCTATGGGGGATGCCCCTTCAACGGGAAGAGCGGCCAGTCGTGAAGCGGCGGCAAGTATGTTATCCAAGGGATTGGAGTAATGACCGGGAGGGGTAGGTACACGCTGTGACGGAACGGCCTGGCGGGTTGGCTCTGTGACCTGTGGCTGGACTGATGCTCCTGTGCCAGACACTCCTCCCCGGTTTACCTCTAGTTGATTACTGGTTCCTGCTCCTGGCGTGCTGAAAAGGTTCCTCGCCTCGTAAACCGGTGGTAAGCAGGATTGTTGCCTTCTCCTTATTACATCACGCGACGCCATTTGATCCAACATGAGCCGGTAAGCCTGAGCATCTAGCTCGGCCTGCCTCGCAACCATCCTGGTATCCTCAACAGCTAAGTCCAGCTTCGCCTGGTCTATCTGGCCCTTTACCTGAGCAACTTCCGCATCATGTTGTTCCTTATCGGCCTGGGCCACCTCTGTAGTTAACATCACCGTTAATTTGTCAACTAAGACGGTTAATACGTGAACCGGTGACTGAACCGGGCCACCGACCCTAGACGCCGCTGCCGCCAGATCCGATGTTAGCGCCGCCGCAGTTGAAGACTGTTGCATAGGTTGTGATCCGGCCATGAATACTGCGACCCGATTTGGCGGATCTAGGGGATCTGGAATACTGTCACCGTCGGAACAGCCCCCATACCGGCCATCCTGTAGCAAATATAAAGATTATGTTTCTCCAGAGGACGACTCATCGCCAGAATAGACAATGGTCTCACCGCTAGAGTCCGATCCATCTTCAGCTTGCACTCCATGAACCGCTCCGATGAAGACGTGCTTCACGGCGGTCCGAATCCGGGTAGATCTCGCACGCTGAGCCGGCTCGACGATGTTGGGGAAGATGTCCGGCTCAGGGCGAGGTTCGCCGATCTTGCCTATGAAGACGTGGATGCCACCAAAGGGGACCCGGTACCCGTATTCGATTGAATCGTCCTCGGGGCCCCAACCTACATCGTCGATGCAGATCTTGCCGCGATGACTCTTAGTCATCCGGCCCACTGCGTAGCCCTTGAGTCCTTCAAAGCTGCCCTTCAAGAACTCGAAACCATCGTGCGATAGCCCCACGGTGGGCGCCAACTGTCGTGGTTTTGTCACGACAGATGTCCTAGCGAAAGGACTTAGTCGTGAGGCCATCGCTACGGGTTAGCTTAAGGGGTTAAAGCGGACAAGGACGCAAGGGTTTATACTAGTTCGCCCCCTTGGATGAAGGTAAAAGCCTACGTCTAGTTTGGGGTAATATTTCTAGGGTTTCGATGACCAAGGAGCGAATATGCTTTGCATGTGTCTCGAGTTGTTGTTCTCTGTCCTGAACCGTCGTCGGGTCGCCCTTTATATACACGAGGTGACGCCCGGTCCAATTTACAGAGTTCTGAGGCCGGCTCATAAACATGTCCGGCTCGGTCTCTATCTTTCCTACCTTACATCACAAGTAACATGTCGTATGGCGGATTACAAATCAATGGGCCCTAACACCTCTTGGGCTCTAATCCTTCCTGGTACAAAGCGTCATGATCCATGCTCTGCTGGGCTTCAGAAGAAATAATCTTGACAGGCATAAACCGGCCCCTCCTGGGCGGTTTATACCCAATAGTAATATCCCTGACAGTTAGTGCCTATGGATGATTGACCGTTCGTCCTTCGTCCTATTCAGGAACACTTCAATATTGAACTGTGGGTGTTGTATGAAAATCTTCCTCGCCTCCTGACCATGGAGGTGGTTTGAGAGGTAATCATTAGTGAACTGCTTTGGAAAGGCCTGAAAACAAGGATGTGCATAAATATCTTCTCTATATTGGAAATGGGGCAATGGAATAAAAAAGGCAAGGTATAATAGTTAGTACCGTCTTGTAGTGAACTGATGTCTTCTTCATTGTGCAGACAAAGATCTTGTTGTTTTTTGTTGCTAACTTCTTTATCCTAACAATCTCTCTGAGTTTCTTGATTTGATTGACATTCGTGGACAACTCATTTCCCCATATGTAAAAAGGGTTGAACAGTGGGTCAAAACCTCTAACAGCAGGACCTACATGTGCAAGACCAAATAGTTAAAAAACTAAATATTAGAATGGTTCCTGCAATTGCACAATAATGTGATATTAGACAACAGACCATGCACGTGCTAACCTCGATTGTAAACCTCAGTGCTTCCCATTGTTTCCCTGCAACACATATAAGGTAGTTAGTCATCAGGTTAAGTAAGGGTTCACATGCTATCAGTAAAATATGTTGATGAAAAGTAATCACATTGCAGATTCATCAGATTAATTCAGGCCACATGGAAAACCAATTTATCCAAACCAAGCATGATTAAGAAATTCGAAATATAGCACTTGTATATGTTTCTCATGTATTAAGTGCAGCCAAATTTGATTTATTCTTCACATGCACAACAATACAAAATTCTACCCACGACAATTGGACATCGCATTGCAGAATTGAACCAAGCAGTTAACTAAACACCACAACAGATTAACCAAACATTAATTGAGCACCACATTGCACAATATAACATACTCCTAATAAAAGATCAGACAGTTAACCAAACCAAGCATACATAACAACTTGCAAATATAGTAATTGTATTTGTTTCTCACGTATTTACTACAACCAAATTCAATTTATTCCTCATATGGTATGCAATAACAGAATGCACCCACAACTATTGAACATCGCATTGCAGAATTGAACCAAACAATTAACTAAACACCACAACAAATGAACCAAACTTTAACTGAGCACCACATTGCACGATATAACATACTCCTAATAGAAGATCAAACAGTTAACCAAACAAAGCATGCTTAACAACTTGAAAATATAGCAACCATATTTGTTTCTCATTTATTTAGTACAGCCAAATTCCATTTACTTCTCACATGGTATACAATAACAGAATGCACCCACAACTATTGAACATCTCATTGCAAAATTTAACCAAATAGTTAACTAAACACTACAACACAAATGAACAAACGTTAACTGGGCACCACATTGCACAATGTATAACCAAACCAAGCATGCTTGACAACTTGGAAATATAGCAATTGCATTCGTTTCTCGTGTATTTTGTAAAGATAAATTTGATTTATTTCTCACATGGAAGACGATACAAAATTGCAGCCTGAAGAATTAAACATCACATTTGCAGAATTGAACCAAACAGTCAACTGAAGATGACAACTAATTAACCAAACAGTTAATAAGTGAGCACCACACTGCACGACATATAGAACATATACTCTAGATCAATAGATTGCATGGTAAAATTAGATAGCACAATTCACTAGAATTTGTTAAGGAAAGGCTGTTGCCAGATGGCGGATCCCAGGAGCCAGATTCCATCCCACACTAGTACGCGTCGGTGCTATACAAACGGTTTTTAACCCCTTTCCGTGATGGCATTTGGAACCTTTGCCTAGTGAGTGGCGGGGATAGGGGGGTTCCTTACCACACGACCCAGAAACCGTCGGGGATATGCCCTCCTGGCACACACACTCAGCAAAATGAGGCCGTGTGCGACGGAGAGCGCTCAAATACGGAAATACATACAGTAGAGCTAAAAGGATACAATTATACACGCGAAATTGTTTCTGGTCGCAAGTACATACCACACAGTCAGTCCCCGCTAAATGTTTCCGTTCATATGTATATCCCACACAGTCGCTCCAAGGAAAATGTTTCCGTTCATAGGTACATCACACACAATTTTTCTCGTTAAGTCGTTTGTGATAGCGTTGCCGTTGCACACGATATTAACAATTTTATCGTTTGCGTTATTTAATGCATCACACACGGTCCATAGAAGAAACCATGTGGCAAAGGATGTCCATCACACACAGTTTTTATGTGGTAAAGTTTGCGCAAGGTGGCCTAACACAAACAGTTTTCAAGAGAAAGTCATGTGTGATTGTTCACTGATCCAGCACGATTTATTCATAGAAACAGTGTGTGTTTCCTGAGGTCACCGCCCACGGTATTTTTTGAATAACCGTTTGCAATAGCAAAACCCAGTTAGCAGACTAATTGCCCTTTTATTAATAACCCATTTATTAATCTAATTGACATTCATATTAAGCACATAATATATTTCATTTCCATTTTAAGGAAGAAAAATTTCATAATTGAAATCCATAAAAGTACAACATGATATATCTTCATCACTCAGCTACCCCATTACACAACTGCACGGGCACCAAGTTTCACATGCAACATGTAGAACCTTTCAAAATTAGCATCATAGACGGTATATAGATAGATGCATCTCATCTGAAAAACTACTGAAGCATGAGGCGAATATTGAGCCTTTATTCATGTTGAAGGTCTTTGAAACTTTAGGTCAGTGCGTGTGGATGATTGACCGTCCGTCCTTCGTCTTCTTTAGGAATACTTCAATATTGAACAGTGGGTGTTGTATGAAAATCTTCCTCGCCTCATGACCATGGAGGTGGTTTGGGAGTTAATCATCAGTGAACTGCTTTGGAAAGGCCTGAGAACAAGGATGTGAATAAATATCTTCTCTATAATGGAAATGGGGCAAAGGAATAAAAAAGGCAAGATATAATAGTTAGTACCATCTTGTAGTGAACTGATGTCTTCTTCACTATGCAGACAAAGATCTTGTTGTTTTTTGTCGCTAATTTCTTTATCCTAACAATCTTTCTGAGTTTCTTGATTTGATTGATATTCATGGACAACTCATTTCCTCATATGCAAAAAGGGTCGAACAGTGGGTCAAAACCTCTGACAGCAGGACCTACATGTGCAAGACCAAATTGTTAAAAACCTAAATATTAGAATGGTTCGTGCAAAATAATGTGCTATTAGACAACGGACCATGCACGTGCTAACCTCGATTGTAAACCGCAGTGCTTCCAATTGTTTCCTTGCAACACATATAAGGTAGTTAGTCATCAGCTTAAGTAAGGGTTCACATGGCATCAGTAAAATATGTTGATAAAAAATAAGCACATTGCAGATTCATCATATTAATTCAAGCCACATGGAAAACCCATTTATCCAAACCAAGCATGATTAAGAACTTCGGAATATAGCACTTGTATATGTTTCTCATCTATTAAGTGCATCCAAATTCAATTTATTCCTCACATGCACAACAATACAAAATTCTACCCACGACAATTGGACATCGCATTGCAGAATTAAACCAAGCAGTTAACTAAACACCACAAAAAATGAACCAAACATTAACTGAGCACCACATTGCATAATATAACATACTCCTAATAGAAGATCAGACAGTTAATTAAACCAAGCATGCTTAATAATTTGCAAATATAGCAATTGTATTTGTTTCAAATGTATTTACTACAGCCAAATTCGATTTATTCCACACATGGTATACAATAACAGAATGCACCCACAACTATTGAACATCGCATTGCAGAATTGAACCTAACAGTTAACCAAACACCACAATAAATGAACCAAATTTTAACTAAGCACCACATTGCAAGATATAACAAACTCCTAATAGAAGATCAAACAGTTAACCAAACCAAGCATGCTTAACAACTTGAAAACATAGCAACTGTATTTGTTTCTCATGTATTTAGTACACACAAATTTGATTAATTCTCACATGGTATACAATAACAGAATGCACCACAACTATTGAACATCTCATTGCAGAATTGAACCAAGCAGTTAACTAAACACCACAACATAAATGAACAAACGTTAACTGAGCACCACATTGCACAATGTATAACCAAACCAAGGATGCTTGACAACTTGGAAATATAGCAATTGCATTCGTTTCTCATGTATATTGTAAAGATAAATTCGATTTATTTCTCACATGGAAGACAATACAAAATTGCACCCTGAAGAATTGAACATCACATTTGCAGAATTGAACCAAGCAATCAACTGAAGATGACAACTAATTAACCAAATAGTTAATAAGTGAGCACCACACTGCACGACATATAGAACATATACTCTAGAGCAAGAGATTGCATGGTAAAATTAGATAGCACAATTCACTAGAATTTGTTAAGGAAAGGCAGGAGCCAGATGGCGGATCCCAGGAGCCAGATGCCACCCCACACTAGTACGTGTCGACGCTATACAAACGGTTTTTAACCCCTTTCCGTGACGGCATTTGGAACCTTTGCCTAGTGAGTGACGGTGATAGGGGGTCCTTACCACACGACCCAGAAACCGTCGGGGATATGCCCTCCTGTTACACACGCTCAGCAAAATGAGGCCGTGTGCGACCGGAGAGCGCTCAAATACGGAAATACATACAGTAGAGCTAAAAGGATACAATTATACAGGCGAAATTGTTTCTTGTCGCAAGTACATACCACACAGTCAGTCCCCGCTAAATGTTTCCGTTCGTATGTATATCCCACACAGTCGCTCCAAGGAACACGTTTCCGTTCATAGGTACATCACACACAATTTTTCTCGTTAAGTTGTTTGTGATAGCGTTGCCATTGCACACGATATTAACAATTTTATCGGTTGCGTTATTTAATGCATCACACACGGTCCGTAGAAGAAACTATGTGGCAAAGGTTGTCCATGACACACAATTTTTATGTGGTAAACGTTTGCGCAAGGTCGCCTAACGCAGACAGTTTTCAAGAGAAAGTCATGTGTGATTATTCATTGATCTGACACGATTTATTCCTAGAAACAGTATGCGTGTCGTGAGGTCATTGCCCACGGTATTTTTTAAATAACCGTTTGCAATAGCAAAACCCAATTAGCAGGCTAATTTCCCTATTATTAAAAATCCATTTTTTAATCTTATTAACATTCATATTAAGCACAAAATATATTTCATTTCCATATTAAGGAAGCGGAATTTCATAATTGAAATACATGAGAGTACAACATGATATATCTTCAGCACTCAGCTACCCCATTACACAACTGCACGAGCAACAAGTTTCACATGCAACATGTAGAACCTTTCGAAATTAGCATCATAGACGGTATATAGACAGATGCATCTCATCTGGAAAATTGTTGAAGCGGAAAGCAAATATTGAGCCTTCATTCATGTTGAAGGTCTTTGCAACTTTAGGTCAGTGCATGTGGATGATTGACCATCCGCCCTTCGTCCTCTTCAGGAACACTTCAATATTGAACTATGGGTGTTGTATGAAAATCTTCCTCGCCTCTTGACCATGGAGGTGGTTTGAGAGCTAATCATAGTGAACTGCTTTGGAAAGGCCTGAAAACAAGGATGTGCATAAATATCTTCTTTATATTGGAAATGGGGCAAAGGAATAAAAAAGGCAAGGTATAATAGTTTGTACCATCTTATAGTGAACTGATGTCTTCTACATTGTGCAGACAAAGATCTTGTTGTTTTTTGTCGCTAATTTCTTTATCCTATCAATCTTTCTGAGTTTCTTGATTTGATTGATATTCATGGACAACTGATATGTCTCAAACGTATCTACTTTTCCAAACACTTTTGATATAGTTTTGACCTCATTTTTGCATGATTTGAACTAAACTAACCCGGACTGATGCTGTTTTTAGTAGAGCTGCCTGTATGGTTTTATTGTGCGCAGGAAAACGGATTTTTAGGTATCTCAGAAAATTCCACGAAAAATCACAGAAAATCCACGCACCCGAAGGAACCCGGAGCCAGAAGAGGGGCCAGAGGGGGGCCAGGGGGGCCCAGGCGCCCTGGTGGCGCGGCCCACCCCCTGGCCGCGCCGGGGGGTCGCCTGGGTGGGCCCCACCTCCCCTGGTGCCCTACTTTGACCCGTATTTTAGCTCGTGACGGAGAAATCCCAGATCAGAAGTTCTTTTCCCAGTTTTCGTCGCGGAGCCGCCGCCACCCTCTGTTCTTCTTCGGGAGGGCTAATATGGAGGCTGAATTGGCCTCCGGAGAGGGGAGATCGTCGCCATCGTCATCATCATCACCACTCCATCATCCCTCCATGACTTCTCCTTCCATGTTTGAGTAATCCCCTGCTGTAGGCGAAGGGGATGGTAGGGATTGGATGAGTTAGATCATGTAATAGTTTGTTAGATCGTTGGGGGCATGTTGCCTATCATCTACTATGGTGTTTATCATCTTTGCTTCAACTTGTTATTCTTAATGCTTGTCACTTAGGGCCCAAGTGCCATGATTTCAGATCTGAACCTTATGTGTTTGCATGAATATATTTGTGTTCTTGATCCTATCTATGAGTTGTTTGCACCTATTACGGTTTGGAACCGGCGATCCCAAAAGTGACAGCTTGGGACACCAAAGGGGATGGTCCGTAGTTTGATGATTACATGTATCCATTGAGTTTATTGCTTTGTTTCGGTGCTCTTTGACAGGAGCACCTTAATCTCCATAAGTTCCTTTTGGCCCCGTTCGTAGCGGGATGGTAGGACAAAAGATGTTGTGCAAGTTCTTATTGCAAGCACGTACAACTACCTACGGATACATGCCTAATGTTTGATATTTGCCTAGATGATCATTACTTTTCCGTGTGCCTTGCCCCAAGTTGGAATCATGATATATCTCATCCATGCAGCGCCCAACCATCCATCTCCCTAGCCTACAGTGTTTTAAATCCTGCTGGTTACTAGTTGCTACTTTTGCCATTTACTCTTGCTATTTACTTTTGCTGTTTACTTTTACTATCACCATCATCACTATCATATCGCTATTACCACTTATCTTTTGTTACAAGTAAGTATATTTCAGGTGCGGTTGAATTGACAACTCAACTGTCAAAGCTTATAAATACTCTTTGGCTCCCCGTGTGTCGAATCAATAAATTGGGTTATTCTTACCTGCGAAGACTATCTCGATCCCTTACGGTTGAGGGTTATCAAGTACCGTTTTCTGGCGCCGTTGCCGGGGAGCATAGCAATATTTACAAGTCTACTTGAAGTATCCTACCTGCTGCACTTCATCCGCTATGGGTAAGAAAGGAGACCCCAAGGTTCCGATCTTACTATCCACTACTAGAAGAGGTACTGTTCTGAGCACTAGTGCTACACTTGATTCACCTTCTGTTATGAGTAAGTTTGCCTCGCCGCCACCACATGATGCTCCTACTGAATCTGTTACCATGTCCGATACTCTTGATGATGCTTCTACTACTATTGATGATATTAGTTCACTTGGTTATGCTCTTGAGAAACAGATCGCTGCTGCTGCAAAAAAGTCTGGAATTGAAATTCCTGTTACTCGCTACCCTATTGGTGAAACTTATGATTATCCTGATTTAAGTAAACTCAAGGAGAGAATCCTTGATGATGATTACTATATGCTTTATGAAGATTTATGCAGGGAACTGACAGAGTTTTCTGGCTCTGACCCTGAAGTTATTAAGAAGCTGTTTGAAAAGCACTCTTTGAAGAACAAAACCGTTCCTGATCTTGAATTTGCTACATCTCCTATATGCATTGATGATCCTGATTATGATTTCTCTGTTTATCTTTCACTTATACCTATGGTTGAAGCTGACCCCTTTTATGGCAGAGAAAATGATGATGCTATTGCACACCTGACTAAACTCGGTGAGTTGGGTGGCCTGTTTACCACGGATGAGAAGATACGATACTTTTATGTGACCAAGATTCTTCCTTTCTCCTTGAAGGAAGGTGCTAAAGCATGGTATGATTCACTCCCATGCGGTTCCATTAAGAGTCCTCAGGACTTAGCTCACTCTTTTGTTGATAAGTACTTTCCTGCTCACATGCAACATGCTGCTTTACAAAGAATTTATAACTTTAAACAATTGCAGGATGAGTCCCTCCCTAAAGCTTGGGGGAGGTACTGCGATCTGATTCGGGCTAGACCAGGACATGAAGTCCCTAAGAACGAATTAATCAATATATTCTATGCTGGTCTAACTGATGAATCCGGGTCCTATTTGGACAGTTGTGCTGGTTGTGTTTTCAGGAAAAGAACGCCGAAAGATGCAGAAGATTTGATGGGCAGGATCGCCAAAAACCATGAAGATTGGTCCGTCCCTGAACCACCTCCACCACCAAAGAAGAGGGGCATGTTTGTTCTAAGCCCCGAAGATATGCGAGAAGCAAAGAAGTCTATTAAAGGGAAAGGTATTAAAGCTGAAGACGTGAAGAATCTACCCCCTATTGAGAAGCTGTGTGAGCCTACCACTCACCCTCCTATGGTAGAGGTACACTCTCCTTTAGATTTCAACGCAAGTGACATCCCTCATGGTAAGCCTCCTGATCAATGTTTTGATGAGTTTGATAATTTTATTATGAAACAAAATCATTTTAATGAGAGGATACAAAGTCAGTTGCATGATAATTCCCTTGCTATCAAAAGTTTGCTTGATGTTTTAGGTAGAACGATTAATGATGTTCAATGTCTTGTGAAGCATTTTCATATGGTTCAAACTCAGCTTGAAAAAATTTCTAATGTGCAAAAAGATTTGCTTGCTAACAATGCCAAACAAGATGATTTGCAGGCCTTCGGGATCAAGACCCGAGGAGGAACTAGCACTCAAGATCCTCTCTATCCAGAGGGGCATCCGAGGAGAATCGAGCAAGATTCTCAAATGCAGGAAGAAGAAATTGTTGGCTCTCAAAAAAAGAAGAAGAAACATAAGGAGGCTGACAATTCCAATGATCCTATTACAGATGAAGAGCCAGCTGTTGATCCAAACAGTGTATCTATCTCCGATGCTGAGACTGAAGACGGTGCTGAACCTGGAGATAAGGATAATGAGAAGAATGATCCGCCTGAAGTTCGAGAAGTAGAAGCACCTGACAAACGTAAGAGGTACACTAAAGAAGACTTCATCGCAAGAAAACATGGGAAGGAAAGAGAACCATGGGTGCAGAAACCCATGCCCTTTCCAGGTAAGTCCATCAAATCTAAAGAAGAAGAGCATTACAATAAGTTCTGTGAGTGGATTAAGCCTCTTTTTCTTCAAATCCCTTTGACTGATGCTATTAAGTTACCTCCTTATTCAAAATATATGAAAGATATTGTCACTAATAAAAGAAAAGTTCCTAATGAAGCAATATCTACTATGATTGCTAACTACTCTTTCAGTGGCAAGATTCCTGAGAAGCTCGGTGATCCAGGTATACCCACCATTCCTTGCTCCATAAAGAATAATTATGTCAAAACTGCTTTATGTGATCTTGGAGCAGGAGTGAGTGTTATGCCTCTTTCTCTTTACAAGAGGCTTTGTTTAGAGAAATTAATTCCTACAGATATATCTCTTCAGATGGCTGACAAGTCAACCGCCGTCCCGATAGGTATTTGTGAGGATGTTCCCGTAGAAGTTGCTAATTGTTTGATTCTTACTGATTTTGTTGTGCTTGACATGCCCGAGGATGGGAGCATGTCCATTATTCTTGGTAGACCTTTTCTTAACACCGCAGGTGCCATTATTGATTGCAATAAAGGGAAGGTTACCTTCAATGTGAATGATAAAGAACACACGGTGTATTTTTGCAAAGAAGACCGACAGGAGGCATGCCCTCAACTCTATAGAAAATATCGAGACCGTGAAAATTGGAGAATGGGACTGTCCACTACATGTGCATCACAAATACAAAACTATTATGGTGGGGACAATGTCCATCAAGGTAAAGGTTCAGTGATTACTTCGTAAGAGGTGAGACTTTTTGCTCTATATATCGCCTGTTTGCTGGTAAGACTTGATCAACCTTACTAGTAAACATGTTTTATATAGATAAAAAGTTGAGCTTGTTATGTTTTCATTTGTTTTTAGTTTTTGTTCTACTTGTTGTACCAAGTGTTTATATTTTGAAGCTTCACAATACTACTCACTGCTTCAAGTTTTCAGAGAGTTTCGCAGCTTTTTGAACTTCGAAAAAAATTCAATAGTGAAGTTTTTAGAAAAATTCCAGAAAAATAAAAATAAAAATTTCCACGTCGGGAGTGACCCAGAGGGACCTGGGGCCAGCCAGGGGGACCCACCGGTGGCCCAGGCGGCCAGCTGGCGCGGCCTGCCCCCTGGCCGCGCCCACAGGGCGCCTGGGGCCCACGAGGCCCCCTCCAGGTAAGTCTTCTTCCTCCCTCTCTCTGTCTCTCCAAAAATGCGAGTTCTGCACTTGTTCTTGCGTTCTTGCTGCTCTTGGAGGCGATTCTTCGATCTCTCTCTACAGCCCATCATTTGAGCTGAGATTTTGAACAAATACTCCCTGGTATGTGACTCCTCCACCCCTCCAATTAGATTTCTGATTGGTGGCTTCATTTGTGAGTATTTAGTAGTTCTTGGTGTCGTATAGATGAGCTTGCATGCATGTGTAGAAAGTTATTTTCCAAGTTTTGATGCAAGTTTATGCCTTGGGCAAGTGAGTTGAGTAGTTTGCCTTAACCCACCTTGTTTTAATCCTTGTTTTTGTAATTTGTCAAAAAAATTCAGAAATGAGTTTGTTAGGAAGGGCAAAGGGGTGGCTTGAGAAGAGGAGGCCCGCACACTCCGATCGAGTTACTAGAGCCACAGCTTCACCCTCGACTGCTAGGGTGAGCTATAACGAAGATCATGTGCCCCTAGAGTTGTTGGAAGACACAAGTCCAGCACGTGCAATGATGTTTCCATGTGATGAATTCCTTGAAGCTGCGGGAATCAAGGATGAGTTTTATAATCTTTGTGCTAATGCAGGTCTGACACGGCTCGTCACGTGCCGTGTTACTCAGTATCAAAAACTCACCTCCAGTTTCATTAACAGTTTTAGATATAATCCTGATTCAGGTGCTATTGAGTTTAGAATTTACAATGATCCTATCACCATGACTTTGGGAAAGTTTTGTGAAATAATAGGTGTGCCAAACGTTGGGAGGACGGCTAGGATGACCACTCAGCCCTCCGAGCTGAAAACCGTCTTCAACTCTCTCTGCAGCATGGGTACGAGGGATATTCATCGGTCGAAGATCTCCAGCATCTTATTCCCTCACCTCAGGTATTTTGCATATTATGTTGCTAGAGGGGTGTTAGCTCGTGACAACACGAGCAACACTTCTGCGCCGGATATTGCTATCCTGGCAGCAGCCCTCTCTGGGAGATCTGATTATAATCTGGGTGCCTTAATTGCTCGACGCCTTGCTATGAACGGTAACAAGGGAGACTTATATGGTGGCGTTTATGCCACACTTATCTTAGAACATCTTGGAGGCACCCCACACCCTGATGATAATCCTTTTACTTATTTAAGCTTTGATCTTGCTGCTATGAAAAGGCATAAATTTGTTACCATGGCTTCTGAGCTTGATAATCTTGTTTATATCTTGCGTTTCGGAACTACCACGGAACGCGAGATCCGTCTACCTGCACCTCTTTTGTTAGATTTTTCTCGCAGGAACGGATGGTCCTTTGATGTTATCCAGTTCGATGAGTTCATGGCCCAGCATCGGTTTCATAACCCCATGGAGGGGGTTGTGCCCGACTTGGAGGAGCACGGTGAGTTACCACCTTTTCAGGAAGAAACCGCCACCAAGTTTGGTGAAGGGTCTTCCTCTGCTTGGCGCACGGACCCTTCCTCGTGGGAGACTCCGAGGAGTTCGGTGTACGCGCCAGCATCCTTCTACGACCCTTGGACTCACTACCATACCCCTGGAGCAGGAGGCTCCTGGGGGCAGTAGCTGCTACCAACTTAGGCCAAAAGCCTAAGCTTGGGGGAGTACGTGCCCCTCTCACTTTTCCATTGTATTATCCGTCTTATTCGCTTTGATCTTTTCGAAGTTTTTGCCCGTTCTTCTTTATTTCTCTCTTTGCAAAAACAACAAAAAGATTTCCTCCTTCTTTTTGCTTTCATTTAACCTTTGAAATAATCCAAAAAGATTTCCTTTTTCTCTTTAGTTTGCTTTGTTTTCAGAGATCGGCTCGAGTCCGTGATGGCATTTAATTATATTTCCTACGTTCGATCGTGCAAGTGACGAGGCAGTAATGACGATCGACTGAAGGGAAGCAACAAGGAAGACCGGTATGAACTCTTCTTGTTTCTACTTTTGTACATATGCCTGTACTTATGATGTAGAGACCAGCTTGTAGCGACATAGTGCTATGTTTACAATGCTCTTCCAGTGGTGCATGCTTTCCTTGTGGCTAGTCTCGAATAGCTAGAGTATATAATGTGTTATTGAAATGATTTACATGCATTGCACTGTTCATAGTCTGGTATACTAAGGTGGTATTTCCCTTTAGAGATTTTTTTTCGATTGACTTGGCACATGTTTACACATGTTTAAGACTAAAAAGTCTGCTCTGCCTTGATGATCTTTGAGTTTCAGAATAGTTATATCACTTTCATGCCCGATTCAATGTTGCTTTGTCGCTCTGCATGATTATGGCCGTTATTGCTCTCTAGTTGGTCGCTTCCTAGTCTTTTGCTAACCTCCACCTGTACTAAGCGGACTGACTGCTTGTGCATCCAAAATCCTTAAAACCTGTTATGCCATATGAGTCCACCATACCTTCCTATACATGGTATTTACCTGCCATTCCTAACGAAGACTTTCGTGTACCATCTCGAAATTAATCAAAAGCATTTCTCTTTTTGTGCCTCTGTTTTAGCTCATGAGGAAGTAGTAGTTAGTTCATGATCTTTTTAAGTTGGACAAGATTCACCCCGGGATTGCATGTCTAATGTGCAAACCCATAATACGAGAAGGAACAGGCATAGAGTGCGCCCGGCTCATAAAAGATAATACAACAAACAAACCCTACTTCACGCTTTGTTCATGAGAAATCAGAAAACTTTGGCGGTGATAAACAAAGGAGATTAAGAGGATGTGATCGTCCTCATGCGGGAGCCGTTCCTCGAAACTTGTCCAGCTCAAGAAGTGATTGAGTTATCTGCTAGCATTCGTTGACGAAATATGCACCTCTCAAAAACATTCTTTCCTCTGTTTTTAAAACCAAGAGCTCTGGTACATGTTTAGTTTTTGTTTCCGACCACGGGTTTTCAACCTTGCCAACAAAAGCCACGGTTCGAGAGTCTCCACCTTCTTTCTTCAAAGCACCAACTAGGAGAGCATAATTGTCATTCTGAGTGTAATGTGCATTGTCCCAAAGTATTACATTGTCTTCTGCATGCTTGTGATATTATTTATTCTGAAAGCCTTAGTTCTAGTCTCCTTTAAAACTCTGGAGGAGTCTCTGCATTTATGTTTTGCTTCGCTCATGGAGGCCAGCGAGATACCACCCTAGTATGCTCAAGCTATGTGCAATGTAATCTTGTCTTGATTTTCAGTAGTATATTATTTACTTTTAGGTATTTGTGATTGGTCACTTGAAAGAAGGATTGCTCAGTGCATTGTCCTCATAGTACTGTTTCAATACTTGCTAGACTCCTTTCGTAGTACATGCTTATATACATCTAATGAAACAAAAGAGTTTGTCAAAGTTTTCTTTGTCGCGTCCAGTTCGTTGAACTGAATTGCTTGAGGACAAGCAATATGCTAAGCTTGGGGGAGTTGATACGTCTCAAACGTATCTACTTTTCCAAACACTTTTGATATTGTTTTGACCTCATTCTTGCATGATTTGAACTAAACTAACCCGGACTGACGCTGTTTTCAGCAGAGCTGCCTGTATGGTTTTATTGTGCGCAGGAAAACGGATTTTTAGGTATCTCAGAAAATTCCACGAAAAATCACAGAAAATCCACGCACCCGAAGGAACCCGGAGCCAGAAGAGGGGCCAGAGGGGGGCCAGGGGGGCCCCAGGCGCCCTCGTGGCGTGGCCCACCCCCTGGCCGCGCCGGGGGGTTGCCTGGGTGGGCCCCACCTCCCCTGGTGCCCTACTTTGACCCGTATTTTAGCTCGTGACGGAGAAATCCCAGATCAGAAGTTCTTTTCCCAGTTTTCGTCGCGGAGCCGCCGCCACCCTCTGTTCTTCTTCGGGAGGGCTAATCTGGAGGCTGAATTGGCCTCCGGAGAGGGGAGATCGTCGCCATCGTCATCATCATCACCACTCCATCATCCCTCCATGACTTCTCCTTCCATGTGTGAGTAATCCCCTGCTGTAGGCGAAGGGGATGGTGGGGATTGGATGAGTTAGATCATGTAATAGTTTGTCAGATCATTGGGGGCATGTTGCCTATCATCTACTATGGTGTTTATCATCTTTGCTTCAAATTGTTATTCTTAATGCTTGTCACTTAGGGCCCGAGTGCCATGATTTCAGATCTGAACCTTATGTGTTTGCATGAATATATTTGTGTTCTTGATCCTATCTATGAGTTGTTTGCACCTATTACGGTTCGGAACCGGCGATCCCAAAAGTGACAGCTTGGGACACCAAAGGGGATGGTCCGTAGTTTGAGGATTACATGTATCCATTGAGTTTATTGCTTTGTTCTGGTGCTCTTTGACAGGAGCACCTTAATCTCCATAAGTTCCTTTTGGCCCCGTTCGTAGCGGGATGGTAGGACAAAAGATGTTGTGCAAGTTCTTATTGCAAGCACGTACAACTACCTACGGGATACATGCCTAATGTTTGATATTTGCCTAGATGATCATTACTTTTCCGTGTGCCTTGCCCCAAGTTGGAATCATGATATATCTCATCCATGCAGCGCCCAACCATCCATCTCCCTAGCCTACAGTGTTTTAAATCCTGCTGGTTACTAGTTGCTACTTTTGCCATTTACACTTGCTATTTACTTTTACTATCACCATCATCACTATCATATCGCTGTTACCACTTATCTTTTGTTGCAAGTAAGTATATTTCAGGTGCGGTTGAATTGACAACTCAACTGTCAAAGCTTATAAATACTCTTTGGCTCCCCGTGTGTCGAATCAATAAATTGGGTTATTCTTACCCGCGAAGACTATCTCGATCCCTTACGGTTGAGGGTTATCAACAACTCATTTCCCCATATGCAAAAAGGATCAAACAGTGGGTCAAAACCTCGGACAGTAGGACCTACATGTGTAAGACCAAATTGTTAAAAACCTAAATATTAGAATGGTTCCTGCAAAATAATGTGCTATTAGACAACGGACCATGCACGTGCTAACCTCGATTGTAAACCTCAGTGCTTCCCATTGTTTCCCTGCAACACATATAAGGTAGTTAGTCATCATGGTAAGTAAGGGTTCGCATGCTATCAGTAAAATATGTTGATAAAAATAAGCACATTGCAGATTCATCAGATTAATTCAACCATATGGAAACCCATTTATCCAAACCAAGCATGATTAAGAACTTCGAAATATAGCACTTGTATATGTTTCTCATGTATTAAGTGCAGCCAAATTCAATTTATTCCTCACATGCACAACAATACAAAATTCTACCCACGACAATTGGACATCGCATTGCAGAATTGAACCAAGCAATTAACTAAACACCACAACAGATGAACCAAACATTAACTGAGCACCACATTGCACAGTATAACATTCTCCTAATAGAAGATCATACAATTAACCAAACCAAGCATGCTTAACAACTTGGAAATATATCAATTGTATTTGTTTCTCATGTATTTACTACAGCCAAATTCAATTTATTCCTCACATGGTATACAATAACAGATTGCACCCACCACTATTGAACATCACATTGCAGAATTGAACCAAACAGTTAACTAAACACCACAACAAATGAACCAAGCATTAACTGAGCACCACATTGCACGATATAACATACTCCTAATAGAAGATCAAACAGTTAACCAAACCAAGCATGCTTAACAACTTGGAAATATAGCAACTGTATTTGTTTCTCATGTATTTAGTACAACCAAATTTGATTTACTTCTCACATTGTATACAATAACAGAATGCACCCACAACTGTTGAACATCTCATTGTAGAACAGAACCAAACAGTTCACTAAACACCACAACACAAATGAACAAACGTTAACTAAGCACCACATTGCACAATGTATAACCAAACAAAGGATGCTTGACAACTTGGAAATATAGCAATTGTATTCGTTTCTCGTGTATTTTGTAAAGATAAATTCGATTTATTTCTCACATGGAAGACAATACAAAATTGCAGCATGAAGAATTGAACATCACATTTGCAGAATTGAACCAAACAGTTAACTAAAGACGACAACTAATTAACAAAACAGTTAATAAGTGAGCACCACACTGCACGACATATAGAACATATACTCTAGAGCAACAGATTGCATGGTAAAATTAGATAGCACAATTCACTAGAATTTGTTAAGGAAAGGCAGGAGCGACACACGCGACGGGTAAACCGAGCATGCTGAACCGGCGTAGCTAGCAAATGTCAAGGTGCTCCTCCAAGATCTGGGGGCCGGCACGCCATCGCGACCTCATCCGTGCATGCGGCCACGATTTGCTTCTCCGCTGCCAAATGCTCCTTGAGATCTTGGCTATACTGCATGCACCATGGCTTAGGGCGGCGCTTATTTTGTGGAGGGGTCGATGATTTGGGTGGAAGGTGTCACGTCGGCCGCCGGGGCATGTGGGATGTAGAAGGAGCAGGGGGATGGGGGTCGTGTGTGGAATATCTACCTGGATAGACGAGGTCGAGCAACATGAAGGAGGGTCGCTGGCGAGCAGGCGGTGCTGCAAGCAAGGAGTTAATTCCAACTTGGAAAGGAAGGCGGAAACAGGGGAAATGTGGCTTTTGGTAAGGGGGGGGGGAAGGGGTGGTAGATATTTCCACGGAAGCCAAACATTTGGAATCGCTTCAGCGAAAAAGCTGGCGCGCAAAGTGTCATCAAACACGGTCTCTTATTCAGAACTGTGTACGATATGTGAACATCACACACGATTCAGATAACTTAACCCGTGTGTGATGAGTTTGAACGTCAAAAAATTTGGTTCAAATTTCCATGGTTATAGTGGTCATCCACGTCATTGCATAACTTGGGTACACAAAGGCGACTACAGCACACCCACACTTCTTAATCGACCAAGTTCAGCAATTAAACATAGCTAGGTGACCTAAACATTACTCTAACAATTTAAAGACCGGCGCTCTTAATTAAACAAAACAAAGAGTACTACTACGGTTGGTGCTCGTCGATCACCACCATCGCCTCCATGTCCAGCTCGCGCCCGACAGTCTCCTCGGGAAGGTGCTCCATGGCATCCATCGCATCATACTCGGCAAGCATCTCGCCATCCGCGTCCGCCATCTCTTTGGAAAAGGCCGCCATGAGCTGGGCATGGGAAGCCGTGATCTGGGCTTGGACGGGCTCCATCGTCGCAAGGTATGCGGCGGAGGAACGGACGGCGGCTCGAACTCTCTCGGCGATTGCCAACTCTTCGATCGTGGGTTGCCGACCGTTGTTAGAGAAGCTTCGTTAGATTTGTGCGGTGACCGCCATGAGCTGGGCGTGGGCGGCCTACATCAGGGCTAAGGCCGCCACTGCGGAACATACAGTTGTTGTGTCGTTCTCACCAGTTGCTTTCCCCGAGGCAGATGTTGTTGCCGCCACCTAAGAAGCAACAGCGGCCGTTTGGGATGCCTTGGCCGCCCGGTCGCAGATTGCGGGCGCGCTCATGCACCTTGTTAGGACACACATGGTGGCTTCGGCCACGCTCTCGCCGGAGTGGGCCACCGAAGTTGCCCTCACGACGCAAGTCCACGTGCCCATCTTTCACCGGTGACGATTGAACAGTGAAATGATATTTGGGGAGCGAGCTAGTGTGCTTGATACGCCGGCTGTGGACTGTAGCCGATGCACCTTCTCGCGTAAGCCATAGGCGTACTATACACCAATGATGCTCCAGGATATTTTGTGTTGCATCTCACGTGGTTGGTGATAATAAACTATGTGCGATCTACTTGATTTTTCATCTTGATTTGATTACATAATGGGGTCATAGCAGGAATGGACGATGTTTGAATTGCTAGACCTGTTATCTGCAGTGAACATCCAACTATATGTGTGTCGTAAAAGAATTGGAATTATTCACGGTTCGTTTGAACATTTTATACATTAAATTGGTTTCTAGCCATTTCAGGTGCACAATTCAAAATTAAACGACATGCACATGCTCCGGTGCACCAACATGGCTTGTAAAATCATATATGTGTCCAGGGGTTTATGCTTATGTCCCATTAAAGAAATAGGGATGAAATTCTAACACCACGTTAGCGTGGCTCTCCGGCAAACGTCGACATACTTGATTTTGTAATTCTAGTAAATCAAAAATTCGCCCGAAATTCATGAAACTTGGCATGCTATCATGCAGCGGCATCAACATGCCGTGGTAATTTCTTTGTCCCATTTGGGGCAGGTTTGAGTATAAGCTTCTCATAAACCAGAGCTTCTCACAACAAGTGTGATGGTTTCGGTAGGGAACGTTTAACCTTTCTGGACGAAACAATATCCGTTGCCTCTACTCGATTTCAATTTTTTTCCTAGTGTCAAAATGGAACAACAAGAGTGTTGTGTCAATATTTGGGATTTTCGGGGTTTGTTTGGACATTTTTATGCATTAATTGAGTTTTCAATGCATTTATATGCATAATTCAAATTTGAACTACATGCACATGCTCTACTGCATATAAATTGGTTGAAAATTCAAATTTGTGTCATTGGTTGCATGCTTAGGTCCCATGCAAGAAATGGGAATGAATGTCGAGCACCCTGCCACCGTCACTCAGCCGCAAACATTGGGATACCTGATTTTTAAATTCTAGTAAATCCAAAGCTCGTCTGAAATTCATGAAACTTGGCATGCCATCATGGAGCGGCATCAACATGCCGTGGTAATATTTCCCCATTTGGGGCAGGTTTGGGGATATTCTTCTCACAAACCAGAGCTTCTCACAACAAGCCTGATGGTTTCGGTAGGGAACGTTTCACCTTTCTGGACGAAACAATATCCATTGCCTCTTTTCGATTTCAAATTTTTTCCTAGTGTCAACATAGAACAACAAGAGTGTTGTGTTAATTTTTGGGGTTTTTTGGGGTTTGTTTGGACATTTTTATGCATCAATTGAGTTTTCAATGCATTTATGTGCATAATTCAAATTTGAACTACATGCACATGCTGTAATGCATATAAATTCGTTGAAAATTCAAATATGTGTTCCTGGTTGCATGCTTAGGTCCCATGCAAGAAATGGGAATGAATGTCAAGCACCCTGCCACCGTCACTCGGCTGCAAACATTGAGATACCGTGCTATCATGGAATTCATGAAACTTGGCATGCTATCATGGAGCGGCATCAACCTGCCGTGGTAAAAAATTTGTCCCATTTGGGGCTGGTTTGGGTCTATGCTTCTCACAAACCAGAGCTTCCCACAACAAGCATGATGGTTTCGGTAGGGAACGTCCCACCTTTGGGGACGAAACGATATCCATTGCCTCTTATTGCATTCAAAAAATTCTCGTGTCAACATAAAACAACAAGAGAGTTGTGTCCATTTTTGTGATTTTTCGGGGTTCATTTGGACATTTTTATGCATCAACTGAGTTTCAATGCATTTATGTGCATAATTCAAATTTTAAATACATGCACATGCTCAAGTGCATATAAACTGGTTGTAAAATCAAATATGTGTCCTTTGGTGCATGCTTAGGTCCCATGCAAGAAATGGGAATGAATATCAAACACCAGGGCACCGTTGATTGCCGGCAAAATGTTGAGATACTTTATTTTCAAATTCTAGTAAATCCAAAACTCGTCTGAAATTCATGATACTTGGCATGCTATCATGGAGCGACATCAACATGCCGTGGTAAATTTTTTGTCCCATTTGGGGCAGGTTTGGGTATATGCTACTCACAAACCAGAGCTTCTCACAACAAGCATTATGGTTTCGATAGGGAACATCCCACATTTGGGGACGAAACGATGTCCATTGCCTCTTATTGCTTTCAAAAAATTTCTTGTGTCAACATAGAACAACAGTAGTGTTGTGTCAATTTTTGTGATTTTGTGAGGTTCGTTTGGACATTTTTATGCATTAACAGAGTTTTCAATGCATTTATGTGCATAATTCAAATTTGAACTACATGCACATGCTCAAGTGCATATAAATTGGTAGAAAAATAAAATATGTGTCCTTGGGTGCATGCTTAGGTCCCATGCAAGAAATGAGGAATGGATTTCAAACACTAGGGCACCGTTGATTGCCGGCAAAACATTAAGATACTTTATTTTTAAATTCTAGTAAATCCAAAACTCGTTTGAAATTCATGAAACTTGGCATGCTATCATGGAGCGTCATCAACATGCTGTGGCAATTTTTTTGTCCCATTTGGGGAAGGTTTGGGTATATGCTTCTCACAAACCAGAGCTTCTCACAACAAGCGTGATGGTTTCGGTAGGGAACGTCCCATCTTTGGGGACGAAACGATATCCATTGCCTCTTATTGCTTTCAAAAAAATTCTCGTGTCAACATAGAACAACAAGAATGGTGTGTCAACTTTTTGATTTTTCGGGGTTCATTTGGACATTTTTATGCAATCACTGAGTTTTCAATGCATTTATGTGCATAATTCAAATTTGAACTACATGCACATGCTCCAGTGCATATAAATTGGTTGAAAAATCAAATCTGTGTCCTTGGGTTTATGCTTAGGTCCTGTCGTGGAGTTGTCACAACAGATGTCCTAAGGGAAGGACTTAATTGCAGAGCCATAGCGATGTGGTTAGCTTAAAGGGGTTAAATGGGAGAAAATACACGGGGAGTTTATACTGGTTCGGCCCCTTGCGGTGAGGGTAAAACCTAATCTAGTTTGAGGTGGAATTGTTGGGGTGTCGATTGCTAGGGAGCGGATGTGCTTGCCTAGGTCTCGATCTGTTGTTTTTCTTGCCCTAAGCAGTTGTTGGGTCGTCCCCTTATATACACGGGTTGAAACCCTGCGGCGTACGGAGTCCCGGCCGGCTCATACAATCATGTCCGGCCTGGTGACTCTTGTTACATGCCTTACAATACAAGTTAACATATATGGCGGTTTATACATTGAACTGCCATCATTAACATGCTTCTGGGCTTAGCCCATGAACCGTCATTGGGTAACCTGGCCCCTCCTAGGCGGGTCATATCAAATACTCATATCTCCAACATTAGGCCCCATGTTGATTTGAATTTGTTCATGTCAATCTCCCTTCATCTTCTCATGGAAAATTGTAACCCGCCATGACGTCAGCTCTTGAAATGGTGGTAACCCACCATGACATCACTTGTTACTTATTTTTGAATTGATCAAATCTTAACAAATCTTCCGCATTTATTGGGATTGCGATAATCGAGGCACCTACACAGTTACTTATCTGTTTTTCGCCTCCTCAATTCTCGCGCGTGACCTTTATCCACTCTGCTTATAAATAGGGCCATGAGGCCTTTCCATTCTCCCCTTGCTTCTTCCGCTTCATCTCCTTCATCGTGATGCTCCTGCATCCGAGCTCCGCCGGCGCTGCTGTCCTCTACTGCGTCTTCAACAGCAGCCGCAGCATCCACCTGTCGTCACCAGGCTTCTTCCGCGCGCCGCCGCCATTCACTCGTCCAGGTATGTTCTTCTATTTCCTCCCCTCTTAGATCTATTAGGGTTCCCGCGAAACTCGCCGGAGTTCATCTCCTTTCTCTTCTGCAACTATGGTTTCCTCTCGATCTTGATCTTCCTCCGCACAATAGTCTTGATAAAATTTATATTAGCAAATACTGTAATGCCTCATCTATGCGAAAAGACTGATTCATCTCCTCGAATTGCATCATATTGATCTGAGGTGTGCCTGTTTGTCGTTTTTTGCTTTATATTCTGAACCGCTGTAGATCCAAAATTACAACTTCATTCCGTGAAAATTGTTTGTCCCCATACTTAGTAGAATCTGCCTTCCTGAATATCCGCGCTAGTCATGGCGGCTTAACTTTTTGGCGTGTAATTCTTCTCATGCCATTAGGCCCCATTTAAGTCGCCATGCTGAACTTATACTGTAACCTGCTCTTCCGGTTTAATGAATCAATTTTGAGCTGGAAATAACTTTTTCCTTCTTTAGGCATGTTTGTTCGTAATGCCGTCGAAGACAGTCACCACGTGCAACTGGGTCCCTTTCGTTGTTACTGAGGCTTCGCTTGCTGATTTTATCAAGATTGGATACCTGCCAAACAAATCAGTTATGCACTACCGTGCCCCTAAACCGGGCGAAGAGAAGCCTACTCCAAAAGACGATGAAGTTATTGTCTTCACTGATCACATGAACCGGGGTTTTTCACCACCCGGCTCTAAATTTTTCCGGGATGTTCTGCACTTTTTCCAACTCCATCCTCAAGACATCGGACCCAATTCCATGTCAAATATCTGCAACTTCCAGGTCTTCTGTGAAGTGTCAGTAGTAGAAAACAGGGCTTTGGTTTGGGCCTTGCGAGCCCATTAGTCCCGGTTCATCCACGAACCGGGACCCATGGGTGCATACGTCCCGGTTCGTGCGGCCAGGGGGGCGGCCGGGCCTCGTTGGGCATCTGTCCCGGTTGGTCTGGGCCCATTTGTCCCGCTTCCAGGCACGAACCGGGACCAATGGGTCTCGCTCCTGGCCCACACCCATTGGTTCTGGTTCGTCACTAGAACCGGGACAAACGGGTGGCCTTTAGACCCGGTTCCTGTAACGAACCGGGACCAATTGTTTGCTTATATATATCCCATCTCCGGCGAGCCCACACTGCTATGTTTTTTCTGGCCGACGAGGGGAGTTGTGTGGTTCTCTAGCTAGCTCACCTCCCATATATGCACATGAGGTGCTCGATGAAATGCCCGAGCCACACTAGTTAAGCTTTCTCCTCTCGAAGCTCCATTTTCTCTAAGATTTGGCTAGGTTGAGCGGTCCGTCGTACGTCCCGTTCCCGTCTTCACCGCCGTCGATCGCCCGCGCCGATCTCGTCGCCAGCACCACCGTGGTGAGCTATATATGCATGTACTTTGAATATAATTAATGTGATGATGAACTTATATTAATTTGATCACTTATGTATCCATGATGTTCTGTAATGGTTTTTGACACACTTAATTATATATAAATGCAAGCAGATGAACCGGCAATGGATGTACAGTGACAGACGCACCTCAGAGTACATTATTTGCATGCATAATTTTCTCGAAGTGGCTAAGGCAAACCAGCAGAATGGTTTTATGTGTTGTCCATGCACTATCTGTGGGAATACGAGGTCTTACTCCGACTCGAGCACCCTTCACACCCACCTGCTTTATAAGGGTTTCATGCCACACTATAATGTTTGGACGAAGCACGAAGAAATAGGGGTTATGATGGAAGACAACGAAGAAGAAGATGACGATGACAACTATGTGCCCCCGGAATACGGCGATGCTGCAACGGGGGAAGTTGCTGAAGGTCAAGAGGAACCAGACGATGTTGTGCCCGACGATGATCTCCGTCGAGTCATTGTTAATGCAAGGAGACAGTGTGAAAGTGAAAAGGAGAAGCTAAAGTTCGATCGCATGTTGGAGGATTACAAAAACGGGTTGTACCCCAATTGCGAAGATGGCAACACGAAGCTCGGTACCGTACTGGAATTGCTGCAGTGGAAGGCAGAGAATGGTGTCCCTGACAAAGGATTTGAGAAACTACTCAAAATATTGAAGAAGAAGCTTCCAAAGGATAACGAATTGCCCGATAGTACGTACGCAACAAAGAAGGTTGTATGCCCTCTAGGATTGGAGGTGCATAAAATACATGCATGCCCTAATGACAACATCGTGTACCGCGGTGCGTACGAGCATTTGAACGCATGCCCGGTATGCGGTGCCTTGCGGTATAAGATCAGACGAGATGACCCTGGTGATGTTGACGGCGAGAGACCTAGGAAGAGGGTTCCTACCAAGGTGATGTGGTATGCTCCTATAATACCACGGTTGAAACGTCTATTCAGAAACAAAGAGCATGCCAAGTTGATGCGATGGCACGCAGAGGACCGTAAGAAAGACGGGAAGTTGAGAGCACCCGCTGATGGGTCGTAGTGGAGAAAAATTGAGAGAACGTACTGGGAGGAGTTTGCAGGTGACGCAAGGAACGTATGGTTTGATTTAAGCGCAGATGTCATTAATCCTTTTGGGGAGTAGAGCAGCAATCGCAGCAACTGGCCCGTGACTCTATGTATCTATAACCTTCCTCCTTGGCTGTGCATGAAGCGGAAGTTCATTATGATGCCAATACTCATCCAAGGCCCTAAGCAACCCAGCAACGTCATTAATGTGTACCTAAGGCCATTAGTTGAAGAACTTTTACAGCTGTGGAATGGACAAGGTGTACGTGCATGGGATGAGGCCAACCAGGAGGAATTTGACCTGAATGTGTTGCTGTTTCTAACCATCAATGATTGGCCTGCTCTCAGTAACCTTTCAGGACAAACAAACAAGGGATACCATGCATGCACGCATTGTTTAGATGACACCCAAAGTATATACCTGGACAGATGCAGGAAGAATGTGTACCTGGGGCATCGTCGATTTCTTCTGACCAATCATCAATGTCGAAAGAAAGGCAAGCATTTCAAAGGCGAGGCAGATCACCGGAAGAAGCCCGCCATGCGTACCGGTGATCACGTACTTGCTATGGTCAATGATTTACAGGTAATCTTTGGAAAGGGTCCCGGCGGACTATCTGTTCCGGATGACAATGAGGACGCGCACCCATGTGGAAGAAGAAATCTATATTTTGGGACCTACCCTACTGGAAAGACCTAGAGGTCCGCTCTTCAATCGACGTGATGCACATGACGAAGAACCTTTGCGTGAACCTGCTAGGCTTCTTGGGCGTGTATGGGAAGACAGAAGATACACCGGAGGCACGGGAGGACCTGCAACGTTTGCACAAAAAAGACGGCCTGCCTCCAAAGCAGTATGAAGGTCTTGCCAGATACGCTCTTACCAAAGAAGAGAAGGAAATCTTCTTTGCATGCCTGCTCAGTATGAAGGTCCCGTCTGGCTTCACGTCGAATATAAAAGGGATAATAAATATGGCAGAGAAAAAGTTCCAGAACCTAAAGTCTCATGACTGCCATGTGATTATGACGCAACTACTTTTGGTTGCACTGAGGGGGCTTCTACCGAAAAACGTCCGATTAGCCATTGTGAAGCTATGTGCATTCCTGAATGCAATCTCTCAGAAGGTGATCGATCCAGAAATCATACCAAGGCTAAGGAGTGATGTGGCGCAATGTCTTGTCAGTTTCGAGCTGGTGTTCCCACCATCCTTCTTCAGTATCAAGACGCACGTCCTAGTTCATCTAGTCGACGAGATTGTCATTCTGGGCCCCGTATTTCTACACAATATGTTCCCCTTTGAGAGGTTCATGGGAGTCCTAATGAAATATGTTTGTAACCGCGCTAGGCCAGAAGGAAGCATCTCCATGGGCCATCAAACAGAGGATGTCATTGGGTTTTGTGTTCACTTCATTCCTGGCCTTAAGAAGATTGGTCTCCCTAAATCGCGGTATGAGGGGAGACTAACTGGGAAAGGCACGCTTGGAGGGGAGTCAATAATATGCAGGGACGGGCATTCTTGGTCTGAAGCACACTACACAATTCTACAGAACTCTACCCTAGTGACCCCGTATGTCGATGAACACAAGAACAGTCTGTGCTCCAAACACCCGGAGCGGTGTAACGACTGGATTTCATGTGAACACATCAAGACTTTCGGCAGTTGGTTGGAAACACGTCTCACAGGTGACAACACTGTTTGTGATGAGCTGTACTCGTTGTCTAGGGGACCATTTTTGACTGTATTGACTTACAAAGGATACATGATAAATGGGAATACATTTTACACGATTGCCCAAGATAAAAAGAGCACCAACCAAAACAGCGGTGTCCGCTTTGATGCAGCAACCAATAAGGGAAAGGACACATATTATGGTTACATAGTGGACATATGGGAACTTGACTACGGACATGATTTTAAGATCCCGTTGTTTAAGTGCAAATGGGTCAATCTGTCAGGAGGCGAGGTACAAGTAGACCCAGATTATGGAATGACAATAGTGGATCTGAACAATCTTGGGTACACAGATGAACCGTTCGTCCTAGCCAATGATGTGGCGCAGGTTTTCTATGTGAAGGACATGTCTACAAGAAACAGAAAAAGAAAAGATATGGAAGCGAACACATCAAACGATGCGCCACATAGTTCTTTCAGTAAAAAGAGACATCGTGGGAGTGGAGGACAAGACAGACATTTCCGAAGATTATGAAAAGTTCCATGAAATTCCCCCCTTCAAAGTCAAGGCTGATCCAAGCACCCTAATAAACGATGAAGATTATCCATGGTTACGGCGCAATAAGCAAAGGACACAAGCGAAAAAAAAGTGAAGACTTTTTCTCCACAACTATTGTGATGATGCCTTTAATCTAGAATATCACTTTGTAATTGTGCATTTTGAACACAGAAGTAGTCTCTAGTTCAAATAAGTTAAAACTTTGAAATCCGTTTGTAACATATGAGTGTTCGTCTGAAACCCTGATACCTCGAAACAGATAGTACGTTTTGTATTAGTGAAACTAGAATTATATAAAATTTATGCAAATAAAATTATCAAAGTATTTTCTGTTCTAAAAGCAAAAAAAAATCATAAAATATAAAAAAGCAAAAAAATAAAATAAAAATAAATAAGTAGAATAAAAATAAAATAAATAAGTAGAAACAAAATAAACTTTAATAATAAAGTAAAATAAATAAAAATAGCAACAGTAAGTATTTAAAATAAATAAAAATAGCAACCGTAAGTATTTTGTTGAAAGTAGAAACAAAACTAAAAAATAAAGCAACAAATAAAAAAATAAAAATGCCACCTACTGGGCCAACACGGCCTGAATACGACTAGAAACCCAACAATGGGCTAGGATTCAGGCCTGTAGAAAGCCCAGCAAGCCCACAGGCATAGCAGTGTCAATTTAGGCCCATAGGCCTGCAGTTCAGAGGAGTTCGAGATGGAGGAGGCAGCGGGGCTTATAAACATGTGCTGGGCGCTCTCAGCTAGCGAGGTGGGACTAAACTCCCACCACCACGCCGCTATGCACAGGCTATTGGTCCCGGTTGGTGGCTCGAACCGGGACCAATACTAGCCTTTGGTCCCGGTTCGTGGCATCAACTGGAACCAATGCCCCACTTTTAGTCCCGGTTGGTGCCACCAACCGGGACCAAAGCCCTCAGCTTCCCGCCCTCTGGGCTGCTGAAAAGAGACCTTTGGTCCTGGTTGGTGGCATCAACCGGAACTAAAGGGGGTCATTGGTCCCGGTTGGTGCCACGAACCGGGACCAAAGCTCCGTCTATATAAGCTGGCACTTAGGAAAATTTCAGTTATCTTCTTCCCCCCATCCCGACGACACCGCCAGGCTGCCCCTTTGCCTCGCCGTCACCGTCGTCGCCCGTGCTTCCGACGCCGTCCCGCGCCACCCCGACGCCGTCCCGCGCCGCCCCGACGCCGTCACCGCCCCGCGTCGCCCCGACGCCGTCGCCGCCCCGCGCCACCCTGACCCCGACGTCGCTGCCCCGCGCCTATCCCTGCCGGTTCCGACCTCTGTGAGCCTCACCGCGTCGTTCCCCCTCCTCTCCCCGTTCCCCCCGCGCCCCAGAACCGCCGTGAGGCCGCCCCAACGCCGCCGCCCGCCCCGACGCCGCCGACGAGCTGTGCAAAGATTTTTTTTTTGTTTATATTGTAGTGTATATGATGATGATGATGTATGTATGTTCATATGCAAAAGTTAGAATTT
>LR738714.1:101495684-101548416 GCA_902687465.1 Secale cereale | reverse complement strand
GGCTCACCGGGGAGGGAGAGGTGCGCGCGGCGGGGGTGGGGTGGTTCGCCTGGGAGGGAGAGGTGCGCGCGGCGGGGGTGGGGTGGTTCGCCGGGAGGGAGAGGACGGGATCGGGGGTGGGGAGGTGGCGGCGGGATCGGGGGATCTGTTTTCGGGATCCGGACAGGTGTTGCCTGGTCGGGTCGGTCTCCGATTCAAAACTACCTTATATAGGGGCTTGCCTATTGTAGAATATTATTCTACAATCAGTTGTAGAATAGACCCACCCTATATATATATATATATATATATATATATATATATATATATATACAGCCGGTCTATTCTCATAATATTATGAGAATAGTATTCTCATAACACTTTCGAACTGCTTTGTTTTATTTCATTGGAAAGCTATGCGCACTGCACAGATACTGCAACACAACCTCATGTTTGAAAAAACTGTACGTGTTGTTTTTTCTGTACTTTTTTGCTCTATTTTTTAACCATTTATCGGAATTATGCGTGTAATATACCGTTGAAAAGCTATGGAGTAGACGCAACTTCGCCATGTTGAACACTTTTCAAAATTCATCATAGTTTAAGAGCAGTTTCGAAAATCGTGCGGCTCACAATGAATGGCAGCGAGCGTTTTTTGCGTTTTTTCTAAACCGCTCGTCGGAATGAAACGTATGATACACCGTTGGAAAGGTATCGTCGGCGCGCATCTTTTTCATAACTATTATTTTTTCTAATTCGTTACGGTTTAAGAGTAGTTTTGAATTTACTAAATCGTTGAATTGTGTTTTTCGATTTTTTTTCAAATTTTCGGTACTGTTTTCACTCCAGTTTTCTAAACGTTTGTGGAAACAAGGCGTGTAATATACCGTTGGAAAGCTACGAACGAGGCGCAACTTTAATATGTTGAAATGTTTTCAAGATTCCTTACGGTTTTTAGTTAAATTTGAAAATCGTGCGGCTGACTACGAAGGGCAGTGGCCGTTTTTCATGAAATTTTTACAAAATGTTGGTCGAAATGATCCAAATGATACACCGTTGGAAAGATATCGTCGTGCCGCTACTTTTTCATGTAGAACACCCCCTCTAATTCATTACGGTTTAAGAGCAGTTTTGAAATTACAAAAACGCGGAAACTTTGTTTTTCGCGACACCCAAATCGACGTGTTTTTTTGCGCTTCCGAACTGCATGTTACTGCAACACAGAGACCAGTGAACTGCATGTTTGAAAAAACTATACATATTATTTTTTCGGTACCTTTTTTGCTCTAGTTATTTAACCGTTTATCGGAATTATGCATGTAATATACCGTTGAAAAGCTATGGAGTAGACGCAACTTCGCCATGTTGAACACTTTTCGAGATTCCGCACGGTTTAAGAGCAGTTTTGAAAACGGTGAACTGCATGTTTGAAAAAACTGTACGTGTTGTTTTTCGCTACCTTTTTTGCTCTAGTTTTTTAACCGTTTATCGGAATTATGCGTGTAATATACCGTTGAAAAGCTATGGAGTAGACGCAACTTCGCCATGTTGAACACTTTTCAAGATTCCGCACGGTTTAAGAGCAGTTTTGAAAACGGTGAACTACATGTTTGAAAAAACTGTACGTGTTATTTTTTCGCTACCTTTTTTGCTCTAGTTTTTAACCGTTTATCGGAATTATGCGTGTAATATACCGTTGAAAAGCTATGGAGTAGGCGCAACTTCGCCATGTTGAACATTTTTCGAGATTCCGCACGGTTTAAGAGCAGTTTTGAAAACGGTGCGACCGATGAATAATGGCAGCGAGCGTTTTTTTGCGCTTCCGAACTGCATAAGAAAAGCGCACTGCATCAGGGTAGGAGCCGGCGCGACGGTGCTGGGGGAAGGAGGCGGGGCGGCAGCGCGGGAGTAGGAGGCGGGCAGTAGTTGCTGTCCTCGGGGCGCTCCGCGCTAAAAACCTATTTAAGTGGGGGTGTTATGAGAATAAGGTTTTTGTTATGAGAATAAGGTCTTAAGGGGTGTTATGAGAATAGACCCACCCTATATATATAGTCTTGACATGGAAAATGGACGAAAAAAAAATACTAAACGGACTCGAAAAATTCCGTAATAAAATTTCACCGTCCTCTTATAATAGTTAGGACAAAGTGAACATTTTTCCTAGACCTAAATGCAATTTTGAAAAACACATATTTTTCCTATGCAAATAAAATTGCAAATAAATCCAAATAAAATACAAAGTTGATTTTAATATTTTTCCTCCAATATTTCTTTTATTTTGGAGATGTCATATTATCTCCGCTCATATATTTTATTATGAAATATTTTCGGAGAGAAAAACAATTAAAACCAAAGTGATCCTCGTCGCGATATTTGAGAAAACTCAAATATGAAAACGAAAAACCCCCAACTCTCTCCGTGGGTCCTTGAGTTGCTTAGAATTTGGAGGATCGCAACATACGAATGCAAATAAAATATGATATGCAAGATGACCTATGTTTAACATTCCAAATTGAAAATTTGGGATGTTACAAACAACCCCCCTTAAGATGAATCTCGCCCTCGAGATTCGGGTTGGCTAGAAAATAGGTGTGGGTGGTCCTTGCGTAGATCATCCTCTCGTTCCCAGGTGGCTTCATTTTCGGTATGGTGACCCCACAGAATTTTGCAAAACTTGATAACCTTGCTACGGGTGACTCTGCTTGCAAACTCGAGGATCTTGACTGGTTTCTCCTCATATGTCACATCACTATCCAACTGAATTGCTTCCAAGGGCACTCTGTCTCTAAAAGGAATATCGGCCATCTCAGCATGGCACTTCTTAAGCTAGGAAAAATGAAACACATCATGAACTCCTGACAATCCTTCGGTTAGCTCCAACTTGTAGGCAACCTCTCCCATGCGTTCCAAAACACGGTATGGTCCCACAAATCTCGGGGCTAACTTTCCCTTAACTCCGAAATGTTTAACACCTCACAGAGGTGACACTCTCATGTACGCTCTGTCTCCGATTTCATAGACTACTTCCTTGTGCATCGAGTCTGCATAACTCTTCTGCCTGGACTGGGCTACCTTCAGTCTATCTCGAATCAGTTTAACCTTCTCTTCTGACTCTTTGATTAGATCTAAATAACTATCGGTCTCCGACTTCTTCCCACATCAATGGCGTTCAGCACCTCCTCCAGTACAATGCTTCGAATGGTGCCATTTTCAAACTGGCCTGGTAATTGTTGTTGTACGAAAACTCCGCGTAGGGCAAGTTGTCATCCCAGCTAGATCCATAATCTAGCGCGCAAGTTCTCAACATGTCTTCCAGAATCTGATTGACTCTCTCGGCTGTCTATCAGTCTGCAGATGAAAGGTTGTACTGAACTCTAGCCTGGTTCCCAAAGTTTGGTGCAACTGATGCCAAAACTTTGATGTAAATTGTGTTCCTCTATCTGATACGATGTTCCTCGGAACTCCGTGCAAACATACGATCATGGTCATGTATATCTTGGCCAACTTCGCACTGGTATACATGGTTTTCACGGGGATAAAGTGGGCTACTTTGGTCAAGCGATCCACTACTACCCAGATTGAGTCATATCCTGATCGGGTCCTGGGTAATCCGGTGATAAAATCCATGCCAAGTATCCCACTTCCATTCGGGTATCATGATAGGTTGCAGCAATCATGTTGGCTTCTGATGTTCTGCCTTCACTCTCTAGTATAGATCACATACGGCTACATACTCGGCAATATCCTTCTTCATTCCTGTCCACCAGAAAGTTCCTTCAAATCCAAATACATCTTAGTGTTTCTGGTGTGTATTGAGTATGGCGAATCATGTTCTTCCTGTGGTATCAACTTCCTGATCTCGGTGTTGTTGGGCACATAGACTCGATCCTCAAACCACAAGGTATCGTGTTTGTCCTCACGAAAACCCTTGGCTTTTCCTTCACTCATGTTCTCCTTTATCTCAGCAATTTCCTTATCATCCTTCTGAGCTTCTCGTATCTTTCCCAATAATGTTGACTGAACCTCCAAGGCTGCAACAAAACCTCTAGGAACTATCTCCAAATGAAGCTCCCTGAGATCTTCTGCTAACTCCTTTGGCAATCCTCCATTTACTAGGGTATTAGCATAACTCTTTCGGCTCAAAGCGTCTGCAATGACATTGACCTTGCTTGGATGATAGTGCAGCTTCATATCATAATCCTTTATGAGCTCCAACCATCTCCTCTGTCTAAGGTTCAGCTCCTTCTGAGTGAAAATGTATTTCAAACTCTTGTGATCCGTGTACACATCCCAACCGTTTCCAATAAGGAAATATCTCCAGGTTTTGAGTGCATGCACTAAAGCTGCTAGCTCCAAATCATGCGTAGCATAATTCAACTCGTGCGGTTGAAGTTGACGGGATGCATAAGAAACAACTCTTCCGTCCTGCATGAGTACTCCTCCAAGTCCTAAGCGTGAAGCATCTCAATACACTTGGAAATCCTTGCGTATATCTGGCAAGATCAGCACTGGGGCTGTCGTCAAACGTTTCTTCAACTCCTGGAAACTTTCTTCGCATTCCTCGGTCCACTGAAACTTTGTGTCCTTTTTCAACAATGCCGTCATAGGCTTTGCAATCTTGGAGAAATTTTCTATGAACCTCCGGTAATATCCCGCGAGTCCAAGAAAACTGCGGATTTATCCAACTGAGGTGGGTGCCAACCACTCAGTGACTGCCTGCACCTTGATAGGGTCCGCTGCTATACCTTCTCCTGATATAACATGTCCTAAGAATCCAACTTCCTTCAACCAAAACTCACATTTGCTGAACTTGGCATATAACTGATGTTCTCTGAGCTTCTCAAGAACCAAACACAAATGCTCCTTGTGTTCCTCTTCGTTCTTCGAGTACACCAAAATATCATCAATGAATACCACAACAAACTTATCCAAGAACTCCATGAACACCTTAGTCATCATACTCATGAAATAGGCAGGGGCGTTAGTCAATCCAAATGACATAACCGTATACTCATATAGTCCATACCTTGTGGTGAAGGCGGTCTTAGGTATATCCTTCTCTCGGATGGATCGATCTTGGAGAATACTTTAGCTCCTTGAAGTTGGTCGAAGAAATCGTTGATCATCGACAGTGGGTACTTATTCTTAGTCGTCACTTCGTTCAGTGCCCAATAATCAACGACCATCCTTAAAGATCCATCCTTCTTCTCGACCAAGAGTATTGGGGCTCCTCAGGGTGATGAACTTCGTCGAATGAATCCTTTAGCCAATAACTCCTTAATCTGCTTCTTGATCTCCTCTAGATCATTTGCTGGCATCCAGTACGGTCTCTTCGATATTGGTCCGGTGCCTGGCAATAGCTCTATCAAAAACTCAATGTCCCGATCTGGCAGCATGCCTGGTAGCTCCTCTGAAAATACATCCGGGTAATCCTTTACTACAGGCACTTCCTCATCAACAACCCCCGAGAGAGAATGTACTTGTGTCCTTCTAGGCGCATGCCTGGATACATACTTGATCCTTTTTTCCTCCGGGGTGGTAAGTAAAATCGACTTACTGGCACAATCGATGTTCCCTCCATACATCGATAGCCAATCCATACCTAGTATCACATCCAATCCTTGTGACTCCAAGAAAAATTATCAGGTCTGAGGGGAAAACATGGTGTGGCACCTGAAAACATCCTTGACTTGCCATATACTCTGCTCCTGGGGAACTTACTAACATGGGTGTCTTAAGTACTTGGGTGGGCAACTTATATCTATCCACGAATCCCCTTGAAATGTATGAATGCAATGCACCAGTATCGAAAAGAACTAGGTAAATGACTTAACCAAAAACTTACCGACAATAGCATCAGGCTACTCTTCAACCTCCTCCACGTTCACGTGGTTCACTTGTCCCCTGTTGAAAGGGTTGGGCTTCTTCCCAGCGCTTCCATTACCGTTGCCATTCTTCGCTTCCGGGCACTCCGTGGCTTAGTGACCATTCTTCCCGCATTTGAAACAGGTAATGTGACCTAAATCCCTCTTGGCGGGTGTGGATGGAGTGGAGCGGTTCTGATTATTGCTTGCTCCATTCCCATTCCCATTCTTGGAGCCATTGTGGTTATGAGAACTCCCTCCATTATGGGTGTGGCTTCCATGGTTATTGGTGTATCCTCCTGAGTTTGGAGTGAACCGGGGCTTCCGCTGGGCTCCAGAATTATTCTTTCCTTGTCCATACTTCCTCTTGCGGCTATCAATCTGCTGTTGCTTCCTTTCAATCTAAGAGCCTTGTCAACCAACTCCTGGTAGTTGTTGAATGTTGCCACCATCAACTGTATGCTCATCTCATCATTCAGCCCTTCCATAAACTTCTCCTGCTTGGCCAAATCATCAGGGGCATAACGAGATAGAGTACTGATGACCCACAACCGTAAGGGATCTATTGCAGCGTTTTTGATAAGTAAGAGTGTCGAACCCAACGAGGAGCAGAAGGTATTGATAAGCGATTCTGAGCAAGAAATTACTGCAAGCACTGAAAGATAACTTTTTAGGGGTTTTCTCGATATAAGCAACAGGAAAGTAAAAGCAAGCAATGTAAAAGGCACTGAGAGTAACAAGTGGCCCAATCCTTTCTTAGCAAAGGAGAGGCCTAGCAACTGAACTTATAAAGGCTAAAGCGTTCCTGAGGACACACGGGAGAGGTAGTCATGTGCTTTCGCCATATTCCGTATCGATACTATGTTATGTGTTGATAAGTGTTGAGTGGGTGGATCTATGCTAGCACACTCTCTAGACTAAGATGAATGCACTCTTATGATTAAACACCTTGCAAGCATCCGCAAATACAAGATAGAATTTAAGGAAAAAGCCTAACCATAGCAATACGATCGAGGATCCATTACTCCCTTATGCAAAAGCGTGCGAACTGGGGTTCAGGTTTCTGTCACTCCGGCAACCTACCATAAGCATTCTTTGTACACAATGTATTCTCCTAGGTCCTTAATAAGGCGAAGTGTTGAGTGTTCGACTCACACAACACCACTAGTAGAATGACAACGCAACTTAAGTATCAAACAACACATATTACTTCAACAGCATATGACTACTAACAACAAGACTTTCCCCATGTCCTTAAGAACTAAGGTAACTACTCACGAGACATAAAAGAGATCATGATCAGTGGAGATAAATAGATGATAAACAATCTGGTCATAATGATATTTCTCCAACAAAACTCAATAGCATTCACCACAAAGTAGTAATCAACACCGATGGAGTAGAGAGGATAGGTAGTACGAGTTACAACACAAGTTGCAATTGTGAGATGAGATTTGGATGAAGATGGAGATGGTGCTGGTGTTGGGGATGATGTTGATGATGATCTCGATGATGCCCGTGACGATGGTGATGACGATGGCGACGATCTCCCCTTCCGGGAGGTGATCTCCCCGGCGGAATCTGCCCACCGGAGATGGCTTTTTCTTCTCTGTAGGTTTCCGCCACGGAGCGGTGGCGGAACTCCGTAAAAACTCTCGTTTTTAGGGTTTTCGGATAACAGAGAGTATATAGGCAAAAGGGGGCAGCCGGAGGTGGGCCAGGGGCTCCAGGCGCCCCCTCGGCGCGGCCAGGGGGGGCGTCCCCAGGGCGCCTGGGCACCCTGTGGCCCCCCTCTGGTTGCCCTTTCGCATGTCTTCGTGATTCGTCTGGAAAATAACCTCCGTCGATTTTCAGGTAATTTGGAGGTATTCTTCTTCAGCAACTCAGCGTTCACTTTTTACCGCTGAATCCTGCGTCTGCTGCTTCGGCACCGGAAAGTTGCAAACTGTGTAAAATAGGCCAAAACAACATGAGAACATCATCGTAATGCGAAATATATCAATGAATAAGGATAAATTATGATACAAAATAGTGATGCATTTTGGACGTATCAACACCCCCAAGCTTAGACCTCGCTTGTCCCCAAGCGAATACTGAGCTCGGTAAACCTGTCCACAAGTTTAGAGAGTGAAGTGTCGATAAATAGAATACGGACAAGAAGCATCACAGTTTCTTCACCAACTCAAATATCCTCAACAGCAATCTTCAACTCATAAGGCCCTTATAAAAGAGTGGTAACACTTATATTCGGAAGTAGGGCTAAGGAAACTCATTGAATCATGGCAAACATGTCCTTTGGTCAAAGAACAACTAATAACTTTTACTTTTGCTCTTTCTTTACGTTTTGATGAGATTAATTAAAGCTTTGAAAGAACATGTTATCAGACAAGCAGTGAAAGTGTTAACACAAAGGAAGATATTTGCCTTAGCTGGGCTTGACAAACAACTTACTTATCAAATGATAATGTCAACAAGGATATGATATGACAAATCTTAATCCAACTTTATATGAATGAATCCTTGTCAACATCAAATGTCTGCTCTCTTTAAGAAATAGAAGGAAGTAGGAATAACTGACTCAATTTAAAATTAAAAGATAGGCCCTACTCTAGGGTAGTAGGGAAAACTCATGTGCTATCCTTAAATCAAACAGAATGAAAACGAGTTTTGAGAAGTGCATGATTTGTTAACGAATGCTAATAGATAACTCAATTGCTTTTTGAGCTGGACAAGTTTTGAGGAACGGCTCCCGCACGAGGACGATCACATCCTCTTATTCTCCTTTGATTATCACTGCCAAAGTTTTCTGATTTCTCATGAACAAAGCGTGAAGGAGGGTTTGTTTGTTATATTATTTTCGAGCCGGGCGCACTCTTTGCCAGTTCCTTCTCGTGTTATGGGTTTGCACATTAGACATGCAATCCCGGGGTGAAGCTTGTCCAACTCAAAAAGACCATGAATTAACTATTACTTCCTCATGAGCTAAAGCAGAGGCGCAAAAATTAAAGATTTTGAACATTTAAGGATAACACATAAATTCTGTACTTTAGGAGGTGGTAGTGGAATACCACGAGTAGGAAGGTATGGTGGACTCATATGGAAGGTATTGGTTTAAGGGTATGGATGCACAAGCAGAATTCCGCTTAGTACAGAGTTAGGCTAGCAAAGGTTTTGAGAGGATAGACAATTGATGATGACTAAGATGCAAAACAATATAAAGCATAAACATTGAAATAAGCATAACACATCAAGTTGTCTTCCTTGTCAGCATAACACTTCAAGCATAATAACATAAAGGTTTTGGCTATGTCGATACTTTAAGAAAATCATGCTTGTTGTTATGACCAAAGCTATGTTTGCCAAGATTAAATAAAGTTTTCACAGCCATACCTGATATAAGGTCAATACTCCCCATAAGAGTCATCATATAAGGTCGATTGCGTGAAGGGAATACCGAGTGCAGCAACAGGAACAAATAAACTTCTCATTAATATTCCATCATAGACGACTCCACACTCACGGATACAATCTCTCCACCGAAGGAGTGATAGACCTCAATGCACACACCTATTTCATATAATAACCTCCCTAAACATGATATGACTCTACTTGACTCTAAAAGACAAAAAGGTAAAGATAAAGATACCGGACACTCCCCCAAGCTTGGAACAAGCCAAGGGAATGCCGTTACCCAAGGAGATTTCACTCATCATCCTTGTTGGCGTTGATCACGTAGTCTCCGGCGAAACGTTTCCATGGAAGGGGTTCTCCAGTCGCATATGAGAAGTTTGTCTCCTGAATCCTGCATTCAGCACCCATACCCATGTGCATAAACCTTAGTTCATACTCACAGTTCTCGTTATGTAGATCATAAATTTACCCTTGGAGCTCCTCAATTCTTTCTTCAGACGCAGTGATGCTTTTCCACATCTCCTTCATCTCCTTCAGGAAGTAGGTCTTCAGCTCGTTGATGATGTCAAAGTTAGCTTCAACACCACGCTCAATCATCTTCTTGTACTCGAAGACTTCTTGCTCCACTTCTTCCAGCCTGGCCTGGATGCTCCCCTCCTTGATAGGTCCCTTCAGATCTTCTTGATGAAGGACACCGTCCTCCATCCTAATAACCTGAGGGTGCTTATTCACCTCAGCGAGGTAAGGGTTGATGATGTTGACGACGAACTTGTCCTTGGGGGAACTTGGAGAAGCCATGGCACCTAGATTCAGCTAAAAGATTCCCTGGCAGAAACAGATCGAAAAGAAAACACACGAAATCGCAAGATACGTTGCCGGAACAATCCGGGCAAATATATAGCAAAAATTTATGCACAGAAAGGAAGGTAACAGGCTAAAGCAGGGTCGGAGGCGGACTCCCGGGTGTCCAGGCGCCCTGGCGGCGCGGCCAGGAGGTAGGGCGCGCCTGGACCCCCTGGAGCTCGTCTCCGGCTCCACATAGGCTCAGAATTTTACTAATTTTGCAAAAACTCGTAATACGGAACTTTTATGGCGGTTCGCGATGTTTCCTTACCGTACTACATACCTTTTCTTTATTCTGCTTCTGCTGGCGTCTGAAACAGGGCTGCAACATGTTCTTCGTGAGATGTTGTGTATATTATATTCACAACAACATTGACAGGGTCTCCTGCTATGTAATGTTTAAGTCTTTGCCCATTCACAACTTGAGGTTTGGTGCCTTCAAAATTGTTAATCTTAATTGCACCAGACCGATAGACTTCTTCAATATGAAATGGCCCTTCCCACCTGGAAAGTAGTTTGCCTGGAGAAAACCTGAAACGGGATCTAAACAACAAAACTTTATCACCAACATTAAATTCACATTTCAGAATCTTCCTATCATGCCACTTCTTTACCTTTTCCTTGAACATTTTAGCGCTCTCGTAAGCTTCACTTCACCATTCATCTAGAGAAGTCAAGTTCATGAGACGCTTCTCACCAGCTAATTTTGGGTCAGCATTAAGCTCTCTAACAGCCCAGAAAGCTTTGTGCTCTAACTCTAATGGCAAATGGCAAGCCTTGCCATACACCATCTTATAGGGGGACATGCCCATGGGGTTTTTGTAAGCAGTTCTATACGCCCACAAAGCATCTCCTAACTTGTTTGACCAGTCCTTTCTATTTCTGTTTACTATCTTCTGCAAGATCAACTTAATCTCTCTATTGGTGAGCTCAACTTGCCCACTAGTTTGAGGGTGATATGGTGAAGCAATTCAATGGTTGACATCGTATTTTGCTAAAGCTTTTCTAAAAGCTCCGTGCGTGAAGTGTGATCCTCCATCAGTCATGAGATACCTTGGTACACCAAACCTAGGAAAAATTACATCTTTAAGAATTTTCAAAGATGTCTTGTGATCAGCACTTTCAGTGGGGATTGCTTCAACCCACTTGGTCACATAATCAACAGCTACTAAAATGTGCGTGTACTTGTGCGAAGAAGGAAAAGGACCCATAAAATCAAAACCCCAACAATCAAAAGGTTCAATCACTAGTGAGTAATTCATAGGCATCTCATTCCTTCTACTAATGTTACCAACTCTCTGACATTTATCACAGGCTAAAACATAATTTCTAGCATCCTTAAAGAGAGTAGGCCAATAAAAACCTGATTGAAGAACCTTATGTGCAGTCCTCTCACCGGCATGATGTCCTCCATAGGGACTATCATGACACCATCTGAGAATGTCCTTCTGCTCTTGTTCCGGTATGCATCTTCTCACGATCCCGTCGGGACCTTCTTTGAAAAGATGTGGGTCATCCCAAAAGTAGTGCCTCAAATCATGAAAGAACTTCTTCCTTTGCTGAAATGTTAAACCTGGAGGCAAATACTTTGCAACAATAAAATTAGCATAATCTGCATACCAAGGATCGTAAAGAGATTGTACTTTTACAACGGCAAGTTGCTCGTCTGGAAAACTATCGTTGACTGGAATAGGGTCGTGCGGTATATCTTCCATCCTTGAAAGATTGTCCGCCACCGGATTGTCTTCTCCTTTCCTATCAACAATCTGCAAATCAAATTCTTGAAGAAGGAGTACCCATCTGATAAGCCTTGGCTTGGCATCCTTCTTTGTCATAAGGTACTTAATGGCAGCATGATCAGTATGAATAATAACTTTGGAATCAACAATATACTGCCTAAATTTATCACAAGCAAATACTACAGCTAAGAATTTGTTCTCAATAGTAGCATAATTCTTTTGAGCACTATCAAGGGTTTTGCTGGCATAATGTATAACATTCAATTTCTTATCAACTCTTTGTCCTAAAATAGCTCCAACAGCAAAATCACTTGCATCACACATAATCTCAAAAGGTAAATTCCAGTCAGGTGGTTGTACTATAGGAGCGGTTATTAAAGCTTTCTTAAGGACTTCAAAAGCTTCCTTACAATCCTCATTAAATACAAAAGGGACGTCCTTCTGGAGAAGATTAGTGAGGGGCCTCGAGGTCTTAGAAAAGTCTTTAATAAATCTTCTATAGAAACCAGCATGACCAAGAAAACTGCGAATACCTTTGATGTCCCTTGGATAGGGCATCCTCTCAATAGCTTCGATCTTGGCCTTGTCCACCTCAATTCCCCTTTCGGAAATCTTGTGACCAAGAACAATTCCTTCATTAACCATGAAGTGGCACTTCTCCCAGTTGAGTACCAAATTCGTCTCTTCGCATCTCTGCAAAACTTTATTAAGATTGTGAAGACAATGGTCAAAGGAGGTTCCATAGACGGAGAAATCGTCCATGAAGACTTCCATAATATCCCCACAGAAACCATGAAAGATAGCAGACATACACCTTTGAAAAGTAGCAGGGGCATTACATAAACCAATAGTCATATGCCTGTAAGCATACGTACCAAAGGGACAAGTAAAAGTGGTCTTCTCTTGATCAGCAGTGTTAACATGAATTTGAGAGAAGCCAGAATATCCATCGAGATAACAAAAGTGGGTATTTTTGGATAACCTTTCAAGCATTTGGTCGATGAACGGCAACGGGTAGTGATCCTTCCTGGTTGCCTTGTTCAGCTTCCTGTAATCAATACACATTCTATATCCAATAATAATTCTCTGAGGTATTAGTTCATTTTTATCATTAGGAACCATAGTTGTACCTCCTTTCTTAGGAACACAATGTACCGGGCTTACCCACTTACTATCAGCTATAGGGTAGATAATACCTGCGGCTAGAAGCTTGAGAATCTCAGTTCTTACAACATCCATCATCTTCGGGTTCAACCGTCGTTGATGATCAACAACTGGTTTAGCATCAGGATCAAGGTTGATAGTATGTTAACTGATAGATGGACTAATCCCCTTAAGGTCATCAAGGGTATAGCCAATTGCGCCTCGGTGTTTACGGAGTACTTCCAATAGTCGCTCTTCTTCATATCCTGAAAGGTTAGAATTGATAATAATAGGATATACTTTCTTTTCATCTAAATAAGCATACTTGAGCGTATCGGGAAGAGGTTTAAGATCGAACACCGGGTCTTCTTTCGATTTTGATAAAATTCCCAAAGGTTCAACCGGGAGGTTGTGCTTCAGGATAGCAGGTTGCCTCAAGAATATTTCATCTAGTTCATTTCTTTCCTGCATATGCAAGTCATTCTCGTGGTCCTCCATATATTGCTGCAAAGGATCATTAGGGGGAATAGCAATAGAGGCAATACTTTCAATAATTTTATCATCACTAGGTAAATCAGTACCACGAGGCTGCTTAGAGAACTTAGAAAAATTAAATTCATATGGCTCACCATCGAATTCAACAGAAACTTTACCTTTCTTGCAATCTATTATAGCTCCACAAGTTCTAAGAAAAGGTCAACCAAAAATAATTGGACAAAAATTGTCCCTCTCTGAACCAAGTACTAGAAAGTCGGTAGGGTATTTTACCTTTCCACATAGGACTTCAACGTCCCTCACAATTCCGATAGGAGAGATAGTTGTTCTGTTTGCAAGATGAATAGTAACATCAACTTCTTCAAGTTCACAAGGGGAAATCTCACCGATGATCTCTTCATAAAGTGAATATGGGATAGCACTTGCACTCGATCCCAAATCGCATAGCCCATAATAATTGTGATCTCCTATTTTAACAGATACCACTGGGGTACCTAAAATTGGGCCTTTATTCTTGGCTGTGACAAGGTTAGTGGAAACAGCACAAAAATTTATATTGGAATCCAAAACATCATTAGTAACAAGGTCTTTAATCAATGCAACTTGAGGATCGACCCTGATCTGGTCCTCAGGCTCATCAACTCTTCTCTCACTTTTATTTATTATGCCTGTCATAAGAGAGTGCTCCCTTATCCTTGCGGGAAAAGGAGGCTGTTCATATATAACTGCAGGCAAAATAGGGTCAACAACATGAATATCAACAGGTAGCTCTTTAAAAGGTTCATGATGCTGGTCTCTCTTCTTTTTAAAAGAATCAACGTGAGAGGCAAAATTCTTACAGAAATCAATCACTAGATGGGAATCAAGACCAATATTAGAGCAAAAAGTATTGAAGTAATCAGTTTTCACATAGCTCTCAATATAATCATGTTCATAATTTATAGCGGTTTCAATACCTTTATCGATTTCCCAGTCTTCGGTATTCCTCTGGATCCTTTCAATGAGATCCCACCTTTCTTCAACACTCTTCTTCTGAAATACCACACTAGAGGAGGCATCCAGCATCTCCTTATCCTGACGAGAAAGCCTGGCATAAAAATTTGTAAGTATAATTTCCTTGGGAAGCTTATGAATAGGGCATTTGAGCATTAGGGACTTCAATCTCCCCCAAGCTTGAGCAATGCTTTCTCCGTCACGAGACCTAAAGTTATAGATATAGTTCCTGTCTCGATGAATTTCATGAAGAGGATAAAACTTAGTATAAAAGAGAGACATAAGCTCCTGCCAGTCAAGCAAGTGTGAGTTATCGAGAAGCCTATACCAATCTAAAGCTTTATCTATAAGTGATACAGCAAACAATTTCCTCATGACAAACTCCCTCGATACACCTGCAAGCTTAAATAATGAACATAGTTGTGCCAAATATAGCAAGTGTTCACCGGGATGTCTGTCTCCTGCATAACGATTAGCCAAAACATAATCGATAATACCAGCTGGTATTTAATAGGGCACAATTTTAGTAGGGGGAGGAGCAACCACCACAGGTGTGGGGCGTCTTCCCGCAAGCAACGATCCAATAACAGGGTTGTCCATAAGGGCAAAGAGCAGCAATAGCAAAAAAATAAAAATAAAAGAATTATAAAAACTTCCTTACCAGTTTCACTTTACCAATAGCGCTACGCTCCCCGGCAATGGCGCCAGAAAACGGTACTTGATGACCCACAACCGTAAGGGATCTATTGCAGCGTTTTCGATAAGTAAGAGTGTCGAACCCAACGAGGAGCAGAAGGTATTGATAAGCGATTCTGAGCAAGAAATTACTGCAAGCACTGAAAGATAACTTTTTAGGGGTTTTCTCGATATAAGCAACAGGAAAGTAAAAGCAAGCAATGTAAAAGGCACTGAGAGTAACAAGTGGCCCAATCCTTTCTTAGCAAAGGAGAGGCCTAGCAACTGAACTTATAAAGGCTAAAGCGTTCCTGAGGACACACGGGAGAGGTAGTCATGTGCTTTCGCCATATTCCGTATCGATACTATGTTATGTGTTGATAAGTGTTGAGTGGGTGGATCTATGCTAGCACACTCTCTAGACTAAGATGAGTGCACTCTTATGATTAAACACCTTGCAAGCATCCGCAAATACAAGATAGAATTTAAGGCAAAAGCCTAACCATAGCAATACGATCGAGGATCCATTACTCCCTTATGCAAAAGCGTGCGAACTGGGGTTCAGGTTTCTGTCACTCCGGCAACCCACCATAAGCATTCTTTGTACACAATGTATTCTCCTAGGTCCTTAATAAGGCGAAGTGTTGAGTGTTCGACTCACACAACACCACTAGTAGAATGACAACGCAACTTAAGTATCAAACAACACATATTTCTTCAACAGCATATGACTACTAACAACAAGACTTTCCCCATGTCCTCAAGAACTAAGGTAACTACTCACGAGACATAAAAGAGATCATGATCAGTGGAGATAAATAGATGATAAACAATCTGGACATAATGATATTTCTCCAACAAAACTCAATAGCATTCACCACAAAGTAGTAATCAACACCGATGGAGTAGAGAGGATAGGTAGTATGAGTTACAACACAAGTTGCAATTGTGAGATGAGATTTGGATGAAGATGGAGATGGTGCTGGTGTTGGGGATGATGTTGATGATGATCTCGATGATGCCCGTGACGATGGTGATGACGATGGCGACGATCTCCCCTTCCGGGAGGTGATCTCCCCGGTGGAATCTGCCCACCGGAGATGGCTTTTTCTTCTCTGTAGGTTTCCGCCACGGAGCGGCGGCGGAACTCCGTAAAAACTCTCGTTTTTAGGGTTTTCGGATAACGGAGAGTATATAGGAAAAAGGGGGCAGCCGGAGGTGGGCCAGGGGCTCCAGAGGACCCCCCGACGCGGCCAAGGGGGGGGGGCGCCCCCAGGGCACCTGGGCACCCTGTGGCCCCCCTCCGGTTGCCCTTTCGCATGTCTTCGTGATTCGTCCGGAAAATATCCTCCGTCGATTTTCAGGTAATTTGGAGGTATTCTTCTTCAGCAACTCAGCGTCCACTTTTTACCGCTGAATCCTCCGTCTGCTGCTTCGGCACCGGAAAGTTGCAAACTGTGTAAAATAGGCCAAAACAACATGAGAACATCATCGTAATGTGAAATATATCAATGAATAAGGATAAATTATGATACAAAATAGTGATGCATTTTGGACGTATCAAGTACTAAACTCATCTACGTACTCAGCCACAGTACGATTTCCTTGGCGCAAGTTGCAAAACTCATGCTTCTTCATGCTCATAGCTCTAGTTAAGACCTGGGCGGTGCGAAAAGCTTGCTGAAACTGATCCCAAGTGACATTGGCTATAGGAAAAGTGGCTCTGTAATTCTCCCACCATGAGGCTGCTGGTCCATCCAATTGATGTGCGGCAAAACGCAACTTCTCAGCATCTGTGCAACCGGCGCTGGCCAACTCCCTTCCAATCTTGCATAGCGAGTCATCAGCAACTATTGGCTCAATGCTACTGGAAAACACCGGTGGTTGCAACCTTAGAAAACGGGCTAGGTTGTCCACTGGTGGTGGTGGTGGAGGGTTGTTGTTGTTGTTCTGATTGTTCTGGTTGTTCTGGACAAGAAGTTGCATCAAAGTGTTCTGCTGCTGGAACAACTGAGTGAGCTTAGGGGGAAATTGAAATTCAGGCTCACGTCTCGGAGGCATCTGATGGGTTTAGAGGGAAGAGATTAGAATAGAAATGAGGTCTAGGGGGAAATTCACTACCCATATGCACATGAGACAAACACAAACATATCACACCAATCAATTTCAAGCAAGGGCATACAAAAGATCTAACTAACGTTACAAGAGTGCTCTAAATTCTACTATATGGGGGAAAGCTACTAGTCATATGGGGGTCATCTAGAAATTTTGATCGGCGGAAGATTCCATGATATATGCTCCAGCTTCATCTTCATAGTCATCATCACTATCATCAGGGTCTGAGTCGGTGTCGTCGATGATGATGTAGTCCTCAGAACGAATCTCTTGGGGTTCTTCTTCTTCTCCTCCTGGCGCGGGATCTCCCATGAATACTCCTAGTTTCCTTGTCAGGTCGTCATTCTTCTCCACAAGTATTGTCATTTCCTCCTCGTATCTGTCACCGGTAGACTTGAGTTCCTCTTATAGCTCTAAGTTCCTGGTTAACGCCTTCTTCAAATCGATCATGCTTGCGCACGTCTGGTGCTCCTATCGACGAATGTGCTAGTTTAACTCCTGGATGAAAGCTGCAATGGACCTGTCCTTCCATGTACTGATCATGTCCCACTGCTCATCTCGGCGCCCGCATATCTGGTTGATAGTGTCCTTCAGCTCCTGCTTGTAGACTTGTCCCATACGTCCCATAGCAATGTGGGTGGCCATACTCTTGCCTAGGCTCCAGGTTGGTGCATCAAAGGAAAACTCTATGGGCTCTGTGACTGGCATGAAAGTCCTCCCGAGAATTTGAACATGAATAATCCATCGCTCCTATTCTGGTAAGGTGGCGGTGTAGGTCCCGGTGAAGCTTGGTATTCCGATGTTCAGATACCTAGTGACTTCCTTCAAGTGTTGTCCAAAAGGTGTGTCTTCATCCGGTTGAGTGAACTTGTTCCTTGGGTCCACCATCCTAAAGAGTAGAAAATGGAGAGGAGTCGGAAATAAGTAGAGAAGAGTGACCTAAGGTATATCTTAGTGGTCGTGTCCTACATTCAGCGTGTGCTCTGATACCATCTTGTAGCGACCACAATCCGAAGGGACCGAAGTCTTTGTGTTCTGTGTCATCCCTGGATCGGTAATGTTGACACACATGGTACTTGAAGGATTTATAACAGAGTGGCAATCACACACTTATTACATCGAACGTCTCAAAAGAGAACTTATTACAAAATAATATGGCATAAGGCCATCTAACTCGATAACAGCGGAAGGCTTGGAAGATAAGTGAGTCCATCAACTCCAACGGCATAGATGAGAGCATGACAAACGACCTAGTGCACCTTACTCTTCTTCTGAAAAGTTTGCAACATGACATGTTGCAGCCCGAAATGGGTCAGCACATGGAATATGCTGGCAAGATAACACAGTAGATCAAGTAACAGAATAAAGGCTAACACTACATGCATATAAGGCTGGTGGAGGCTCTAAGGTTAATGTTTTGCATAAAGCCAAATTTTCCCTACAACAAATGAATAACTTTTACTTTAACTATCATGGTAGTTGAAACATCATTGAGAAGGTTCCTCCAACTCAATCCCAATTAAAACCATCTTTATAAACCCTCAAAATTAGTTTTAGAGTGATGAGATCAACCAATAATTCAAGTACCAGATACTCAAGATGTCCATAACCGGGGACATGGCTTATCATGATTAGTTTGTACACTCTGGAGAGGTTTGCGCACTTTTCCCCACAAGACTTGATATCCTCCATTGGATTTCTCGCACTGCATGGTGTTTGAGAAACGGATGACTTAGACACTGTCTTTCCGAAGCATTTACTCTTTACCCCGGGTGGACCGGTACACCTACTTTCCCCTACATCTGCTAGTCCACCACTGAAAGAGCTCACACAACATACTCAACTATGCCAGAGCCCATAATGGCATTGTGGCTGCACACGGAAGTTTCTAGCATGAATAGTCTTATGATCCCTTTGAGCCTGGGTGGCATTCCTTAGGTAAAATCACACGGTTCCTCCGGGATTTCCTAGGATAACACTGGATTCTCCTGGTGCCCTGCAACCAATCCACCCAAATGTGTATTAAAGTAGCCACCTTAAGTTGAACCATTAGTTAACAATCTCACATCTGTCATGGATACTCTCAAACCCAATCCACGTCTACGAGCATAGCATGGCAATCTAAGCATAACGTAGAAGTAACTCCCAGGGGTTGAAAATAATGCAGGTAATAGGTTCTACCACAATCTACTTCCCAGACCCACATGTTAGGAGATCCTACTCATGCAATGTGTGAGGGTTTGATCTAATGCATAAAAACGAGGTAATAAAGGGTATGATCAAAGTGTTAATTGCCTTGCTGACGATTCGCAAAACCTAGGGACTCGTAGTAGCATGCTTCGCACTCTGAAAATTCTATCGCAAGCAAACAATAGCATACATAAGCAATCAAGCAAAGATGCATGGGTAAAACACAAATAAGAAGATCTAACCATAAAGTTCAACCGAAGAACACCGGTTTGCAAAAAGAATCAAATCAAACGGAGCAACGAAACTCAAACTACGAAAGAAACAAGATCCATTTACCAGATTGAACTAAAGTCAAATTTTATAGTACCAAAACCTTGTTCAAGTTGGTTAAACGGAAAGAGGGCTTCGAGATGAAGATCTAGGCGCTTGAATCGCCTGATTCGGACTTACGAGCGAAAAGTTAAACTAAAGCGAAGATCAAGACAGAAATCGCGATAAAAATAATCGCGAAAAAAGCCTTGAATAAGAAAAATTGACGAACAGGCTAACGAACGAACGTTTGCTGTCTGCGGCTAATGGGCGAACAATGTTCGTTAAAACGAATGTACGGACGAACGTCCGCTATTTAACCGGACCGAGAAAAACCGAAACTAAACCGAAAAAATGATATCTAGGGTTTCTAAAAAAACCGATCAGTTTCCCGGGAAAAACCGGCGGCGGCGGCTACTACCTCGGCGTCGGCGGAACTCCGGCGAGGCGACGGCGAGGTGGCGGCGGGGCGGCGGCTCGCGGCGGCGGTGCGGCGCAGGCGGGCGGCAGGCGGCAACGCGGCGTGGGCTGCAGGGGGCGGCAGGCTAGGGGTAGGGTGGTGGGGCGGGGTGGGCTCGCGGCTCGGCTCAGCGGGCTTTTAAAGGCCCCCGGGCAACAGTGTCCTAGCCGGACACGGCTCGGTAGGTCGGTGCTCTCTTATATATATATACAGTCCTGACGCGGCAAAACGGACAAAAAAAATACTAAACGGACTCGAAAAATTCCTAAATAAATTTTCACCGTCCTCTAAAAATATTTAGGACAAAGTGAATATTTTTCCCGGACCTAAATGCAAATTTGAAAAATGCGTATTTTTCCTATGCAAATAAAATTGCAAATAAATCCAAATAAAATACAAAAGTGGATTTTAATATTTTTCCTCCAATATTTCTTTTGTTTTAGAGATGTCATATTATCTCCGCTCATATATTTTATTATGAAATATTTTCGGAGAGAAAAACAATTAAAACCAAAGTGATCCTCGTCCCGATATTTGAGAAAACTCAAATATGAAAACGGAAAAATCCCCAACTCTCTCCGTTGGTCCTTGAGTTGTTTAGAATTTCGAGGATACAACATACGAATGCAAATAAAATATGATATGCAAGATGACCTATGTTTAACATTCCAAATTGAAAATTTGGGATATTACAACCTAGATCAGAAGTTCCGTCGTCGCAAGGCTCTATAGTCCACGAGATCCAATCTAGAGCCCTTTCCGGCACTCCGCCGGAGGGGAAATCATCACCGGTGGCCATCTTCATCATCTCGGTGGCCACCATGATGAGGAGGGAGTAGTCCACCCTTGGGGCAGAGGGTTTGTACCAGTAGCTATGTGTTTAATCTCTCTCTCTCTCTCGTATTCTTGAGATGCACAATCTTGGTGTATTGCGAGCTTTGTTAATATAGTCGGATCATATGCTGTTTTCCCCTCTCTTGTTGTGATGAATTGAGTTTTCCCTTTGAGATTTCTTTGGATTCAATACTTTTATGGATTTGAGAACACTTGATATATGTCTTGCAATTGAATACTCGGGGTGAGAATGGGGTATCATATTGATTCACTTGATATATGTTTTGGCACTCAACTTGCGGACTCCCGCGATGACATTGGGGTAATCTATGCATAGGGGTTGATGCACGTTCTTGTCTTTTTTTTCTCCGATAGAAATATTGGGGCACTCTTTGTAGTTATTTGTGTTCGATTGAGTATTATGAATATGATTTTTTTGGGGTGTTATTTTAGTACGAACTCTTGATAGATCGATTAGAAAGAATAACTTGTGTTATTTTAGTACGAACTCTTGATAGATCGATCGGAAAGAATATCTTGTGTCATTTTAGTACGAACTCTTGGATAGATCGATCAGAAAGAATAGCTACAAACAATTCCTTCTTATGTTCTCCGCTAGAAAGGAACTTTGGAGTGATTCGTCATTGCACGTTGAGGGTTGGTTATGTGATCCAATTATATTAGCATTGTTGAGAGATTGCACTAGCGAAAGTACGGACCCTAGGCCTCACTTTCAAGCATTGCAATACCGTTTGTGCTCACTTTTTTTTACTTGCTACCTTGTTGTTTTTATTGTTAGTATTACAAAAACCAATATCTACTATCATTACTACACTTGTATCACCATCTCTTCGCCGAACTAGTGCACATATACAATTTCCCATTGTATTTGGTGTGTTGGGGACACAAGAGACTTTTTATTATTTGGTTGCAGGGTTGTTTGAGAGAGACCATCTTATTCCTACACCTCCCACGGATTGATAAACCTTAGGTCATCCACTTGAGGGAAATTTGCTAATTTCCTACAAAACTCTGCGCTTGGAGGCCCAACATGAGTGTACAAGAACAAGTTGTGTAGTAGGCATGAAGCTCTTTTTTACCATCGTTGCCCGAGGAGGTGAGTGCTTGAAGGTATATCTTTAGATCTTACAATCGAATCTTTTAGTTTCTTGGTTTATCACTAGTTTGGTTTTGTAAAAGAAAACTAAAAATGGAATTGAGGTTGCATCATATTATTGATCATCTTCATAATATCTTTCTTGAAAATGATGGATCGGAAAATTGTGCTCAATTGTTGGAAGAAGAACTCAATAAAATGTTTGACACAAAATATTTGAATGACGAGCATGATTGCAATGTTGTTAGTATGAATTCTTTGAATATCCATGATGCTAGTGATATGCAAAGCCATAAGCTTGGGATGCTATGTTTGATGAAGATGATATTTTTAGTCCCCCAAGTTTTGATGTGCAAAATTACGATGATGGTAGCATGCCTCGTATTTATTATGATTACATTGATAAAAGTGAACTTGGAGAGGTCGTGACTTTATTTAGTGATGAATCCACTACTTTGGAGGATGTTTCCATTGACTATGATGACTAAATTGCTATCTACAATGATTATGGTGATGACATGTATGCTATATTGAATAATGATAACCATGAAACTTTTCATCATGATTTTAACTTTCAATCTCATGATAGTTATTTTGTTGAGTTACTATTCATGAGAATAAATTTGCTTATGTGGAGAGTAGCAAAATTTCTATGCTTTTGCATCATGAAAAGAATGATTTATGTGATGGCTATATTGTTGAATTCATTCATTATGCTACTTTAAATTACTATGAGATAGGAACATATGCTTGTAGGTATTGCAATAGTATCAAGTTTCCTCTCTATGTGTTCAAAGTTTTGAAGTTTTGCTTGTTTTGACTTCCTATGCTAGTTGATTCTTGATCCCTTAAATAGTTTGCTCACAAAATCCATATGCATAGGAAGTGGGTTAGTCTTGAATGTGCTTGCCATGTGCTTCATGATGCTCACTTTATGTTTCAATTCTTATATTTTATGTGAGCATCATTGTAATCATCATGCCTAGCTAAAAGGCATTAAATAAAAGCGCTTGTTGGGAGACAATCCAACACTTATACCTACTGTTTTTTGTGTGTTCACATGGTTAAGCTACTATAGTAATCATGTTTTATATGTTTTGTTTCAATAAAGTGCTAAGCAAAGCCTTAGGATCATGTTGGGTGATAGTAGATTTGATCTTGCTGAAAAACAGAAACTTCTGCGCTCACGAAATAAAATCTCTTTTTTTTTACAGAAGAGTGTTTTTGAGTTGATTCTTTTTGCAGAAGGTCAATATACAAATTGTTCACGTGTTCCTATTTTTCAGAATTTTTAGAGTTGCAGAAGTATGGTGAATGTTCAGATCATTACAGGCTGTTCTGTTTTTGACAGATTCTGTTTCAATGCATAGTTTGCTTGTTTTCTAGTTTCTATGGCTTATATTGATAAATTTAAATTGTCGAAATGATATGCTACAGTAGGAATTGTCTGAGAACAATTATGAATCTTATCTTTGACAATAACCAAAATGAATGATTTGTTTTATCATACTAACGCTTCTCACAAAGTTTTGTTAAGTTTTGTGTGTTTGAAGTTTTCAAGTATTGGGTGAGATGTCGATATGAGGAGAATAAGTAGTGACAAGACCCTAAGCTTGGGGATGCCCAAGGCAACCCAAGGTAATATTCAAGGAAGATCCAAGCAACTAAGCTTGGGGATGCCTCGGAAGGCATCCCCTCTTTCGTCTACAACATTATCGGTAACCTCACATGAAGCTATATTTTTATTTGTCACATGATATGTGTTTTGCTTGGAGCATCATTTTAGTTTTATTTGGATTTTCTTGCTGGTATTTAGAATAATGTCTTGCATCTTTTATTTCAATATAAGTGTCAAGGATAGCCTTTACCATGCTTATTTTGCAAGTCTATATGTTGCTGATTGAAAACAGAAAGTTTTCTATCATTGTATGAATTCTTCTGGACAGTAAGAACATGATAAATTCTTGAAATTTTTACAAAGTTAGCATGATTAAGTTTTCTGTACCTTGGTAATTTTTCAGAATTTTTAGAGCTAGGCAAGTATGAGAACAATTCCACTCTTTACAGACTGTACTGTTTTGACAGATTGCTATTATGTTTGCATTGTTTGCATATGTTTGCGTGTTTAATGAATCTATTTGAGGATAGGAGTATTAAATATGCAGAGGCATTTAGTATGCAATGTTGAATAATAATTTTAGTTATTTGCTACAGTAGAGGATGATAAGGTTTTGCATTGATTTATACTAACTTATCTCATGAGTTCTTGTTGAGTTTTGTGTGGATGAAGCTTTTGAGATTTAGGGAAACCGTGATATGAGAAGAATTAAGGGGACACAAAAGCTTAAGATTGGGGATGACCAAGGGACCCCAATATAATATTTCAAGAAGTCTCAAGCATCTGAGCTTGGAGATGCCCCAATAGGCATCCCACCTTTCTTCATCAACAATTATCGGTTAGTATCGGTTGATCGTAAGTTTTTACTTCTTCACATGAGATGTGTTATTCTTGAAATATCATTTTATTTTGTTTTCTTGCTGTTTTAATAAAATACTTAGATCTGAAAGTTTTTAAATAAAATAGATTCCTCAAATAGTTGCGAGGGAGGCTAGATAAGCGGCATTCAGATCCCGTCAACGAAGCTCTTTTCTGGCACCGTTGCTCTAGTGCTTCACTTATATCTTTTTGAGCATGGTGTGCTTTAGTATTTTTAAAGAAATTATCTCTTGCTTCACTTAGATTAATTTGAGAGAAATAAATATTATGCTCATGTTCTTCACTTATATTTGTTCGAGCTTCTCAAAAGCAACACATGAAAATTAGTTCCAAAGTGATGGATATCCAAGAAGGATATAATAACAACTTATATGAGGATCATTGGACAAAATAAACTTGATTCCTTGTAATAGTTTTGAGACATGATGATGTGATATGTGAGTCATGTTGATGAGTAATTGTGCTTTAGTAAGATATTGGTGTTAAGGTTTGTGATTCCGAAGCATGCACATATAGTCTCTCGTTATGCCGGGAAGTTGGAGCACAATTTCTCCTTGATTGTCTATCTTTGTGTGAAGGTCGGGGGCGCGCGATGGTGAACTCCTACCAACCTCCCCCCTAGGAGCATGCAAAGTATTAATTTGCTTCGAGGGCTAATAAACTTTTACAATAAGTATGTGAGTTCTTTATGACTAATGTGAGTCCATGGATTATACGTACTCTCACCCTTTCATAATTGCTAGCCTCTCTTGTACCGCGCAATTTTCGTCGGTGCATAAACTTTATTAAACCTTCCTCAAAGCAGCCACCATACCTACCTATTATGGCATTTCCATAGCCATTCCGAGATATATTGCCATGCACTTCCATCATATAGTTGACTTGAGCCTTCATTTTTCATCATATAGAGTCATACTATGTTATAGGTATCGAGTTGTAAATTTTATTTCTTTTGAGTTATAAGTAAATAGAAGTGTGATGATCATCATTATCCATTATTAGAGCATGTCCCAATGATGATCGGATGATGGAGACCATGATTCCCCCGCAAGTCGGGATGAGACTCCGGACCATAAGAAAAAAAAGAGAAAAAACAAGAAAAGAAAGAAGAAAAAAACGATGGATGAAAAAAAGAGAAGGGGCATGCAAATACCACACTTGTGCTTCAATGTAGCACCATGTTTTTCATATAGAGAGTCTCCTATGTTGTCACATTCATATACTAGTTGGAATTTTCTATAGTAGAGTTTGATGCATACCCACTTAGTTTCATATTGAGCTTTCCATACACTTATAGCTCTTAGTGCATCCGTTTTGTGCCCACCTCGGTGGCCTCCCGCACCCCCTCTTTACCTTGTAAATTCACAAATATTCCAAAAAGCCTCGGGGTAGACCTAGATCAGAAGTTCTGCCGGCGCAAGGCTCTGTAGTCCACGAGATCCAAACTACAGCCCTTTCTGGCACTCCGCCAGAGGGGGAAATCATCACCGCTGGCCATCTTCATCATCCCGGCGGCCACCATGATGAGGAGGGAGTAGTCCACCGTCGGGGCTGAGGGTTTGTACCAGTAGCTATGCGTTTAATCTCTCTCTCTCTCTCTCTCTCTCATGTTCTTGAGATGCACAATCTTGATGTATCATGGGCTTTGTTAATATAGTAGGATCATATGGTGTTTTCCCCTCTATTGTTGTGATGAATTGAGTTTTCCCTTTGAGATTTCTTTGGATTGAATACTTTTATGCATTTGAGAACACTTGATATATGTCTTGCAATTGAATACTCGTGGCGACAATGGGGTATCATATTGATTCACTTGATATATGTTTTGGCACTCAACTTGCGGATTCCCGCGGTGACATTGGGGTAATCTATCCATAGGGGTTGATGCATGTTCTTGTCTTTGTTTCTCCGGTAGAAATATTGGGGCACTCTTTTTAGTTCTTTGTGTTGGATTGAGTATTATGAATATGAATTTGTTTTGGTATAATTTTAGTACGAACTCTTCATAGATCAATCGGAAAGAATAACTTGTGTTATTTTAGTACGAACTCTTGATAGATCGATCGGAAAGAAGAACTTGTGTTATTTTAGTACGAACTCTTGGATAGATCGATTGGAAAGAATAGCTATAAATAATTTCTTCTTATGTTCTCCGCTAGATAGGAATTTTGGACTGATTCTTCATCGCACGTTGAGGGATGGTTATGTGATCCAATTATATTAGCATTGTTGAGAGATTGCACTAGCGAAAGTACGGACACTAGGTCTCATTTTGAAGCATTGTAATACTGCTTGTGCTCACTTTTGTTACTTGCCACCTTGCTGTTTTTTATTGTTACTATTACAAAAACCAATATCTACTATCATTACTACGCTTGTATCACCATCTCTTCACTGAACTAGTCCACCTATACAATTTCCCATTGTATTTGGTGTGTTGGGGACACAAGAGACTTTTTATTATTTGGTTGCAGGGATGTTTGAGAGAGACCATCTTCATCCTACATCTCCCATGGATTGATAAACCTTAGGTCATCCACTTGAGGGAAATTTGCTACTGTCCTACAAAATTCTATGCTTGGAGGCCCAACACGAGTCTACAAGAACAAGTTGTGTAGTAGACATCAGACCCCGCCATCACCATCGCCCATCTCTCTGTCAAACTCACGCAATCTATCCCACCTCCTCTCGTTCAAGGCAACACACGTACCCAAATTTGTGGCAGTTGCTCTTGATCTCCTACTCTGTGCACTAGGGTAGTCACGCAGGGCGGCGTTGTGACACCCCGAGACCGGTGCGCTAGGTGTCAGTCAGTTATTCGTTGCCGTTGCCATGTCATCTGCTTGCATGTTGCATTTTGCCATGTCATCATGTGTGTTGCATCATCATGTTTTCGAAACTTGCATCCGCCCGAGTCCCCTCGTCCTTTCCGTTGTCCGTTCTGAGCCCAGACACACTTGCACGCGCCCGCGGCATCTCCGAATATTTATTTTATGAGTGGCCGAAAAATGTTCTCGGAATGGGTTGAAACTTGGCATGTGGTCTTATTATGGCATAGGTAGACCGCCTGTCAAGTTTCGTCGCATTCGGAGTTCGTTTGATAGTCCAACGGTTAACCGCGTTAACCGCCGGAAGCCTCTTGTCTTTTGGCCCAGCACCCTTTCACACAGCCCACCAAGCCCATCCTAACCCCCTCCATGCTCTTGGCTGTTCGATCACGATCGCGTGGTCGCGAACGGCTCCTTATTTGGACACTCCTAGCTCCCTCTAGCTATAAATAGGTGCCTCCCTCTCCATTTTCGCGGATGAACCCTAGCCCCGCTCCTCTAGCGCCGCCGGACATGTCCATCCACGCCGGACATGTCTGCCGGACACCTCACTCCGCCCAATCCGGTGCTCCCACGTCATCCCCGCAGCCTCCCGAGTCACTCCCGCACCTTCACGTGGCCTCTCCAGCCTCCCCCGCCGCCGCGGCCCGCGGAGCCCATCTGGGGCCCGCGCAGGCCCGAGTCGCCGCCGTCGTGCTAGGCAAGCGTGTCCGAAGCCAGCGCCCAGCCACTGTCCCGCTCGCCTCCGGCCGGCGAGCCGCCGCCCGCTGGAGCTGGCCGCCGCCGCCTCGACTCCACGCTGCCGAAGATTGCCGCCGCCCTGGAGCTCCAATGCCGCCGCCGCAGGGGATCTGCCCGAGCCTGATCCGGCAGGGAGCCACCGGATCCGGCCGGCCGCGACCTCCCCGGCCCTCCCCATCGCCGTTGCCGGCCATGGCCGCCGCCGCCGCAACATCGTCCCGTCGAGAGCAGGGCAGCGGCCACCCTGGCTGGCCTCGACCGCGTGGGCCTCCTCGCCCCGCCGGCCCGGTCCAGCCACCAGGCCACCCAGGCCTGCTCCGGCCTCGTGGGCCCCGCGGCCCAGCTCCCCTCCCTCAGGCCCGCGCCAGCCGGCCCATCTGCCCTTCGGCATGCCTCCTCTTCCGTGGGCCTCGGCCCGCGAGGTGAGCGCCCCACCTATCCATCGCCCGTGTGCATTATAGTTATTTTGCGCTCAGTTTTCGGTCCAGATTTTGTCTAAGTCCTAGAAATTGCATATTTTGTTGCTATGTTCATGTGCCTGTAACTTGAGGTGTGTATGTCCAAATTTAGTGAACGATATGTCAAAATGATCGTGGTGATACGCTCTAAACTTTGTTCCATTGTGCCATGCTTGTCTGACTTCATCTAGATGCCCTAATCATCGTGACAGGAGTGCTACTTGTTATAAACTGCTGTTACTTGTTATTTTGTTGCCATGTTTGAGATGTGATAACTTGGTGCATGTTTATTCAAATGGAATATATGATATGTCAAAATGTTCATTGTGAAGTGTACTACATGATGGTTGCTGTAGCATGCTTGTTTGAGTTCATATTGCCATGTTAATCTCTGTTGCAAAAGTGCATTTGGCTGTTAAGTGCTGAAACTTGTTATGAGATGTTGATTTCACTTGGTCATTGCTATTGATGTGTTTGTCTTCATGCCACATGTCTAGATGTTTTAGAAGCACAATCATTTGGTCGTTGATGTGGTGCAATCATCTTTCCATGATATGCCTTGAGGTGACTTAAACATGCTTGTAAACATGCCATGTTGTTGTAACTATTTTATACTTAGTGAAAAAACTGCTAAGTCTGGAATCTGTTATAACCTGATGCTATGTTTGCTTGATGCCCAAGTCAAATCCATGCTTGTTTTGGAGTGGCCAATGATCATGTCTTGTTGTCCATGTTATTGTCTATCCATTCATGCCCTTACTTGCTCATATGACCTGCTACAGCTTATTTATTTCTTGCTCCCAAGTTGCTATAAATTATACCTGTCAGGATTTTATCAGCATGTTCAATTTGGTGAAGCTTGTTGCTATTGATCCATGGCTCCTATGGAGTTTCTCCAATGGAGTTGTTTGCTGTAGGATATGTCTACTACATGTCCATGCTCTTTATATGCTTAGTTGAGTTGATATGCATGTTGTTTTGTGCCTCCGAAGGCAGCATCGTGATGATGTTTTTGCCTTCCCAGATTTTGGCTAAGTCTGGATAATTTTATTGCAACTTGCCATGTTTGTTTAAATGTGTTCCAGCAAGCTTTTGGGTGTGTTCTAAGTTCATGATTGTTAAGGATGATGTCTACTTCACATACATGCTTCTTGTTAACATGTTTGAGTGCTGTAGCATATATATACCTTGCTCCAAAGTTGCTATGTGGCTGTTAATTTCAGCTTGTTGTTATATCTTGTTTCATGTGTATCTTTTAGCCCGTTGGTCCGTTTTGAGTGTGCCCTATATGAAACTTGTGTGATTTTGCATGTAGAATCATAATATCATGTTGTTTTGAGTTTGCGTGATGTTTGGGTGCATCTTGCACCGTTGACTTGTTTGTCTTGTTTTGCTCATATCTTCCAGGCTGTAGATCCGAATTAAATGAACTTTATATGAAACTTGACTAGATTTTCGGGTAGATCATCTTGGTGCATGTTAACCTGCTGTTTAACAACTTTAACATAAGGTTTGTTCAGATCTGGACTAATTTCAAACTATGCATATGAGGACTTACCGGATTTGTTATATGTAGTTTCCGGCCTCATTTAAACTTGTTGACTTGTGTTGTTTTTGAGTGCTTCATACCTTGCCATGTTTTGCATCATATATAGACTTATCTTGCATCATACTTGGTTGAGCATATTGTCATGTTCTTGTGTTGTGTGTTTACCGTATGGCTTGCTTCTTCTCGTTAGTGCTTGTTCTGTTGCGATCGTGAGGATTCGTTCATCTACACGTGGTTCGTCTTCAAGGCTTCTTCTTCGTCTTCTTCATGGATCCGTTCTTCTTCCTTGCGGGATCTCAGGCAAGATGACCATACCCTTGGATACCTTTACTATCATTTCCATGCTTAGTTGTCTCGATGCTATCGTTACATGTCGCGCTACCCATCATTATTGTCAGCCTCTCCTTGTTGCCATGAACCTCTAACCTTTGACACCTTTCTAGCAAACCGTTGTTTGGCTATGTTACCCGCTTGCTCGGACCCTCTTATAGCGTTATTAGTTGCAGGTGAAGATGAAGATCGTTCCATGTTGGAACTTGTTGTTGGAATATCGCAATATATCTTATATATATTAACACACCTATATACCGGGCATGGGTGGAAGGCTTGGCCTTTTGCTCGGTGTTTTGTTCCACTCATGCCACCTTAGGAGCTGATAAACCGGCATTATGTTCCTTGAATTTGCGTTCCTTACACGGTTGGGTATATGGGGACCCCTTGACACTTCGTCTTTGAATAAAACTCCTCCAGCAAGGCCCAACATTGGTTTTAATTTGCCTCATAATAACAACTTAATTAAATTTGCATAGGGGGTCGCATCCCCGAGTATTTTTCTACATAGTTGGTCCCAAACGGGGAGCCTGCGGGGCCACCTCGTGGAAACTCGAGGTCTGGTTTTACCTGTAGCATTACCCATCCGGACGTGTCCCGAGACGAGATACGCGCGGCTACTATTAGGGTGTCGGTACGCCGGGAGGTCTTGCTGGACTTGTTTTACCATTGTCGAAATGTCTTGTGCACCGGGATTCCGAGCCTGATCGAACTGTCCCTAAGATAAGGGGTGATAATTGTTGGAAATATGCCCTAGAGGCAATAATAAAAGAGTTATTATTATATTTCCTTGTTCATGATAATCGTTTATTATCCATGCTATAACTGTATTGATTGGAAACTCAGATACACGTGTGGATGAATAGACAGATTTTGTGTCCCTAGTGAGCCTCTACAGGACTAGCTCGTTGATCAAAGATGACCGCGGTTTCCAGGTCATAGACATGAGTTGTCATTTGATAACGGGATCACATCATTAGGAGAATGATGTGATGGACGAGACCCAAACGTTAACATAGCTTTTGATCGTGTCAGTTATCGCTATAGTTTTTTCTGCATGTCAAGTATAAGTTCCTATGACCATGAGATCATGTAACTCACTGACACCGTAGGAGTGCTTTGTGTGTACCAAACGTCACAACATAACTGGGTGACTATAAAGGTGCTCTACAGGTATCTCCGAGGGTGTCTGTTGAGTTGACATGGATCAAGACTGGGATTTGTCACTCCGTGTGACGGAGAGGTATCTCCGGGCCCACTCGGTAATGCGTCATCTCAATGAGCTCAAAAGTGACTAAGTAGTTGGTCACGGGATTATGTATTACGGTAACGAGTAAAGAGACTTGCCGGTAACGAGATTGAACTAGGTATAGAGATACCGACGATCGAATCTCGGGCAAGTAACATACCGACGAGACAAAGGGAACTGTATACGGGATTGCCTGAATCCTTGACATCGTGGTTCATCCGATGAGATCATCGAGAAACATGTAGGAACCAATATGGGTATCCAGATCCCGCTATTGGTTATTGACCTGGGAGTGTCTCGGTCATGTCTACATGGTTTCCGAACCCGCAGGGTCTACACACTTAACGTTCGGTGATGCTAGGGTTGTTAGTGAGAAAAGTATATGGTTACCGAAGGTTGTTCGGAGTCCCGGATGAGATCCCGGACATGACGAGGGTCTCCGGAATGGTCCGGAGACGAAGATTGATATATAGGATGAAAGGTTTCGGAGTACCGGAAGTGTTCCGGGGAGCATCGGGAAATCGGCGGAGTACCGGAAGGGGTTTCGGAGGGTCCGGAAGTGGTTCTGGGCCTAGTGGGCCACAAGGGGGAACACCACAGCCCTCAGGGGGCTGTGCGCCCCCCCTGGGCCCTCTCCTCATGCGGCTAAGGGGGTGGGACCCCCTAGGGCTGGCCGCACCCCTTGGCCTTGGGGGGCAAGGCACCTAGGGGGGGAAACCCTAGGGCCTGGCCGCGCCCCCCTGCCCTGGCCGCCGCCCCCTCCCCTTGCCCTGGCCGCCGGCCCCTAGGGCGCCCTCACCTCTCCACCCCCCCTATATATAGTGGGGCAAAGGGAGGGCAGCCAACACAGTTTGTGCCTCGGTGCTGCCCTCCCTCTCCCGTTACATCTTCTTCTCCCGCGGTGCTTAGGCGAAGCCCTGCTGGAGTTCTTCTCCACCATCACCACCACGCCGTCGTGCTGCCGGTTCTCCATCAACCTCTCCTCCACCCCTTGCTGGATCAAGAAGGAGGAGACGTCCCCGAGCCGTACGTGTGAAGAACGCGGAGGCACCGTTGCTTCGGTGCTAGGTCTTCGGCGATCTGAATCGCGACGAGTACGACTCCATCATCCGCGTTCATAACGCTTCCGCTTAGCGATCTACAAGGGTACGTAGATCACACTCCTTCCTCGTAGTTGCATCTACTAGATTGATCTTGGTGAACGGTAGGAAAAATTTTTGTTTCCCATGCAACGTTCCCCAACAGTGGTATCAGAGCCAGGTTCTTGCGTAGATGCTTTCTCGAGTAGAACACAAAGAAGTTTGTGGCGTTGATGTTTAAATTGCTGCCCTCCTTAGTCTTTCTTGATTCAGCGGTATTATAGGATGAAGCGGCCCGGACCAACTTTACATGTCCACGTACATGAGACCGGTTCCATCGACAGACATGTGACTTTTGTTGCATAAGATGGCTGGCGGGTGTCTGTCTCTCCTATCTTAGTTGAATCGGAATAGAACAAGGCGGTCATTGTAGAAGGTTAAATAGCAACTTGAATATCACCGTTGTGGTTTTGCGTAGGTAAGAAACGTTCTTGCTAGATACCCATAGCAGCCACGTAAAACATGCAACAACAAATTAGAGGACGTCTAACTTGTTTTTGCAGGGTATGCATGTGATATGATATGGCCAATGACATGATGAATTATATTTGATGTATGAGATGATCATGTTGTAATAGTTAATATCGACTTGCATGTCGATGCATACGGCAACCGGCAGGAGCCATAGGGTTGTCTTTAATTTTTGTATGACCTGCGTGTCAATCTTTAAGCGCTTTGTAATGCTTTACTTTATCGCTAAACGGTAGCAATAGTAGTAAGAGCATGGTGGGCGCCGACAACCCCGATGGCGACACGATGATGGAGATCATGGTGTGGCGCCGGTGACGATGGAGATCATGCCGGTGCTTTGGAGATGGAGATCAAAAGCACGAGTTGATGGCCATATCATGTCACTTATGATTTGCATGTGATGTTAATCCTTTTATGCATCTTATTTTGCTTAGGACGACGGTAGCATTATAAGATGATCCTTCACTAAAATTTCAAGATAAAATTGTGTTCCCCCCGAGTGTGCGCCGTTGCGAAGGTTCGTCGTTTCGAAGCACCACGTGATGATCGGGTGTGATAGACTCTACGTTCGCATACAACGGGTGCAAGCCAGTTTTGCACATGCAGAACACTCGGGTTAGACTTGACGAGCCTAGCATGTACAGACATGGCCTCGGAACACGGAGGACCGAAAGGTCGAGCATGAGTCATATAGTAGATATGATCAACATGTTCATGTTCACCATTGACACCACCTCATCTCACGTGATGATCGGACTTGGGTTGGTGAATTTGGATCATGTCACGCTCGAATGACCGGAGGGATGTCAATTTGAGTGGGAGTTATAATTAATTTGATTAGGTAATAACTCACTTATCATGAACAATAGTCTAAAATGTCTTTGCAAATTTTGGTTGTAGATGGCTCGCGCAGTAGCTCCCCTGAATTTTAATGCGTTCCTAGAGAAAGCTAAACTGAAAGATGACGGGAGCAACTTTGTGGACTGGCTCCGCAATCTGAGGATCATCCTCACAGCTGCCCAAAAGGTTTATGTCCTAAATGCACCGCTAGGTCAACCCCCCGCTCCAGGAGCCTCTGCGGACGATATGAACGTCTGGCAGACGCGTTCGGATGACTATTCGATAGTACAGTGTGCCATGTTGTACGGCTTGGAAGGAGGACTTCAAAGGCGTTTTGAACGTCATGGTGCATATGAGATGTACACGGAGTTGAAGTTCATCTTTGAGAAGAATGCTAAGATCGAGAGGTATGAGACCACCGATAAATTCTTCGCTTGCAAGATGGAGGAGAATTCGTCTGTCAGTGAGCACTTGCTGAAGATGTCTGGGTACTATACCCGCATAGCTGATCTGGGACTTGTGTTCCCTTATGAGGCTATCATTGACAGAATTCTCCAGTCACTCCCTCCAAGCTACAAGAGCTTCGTGCAGCAGTATAACATGCAAGGGATGAACAAGACCATCGCCGAGCTATTTTCGATGCTGAAAGTCGCTGAGGCAGACATCCAGAAGGAGTATCAAGTGTTGATGGTCAATAAGACCACCAGTTTCAAGAAGAATGGCAAGGGCAAGAAGGGTAACTCTAAGAAGGGTGGCAAAGCAGTTGCTAATCCAGTGAAGAAACCCAAGGCTGGGCCCAAGCCAGAGACTGAGTGTTTCTATTGCAAGGGGAATGGCCACTGGAAGCGGAACTGCCCCAAGTATCTGGCGGACAAGAAGGGGGCCAACAACAACAAAGGTATATGTGATATACATGTTATTGATGTGTACCTTACCAACTCTCGTTGTAGTGCCTGGGTATTTGATACCGGTTCTGTTGCTCACATTTGCAACTCTAAACAGGAACTGCGGAATAAACGGAGGCTGGCGAAGGACGAAGTGACGATGCGCGTGGGAAACGGTTCCAAGGTTGATGTGATCGCCGTCGGCACGCTCGCTCTTCGATTACCATCGGGATTAGTTATGAACCTGAATAATTGTTATTTAGTGCCTGCGTTAAGCATGAACATTATATCTGGATCTTGTTTATTGCGAGACGGTTACTCATTTAAGTCAGAGAATAATGGTTGTTCTATTTATATGAGTAATATCTTTTATGGTCATGCACCCGAAGTTAGGGGTTTATTCTTATTGAATCTCGATAGTGATGATACACATGTTCATAACATTGATGCCAAAAGATGTAGAGTAGATAATGATAATACCACTTTCTTGTGGCACTGCCGTCTCGGTCATATCGGCGTTAAACGCATGAGGAAGCTCCATGCTGATGGACTTTTGGAGTCTCTTGATTTTGAATCACTTGACACGTGCGAGCCGTGCCTCATGGGCAAGATGACAAGGACCCCGTTTTCAGGGACAATGGAACGGGCAAGTGACTTATTGGAAATCATACATACTGATGTGTGCGGTCCGATGAGTGTAACGGCGCGCGGTGGATATCGTTATTTTCTCACCTTCACTGACGACTTAAGTAGATATGGGTATATTTACTTAATGAAGCATAAGTCTGAAACTTTTGAAAAGTTCAAGCAATTTCAGAGTGAAGTAGAAAATCATCGTAACAAGAAGATCAAGTTCCTACGATCTGATCGAGGGGGAGAATATCTGAGTTATGAGTTTGGTGATCACTTAAGAAAATGTGGAATTGTTTCACAGTTGACGCCACCTGGAACACCACAGCGTAATGGTGTGTCCGAACGTCGTAATCGAACCCTATTGGATATGGTGCGTTCTATGATGTCTCTTGCCGATTTGCCACTATCGTTTTGGGGATATGCGTTAGAGACAGCTGCATTCACTTTAAATAGGGCTCCATCTAAGTCCGTTGAGACAACACCGTATGAACTGTGGTTTGGTAAGAAACCTAAGTTGTCTTTTCTCAAGGTTTGGGGTTGCGATGCTTATGTCAAAAGGCTTCAGCCAGAAAAGCTCGAACCCAAAGCGGACAAATGTGTCTTCATAGGATACCCAAAAGAAATAGTTGGGTACACCTTCTATCTCAGATCCGAGGGCAAAGTGTTTGTCGCTAAGAACGGGTCCTTTCTCGAGAAAGAGTTTCTCTCGAAAGAATTGAGTGGGAGGAAGGTAGAACTTGATGAGGTTATTGAACCTCTGCTTCAACCAGAAAGTAGCGCAGCACAGAAAGATGTTTTTGTGGAGCCTGCAGAGGTTGAAGAGGAAGCCAATGATGATGATCAAGAAGCTACTGATCAAGTTACTACCGAACCTCGTAGGTCGACAAGGGTACGCACTGCACCTGAGTGGTATGGTTACCCTGTCTTGGAGGTCATGTTGTTAGACAACGGTGAACCTACGAGCTATGGAGAAGCGATGGTGGGCCCAGATTCCGACAAATGGTTAGAGGCCATGAAATCCGAGATGGGATCCATGTATGAAAACAAAGTATGGACTTTGGAAGTATTACCTGAAGGGCGGAAGGCCATTCAGAATAAATGGATTTTTAAGAGGAAGACGGACGCTGACGGTAATGTCACCGTGTATAAAGCTCGACTTGTGGCAAAGGGTTTTTCACAAGTTCAAGGGATTGACTACGATGAGACTTTCTCACCCGTAGCGATGCTTAAATCCGTCCGAATCATGTTAGCAATAGCTGCATATTTCGATTATGAAATTTGGCAGATGGATGTCAAAACAGCGTTCCTTAACGGTTTTCTTAAGGAAGAGTTGTATATGATGCAACCAGAAGGTTTTGTCGATCCAGAGAATGCTGACAAAGTATGCAGGCTTCAGCGTTCCATTTATGGGCTGGTGCAAGCATCTCGGAGTTGGAATCTTCGCTTTGATGAGGTGATCAAAGCGTTTGGGTTTATACAAGTTTACAATAAAGCTTGTATTTACAAGAAAGTGAGTGGGAGCTCTATAGCGTTTCTAATATTATATGTGGATGACATATTGCTGATTGGAAACAATATAGAATTTTTGGATAGCGTGAAGGGGTATTTGAACAAGAGTTTTTCGATGAAGGATCTCGGTGAAGCTGTTTTCATATTGGGCATCAAGATCTATAGAGATAGATCAAGACGCTTGATAGGACTTTCACAAAGCACATACCTTGATAAAGTTTTGAAGAAGTTCAAAATGGATCAATCCAAGAAGGGGTTCTTGCCGGTATTGCAAGGTACAAAGTTGAGTAAGACTCAGTGCCCAGTGACTGCGGAAGATAGAGAAAAGATGAGTGTCGTCCCCTATGCTTCAGCCATAGGCTCTATCATGTATGCAATGCTGTGCACGAGACCAGATGTCAGCCTTGCCATAAGTATGGCCGGAAGGTTTCAGAGTAATCCTGGTATGGATCACTGGACAGCGGTCAAGAATATCCTAAAGTACCTGAAAAGGACTAAGGATATGTTTCTCATTTATGGAGGTGATCAAGAGCTCGTCGTAAAGGGTTACGTCGATGCAAGCTTTGACACTGATCCGGATGACTCTAAGTCTCAAACCGGATACGTATATATTCTCAACGGGGGAGCGGTAAGCTGGTGCAGTTCCAAGCAGAGCGTGGTAGCTGATTCTACATGTGAAGCGGAGTATATAGCTGCCTCGGAGGCGGCAAAGGAAGGTGTCTGGATGAAGGAGTTCATGACAAATCTTGGAGTTGTGCCTAGTGCACTAAACCCAATGACTCTGTTCTGTGACAACACTGGTGCCATTGCTCTAGCCAAGGAACCAAGGTTTCACAAGAGGACCAGACACATAAAGCGACGCTTCAATTCCATCCGCGATTCGGTCAAGGAGGAGGACATAAACATTTGCAAAGTACACACGGATTTGAATGTTGCAGATCCGTTGACTAAGCCTCTTCCACGGGCTAAGCACGATCAACACCAAGACTCTATGGGTGTTAGATTCATTACCTTGTAATGCTAGATTATTGACTCTAGTGCAAGTGGGAGACTGTTGGAAATATGCCCTAGAGGCAATAATAAAAGAGTTATTATTATATTTCCTTGTTCATGATAATCGTTTATTATCCATGCTATAATTGTATTGATTGGAAACTCAAATACGTGTGTGGATGAATAGACAGACTTTGTGTCCCTAGTGAGCCTCTACAGGACTAGCTCGTTGATCAAAGATGACCGCGGTTTCCAGGTCATAGACATGAGTTGTCATTTGATAACGGGATCACATCATTAGGAGAATGATGTGATGGACGAGACCCAAACGTTAAACATAGCTTTTGATCGTGTCAGTTATCGCTATAGTTTTCTGCATGTCAAGTATAAGTTCCTATGACCATGAGATCATGTAACTCACTGACACCGTAGGAGTGCTTTGTGTGTGCCAAACGTCACAACGTAACTGGGTGACTATAAAGGTACTCTACAGGTATCTCCGAGGGTGTCTGTTGAGTTGACATGGATCGAGACTGGGATTTGTCACTTCGTGTGACGGAGAGGTATCTCCGGGCCCACTCGGTAATACGTCATCTCAATGAGCTCAAAGTGACTAAGTAGTTGGTCACGGGATTATGTATTACGGTAACGAGTAAAGAGACTTGCCGGTAACGAGATTGAACTAGGTATAGAGATACCGACGATCGAATCTCGGGCAAGTAACATACCGACGAGACAAAGGGAACTGTATACGGGATTGCATGAATCCTTGACATCGTGGTTCATCCGATGAGATCATCGAGAAACATGTAGGAACCAATATGGGTATCCAGATCCCGCTATTGGTTATTGACCTGGGAGTGTCTCGGTCATGTCTACATGGTTTCCGAACCCGCAGGGTCTACACACTTAACGTTCGGTGACGCTAGGGTTGTTAGTGAGAAAAGTGTATGGTTACCGAAGGTTGTTCGGAGTCCCGGATGAGATCCCGGACATGACGAGGGTCTCCGGAATGGTCCGGAGACGAAGATTGATATATAGGATGAAAGGTTTCGGAGTACCGGAAGTGTTCCGGGGAGCATCGGGAAATCGGCGGAGTACCGGAAGGGGTTTCGGGGGGTCCGGAAGTGGTTCTGGGCCTAGTGGGCCACAAGGGGGAACACCACAGCCCTCAGGGGGCTGTGTGCCCCCCCTGGGCCCTCTCCTCATGCGGCTAAGGGGGTGGGACCCCCTAGGGCTGGCCGCACCCCTTGGCCTTGGGGGGCAAGGCACCTAGGGGGGGAAACCCTAGGGCCTGGCCGCCCCCCCCCTGCCCTGGCCGCCGCCCCCTCCCCTTGCCCTGGCCGCCGGCCCCTAGGGGGAAACCCTAGGGCGCCCTCACCTCTCCACCCCCCCTATATATAGTGGGGCAAAGGGAGGGCAGCCAAGACAGTTTGTGCCTCGGTGCTGCCCTCCCTCTCCCGTTACATCTTCTTCTCCCGCGGTGCTTAGGCGAAGCCCTGCTGGAGTTCTTCTCCACCATCACCACCACGCCGTCGTGCTGCCGGTTCTCCATCAACCTCTCCTCCACCCCTTGCTGGATCAAGAAGGAGGAGACGTCCCCGAGCCGTACGTGTGAAGAACGCGGAGGCACCGTTGCTTCGGTGCTAGGTCTTCGGCGATCTGAATCGCGACGAGTACGACTCCATCATCCGCGTTCATAACGCTTCCGCTTAGCGATCTACAAGGGTACGTAGATCACACTCTCCCCTCGTAGTTGCATCTACTAGATTGATCTTGGTGAACGGTAGGAAAATTTTTGTTTCCCATGCAACGTTCCCCAACAATAATATTATTATTACTTCTGCTGATTGTGAGAGCTTGTGATGGGCTAAGTTGGGACACCCCTGCAGGGTTATGATCTTTCGAAAGCCGTGCCCGCGGTCATGTGGCAGATTGGAATTTGTTAATGTCCGGTTGTAGAAAACTTGACAGAGGATCCGAAGTAAAACACACAACTGAGTGAGTAACCGTGACTGTCTCTTTTCACTTTGAGAAGAGAACACGGTGGGGTTATGTTTGACTCGTAGGTAGTTCAGGATCTTTAGCGATCACTACTAGTTTGCGACCGTTTGCGTTGATGCTCATCTTATTCTTGTACTCGTAAGTTAGCCACCATATTTTTGCTTAGCCGCTGCTGCAACCTCACCACTTTACCTCTTCCTACCCATTAAGCTTTGATAGTCTTGTTACCCATGGTTATGGGATTGCTGAGTCCTCGTGGCTCACAGATACTACAACAACAGTTGCAGGTGCAGGTTTCCGATGACTTGACGTGAGAGCGATGTTCTTTTGTTGGAGTTCTTTCTTCTTCTTCTTCTTCTTCTTCTTCTTCTTGAGTCTTGGTTTAGGTTCCTGGTCGGCAGCCTGGGATAGTAGATGGATGTCTTTGTGCTTTTCATGTTTGCATCCGTAGTCGGATGCCTTGTATTGATGATGTTGTATTCATGTGACTTGTATGTATTGTTGTATCCCCCATGTATGTACGTAATGGTATGATGTAATGATATCCATCTTGCTAAGCGCCCGAAATGCGGTTGTGCCCCAATCACGTAAGTGTCACCTGATCGGGATAGAATCGCATCTTGGGCCTGACAAGTTGGTGTCAGAGCCTCGACCGACCATAGGAGCCCCCTTGATTGATCGTAGCTTGGCCGTTGTTGAGTCTAGCAAAAAACTTTTCCGGAGTCTAATTATACCGGAGAGTAGGAATTATTTTTACACCCCTGCCCCTTCGTCGCTCTGGTGAGGAATCTTGACGTAGGTGTTTTGAGTTACTCCTCTTCCCCTTAAATTTTTTTAGGATCACGTGGGTAGTTTTTCGTTCGTTGCGTTGTTAGTTCTTTCATCTGGTGCATCTCTCGTCAAGTGGACTCGACCCTCTTCTTCTTGCAAGTTCAACCCTCAGTTATTTTCCTTCCAACGGTGTCTTTCTCGTCCATTGTGTTTTTTTCTTTTCCCACCCACCCACCCGTTTGCTTCTCGGAGCCGGAGTTCTTAATCGAGTATCCATCCTACTGGTGTAAATCCTCTGCATTTTTCCTCAGTTATTTCAACCGGTGAATTCTCGTCTAGTTTGTCCTTCATCTCTTTTTCTTCTCCGGTGGTTCCAATTCAAGTTGTTCTCGGTGTTGTTCTTATTTTCCTCGGCTCAATTATTCCTCTTGCTCATTCGCCTCTCGCCATTTAATTATTCCGGAGTTTCGAAGAAATCTCAGGATATTCGTCTGTGTTCTAATTCATTCGAGGTTGTCACCTCCTTCGAGTCTTTGAATCATTTCCGGTGCATCATCTCCTCTTGTAATCAATTCTCAACGGTGGTTTTCTCTTCGGTGGGCTCATAACCCACAAGTCTTTTCCCAGGATCTTACCTGGCTCTTTTATTTTCCCGGAGTTTTCCCAAATTCTTTTCGAAGTGCGACGTAAGTATGGATTCCATCAGTCACATGCCTTCATCAAGATCGCCTATAATTCTTTCATCGTTGGTTCAACCTTACTTATTTTCATTTTTCCGGAGTATTTCATGAATTCTTTTCTTTGTGTTCCTCCGAAGGCCATCATTTCAAAAGATTTCTTCATTCTCAGTTTTCAAATTCGTCCTCCAAATATTCTTCATTGATGCCTCTTCGTCCATCTCACATTCGTCCGGTGCTTTGTTCAAGTATTCTTTAATCAGTTTATGTTCTCTTCGTTCTCTTATATCTAAATTCACCAAGTGCTTTAATTCTTCCCGACGATCCATTATGTGGTATTCACTCAATTTCAATTCCTTACGGTGGTTGTTCCTTTTCATCACTCGATTTTAATTCTTCACGGTGGTTCGTTCCCTTTTCTTCACTCGGCTTCAATTATTACGGTGGTTCGCTCTTGCCGGTGTTATAATTTCAATCCATTCTTTTTTACTCCAATCCTACCGGTGGTTCATGAAGACTTTCACAAGTTTTGTGCTATATCCCTTTTTATTCAATTTCAACGGGAATAATTAGTATGCGAATCCATTGCTTCTCATCAATTTAATTGGTGGAGGATAAATATTACATAATTCTTATTCATTCTCGTCAAATTGATTTAATCCCTTCTTTCAGAGTTTATTCTTGATGAATAAATTCTAGTTCCAAGTGCTTTAATCTTTTCTTTTCCGGAGTTCAAATTTTTCTCGGCTATTTCGTCGGACCCCGTCAAATCACTGCAAGGCTTTAATCTTATTCTTTTCATCCGTCATTTCTATATTCCTCATCCTTTCGTTACCGGAGTTCTTCGTGGAGGTTCATCGCAATTCAAATCATTCGTCAATCGTTCATCTAATTCTTCTGGAGCAGCTCAAGCATTCTTATTCTTTTGCCTCTCGAGCGCAAATAATTCTCCTATTCTTTTGAAATGGAGTTTTGCATTTCTTCCTACATCTCATCTATTCAATATTGGTTGCGGCATAATTTACCTCAAGTCTTGAGATGTTTTAATAAGTCCATAACAAGCTTATTCTTTTGTTGTTTATTTTTTTCAACAACTTCGTTTAAGTATTTCTCGTATAAATTCTCATTCATGTCACTCGTGCTCAAAGTTGTTCTTTTCTTATCCGTTCTTTTCATTCAACTCTTTTAATTCTTCCGGAGGCATTGTCTTGTTGCTCTCGTCGAGTATCATTTTATCTTTTCAGTTTTTGTTCCATTCCATTCATGTTCAACCGGTGTGCTATTTCTTCAGTTTGAGCCGGAGTGCTGCCCGAATTCCTTCGTTCAAATTCCTTTCTATCTCTTACTAACCAGAGTGATTTCAAATTCATTCTTGTTCCTTCAACTCGTGCTTCATATCCTTATCCTCTTGGTTCTCGTCTTATGCCTTGTTGCTTATTTTACCGGATCTACTCAATCTCATTCTTCTCCATTGCGTTCTTTCTTTTGAGTTGTTCAACCTCTCAAGTTTCGGTGGTTTCACCTCTTTTCTCTTCCGTCTTGTTCTTAAGATCTCGGGACGAGATCTCTTGTTAGTAGGGGAGTGTTGTGACACCCCGAGATCGGTGCGCCAGGTGTCAGTCAGTTATTCGTTGCCGTTGCCATGTCATCTGCTTGCGTGTTGCATTTTGCCATGTCATCATGTGTGTTGCATCATCATGTTTCCGAAACTTGCATCCGCCCGAGTCCCCTCGTCCTTTCCGTTGTCCGTTTTGAGCCCAGACACACTTGCACGCGCCCGCGGCATCTCCAAATATTTATTTTATGAGTGGCCAAAAAATGTTCTCGGAATGGGCTGAAACTTGGTGTGTGGTCTTATTATGGCATAGGTAGACCGCCTGTCAAGTTTCGTCCCATTCGGAGTTCGTTTGATAGCCCAACGGTTAACCGCGTTAACCGCCGGAAGCCTCTTGTTTTTTGGCCCAGCACACCCTTTCACACAGCCCACCAAGCCCATCCTAACCTCCTCCATGCCCTTGGCCGTTCGATCACGATCGTGTGGCCGCGAACGGCTCCTCATTTGGACACTCCTAGCTCCCTCTAGCTATAAATAGGTGCCTCCCTCTCCATTTTCACGGATGAACCCTAGCCCCGCTCCTCTAGCGCCGCCGGACATGTCCATCCGTGCCGGACATGTCCACCGGACACCTCACTCCGCCCAATCCGGTGCTCCCACGTCATCCTCGCAGCCTCCCGAGTCACTCCCGCGCCTTCACGTGGTCTCTCCAGCCTCCCCCGCCGCCGCGGCCCGCGGAGCCCATCCGGGGCCCGCGCAGGCCCGAGTCGCCGCCGCCGCACCAGGCAAGCGCACCCGAAGGCAGCGCCCAGCCACGCCCCGCGCACCAGCCCCACCGTCCCGCTCGGCCGCCGTCGTCCCGCTCGCCTCCGGCCGGCGAGCCGCCGCCGCCTCGACTCCACGCCGCCGAAGATCGCCGCCGCCCTCGAGCTTCGATGCCGCCGGCGCAGGGGATCTGCCCCAGCCTGATCCGGCCGGCCCCGACCTCCCCGGCCCTTCCCATCGCCCGCTGGCCATGGCCGCCGCCGCAATATCGTCCCGTCGGGAGCAGGGCAGCGGCCGCCCTGGCTGGCCTCGACCGCGTGGGCCTCCTCGCCCCGCCGGCCCGGTCCAACCGCCAGGCCATGCAGGCCTGCTCCGGCCTCGTGGGCCTCGCGGCCCAGCTCCCCTCCCTCAGGCCCGCGCCAGCCGGCCCATCTCCCCTTCGGCCTGCCTCCTCTTCCGTGGGCCTCGGCCCGCGAGGTGAGCGCCCCACTTATCCATTGCCCATGTGCAATATAGTTATTTTGCGCTCTGTTTTCGGTCCAGATTTTGTCTAAGTCCTAGAAATTGCATATTTTGTTGCTATGTTCATGTGCCTGTAACTTGAGGTGTGTATGTCCAAATTGAGTGAATGATCTGGACTAATTTCAAACTATGCATATGAGCACTTACCGGATTTGTTATGTGTAGTTTCCGGCCTCATTTAAACTTGTTGACTTGTGTTGTTTTTGAGTGCTTCCTACCTTGCCATGTTTTGCATCATATATAGACTTATCTTGCATCATACTTGGTTGAGCATATTGTCATGTTCTTGTATTGTGTGTTTACCGTATGGCTTGCTTCTTCTCGTTAGTGCTTGTTCCGTTGCGATCGTGAGGATTCGTTCGTCTACACGTGGTTCGTCTTCAAGGCTTCTTCTTCATCTTCTTCATGGATCCGTTCTTCTTCCTTGTGGGATCTCAGGCAAGATGACCATACCCTTGGATACCTTTACTATCATTTCCATGCTTAGTTGTCTCGATGCTATCGTTACATGTCGCGCTACCCATCATTATTGTCAGCCTCTACTTGTTGCCATGAACCTCTAACCTTTGACACCTTCCTAGCAAACCGTTGTTTGGCTATGTTACCCGCTTGCTCAGCCCCTCTTATAGCGTTATTAGTTGCAGGTGAAGATGAAGATCGTTCCATGTTGGAACTTGTTGCTGGAATATCACAATATATCTTATATATATTAACACACCTATATACTGGGCATGGGTGGAAGGCTTGGCCTTTTGCTCGGTGTTTTGTTCCACTCATGCCACCTTAGGAGCCGATAAACCGGCATTATGTTCCTTGATTTTGCGTTCCTTACACGGTTGGGTATATGGGGACCCCTTGACACTTCGTCTTTGAATAAAACTCCTCCAGCAAGGCCCAACATTGGTTTTAATTTGCCTCATAATAACAACTTAATTAAATTATTAAATTTGCATATGGGGTCGCGTCCCCGAGTATTTTTCTACATAGCAGGGGGGCCAGTGCTGATGGTGTTGGTCCCAAACGGGGAGCCTGCGAGGCCACCTCGTGGAAACTCGAGGGCTGGTTTTACCTGTAGCATCACCCATCCGGACGTGGCCTGAGACGAGATATGCGCGACTACTATCAGGGTGTCGGCACGCCGGGAGGTCTTGCTGGACTTGTTTTACCATTGTCGAAATGTCTTGTGCACCGGGATTCCGAGACTGATCGGACTGTCCCTAGGATAAGGGGTGATAATATTATTATTACTTCTGCTGATCGTGAGAGCTTGTGATGGGCTAAGTTGGGACACCCCTGCAGGGTTATGATCTTTCGAAAGCCGTGCCCGCGGTTATGTGGCAGATTGGAATTTGTTAATGTCCGGTTGTAGAAAACTCGACAGAGGATCCGAAGTAAAACACACAACTGAGTGAGTAACCGTGACTGTCTCTTTTCACTTTGAGAAGAGAACACGGTGGGGTTATGTTTGACTCGTAGGTAGTTCAGGATCTTTAGCGATCACTACTAGTTTGCGACCGTTTGCGTTGATGCTCATCTTATTCTTGTACTCATAAGTTAGCCACCATATTTTTGCTTAGCCGCTGCTGCAACCTCACCACTTTACCTCTTCCTACCCATTAAGCTTTGATAGTCTTGTTACCCATGGTTATGGGATTGCTGAGTCCTCGTGGCTCACAGATACTACAACAACAGTTGCAGGTGCAGGTTTCCGATGACTTGACGTGAGAGCGATGTTCTTTTGTTGGAGTTCTTTCTTCTTCTTCTTCTTCTTCTTCTTCTTCTTCTTGAGTCTTGGGTTAGGTTCCTGGTCGGCAGCCTGGGATATTAGATGGATGACTTGACGTGAGAGCGATGTTCTTTTGTTGGAGTTCTTTCTTCTTCTTCTTCTTCTTCTTCTTCTTCTTCTTTTTCTTCTTCTTTTTCTTCTTCTTCTTCTTCTTCTTCTTCTTCTTCTTCTTCTTCTTCTTCTTCTTCTTCTTCTTCTTCTTCTTCTTCTGCTTCTTCTTCTTCTTCTTCAGTCTTGGGTTAGGTTCCTGGTCGGCAGCCTGGGATAGCAGATGGATGTCTTTGTGCTTTTCATGTTTGCATTCATAGTCGGATGCCTTGTATTGATGGTGTTGTATTCATGTGACTTGTATGTATTGTTGTATCCCCCATGTATGTATGTAATGGTATGATGTAATGATATCCATCTTGCTAAGTGCCCGAAATGCGGTTGTGCCCCAATCACGTAAGTGTCACGTGATCGGGATAGAATCGCATCTTGGGCCTGACAGGCGTGGACGAACGGATGCCACCACAAGGCTGTCTACGGGAAGTCGGGAGTCTCCAGATGCAGGGCCGTCATCATAGGACAGACGGGTTACAATCCTTCATATCTAGGGCGGCGAGTGTGGTAACTAGATCGGCTCCAAATTTTGGGATATGGTCTGTGACCAGCACGGCATCGACCCAACTGACCGCTATGACGACACCCCCGACCACCAGCTCGATCGGCAGGTTCTTGGTTGTGCCTCATGCGTACAAAGTTGAGCGACCATGTCTGTCATTTTTCATTCTTTTGTCGACATCATTCTCTTGACCAGACGAAGAAGATCGGCACTAGATGAACAGATGCACTATGTTAAGCAATGCATGCCAGCTTAATTACACGGTGCCTCAGATGGAGATACATTGATGTTCGATCGCGATTAGTAGTAGTACATATACTTAGACACGAATTTTTGGCCATAGTTAACACCTTGAAAGATTTACTATAAACCACATTTTTCTCTACTACAGAAAGGGGCACTACGGCTAATGCCTTTCCATTGCGCGTTTCCATTCGTATATGCAGGGGGCTTTACTATTGGCCATAGTTTGTTTCTCACATTGAATAAATTGATTGCTAATCGTACAGGGTGGATTAGAAGAAAACAAAGGTCACAGTGAACTATTGCTACCTTGAGGAGATGCTCACCTGAAGACATGGTTGCCGGAGGTTGCATACAGCTGAAGTAAGCTTCTCTTTGAAAGTCTCTTAATTGTTTCACTTAACTTCTTTTTTACTGTCTGCAGTTTGTCCCATTTCAAGTTGTTTAGTGGTGTCTGAGCCAAGACTGAAGATATACAAGCTTATGGTTAGTAACTTAGTATTATCCATTTTTCATATATTTTGGCTATTGTTTTAATTAGCTAGATGGTTGTGCTGCAGTTACAATAATCGAATGACTTCTATACTTATATCATTGTTCGATTTATGTAATTGTTGGCGCCAATATCTTGACTCGCTAAACAGTGCATGCAAGTTTCTTATTGAAACAACGCACTGAAAATGACAAGAATGCAATGCAATTATTCTGGACCTGCAGTGTGGCTGAATGTAAACAAGTGGGCTATATTGGACGCCACTAAATGTTTCAGAATTTACTACTTCCATATTTGTGTTATTATGAACTGAGATGCCCAAAGATAATATGTTTCTGAATCATTAATCATGCATAGTCTATGATTCTCATGGACGCTGAAATGTGGGATCCAAAATTGATGATCGATCACCTCTTTGTTGAGGTGAAATTAATAAGAGCTGAACCGAAGAACAATTTTTTCAGCCATTCATTTAGTCCAAAAAGTAAGATGTTTTCTCGATGGAAATAATATTAATGTTCATGCAGCCACAAGCATACTACCATCTGATTCGTAAACAGATGCTCTACTACAAAGTATGTAGTCGAAAATGTTGCTTTGACTATTACAACACAAAAGATGTTTGCACTATAAGATAAATGTTGTTTTAGATTTTATCTTATTCTGATGATTACAAAACTATCTTTGAATAACTTATATACAGATATATCAAAATCACACAAATCCACGGAGAGACCATCTAGCGTACTTCTCAATTTTGGTATTGGAGGTGCCATTGTTATTTGAGATTAAATATTTTGACGTTAACTTTCTTTGTCCTTTAAATTTAAAATACTTGAATCATGATCTAGGTGATTCTTCTTGATCTGGTCGGTAAGTGAGGAGGTAAGAAACAGGGACATAGAGGCACATTGGGCTTAGAATTCAGGGAAATAGAAACCATCTAACGTTTCTCTACTCTAAAATAAATATGAACCCTTATATTGAAGCTTGATGCCCATGCAGATGAATCTGAATATTTAATTATCTTATAATTGTGCATATGATGATGGAGGAGCTATCAGGGCCGACCTCCTGTTTTTCTCGCAAAGTTTGGTTTAGTATTTTGTTTTTCTCTATGAAAGATCAAGTAATCTGATATCGAGCTCGTTCTTTTAGAGTAATTGAATTTTGAGTTTGTAATGATTGTTCATCCCTAATTGGACATGTATATTGACAACAAAATATTTTTGTTGTCAAATGAAGGGCATGACGGATAACACCAACAGGAAGGTGAGCGCTGGTCGAGATAAGTGAGAAAAGGAGCAGCGCGAGGCGGTAGGCAGCCTTGAAGAGGATGAGAGGGCCTGATGATGGGGTTTGGTCTTACGGATTTTTGGAGCAGTGTTGGTGGCCCAGGTATCTTCTTCCATCTCCGGATCCTAAACCATATATCTCTCTAATCTGCAATGACATGCAGTAGTGATGGGTACAAGTGTGTGGCTGCTCTAGTGTCGCCGCATTCTCTAGTACAATCCAAACGTGGATGCAGGTGGATGTGGGCGCCGTAGCTGCCACCAAGGAATGTGGGGTTCACACCACAACCGGCGAGGACACGGACCTCACCGAAACTGTCAAGGACATGGGAGCCGCATTGCAGCCTTAGTGTTTTCCCTAATTTCTTTAGGTATGTGAGGTCGATTTAATATTCACATATATGCTGAAATTTTGACACCTAATAACCATCAATCGAGTTATATGAAATTTCTTGCGAGGGCTATACCATTGTTTTTTGTATTGACTAATTGCCATGAGTACCAATGGTAAAAAAAATTGGTCTAAAAACTGGATGAGATTCCCATTGCTCGCATTCTTCATGAACCTATCAAGGAGAACATTTCAATACTAATTGTTGCAAAGGTGTTATCAACACCGGCTAGCAAGAAGAGAGTATGACTTTTCAATTCTCTATGTTGTAAGCTTGATTCACAAGGAGCTCCTGAATGTTGTACATAAAATACTGCCATCATTACATATATTCTTCATGACATGTCTGGATATCCCAATTACATTGAAAAAATCAGATCATAAAATACTTAAGGCACTGCTTATGGAGAAGTTCTGATTTAGAAGATAGAAGGCCAGCATTAGTTTCCTGGAGCATTGTGTGTAGACCTAAAGACCAAGGTGGTCTGGGGGTTATGGAAATTTTCACACAAAACAAAGCTCTGCTAATGAAAAACCTACACAAATTCCACAACAGGCATGATATTCCATGGGTAAGCCTCATCTGGGAATCTTACTATTCTAATGGACAAATGCCAGGAGATCAACAGGTAGGGTCCTTCTGGTGGAAAGCTAACTTGGCACTCATTGACCATTTTAAAGCCATGGCTAGATGCAATCTTGGAGATGGAAAAGTGCTTTATTTTGGGAGGATCTTTGACATACAGACATAATGAAGAGGACCTTCCCACACCTATTCTCTTTTGTCATTAATCCTAAGGCCACTGTCAACCAGGTGGTAAATGAGGTATACATTGAAGATCTATTCCATTTACCACTCACTTCACAAGCTCATGAGGAGTTCATCACTATGGAAAACATCTGTCTAGACATCAGACAATCTCAATACTTCAATATGAAAGACACACGGAGCTATATCTGGGGAAATGCTATCTTTTCATCATCCAAGGCTTACTCAGTACTGATAGGACACAAACAGGCTCCACAACATTTTAAATAGATCTGGAAATGCTCTTGTCAACCAAAGCATAAGTTGTTCTTCTGGATGCTGCTACATGACAGGGTTAACACAAGGAATCTGCTCAGAAGGAAAACATTTATACTTGAAGACTACAACTATGCTGTGCTTAACTGACAGCATGAAGAAACCCTGCACCATTTATTTTGAAGTTGCCCCTTCTCTCAACAATGTTGGGATTTCATTTGTCCAACCAGAACAAGAAATCTGTCAGTACTGGAAGCTTATCAGGACTTGAAAGAGAAACTTAATGTTCCCTTCTTCATGGAAATCATAATCTTGGGGTCTTGGGCTATTTGGATATCCAGAAACAACAAAATATTTGAGCATATTCAACCTTCATTTCAAGAATAAGCAATTTTCTTCGAGGAGCTCAAATGGCTGGAGCATAGAATCAAGAAAAAAAATGCTCATCATTTCACGGCTTGGATAGAATCTAGAATTTAGGTTTTTGTCTTCCTTTTTTCTTCTCTTTTTCATTTTAATTATTTTTTGTTTTGTAATCTCTTTGCCCTTTTAGGTTTTCTTCCTTTACTTGTTTTGGGCTTATCTCAAGCCCTGTAAGACTCCTAGTTTGATATTTTCTTTATTATAAAAGTTGCAGTGGGGTTTTACCCTACTGTTCATAGTCAAAAAAATGGTGTGCATGTAGTTTGTGAGTAACAAAAATAAAACCCATTTCTTCATTCTTTTCTTGTACCTCCGATTCATCTCCCATTAATCAGTAGAGTTCAGTTATGTGCTTCAATATTAGGAATTCATGATCTTCTAAAAAAAATTTGTTACCTACTCAAACATATATTGTTCCTGTGTTTCTGATAAATTTTTGTATAAAAACCTGTGTACAATACAACCTGCATTGGACCATGCTCATTTGCTCTGTCCATTTCTTCAAAAGAGTCTAGATTCCTACGCATTCATTAATACAATTTAGTGTGCTATTACATTTCTCGGAATTTCAGATGCTATATTTTCAGTGGGAATTCGTTGACACCATTCCTTACAAAAGTTGTATCTTCGAAACGGACAAACAACTCTATGTAATTCTACCATCCATTCTTATTTTCAGGCAAGTATATCAATTATCTTTTTTCCTTCTAACAAGGAACCATATACATGTTATGAAATTCTTCTTTCCCTTCCAGGTGAACCAAATAAGCATCTTTTTAACAATTGGAGTGAATTTGTTTGTCAATAAAAATATATTCGTCAAATGGGATGTTGTCTTATTTCTTCACGCATAAGAAAATGAATAGTGTGACGAAGTTAACGACTTTCTATACTTATTCCTCTTATTCATTGTGTGTTATCCCGATTTATACATGTAACAATGATGAATGATGGTGAACTTAGCCTTAGTGTAAGGAGAGCAATTCGGTTTCCTTGAACAAAACATCTCTCTATCCTTATTTCTCCTAAAAGCTTTTAGACGATACTCACACCATATGATTCGTTGAAACATAGAAGTATTTTTCACGTCTATTACAATCCAAGTTTTTTAGTTAAAATCAGTCTTTATATCCGTAACTCGTACAAAGTTGTCCCAAAAATGGTAATATGATTTTGGATGATATATTATGATCCTCACAACAAGGAGGTTATTGGTGCTGAATAAAATTAAAATATGAAATAGCCTTGCATATATTTGTTGGTTTTTTATTTTAGCCTTTCAACTCAACTGAATTTTTTTGTACAATATTTAATGTCTTTTACCTCTGTGTTGCACGTTATCTGGAATGATGGTAGGTATTAATGAAGTAGTCCACGTTAGTTGTACTGGCTCAAAATGGAGAAGCATGATTGCATTAAGTTATTAAGCACTTACCAATTTAGAACCTCAATATCCTGGGGCTGCCTTGCAGTATTTCACAGAGCTATATTTTTGCCGGACATTTTGCATTGCCTCACAAAGAGAGTTGAAAGTTCTAGTCAGCCTTATGTGCCAGGACACGTCCCCGCTTATGTTCTTGGTTTGGCGCTTTTCGGATCTCTCTCTCTCTCCCTCTCTCTCTTCCTCCCTCCCTCCCTCTCTCTTTGTCTCTCTCTCTCTCTGTCTTTCTTTCTCTCTCTCTATATATATCTATCCATCTATCTTCCTCTCTCCATCTCCCCTCTCCCTCTCCCCCTCCCCTCTCCCCCTCTCCTCTCTCTCTCTCTCTTATTAATTATTATTTTTGTTACTAGCTATCTTTTCAATCCATGTTAAAGTTGACATGCAACCAGTACAAAATTTTCAAAGCCCGTGGCAACGCACCGGAAGTCTACTAGTATAAATAACAAA
>LR738714.1:101390398-101495474 GCA_902687465.1 Secale cereale | reverse complement strand
CTCCCCATCTCCCCATGTCCCTCTCTCCCCCCTCTCTCATATTAATTATTATTTTTTGTTAATGGCTATCTTTTCAATCCATGTTAAAGTTAACGTGCAACCAGTACAAAATTTTCAAAGACCGTGGCAACGCATGGGCAGTCTACTAGTACAATTAACAAACATGTTGTAACAATATCGCCCAGAGATCCTCCCTTGACTCCCTGCGAGAAAGCAATCCCAGAGCCATCATATCCATCACATATCTCAAGTATCAATTTCTAGTTATAATAGATGAGGATATAAGTCCGAACATCCGTTACTATGGACACGGCTATTCGAATAGATAACTTCCCTGCAGGGGTGCACCACATTACCCTACACGCTCGATCATCTCTGGCGGGACACACTTTCTGGGTCAATGCCCGGCCCCGGAAGATCAACACGTCGCAGCCCTACCTAGGCTTAGCGGAGAGGTCCCAACCGGTCTACATCCTAAGCGCTCTGGGGTCTTGGGCCCATCGCCCGTTGCACTCCGCATTGTTACGTGCAGGGTGGGTCTAGGCTCCACCACTACAGGATGGTGACGGCCCAGTCGTGCTGCAATGCTGAACTGGACGTCTGACAAAGCTTCTACTGATACCACGACGCCGAGGCCCATAACTATTCTTGTGTGGCGGTTAGTGCGTAAAGGCCAGAGGCCAGCTCAGATCAAATACCCAAACCTTAGTGTATTAGGAGCTCGCGGAGACGAGCGGAGACTCACGATAATGTGACCCCGTCACCCTGCCTTGAGGAAATACAACAAGGGATATCCCAACCCACTCGGGGGCGGCCTGCCTACCCGGCCGTGCCTCGTAATTATCTCGCGGGTTCTCTCCGGGCCTGTCCGACTTTCACAGGGTATCTCTCACGGGTACCCCTCAGGGCCGACCCGACTTTAACAAAGGTCTGATGTAAAGCCAGGGTAACCATGTGTCCAAAACATCAAGGGGGGTTAAACCCAAGGAATCACCCTCGAGGGATTCCCACTCGATGTAACCATCAAGGTGAACATATAAGGAATCACCCTCGAGTTTCACACTTGAGGTGTTGCACGATAGAGTCGTATCGGGAGTGGTGCAGGAGGAATCACCCTCAATGACCACGACCGAGTAGCAACACTACAGAGTTATCATCAGGAGTGCATTACGAGGTATCACCCTCGGCACTTGATAGTAACTATGTAGAGTCGTACAACTAAAGGGGGTGATGTGATGTGAGGTGTCGGGCTCTGGTCGTCGATCACATTGATCGAGTCATCGATGATGAAGCAGGGGCAACAAGGAGAAGGTGGGGGTCACTAATGGATCACTAACCAACCTATACTATGCAGTTTATGATAAGCAGGTAGGTAACCATAGCAGGTACAAAAGCAGGCTATGCATCAGAATAGGAGCAATCAATTATAGTCGCAAAATCTAATGTAACCAAGAGAGAATGGAATGGGTGATATCAGGATGATCAAAAGGGGGGGGGGCTTGCCTGGAAGCTCCGCTAAAAGGGAAGAAGGGTCGTCGACGATGTAGTCGATCACAACAGAATCAACATCGGTATCGGGGTCTACCGGAGAGAAGAGGGGGAAGAAAGGGTAAATACAAGCAAACATATGCATTACAGGACTACATGCAAAGCTAGGGGTGTTCTAACGCGGTGCTACACGATATCCGCGAAGGGGGGAAACATCCGAGAATGCTTTCCCGAAGTTTGTCATTTTCGGACAGACGAACCGGAGGGGAACGGTTGCATGTTCGCTATGATAGGGGCATGTGACAGATGAACGGGCCACGTATTCAGATTTTGTCTCGCCTTTCTGAGGAACTTTCATGTATAAAACTTTTTCATCTGAATTATGGATTAATTTATATTATTTTCTAGAGTTTTAATTGTTTTTCTGTAATTATTTCATTTATTTAAATCAACACAAAAAGGGGGAATGACGTCGACATGGCGTCATCACTGCATCAACGGTCAACTGACCAGCTGACGAGTCAATAGGGCCCGTGCGTGACCCACCAGAAGTGACTGGGTGATGCCCAGTTAGCCATTGACTGGGTCAACTTTGCCGCGGGACCCAGGGGCAGTGACACAACGAGGTCCCTCATGTCGGGCCACGTCAGCGACACATCTGCGCCGGCACCGGAACAACTCTGACAACCTTCTTCGCGGCGGAGATGGCCAGGGACCCATCGGAAAACGACTATGGGACGCCATTTTGCCCACATGATAGCGCGTTCGAGAGCAGAGGCGAAGCGGCGTCGTTCTGGGGCTATGGCACGGCCGGAGCGGTGGTGCATCAACGGCGGCGACCTCAACAGCGGAGCTCAGAGCTCGGGCATGGTTGGAATTAGGCTAGGAGCACGGGCGGAGGCGCGGCGAGGTGCGTTGGGCTTCTTGGAGCGTGTGGGGCATGGTGTCATGCTCGGCAGAGCTCGACGGCAAGCATGGCCACGGCGGCTATGGAGTGGGGTGGATGCAAGCGAGCTAGAGAGGTAGGCGGCCTGTGTGAGATATGGGAGAGGGGGGAGCTCACCGGGCGGGCGCACGAAGGCCCGGCAAGCAACAGGAGTGCCGTTGCAGTGGCCGGAGTCGAAAGGGCCGGCGCCAATGACCGAGGAGGAAGACGAAGGGGGTCCGGTGCTGGGGTGGCTTCCGCCTTGAGGTTGTGGGTGCAGACGAAGCAGCAGACGACCGCGGGACTCGTGGACACGTCGGGGTGGTGAGGAGGACACGGTGGCGCAGCAACACGGCGGCGACAATGCGTCGGGCGAGGTGGATCTGGAGAATGGGACGAGGCCAGAGGGAGAGAGGGGGCATCCAGGAGGAGTGAGTGGGTGCGGGGAGCCCGAGGCGTCAGCCTTATCCCCTCGCTGGAGCATTGCCGGGGAGATGACTCGATGACGACCCCGCGCGGGGTCAGGCGCGCCCGTTGAACAGGAAGCCGACCCGGGGTGGAGATGGGCTGGGCCTACTGTTGTGCACTTGGGTCCAGTTTCTGTTTATTTTTAGTTTTATAAAATAATAAACTAGTTCCTATTTAGTGTTAATAATTATGCTACTGCCCCACTAGATTTGGGCAACTAACTAAAATAGTTTAAATATTTTATTATTTGAAAAGGCTTTTAATTATTTGCTTTGCTGTTGTTTTTATTTATTTTAGTGCATCAAAGTAATTTACCAAAATGTGGTTTCTAAAAGAAAAATATCCAGGGTATATTTGCCACACTCCGAACATTTTACTTTTCATGTTTTAAGAAATTTGATCTTGACTTCAATTTAAATTTAAAATTTGAACTGTGTTTGAATCTAAGTGAGATTAGCAACAGTAACAATGGTGACATGTCATCATTAGTAGAGAGTTACTGTAGCTTAATTATCCGGGCGTTACAACGCACCACTAACGGGACGGGACGGGACAACACAGTCATAATTTCAGTTTTTCTAGTTTTCCACGGTAAGCTGGCGCGCTAAGCCATGCTTGCTTATGCATTGAATTTCGATGACCGCGATGACCGTCGCGTTTCCCGCGACACGCTGTTTCACCTACCTTCAGCCTATAATTACTGATTCTCGACGTTCTCTAGTAGCAGCATCACCCAACTCGCCCGATCCCCATAAGCCCCCACCGGCCCGACGTCGCTCGACACTTGCCCTCGCTCTCGCCACGTCCGTCATGCCCCCGTCCGTCCGCAATAGGCGACGCCGGAGGCGACCACCGCTGGAACTGGTGTTCGGTTTGTCACCGGAAGGCAGACGAAGGGAGGAGGCATTCTATCGGTCTTTAGATGGCAATGCGGAGTATGAGGAGTTGTTGGAGCGCGACCGCCTGGTGGAGGAGCAGCGTATTGCCAATTTACGCCACCAGCAGCGCATGGAGCAGTAGCGCACTAATGCTTTAAGTCGTGAGCAAAGCACCCACAACTGGGTCGACTACGTGGAGGCCGGCGCCCAACAAATAGCCCTGGAGGCTGTCGGCCATGCACGCGTTCACGACACCGAATTTTAATACCAGCTCGTCAAGTGGGTTCCCGCTTAGAAGCCGAAGCGTCGGTGGACCACACCGGCATGGAAAGGGCAAACGCACGCGAGCAATGCACCTCTGGAAAATCCGAGGCGAGGAGGAGGACGTCGATGCCGGCGTTTAGCGTGAACCGCAGATGGCGGCCGACATCGTCTGTTAGCTAAGAGTAAGTTAGTACTTGTACACTACTAGAGTATTAGTGGGAGTAGATAGTTAACTTGGCTATGATGGTTGTCAACGTGGGAGTTCAGTGCTCTATATCGGGATCAGACATGTTACTTTGCTCTGAATGTTGAACTTTCCGTTTGAACGTATGAAATGGGCTGTTATTTTTTTAAATGGGATGTATTTGTCCGCCACGGGTTTAGAGGCTGAATTGTGGGCCTACAAGGTTGACACGTACACAATCAGGAGATGATTGTATGTGGAGAGGATGATAACAGGGACCCACCAGGGTCACGGCAGTACGCAAGCAAGTCCCTCCTTATTTCGAGCCAAAAAATGGTTCCTCCTAATGGATTTCTCACATCTGGGTCCCATGCCATTGTTAATGTAGTCAATAAACGAGAGAATTGAACAACGAGCGGCTGACACCATGGACCCAATAGCTTGCCTAGTTATTTTCGTTTTTTAGACGGAAGGAGGGTGTCAACTGGGCTGTGCGAGGCACTATGGCATGTCTAGCTAACCTTTTATTTTATGTTTACCACAAGACCACAAAGTAGTTTTTCTTTCTTTCTGAAATGGCTAGCCCAGTTTTTTTTGTTATTTTGCAGAATACCCAACCGAGGCCTACTTGCTTTGTTAGCCCTGCTGGGCTGCAAATCTTTCAAGGTGAGGAGAGCTTCATTCGGCTTGCCCAGAAAATGGGCTATCACTAATGAGAAATGGGATGTATATTTCTAAAACACATCAGACCGGCAATTAGTTTCAAATTTATTTATTTTCATTTCGAGATTTTAAATTCCATTGATTTTTATGTGTGAACAATTACTTGGATTTTATATTGATATAAATTATTTTTCAAATTATGTTGGATGTGCTGCCGCGCAGGCCTCACCTCCCTCCTACTCTAACCGCTGGCCAGGCCATCCCTCTTGTCACCCACAACCCATGTAATTATGCGGCGAAGGCAGCCTCACACCACAGCTGAACCAGTCAACCCTCGTACTCCTCTCCACGTGGGCATCCACTGCTGTGTCTTCCCTGGCTCCGCGTCGTCCCCTTCCTAGGCCTAGCCGTTGTCCCGCTTTGGTGCTCTTGGCGCGGTGTGGTCAAGGAACGACTTCCATCGGAAGAGGGCTGTATGTGGGGAGGCTGACAGCTAGGTCCACGGTCGCAGCAATGAAGTGCCTCCTATTACTCATAAAATAATTATTCCCCCACCTGACAGCAGGGACCCGCCGGAAGGGACTCTGTATTTATTAAAAAATCGTTTCCCCATTGACAGCTGGGACCCACCAGCTACATCTTCGCATGCAAGGAAGTGCGTCCATACTACAGGAAAAAAATTCTTCCCCCTGACAATTGGGACCCACAAGCTATATCTTCGCACGCAAGGAACAAATGGGACCCACCCGATCGAAGCGTATGTAGCATTGCCTGTCTGGTCGCGAACATGTACGTACATACCGGTCGATCGGTCTCTCTGCAGCAATGAACTGTGGACGAGTAAGGAGCGGCACATGTCGTAGTAGAGGCGTGGACATAGGATGTCACGCAGTCCCGACTATAACATGTACACATACTTACATCCACGCTGCAAGAAAGTAAATACGGCTACGTATGTACATATGAGCATGGTCTCAAAGGCTTACACCGTCGTCGTCCTTTTCATTGGCAGCCAACCGGCTGGGTCAAAATGCAGGAGACAATGTCGTTTTCATCAGGAGGCAACCGACTGGGTCAGAATACATCATGTTCATCGAGTGCTAACCGGCTTGGACGAAACAGCCGAAACGAGGCCTGACATACCGCGGAACAGAGGAAACGGGCCTTCTGCTCGACCGCGTATGGTCGATACGGGGTCATGTTCATCGGGAAGGGTCTGGCATGCCGCAAAACGGAGGAAACAAACTTCTGTTCAAGTGCCTACGGTTGAAATGGGGTTATGTTGATCGGGAGGGGTGTGGCATACCGCAAAATGGAGGAAACGAACTTGTGTTGGAGTGCCTACAGTGAAACGGGGTCCTGTTCATCCACCCTCTACTGCCTCCACGGGCTACTGTTCATCCACCGTCGACCTCCTCCAGCCCCACCAGCTACTGTTCATACAGCCTCTACCAGCTACTGTTCATAAAGCCTCCATGGGGTCGTATTCATCCACCCCCAACTGGCTGGGGTGCGGCGGCCTCCTCGGGGTTCTGTTCATCCAGCGGCAACGACCTACTACCACGGGGTCCTAATCGTCCACCCCCACCGGGAACTGTTCATCCACAGCCAACCAACCAGCTCGACTCACCACGTCTTGACTCGTTCTACGTACTACGCGCACGGTAGCAACGGTCACTGTTCATCGAGAGGCAACCCAACACTGGCTGGCTATGTCCCGCACGGGGACTCGATCGGCTACAGTAAGCATCAGATGTGATCGATCGTCCGGTTAAGTTAGCAGCAGCAGCAGCGAAGGAATCACTCGGGTTCAGTCAACAGTGAATGAATCACTCGGGTTTGGTTAATAGCCAAGGGATCGATCGCTCGAGTTCAGTAATGTGCGATCGCTCGGGTTCAGTTAGCCAACTCGTCGCACACACGCGCGTCCACGAGAGAAACGCGCAAACCACAGTGCATTGCTCGGCCCTGACCACCCACCGTAACCGGGAACTCCCCAATATTTCCCTCGCCCTCGCTTCTACCACGATTTTTCTGTCATGGACGGCCCAAACAATGTCATGCCGCTACGTCTCCGGCTCGCCCAGGATGAAAAGCCGCTTTTCTACCATGATTTTTTCATACAAGTAGGAGCTCACCACATCTATGATAATACGTGTTTTTGTCAGAATTATTGTCCGAGAAGTGTCATAAGCATGACCGATTTTTTTAGTTCGGCCCAAGATGTCACGGATGTGTCTTTTTTTTGTAGTGTGACACACGTCTATCATCCATGCTAGAATTGTATTGATGGGAAACTCAGATACATGTGACGTATCTATAATTTTTGATTGTTTCATGCTGTTATATTATCACTTTTGGATGTTTTACAATCATTTTAGTCATTTTATACCATTTTTTGATAATAACCTATTGACATAGTGCCATTTGTTGTTTTCTACATGTTTTTTTACATCGCAGGAAATCAATACCAAACGGAGTCCAAAGCAGCGAAACTTTTTGTGGAATTTTTTGGGACCAGAAGACATCTAGTGCGCCGGAGAAGCACCTGGGGGGTGCTCGGAGGGGAGCACAACCCACCAGGGCACGCCAGGGTGCCCCCGGACTGCCTCTTTGCTCTATAAGTACCCATAATATTCCAGAAACCTTAGGGGAGTCGACGAAAATCAATTCCAGCCGCCGCAGAGTCCAGAACCACCAGATCCAATCTAGACACCATCATGGAGGGGTTCACCACTTCCATTGGTGCCTCCCCGATGATGCGTGAGTAGTTCTTCGTAGACCTATGGGTTTGTAGTTAGTACCTAGATGGCTTCCTCTCTCTTGTTTGATTATGAATACAATGGTCTCTTGGAGATCCATATGATGTAACGCTTTTTGCGGTGTGTTTGTTGGGATCCGATGAACTTTGAGTTTATGATCAGATCTATCTTTTTATCCATGAAAGTTATTTGAGTCTTATTTGATCTCTTATATGCATGATTTCTTATAGCCTCGTATTTCTTCTCCGATATTTAGGTTTTGTTTGGCCAACTTGATCTATTTGTCTTGCAATGGGAAGATGTGCTTTGTAGTGGGTTCAATCTTACGGTGCTTGATCCCAGTGACAGAAGGGGAACCGACACGTATGTATCGTTGCTACTAAGGATAAAATTATGGGGTCTATTTTTACGTAAATAGATCTTGTCTACATCATGTCATTGTTCTTATTGCATTACAACGTTTTCCATGAACTTAATACACTAGATGCATGCTGGATAGCGGTCGATGTGTGGAGTAATAGTAGTAGATGCAGGCAGGAGTCGGTCTACTAATGTTGGATGTGATGCCTATATAAAGATCATTGCCTGGATATCGTCATGATTATTTAAAGTTCTACCAATTGCCCAATAGTAATTGTGTACCCACCTTTGCTATTTTTCTTGAGAGAAGCCACTAGTGAAATCTACGGCCTCGGGGTCTCTTCATTATATTATTTGCCTTTGCGATCTATTTTCATTTGCTTTTATTTCCAGATATTAAACCAAAAACCCAAAAATACCTTGTTGTAATTTATCTTATTTGGCGTTCGATCTTTCAATATTTACGACTCGATCACGTCTGTTACCCGAAAGGGATTGACAACCCCTTTTACACGTCGGGTTGCGAGTATTTGTTATTTGTGTGCAGGTGATGTTTACGTTGTGTTGCTTGATTCTCCTACTGGTTCATTAACCTTGGTCTCATCACTGAGGGACATACCTACCGCTGCTATACGCATCATCCCTTCCTCTTGGGGGAAATACCGACGTAGTTCTAGCAGACATCAAAAGGAATTTCTGGCGCCGTTGCCGGGGAGGATCTTCAACATATACCAGGTTCCTAATCACAAATCTCATCTCCTCACAATTTAAATTATTTGCCATTTGCCTCTTGTTTTCACGTCCCCCACTTCACAAAAATTTGCCATTTTTATTCGCCCTCTTTTTCGTTCGCCGTTTTCCTGTCCGATCTATTCTAGCTCTTGTCATCATGGCTAGCGTGTCTACCCTCCTTTGTCACCAGATTTTGAAGTTCTATACTTCAAGCAAAGACAAGGAGAAAATTTGAAAGATGCTTGGGATAGGCTTATGGAATCCTATCGTATTTGCAATTTAAAGGGGGCGCTAAGATATTTCTTCGTAATTTTTACATAGGATTGGCTTTGCATCATAGACAACTCTTAGATTTTGCCACTAAAGGGAATTTTATTGAGCTTGATTCTAATGCTACCTATGAGTTACTAGAAGGAATTTTTGGTGTTCCACCCTTAAAGAAGGGGTTTTCTTTTACCCTAGGGGGAGTTCAAATGTTGGACAAACTTGGTGATTTACACAAACATATGGTTGAATTGCAAAAGTATAATGAAACCCTCAAACATCTTAATGGTAGTAGCAATCGCATGAATACTTTGATTACTCTTTGCAATAAGCGATTGGATATTTTGGATCTCAAGATGGTATCTTTTCCTGATAATTTAGGCAAGCGCAAGGAGCCTCCCAGGTTTGAGAAAACCCTCACAAAGGTTGCCAAAACTACGGATGAGAAAACTTAGATCTTTGCATTATGCCTAGCCAAGGGCGTAAAACGATAGCACTCGTTGGGAGGCAACCCAACTTGTATATTTTTTCTTTTTGATTTCCTTGTTGTTTAAAAAAATACCATTTAATACCTCTATTTAGATATGTTTTGGTGGTTTCAATAAAGGTTTGTGCCAAGTAAAGCCTTTAGGATCATGTTGGGTGTTAGTAGATTTGATCTTGCTGAAAAACAGAAACTTTTGCGCTGACGAGAAAAATTCTCATTTTTAACAGAAGAGTGTTTTAAGTTGATTCTTTTTGCAGAAGATTAATATGCAAATTGTTCACGTGTTCCTAATTTATCAAAAAAATTAGAGTTACAGAAGTATTCAAAATTTCCATATTGCTATAGACTATTCTGTTTTTGATAGATTCTGTTTTCTTTGCGTTGTGTGCTTGTTGTGATGATTCTATGGTTTTCTTTAATGAGTTTTTGTCATCGAAAAGTTGGAATATAGTATATATAATGAAAGAATAAATTATGAATTGGTTTGCTACAGTACTTATAGTAGTGATTTTTTTTCTTATACTAACGGATATCACGAAAGTTTTTTTGAGTTTTGTGTGGTTGAAGTTTTCAAGTTTTGGGTTATCTTACGATGGATGAAGAAATAAGGAGTAAGAAGAGCCTAATCTTGGGGATTACCATAGCATCCCAAGCTAATATCCAAAAAGGAAGCAACAAAGCTTGGGGATTCCCCGAGTGGCATCCCCTCTTTCTTCTAACGACCATCGGTATATTACTCGAAGTTATATTTTTATTCGTCAAATACTATGTGTTTTGCCTGGAGCGTCTTGTATAATATGTGTGTTTACTTGTTTTGTTTTGATTTTAAAGTCTTGAATCCTTGCTGTGCACACCTATTAGAGAGAGCCATAATTATTCCATGACTTGTTAGAATAGCTCTCTATGCTTCACTTAAATTTTTATAAGCTATGGATTTTCTCTAGTGCTTCACTTATATCTTTTTGAGCACGGTGTGCTTTAATATTTTTAAAGAAATACTCTCTTGCTTCACTTAGATTTATTTGATAATTAGTAAATTTTTTAAGAAATTCTTTCTTGCTTCACTTAAATTATTTGGAGAGAAATAAAAGAATTATGCTCATGATCTTCACTTATTTTGTTTGAGCTTTTCAAGAGCAACACATGAAAATTAGTCCCAAAGTGATAGATATCCAGGAAGAATACAATGAAAACTTTCATGAAGATCATTGGAAAAATAAACTTGATTCTAGTTTTGAGATATGATGATGTTAATGAGTCGTGTTAATGAGTAATTATGCTTTAGTAAGAATATTGCTATTAAGGTTTGTCATTCCCTATGCAAGCACGAAAGTCAATAGTCATGCAATGAAATTACATCCTACTTGTGGTGCATTATTCGTTGTTAATTATGCTTAATGCTCACTTATGAGGTTAGTTGCTTCATGGTTGGTCGCTTCCCAATCTTTTGCTAGCCTTCATTTTGCACTAAGTATGATCACTACTTGTGCATCCAAAATCCTTTAACCCAATTTTGCCACGTGTGTCCACCATACCTACCTATATGCGGTATTCCCTTGCCGTTCTAAGCAAATTTGTATGTGCCATCTCTAATTTTCAAAATAAATTTTCCTTTTGTGTGCTCGTGCTACTCGCGAGGCGGTGAGGGGTGGCTAATATTTTCCATGCTAGATGTGTTATTCTCACGATGAGTGTTTATTCACTTGTTATTGCACGAGAGTAAGGCAAAGGTGTTAGGGATGCCCAGTCCCGAAGTGAAAAATAAATTTACTTTATGTTGTCAAATCATAAATTCATTGGAAAGTGTTGGTATGGAAGGCAACCGTGGATTCGGCTAGCCATGGCTTGTGAAAGTTTGGTGGAAAAATGAATAAACTTTATTTTATGTTTGGGAACCGCCTATGATATATCTAGCATGGAAAGTGTTGGGAACTTTCAGTCGTTTTCGTTGGTGGGAAAAGTGTGCCTCCCAAAATAACGTTATCTCTCAATTTAAGCTTCGAGATATGACACCTCTACAAATCCCTACTTCCCTCTGCGAAGGGCCTTTCTATTACTTTATGCGATTTTTATTTTTGAATTTGAGTCTCCATCTTCTCTCATAAAGCATCAACTAGGAAGCACTATGATCGTACTTGAGCATTGGGTGTACCTAATATGCGAGTGTGTTTCATTAATGGATAAATGGTTAAGCATGATGGGCTAGGGATAACTTATTTTAGCATTGATATTTTGAAGGACATGTTTGCTTGTTGATATGCTTGAGTATTTAAATCTCATGTCAAAACTAGACTATCACTTTGAACCATATAAAAGTCCAAATGTCCATGCTATAAAGAAAATAATATGATATGACATGATAGGCAGCATTCCACATCAAAAATTATGTTTTTATCATTTACCTACTCGAGGACGAGCAGGAATTAAGCTTGGGGATGCTGATACGTCTCCAACGTATCTATGATTTTTGATTGTTCCATGTTGTTATATTATCATTCTTGGATGTTTTACAATCATTTTATATCATTTTTTGGTACTAACATATTGACATAGTGCCAAGTGCCAATTGCTTTTTTCTGCATGTTTTTTACATCGCAGGAAATCAATACCAAACGGAGTCCAAACACAGCAAAACTTTTTGTGGATTTTATTGGACCAGAAGACATCCAGTGGGTCGGAGAAGCACTTGGGGGTGCTCTGACGGGAGCACAACCCACCAAGGCGCGCCAGGAGGCCCACGCGCGCCCTAGTGGGTTTTTCCCACCTCGGGTGCTGCCCGGACTGCCTCTTTGCTCTATAAATTCCCCAATATTCTAGAAACCCCAGGGGACTCGAAGCAAATCAATTCAAGCCGCCGCAGAGTCCAGAATCACAAGATCCAATCCAGACACCATCACGAAGGGGTTCACCACTTCCATTGGTGCCTCTCTGATGATGCGTGAGTAGTTCCTTGTAGACCTACGGGTCTGTAGTTAGTAGCTAGATGGCTTCATCTCTCTCTTTTTATTATCAATACAATGGTATCTTGGAGATCCATATGATTTAACTCTTTTTATGGTGTGTTTGTTGGGATCCGATGAACATTGAGTTTATGATCGGATCTATCTTTTTATCCATGAAAGTTATTTGAGTCTTCTTTGATATCTTATATGCATGATTTGTTATACCCTCGTATTTATTCTCTGATATTTGGGTTTTGTCGTGGATTTGTCACGGCAGATGCCCTATGATTATGTCGGGGGAAACTGTCCTCCCACGAGCACCTATGGGACCGGAGCCCCTTCTACGTTGCGGTAAGGGAGCGGAGGGAGCACGAAGAGCGGATCGAGGAGGGCTCGCGGGCAGTTTACCCAGGTTCGGGCCGCGCGGACGCGTAAAACCCTACTCCTGCTTAGATTGTATTGAGTTCTTGAGCTCGGGAGTTTGGAGAGCTAGCTACACCGAGCAAGAGAGCTGTCTAGGTTCCGAACCCTTTCTACGTTGTGCATGGGCCTCCTTTTATAGCTCAAGGGGTCACCGACAGGTGTCAACGTAGAGGAGGGTAAAAATGTAACTTTGGTGGTAGTTGTAACAGTGCGGGAATAGTGCGTGAACAGTGGTCTTCACCTACTTTGACAGTGGGGGACAAGGGCATTGAATGCCCGTCACCGTCGACCCCAAAAGCATCCGTCCATGCTTCTCCGTTCGCCACGGTGGTAGCCTCGTCACCGTGGATTGCCACCGTGTGCCCCAGGCTGCACAGCCATCCGCCACGCGTCCCTGGAAGGGCCCCAGGGCGACACGTGGGCAGATGAGCTGGAGCGCGGGCACACAGCGTGAGTTCCCCCCGGCAAGCACCTTGCCGGGGCCTTGACCTGGCCCTGAAGCTTGTCGCTCCCTGGGCCCTGCCGGGGCGCATGTTGCGCCGAGGCGTTTCTTGAGGTGTGCGTTCCTTGGTCTTCCTGGCAAGCTCCTCTTGCCAGGGCCTTGTGCTAAAGTGACAGTATTGAGCCTGGTGCGGCCTTCCCGGCAAGCTCCACTTGCCGGGGCCTTGATCTTCTGTCTTGTATACTTTGCTTTTGAATGGCTTCATAGGGACCAGAAAGGTTTCCGGCAAGCACGCGGTGAACCCTGCCGCGGGAAGCTGCCACTGCCCGTGCACAAGTTGGGGTACTAAGGTACCCTTATCTTAGTACACCGACAGGAGCCCCCGGGCCTGGGCCACACACGGTGCCGAGCGCTGTTGGGCCAGGCCCAAAACAGTACACGGGCACACGCGGCCACGGCAAGCCGTAAATTCCCTTCCGCATCCGCCGCGCCCCTCCCTAACGGCATGCGTCGATTGCGGCGTCGTGGGAGAGATCGTGGCCTGTTGTTTAATGGGAAATTCGGAGCGTCCCCCACTTCCCCCTTAAAAGCAGAGGAAGCAGGGGCAGTTTCCCTCCTCCGTCTTCATTGCGTCTTCATCCTCCAGAAACCCTCCGCTGCTCTTTGCCTCCACCCCTCCTCCGCCGTCTTCCGCATCCGCGGCGCCGTCGAGCTCCTCGCCTCTTCCCTCGCCGCCCCCGCCATGGCTCCGAAGAGCGAGAAGGCGAAGGCGGACAAGGCCAAGAAGGAGAAATCCGAGCAGGCGGCGAAGCTTGCCGCCCTGCGGAAGAGGAACGTGGTCTTCGCGCCGAGGCTCGGCGCGAAGGAGTTGCGGAACAAGTACTATCTCTTCTGGTCCGGGGAGACCAAAGCTCATCCCCGCACCAGAGCCTTCCCCGCCGTCGCCAGAGATTTGTTTCCCGGCGGGTATTTCTTCTTCGCTGCCTTCTTTCACTGTGGATTGTGCCCTCCGTATTCGGAGTTTTTCTGTGACATTATGAACACATATGGCCTCCACCTCCTAGACTTTACCCCCAACGCCATCCTTACGATGGCCGTTTTCGCACATCTATGCGAAAACTACGTTGGGATCCATCCGAATGTAGCACTCTTTCGCCATTTCTTTATGCCTAGAGTAGAGGCTGGCGCTCCCCTCTCCGACGGCATCTCCTGGATCTTCCGGTTGAATAAGAAGGACTCATACCTGAAGGGAGAACTCCGCGGCAAGTGGGAAGAATGGCGTGCAGATTGGTGTTGGGTAGTAGAAGATAAGCCGGAGCCTTTCACTGCGCCGCGCACAACAGCCATAGTGCGCGGTAGGAATTGGAGCGAATTAGCCCCGGAGGACAACAGACTCAGTATTGCCCTCGTCAAGATCATCCGTCTCCGGGTAGCTAACCTGACCATCGGAGAGGTTGGGGCAGATTTCCTCCGCCGCCGCATTGCCCCTTTACAAGAGAGGAAAAGGCCCGCTTGGGAATTTGGCAATGCGGCGGATATCATGAGGCTGCGCCCAGGATTAAACTTCAATTTCACTGCTTTGGAGCTGAAAGGAATGGTTCGAGAGCTCTTCAAGCACGACCCGGCTCATCCGGAGTGGTTCAGACCCGCCAAGGGAGTGGTGCCACTATGCAACAGCACCGCTTGTGACTCCTTGCGCGCAATGATGCCGGAGTGCGACTCCCACGACATCGTCCCCACTTGGATCCAGCCTCCGGCAGATACAGTGCTGAGCTTCTTCGACAATCTGGTCGAGGTGGCCAAGAACCCCGAGGAGAACAGGGGCCTTACCCGGGCCACTACGGCCCGGGATATAGCTTATATTGCTTCCCGGATGGAAGAGGCCGCCGCAGCTGCAGCGGCGGGAGATTTCGGATTTACCGTCGACGAGGCGCAGGCCGCGGACGAAGCGTGCCAAGCAGAGGAGGCAGAGATCCGCAGGCTGCTCAAGCTTCCGCCCGGGGAGTTTGCCGGGGTCCCCTCCCTGAGGCTTTCCGGGATACCCGGGGTTGTGAGCGAGGTCGCCGCAGGGAGCGAGGTTGCCGGAGGGAGCGGAGCCGCCGGAGGGAGCGGAGCCGCTGGGCAAAGTGCTGGGCCCAGCGGGCCTGCCGGGGAGGAGGAGGAGGAGGACGTCGAGGCCGATGAAGACACCGGCGGATCTTTGGGGCTTGATGACGACGCCTCCTCGTCCTCAGAGAACTCCCCGCCTTCGGCGAGTCCTAAGCAAACACCGAGGAAGCGCCTCCGCAAGGAGGCTACAGCGACGAGGACGCAGGCGCCCCGACAGCAGCCTGCTCGCCGGGGGACGCGCGCCACCAGGGCGAGCCAAACCGCGACGGAGGCGCCCCGCGCACCAGCGCCAAGCGGAGGAGGATCCTCCCGGAGCGAAGCGGCCGCTCCGCCTGCTCCTCGGGCCTCGGCGTCAACGGAGGCTGGGTCTTCGCAGCCCCCAGCCCCGGAGACCGCCAAGCGCCCGAGGGAGCCTTCTCCTCCTGCTCCTCGCGCGGGAGCATCTCAGGTGGAGTTCGACTTCTCCGCCCTCAGCTCCGACGACGACGAGGAAGAGGAGTAAGTACTTGCTGCTTGTAACTTCTTCGATTTTGACTTGGTCTCTCTCGATGATTCTAATCTTGTTCTTGCTTTGCTTTCAGGACCCTGGCCCAGCGGACGGCGAAGAGGGCCAAGATCCCCGTGGTTGAGGTCGAAGACGGCTCGCCCACCGCGGCGACCGGAGATGTGCCAGCGGTAAGCTTGCCGGATCAACCCGCTGCTCCGAGGAGCAGCCCCCAGCGTGAGTCTGGTTTTTGTCTTTCTGATTGACGGGCGCGCTTGAGGTTTTTGCTTGTACTAATATCTTGTTGTCTTGTTTGTCTCGTGCAGAAGTGGAGCCGCAGCCGCAGGAGCACCCGGAGACTGCCCCCGACGAGCTGCATGCCCCACCATCCCCGCCAAGGGCGAGCTCCCCGGCGAGGGAGAGCGCTCCGCCAAGGACGGGTACTCCACCAAGGGCGAGTACCCCGCCAAGGGCGAGCAGCCCGACAAGGGTGAGCACTCCGCCAAGGGAGGGCGCGGGCGGCCCTCCGCCAGCAGGAGCCACCACTCCCCCGCCAAGGGTGGATTCCCCGGCGAGGGAGCCTGTCGTCGAAGAAGTCCGCGAAGGTAAGTCTTGTAGCTTCTTCTTCTCGAACTTGTCTTTTTGGATATTTGCTTGATCTTTTCTTTTCTTCTTATGCTAGATCCTCCTCCCCCGGAGCGGATGGAGACAGAGACCGCCGGCGAGGAGGGCGCGCAAGGCGACGGCGGCAACGCCACTGCCGCTGAGGACATGACTGGAGCCGACGAGCCTGCCGCTGAGGAGACTGCCCCGACCGCAGATGCCGCGGCTGGGGAAGGGGGCGGCGACCACACTGCTGGCCCGGAGGCAGCAGGAGCGTCAAGCACTGCACCGGCCACCAACCCCTCCGCCGCCACAGAGCAGCAAGGCATCTATCTTGAGGCCACCAACGGAGTCTTCATACAAGTCCCGTGGGGGTCTTCGTCGCGAGCCCCCGTGGAGGGAGAGACCTACGACGGAGAGGTCCTCGCCTCCGCGGGGTTGAAGGTCGTCGAAGCACTTGGCGGGAGCGACGAGCCCGAAGAGGAGAAGCTACTTCGCCGGCTCCTGGACCTTTACCGGGCCAGGCAGGCAAAGCTGGACTCCCGGGAAGCTCTTGTCGCCAAGGCTGGAGTGGACTTGGAGAAGCGGGCCGCGGAGCTTCGTGCCGCCAACCAGGCCGCCCTCCGCAACTTGGCGGAGGAGCGGGAAGAACTCGCCGGGGAGCAGCAAGCCTTCCTCCTGGAGAAGGCGGAAGCAGAAGAGCGACAGCGGCTGGCCGCCGAGGAACTGTCTCGTCGGGAAGGGGCGCTCAATCAGCGGAAGGTTGAGCTCGACGCCCATGACGAAGAACTCACTGTCCGGGAGCAGGCCCTTGGCGGGGCCCTGAAGGAGGCAAAGGAAGCCGCAGCTGCCGCGGAAACCGCCAAGAGGGACCTGGAGCTCAAGGTTGAACAGCTGGAGCGGTACCTGAAGGCGAGTGATGACAGGGTCACCGCGCTCAATGTGGAGCGGGAGAAGGACGCCCACACCAACTCTGACCTGCAGGTACGCCTCTCCAAGAAGGGCGACGAGCTTACTGCCGCCAAAGATTCAATTGCTGACTTGGAGTTGAAGGTCTCCACTTTGACTGATTCACTCGACGCTGCCCGGGACCGTGAAACGAAGCTGAAGGACGAGCTCCGCAAGGAACGAGGCCTAGTGGAGAGCGCCGCCACTTCAGCGAACAACTTCAGCCGGGCTGTGGAGCAGTGGACCGACGACTTGGTCGCTTCTGCTGCTAATATCGACAAGGAGTTGATGGCGCTGAGGGTGGAGCACCTCGTGTACTCTCCGGACCAGAATCTCCCCCACAGCGCCAAGTTAAGTCTTTTCTTCAGGGGAATCGCGCCGGCGCTTGCACGGCTGCAGGAGAAACTCCCCGCGCAGCTGGCCGAGGAGTCGCGTCAGCTCTGCGCGGGCACCTTGGAGCGCGTCTTGACGAAGATCGTCTACCGCAACCCTGGCATTAATCTTGTCAACGTCCTCCGCAGCTTGCCGGACGACGCAGATCTGGAGGTGTTGAAGGCGCAGGTCGCCCACATCGTCGCCAAGGTGAACAAAATCTCGAGGCGTGAAGGCGACCGCGTAGATTAGGCCTCTTTCTTTCTATTTCCTTTGCTGCTGCAAAGTGTGCCATGAACATGAATCTATTAGTCATTGCCACAAGTTATCTCTGTAATATATTATCTTATTTCTGAGCAATTGACGCGTTGTTATCTCCCTTGCTTTTGGTCCTCCACTTTGTATGCTTTTTGCCCTACGCTTTTAGGGGACTTGCCGGCAAGGGGCCCTCGCCGCGAGCGCTGAGTGCTGTACTCTTAGCAGCCTGCCGGCAAAGGCCTTACCAGCAAGTAACCTTGCCGCAGCTAGTCGCAGCGCACTTAGCTTGCTGAGCGAACTCGGAAACGAAATAAGGGCGCGACACTTGTCGCAGCTCACTTAAGTCATTGAGCGTGCTCGGAAACAAGGTAAGGGCGCGGCTAGCCACGGGTAGGTTCCTCCGCGCACAGGTTTTCCATACAAAGTGTGGTTGTTCAAGGAAGATAACTAAAATTTAAAAATTTGAACTGCTCAAATTCTGGTAACTTAGCTTTCATATATTGTTTGTTCCCCGACAAGGCTCCTCTTTCTTGAACAGCACTTGGTTCATACCTCCATCTCCTTCCCCCCGGCAAACTTGTGCGCGAGGAATGTTCCTTCTGCTTAAGAGGGAAAGAAAAAGAGGAGGGAAAACAAATATATAGCCTCACGGCTTGCTAGTGCTTACCGGGGACGTGTATCGCACAAGGTGCCAAACAATGCATGCAAATAAAGAATAAAAGCATGGAAATGGCAAATAGTGCGAAACACGAAAAGCTTTACTGATGCACGGGATCTGCGCCCGGCTTTGTACAGAGGTTTACATGCAACAGCGGCAAGACTTGTACAAAAGGTGGTTGCCGGAACGGATCACGGCAACCGCGCCTTATGGGTGAAACTTGCGAAGATGCTCTATGTTCCAGGAGTTGCTCACCGGTAAGCCTTCTTCGGTCTCAAGGCGGACAGCGCCGGGCCTTGTGACTTGTCTCACCCGATAAGGGCCTTCCCACGTCGGCGTCAACTTGTTGGAATTCTTGGCGGACTGAACACGCCGAAGAACAAGGTCGCCTTCCTCGAGACTCCTGGCTTTGACCTTGCGGCTATGATAGCGGCGCAAGGCTTGCTGGTATCGAGCAGCTCGTACAGCAGCCTGGAGACGTTCCTCCTCAAGGAGCAATGCATCATCTTGACGTAGTTGCTCTTGCTCGAGCTCATCATAAGCGAGCACTCGAGGATACCCGTATACGAGTTCCGTGGGGAGAACTGCCTCTGCTCCATAGACTAGAGCAAAGGGTGTCTGTCCGGTGGCTCGACTTGGTGTCGTCCTGATTGACCAAAGAGCCACCGGTAATTCCTCTATCCAGTTTTTTCCGCACTTGCGCAGCCTGTCGAAGGTTCTTGTCTTGAGTCCGCGCAGCACTTCAGCATTGGCCCTCTCCGCTTGACCATTGCTCCTCGGGTGAGCAACAGAAGCGAAACAGACCTTGGCGCCAAGGTCTTGGACGTACTGCATGAAGGTGCGACTAGTAAATTGTGTACCGTTGTCGGTGATGATTCTGTTAGGGATTCCGAAACGGCAAACAATTGACCTGAAGAACCTGACTGCTGACTGTGCTGTCACCTTTCTCACTGGTTCCACTTCTGGCCACTTTGTGAACTTGTCGATCGCAACGTACAAGTACTCAAAGCCCCCGACAGCGCGGGGGAAGGGGCCGAGGATATCGAGCCCCCAGACCGAGAAGGGCCAGGACAAAGGGATCGTCTGGAGAGCTTGAGCTGGCTGATGAATTTGCTTGGCATGGAACTGGCACGCTTCACACTTGGTTACTTGTGCAGTTGCATCTTGGAGGGCTTCTGGCCAGAAGAACCCTTGCCGGAACGCTTTCCCGGTAAGTGCCCTTGCGCCAATGTGGTGGCCACATATGCCTCCATGTATCTCTGCCAACAGCTTCTGTCCATCTTCTCTGGAAATGCACTTCAACCTGACACCATTGAGTCTTCTTCTGTAGAGCTCATTGTCAACGAACTGGTACATACTTGACTGCCTGGTTATTTTCTCTATTTCTTCTGGGTCGTCGGGAAGTTCTCCAGTTTGCAGAAAATGGACAATCTGCTGCGCCCATGCCGGAGCCCGAGGCTCAACGGCAAGGACTAAAGGCATGAGGGCCGCTGCGGGAACCCCAGCTTCTACGGCAAGAACCTCCGGTTCTGCCGGAGCTGATGGTCCCCCGGCAAGCATGCCGGGGCAAGACTTGTCGGGAACGCTTGCTTCAACTGTACAGATCCTTGGATCTGCAGGAGCAAACTGTCCCTCAGCGTTCTGACTGTTGATCTTGGGGACCTTGGCGGCGGCTTCGGGAAGATCCGCCGGCAAGTAGTCACCGGAGACCAACTTTCTCTTCTTACTTTGCCCAACTGATGGCGTAACGGATGGCTGAGCTAGCTTGAGCAGGAAGGTCCCTGGTTCCACAGGTAACTTCATCGCAGCACACTTTGAAAGGCCATCTGCAATATCATTCTGAGCTCTTGGAACGTGCTCCATTTGCAGACCTTTAAAGTGTTCTTCCAGCTTCCTCACTTCATCAACATAGGCTTCCATCAAAGGGCTCTGGTAACTCTTATTCACTTGTCGGACCACCAATTGTGAATCTCCCCGCACAATCAACTTTTTGATCCCAAGTTCGGCCACAATTCTGAGGCCGGCAAGCAAACCTTCATACTCAGCAGTATTGTTTGTCGCTTGCTCCTTGGGAAAGTGCATCTGGACAACATACTTGAGGTGCTCTCCGGTGGGTGCTATGAGTACCACGCCGGCACCGGCACCTTGCAGCGAGAAGGCACCATCAAAGTACATTACCCATTCACTGCTTGCTTCTTGTACAGGGACGCTTGTCTCTGGAACTTCTTCATCCGGCGTTGGGGTCCATTCAGCTATAAATTCTGCCAAAGCTCTGCTCTGTATAGTTGAAGTACTTTCAAACTTGAGACCAAAACTTGACAGCTCCAGTGCCCACTCAACGATCCTGCCTATTGCTTCTGGATTCTGCAATATCCTCTTCAACGGAAAGCGAGTGACCACTGTTATCTCGTGTGCTTGGAAGTAATGACGCAGCTTTCTTGAGGCCATGAGGAGGCCGAAAAGCAACTTCTGCACCCCAGAGTATCTCGATCTAGCCCCCTGTAGAAGGGAACTCACAAAATACACTGGGCGATGTACCATCTTCCTTCGCACTTCTCCTTGTTCCTGCGCAGACTTGTCCTTGTTGGGGCCAGAGCTTGCCGGTGGAGCCCCCTGCTTGTCGCTGGATTCGCTTGCCGGAGGTGTGGGCTCTTCCTCTGCCTCCCTTTCCGCTACCAACGCAGCACTAACCACTTGATTGGTTGCCGCTAAGTATAGCAGCAACTTCTCTTGTGGTTTAGGTGCGACAAGTATTGGAGTGGAGGATAGGTATCCTTTCAAATCCTGCAGCACTGCCTCCGCTTCCGGAGTCCATTTCATAGGACCTGCCTTTTTCAAGATTTTGAAGAAAGGCAGGGCGCGCTCTGCAGATTTCGAAATGAACCTGCTGAGGGCAGCCACACAACCAGCAAGTCTCCTTACGTCCTTGACGCGCCTCGGGGCCCCAATCTGCTCGATGGCTTTTATCTTGTCGGGATTGGCTTCAATCCCCCTCTGGGACACAAAGAACCCGAGAAGCTTGCCAGAGGGGACTCCGAAGACGCACTTCTCGGGGTTCAACTTAAGCTGGATCTTGCGCAGATTTGCAAATGTTTCTTCTAGGTCTTGGATCAGGGTATCTTTGCTCTTGCTCTTGACCACTATATCATCCATGTAGGCTTCCACATTTCTGTGAATCTGTGGCTCAAAAGCAGTGTGCACCACCCTTGCAAATGTTGAGCCTGCATTCTTTAATCCAAAGGGCATGCGTATGAAGCAATATGTGCCGCATGGAGTAATGAATGCAGTCTTCTCTTCATCTTCCTTGGCCATGAATATCTGGTGGTAGCCTGAGTATGCATCAAGGAAGGAAAGCAACTCACATCCAGCGGTAGAGTCAACAATCTGGTCAATGCGCGGCAAGGGAAATGGGTCCTTGGGACATGCTTTATTCACATCAGTGAAGTCTATACACAGTCTCCACTTCCCGTTGGCCTTACGCACGACAACTGGATTTGCTAACCACGTGGGATGGATTACGCCTCTAACCAGGCCTGCTGCTTCTAGCTTCTTTATCTCTTCGGCGATGAATTCTTGGCGCTCCACGGCTTGCTTCCTGACCTTCTGCTTGACGGGCCGCGCATGAGGACAAACAGCAAGCTTGTGCTCAATTACCTTCCTGGGAACGCCGGGGATGTCAGATGGTTGCCACGCAAACACATCGACATTCGCCCGCAGGAAGGCAACGAGCGCGCTTTCCTATTTGTCATCGAGTGTAGCACTGATGGTGAAAGTACCACCAGTGCCGTCCTCCTTGGCGGACACCTTCTTGGTTGCCGGTGGAGCGACCATCCCCTTCTTGCACTTGCCGGTGGAGCTCGATGGAACGTCCTCGACGGCAGCGCAGCACTCCGAAGAGGTGCGTTTGCCGGAGTGGGCCCCAGAGCTCTTGCCGGACTTGGTCTTGGTCTTCCCCCCGGGAGCTTCATCGGCAAGTGTGTTGCTTTCTGCTGCGGCTGCTGCATCCCGATATATCTTGTCGGCACAGATAAGCGCGTCCTTCTTGTCGCCAGGGACAGAGATGACGCTTATCGGCCCCGGCATCTTGAGTACATTGTAGGCATAGTGGGAAGCTGCCATGAACTTGGCGAGGGCAGGACGTCCAAGTATCCCATTGTATGGCAATGGGATATCGGCCACGTCGAAGGTTATCCTCTCCGTCCTGAAGTTGAGCTCCCCGCCAAAGGTCACTAGCAGAGTAATCTTCCTCTTTGGCTTGCTCCTCCCCGGGTTTATTCCTTGGAACGACTCGGTTTCTTCGAGCTCGCCGTCTGGGATCTGGAGTTTCTTGATCACAGCCGAGGAGATCAAGTTCAGGCCGGCCCCGCCGTCAACCAACATTTTGGTGACCTTGAGGTTGCGGATAGTTGGTGAGACCAACATCGGCAAGCACCGGACCGCCGTTGTGCGGTCAGGATGATCCTCAAGATCAAAAATGATGGGCGTGCTGGACCACTTCAGCAGCCTGCGTGACTCTACGGGCGGCTCCGCTGCGTTTACATCCCGCACCCACTGCTTGAGTTGGCGGTGGGAAGTGTGCAGAGAGGCGCCCCCGTCGACACACAGGACTTCTGTGGCCTTCTGGAACTCCTGCTCGCTGTTATCTCCTTCCTCCATGTCGTCGTCGTCGTCTTCTTCCTCATCCTTGTCGCGGCCCCGGGGAGGTCGATCTCCTTGCCGCTGCTTGGCCTTGTCGCGGCGCCCTCCCCGGCCATTGAACGGCCGCTTCTTGCTTGGCTCTCCCCCGCCACCTTGGGCCTTCTCCTTGTCGCGACGCTCGTACTCAGCCTTCTGCTGTTCTACGAGGTACTCGACTCGCTTGCAGTTCGAAAGATCATGACCCTTGGTGCGGTGGATCTTGCAATATTGTTTGTCGGAGCCGTCCTGCTTGTCGGCTGCCGCTACAGGGGCAGGCTCCTTGCCGGAGCCGCCAGCCTGTGCCTTCTTGGCGGGAGCCTCCTTGCCGGACTGCTCGACGACCAGCACTTCCTTGCTCTTCTTTCTTCTGTTATTCCGCCGCCGGCTCTTCTTTGCCGGGGCGGCGTCCTCACTGTCGCTTCCTCCTGCGCCAGCATCCTCTCCGGGGAGTCTCCTCCCCTCTTCGGCGCGCGCGCACTTGTCAGCCAGAGCGTAGAGCTCGCTGACATCCCGTATCTTGGTCATGGCCATCTCTTCCCGCATGCGGCGGTTACGCACGTTCTGGTGGAACGCGCTGATAACCGCGGCGGGGTGGACGTCGGGGATATTGTGCTGCACACGGCTGAATCGTTGAATGTACTTGCGCAGGGGTTCTCCTTCCTTCTGGGCCAAGATGTGGAGATCACTCTCCTGGCCGTGGGGTTTGTGGCCGCCCGTGAAGGCGCCAACAAACTGGTGGCACAAATCTGCCCACGAAGAAATGGAGCCTTCCGGCAAGTGCATAAGCCAAGAACGGACGTTCGGCTTAAGCACTAGCGGGAAGTAGTTGGCGAGTATCTTCTCGTCGCGTCCCCCGGCAGCCTGCACCGCGATGGTGTAGATGCTGAGGAACTCCGAGGGGTGCGTCTTGCCGTCGTACTTCTCGGGTACGTCGGGCTTGAAGTTTTTCATGCCAGGCCACTGGACACGCCGCAGCTCACGGGTGAACGCTGGGCAACCTGCCGCGTACGGCAAGTCGCCTGGCTCACCGGGCGCGTACGTGTCGACAGCGGTCCCAGCGCGCTGATCCGATTGTCGCCTGGTTTCTCGTCGGCGCTCGATGCGCGTCCGAGCGTCTTCTTGCCGCCGATCGTCGAGAACTTGGCGCTGGTCCCGACGAGCCCGCGGATCCGACGACGCCGTGGAGTCGTCGTCGACGTTAATCCGGCGGGGTGGCGTCTTCTGCTTCCGCGGCGGGGAGTGCACGGTGGTTGCACCCCCGGGGGTCTTGTCGCCGTCGGCCTTCGCCTGCTCGACTTGTCGTGGCCGCGATGTCGCCGGCTGCTGCGGCGTGTCGTTGTTGGCGAAGGCGATGAGGCTCTGAATCGTCGCCCTCCAGTCTTCGGCCTTGTCTGCCGCTGGAGGGAAATCGAGGAGCAGTTGCGCTCTTGCGAGAGCTTCTGCTGGAGAGGAGGGGAGCGGCAGCGAGCGGTGCGAGGAGCGAGATATGCTCGGACTTCTAACAGGGTTAGAAGGAGCAGTCTCTCGCCCCGGCGACCGTGCCTTGCTCGTGCCAGGACGATGGCCTTGAGCGTCCCGCGATCCTCCGGTTTGTCCTTGGCCCAGCAAGCGGATGGTACCTCCTGTACCACGGCGCTGCTGGCCTGTCGTCTGCTGAGATGGACGTGGTGCGTCTACGGATACCGAGGCCTTGGAATTAACCCGGTCGTCCGTCTTGTCCTTAGACTTGGCGGTGCCGTGAGTTTCCTCGCTGACGACCACCCTTCCGCCGGCGTCTCCCCCACCAACCGTTGGCTCTGGTGGCGGTGGGATCGACGCAGACGGGCCTGCGACCTCCGAAGCTTTCTTCTTTGGTGCCATGTTGTTGCTGGTGATGTTGATGAAGCTGGAGAAGTTGATGAGGAATGCGCCCGCGTGAGCGCCGGATCAGGTTCGCACAACCTCAACACCCCCTACCAGGCGCGCCAAAGATGTCGGGGGAAACTGTCCTCCCACGAGCACCTATGGGACCGGAGCCCCTTCTACGTTGCGGTAAGGGAGCGGAGGGAGCACGAAGAGCGGATCGAGGAGGGCACGCGGGCAGTTTACCCAGGTTCGGGCCGCGCGGACGCGTAAAACCCTACTCCTGCTTAGATTGTATTGAGTTCTTGAGCTCGGGAGTTTGGAGAGCTAGCTACACCGAGCAAGAGAGCTGTCTAGGTTCCGAACCCTTTCTACGTTGTGCATGGGCCTCCTTTTATAGCTCAAGGGGTCACCGACAGGTGTCAACGTAGAGGAGGGTAAAAATGTAACTTTGGTGGTAGTTGTAACAGTGCGGGAATAGTGCGTGAATAGTGGTCTTCACCTACTTTGACAGTGGGGGACAAGGGCATTGAATGCCCGTCACCGTCGACCCCAAAAGCGTCCGTCCATGCTTCTCCGTTCGTCACGGTGGTAGCCTCGTCACCGTGGATTGCCACCGTGTGCCCCAGGCTGCACAGCCATCCGCCACGCGTCCCTGGAAGGGCCCCAGGGCGACGCGTGGGCAGATGAGCTGGAGCGCGGGCACACAGCATGAGTTCCCCCCGGCAAGCACCTTGCCGGGGCCTTGACCTTGCCGGGCCCTGAAGCTTGTCGCTCCCCGGGCCCTGCCGGGGCGCATGTTGCGCCGAGGCGTTTCTTGAGGTGTGCGTTCCTTGGTCTTCCTGGCAAGCTCCTCTTGCCAGGGCCTTGTGCTAAAGTGACAGTATTGAGCCTGGTGCGGCCTTCCCGGCAAGCTCCACTTGCCGAGGCCTTGATCTTCTGTCTTGTATACTTTGCTTTTAAATGGCTTCATAGGGACCAGAAAGGTTTCCGGCAAGCACGCGGTGAACCCTGCCGCGGGAAGCTGCCACTGCCCGTGCACAAGTTGGGGTACTAAGGTACCCTTATCTTAGTACACCGACAGATTAGGACTTAGGTGTGGAGCCATTGCAACTAGGTTAGCTTGAAGGGGTTAAACGGGACAAGAGACACGGAGAGTTTTTTATCCTGGTTCAGCACCTGGATGAGGTAAAAGCTTAATCCAGCTGGGGTTGTATTGCTCGAGTCTCAATAACTAGAGAGCGAATACACTTGACCTAGTTCTCGAGCAATTGTTTTCTTGAGTTAACCAGCCGCCGGGTCACCCCTTTATATACAGGTCGATGCCTGGCGGCTTACAGAGTCCCGTCCGGCTCATACACAACATGTCCAGCTCGGTAACCAACTAAGCTTGCCTTAGAAGTTAAAACACATGGCAGTTCACACACATGGGCTTCCAGTCGTCCCCAGGTCTTGGGCCTTCAGAAAGCCTACTTCATGGACCACCATCTTCACATCATCTTGGGTGTCTTTATCTTAAACCGCCAGTGGCATGACCTGGCCCCTCCTGGGCGGGTCATTCCCAATTTGATTCGAACTTGTTCGCATCAATCTTCAACACTTGACCTGTCAGAATATTCCATTTTCACTTTTTACTATTACCTTGTAACCCGCCTTGACGTCACATCTCAGAATTGCGTTATCTCGCCATGACGTCATCTCGAATTAATTTTCATATGAAGCTCAGCGCATCTCAATAGATCCAATTTTAATGGGCTTCCCAAAAATCAAGGTGCCTCTCTTGCCACATAATCATTTTTTTGGTCTCCTCGATTCCCGCACATGCCATTTATCGACAACCTTATAAATAGGCATTGGGGGTCCTTCCTTTCATTTTTTACACCTGCCTCTACCTCTTCTTCTTCCTCCTCGCAACGACCGAACGACCGAAGCCCCCAGAGCTCCGCCGCCCCCGTCGACTGCATCAACCTTGGCCGCTGCATCAACCTGATCTTGACCAGAGAACGGTGACGCTCCTTTACTGTTCATCAGCATCTCCTGGTATTCATTATAGTTCTTCTCAGATCTGTACTAGGGTTTCTCAGTTCGTCGAAGTTCTTCCGTTGTTCTTCGTCTGATCTTTTCAGATGGCAAGGTAGATCTAAATCCACTGTAAAAAACATGCAGTCGTAGTTTTAGCGCTCATTTCTCATAGCAAAATACACCTTTTGTTGAAGATGTCATCTGCACACTCGAAAACTTCTGCCACTGCCGCTTTAGGTTTAGAATTTATTTTGATTTTCCGAATCATTGTAGATCCAAAATCATGGCATCAATCTGCAGAAGCTGTTTGTCCTTCACTTAGGAAAAATCTCTTTCCAATCTGTTGTACCGCAATCATACGGGCGGCATATAGAATTAACGTAACCCGCCATATAGCATTAGTCCCCTTACTAAGATGCCAGGGTTTACCCATAATCCATATGAACTGATACTGTCCTCCGGCTTAACCATATCAATTTTTCATAGTGGTGACCATTATCCGGCTTAACAGCATAATCTTAAGCCGTCAATTTTTTTCCTTTGTAGTCAAAAAATGTCTAAGGCCAAGATCGTTACCTCCTGCAACTGGGTTGCTTCCCGGGTTACCGAGGAAATTTTGAACGAGTATGTCCAGACAGGTGTTCTGGCCAAAAAAAGATGACATCCACTGGCAGGTTCCAGGCGCAGAAACTCATCGTCAGCCCAAGGAAGGCAAGGTCATTGTTTTTACTGATCACATGCTCCGAGGGTTCTCCCCGCCCGGCTGAAAGTATTTCTGTGATGTGCTGCACTTTTTCAAGCTCCATCCTCAAGATATCGGGCCCAATTCTGTTTCAAATATCTGCAATTTCCATGTCTTCTGTGAAGTGTATCATCAGGAGCCCACTATAGAGTTCTTCGGGGAATTCTATTACCTGAACCGCCAAACTGAGTTCACTGATGGGCCCAGCCTGGAGCTAGGGGTATTTCCATTCAGAGGCGTAAAGAAGCCACTTTTCCTACCGCCACACTCCCCAGTCATCCTAAGGAGTGGAATTACACTTGGTTTTATTTTAAAGACACCTCTCTTGAAGGTGAGAATCCTCTGCGGGTTACCGTGAAAACCGGCTTAGCAACATACATCATTGGCCAGAACGGATCTGCACCAAAGAACGGGCCAAATATATGCCCGTCTTTACAAACGTCAGGGCTTTAATGGCCAATGGATTGATTGGAGTAGACTTAGTCCAGTGCTGGGCCGCGTGGCGAATTTTGCCTTTAAGACGCCGATCTAGCTTAATGTGTGAGTATACTGGTAATATTAAGGATTTCTTGCGCCATTGTCAAATAGAGCTTACTGATGAGGACGTCAACAATTTGACCAAGACAATACTGAATGAGACCATGGAGACTTGCAGCAGAACCAGCTTGAGTCCTTTTTATACTCCTCAATAAACCGCCAGCTGTAAGTACTTTCACACAACTATTATTTAAGTCGCCATTCGTCAATCTTCCTTCTCATTGTTATTTTATTTTTGCAGGCTAATTCCTCATTTTGGAATAAGAAACTTCAAGAACAGCCAGCAAAAAACACCAAGACCAAGACCAAGGCTCTCAAAAAGTCTATGAAGAAATGAAATACTTCAGAGCTATTTGACTTGGATGAAAATGAGTCGGAGGTAGATCTTGACTCCCTTGGCTCTCTTTGTGTTCATCTTATTGATATGGATCATTACCAGGATGATGCGGAGGCCAACCATGCAGATGGTGGAGAGGTAATTGTCCTTTCTACCAGCTCAGAATCCTTGCTAGGACAGAAAATATGTCAAGTGTGCCGGAAAGTAAGGTTTTCTCACCCTTTATCTTACTTGGATCCGAACTTTATTTTGAAGAAGCGACAGCATGAAGCTCGCCGCACAACCCGGAATAGTGGCGGCGGGGTCCTCTCCTCTGGTTTACCCAATACACCGCCACGTCGCAAGCGTTAAACAGAGGTTCAACAAATATCCAATTTAACTTTTCCAAAAGCGGGTCTTATTCGACAGCCTCTTAACCCTTCTGACTCAAACTATAAGGGCGCCTCTCACTCGGCCTCTGGTGATTGCACTAGGACTCAAACTCCTGCGTTCAAGACTACTCCTGGGTGAGGATACCTACACATGTTTGTATTAACACATTTTGCTCAATTGGTATACCAAGGCCATCATGTGTTTTCCTTTCAGTGCTATGGCCAAACCCAGCAAGAGGCTTAAAGTGAATAAACCGGCCGAGGATCCCAAGCCTGCCAACCCAGAGGAGCAAATTATTTCTGAGCCTTTGCATCAAACCTCCGAAGCAGCAATGGAGGATCTAGCGCCAGAAGAGCACCACATCACCATGGATTCCATGGATGTTGACCCGGAGAGTGCTAAGCCGCCGAGTCCTGCTCAGTCGACTAAAGAAGCTGAAGATGTAATGGTTACCCGAATGGCCTACACGGCTCCAGGCAACCCCACCGCCTTATCCAAGCACATCGCCAAGGAAGAAATTCTAGCTGTTGATAAGGGCAAATGGAAGTTGGACTTAGAAAGCTATGCTCAGTTCAGTGCTCAAGAAATTCATTTAGGCTATTTAAACCGCCTTCACACCAGTCGTGATTTTGAAGCCGGCCTGGTCAACCTTATGAAGGAGTGCTTTGAGGTAAACCGTGCAATCTTCTCCAAATGAACATATTTACCCGAGCCGCCAAGTCTACTGGATATGTTAGAATTGAATATACTGCAGACTTTAGACAATCTCTTTGATCTTTCACTCATATCGTGGCATTTTGTAGTTGTCGAATCCAAATCCGTAGCCCCCAAGGGCCAGCTTAAGCTGTCAAGCTAAGCCGGGAGTTCCAATTTGTAGTTTCCAACTTTGCGCATGTAGCCCCCAAGGGCTGGGTTAAACTAATAAGTCAAGCCGAAACTTCCACATAGCAACGCTCAACTTCGCACATGTAGCCTCCAAGTGCCGGCTTAAACTGACAAGTTAAGCCGGTACTTATCATCATAATCATGGATAAAATCCAAAGGTGTATCTCCCATGAACTGTCTGTAGTCGAGACAACTTTAGGCGGGTCATTGAAGAATTTTCTTCGAAAGAGCAATGTACATTAGCCCCCAAGTGCCAAGTATAACACTTTTATTGTGCTTGGGACCTCAAAGTAGTCATCATATCCTCATATTGCCGTATAATCCTTGTGTGTCACAGGCCGAATTGAGCATAAAAGAAAACCAAGTGCTAGATCCGCAGCAGAACCTTCAGACTCAGCAATCTGAGATTTCCAAGGCCAAATCCCAATTAAAAATCACTTTGGAAAATACTGAGAAGCTGAAGAAGGATTTTAGCGCTGAGAGAGCTGGCTGGGACACCGAGAAGGCAGCTCTACTAAAGAGAGCAGAAGATGCTAAAGCTACTCTTAAGCCGGTGACAGATGAATTATCCAGCTTAAAGCAGCAAATCAAAATTATGACTACTGCTATCTTTGGTAAGTATCATAGCTTATTTACCCTTTATCATCATTGTTTCTCGATCAATGACTGGCTCATGAATATATTTGACAATGCAGGCTCCAGAAGATCCAAGCTGGGCGATGACATGCGCATAAGGCTAAAAGCTATATACACTCTGGTTGAGCAGCTGTATACTGGCGCTCAACAGGCTGTTGCTGCTGCCTTGCATAAAAAGCAACCACCTTCCCTCATCAAGGAAGTGCTGGAAAAGCTATATGTTCTGCCCCAAAGGGTGGAAGATTTGAAACAATCAGCTGCCAGAGCCGGTGCCATCACCGCCTCGAGCCGGGCAAAAGCATGGCAAGGTGAACTTGACCCGAAAGAATTAGCCACCGGCTGCCCAAGCTACAAGAAAGACGGGTCTTCCTTTATTGCCGTTGATTTCACTCATACCATGAGGGAAATGCGTCCCTTGGCCAGCAAACTGGCTGAGGAGACTGATCTCTCCAAGTATCATCCGACTTATGATGCCGAAAATTCAAAAGTTAAACCATCGGTTCATGAAGCTCTAGATCTTATTCCACCCAAATGTGAGCATACCTTTGCTCCTAATATTGACCTGTCAAATCTTATAGACGTTGAAGCAGTTTTCAAAGCTTTGACCGGAATCAATTGGGCCACATCTAACTTCCAGCCAACCGGTGAAGAAGAGGTGGAAGAACCGGTGTAGGATGACCCGGAATCATCAGCACGCCATGGCCAAGATAACTGATCACGGGGCCGGCTTATCCTCCACATCATTTGGTACTGTGTGTCAAAAACAATTATTCTATTGGGCCACATGATGCCTTGTAATAGGCTAGTTGAAAACAATGCTCTGATATGCCATTGCGCATGCTTATTTTGCATAATAGTTTGAACCGCCAATCTAATGTTGAAGACTCGCTACTTAGGCTGTCAATATCATCCGGTTTATCATGCAGGTCATATCAGTATATCTTCTGCATATCAATGAATAACATGTCCCCTGGCAGTTTACCCTAGGGCGGGTCATAATATCACATATCAAAAATTGTTGGTGACTGTGTAGTCCAAAACCAAGGCGTGTTATCGAAACCTCGCATATTCATAAAATAGATAAAAATCATGTGAAATGTGTTCACGTTGCCGGCTTATCATGGCAGACGCAGCAAAGGGTAACAACCCCAAAAAGGCCTCAGAGCCTAAACTCCAAGTGCCTAATCATATCATACTGGCGACTTATTGTCCAGAGCTAGACTGGGTTATCAAACTCCGGATACGCTCAAATATGAGCCATAAAGATGAAGGCTACATGGCCTGAATCTTTTTAAACCATATTTCAATATGGCTAAAAAATATAAACTAAAGCAATGCGTCACGTAAAACCAGAAGAAACAAGGCTTTCATAGGCTGACAAGCCTCAATATCAAGAGCAAGCACGTCGGGACTCACATGACCAATCACCATTTTAATTTTTACAAGTTCAGGGTCTGTGTAAGATTGATTGTCAAGAGTACAGCGGGTCATTCCAGGATTACCTGGTTGGAGTGGCACTCATACAAATGCAGGATAACCCAGATTTTTGGTGAATACACCTGGTGTCCAAGCCGATCAAAAGGGTAATTAAGGCTATGCTCAGTGAGCAGGAAGCCCCCAAGTGACCTTATGACGTAACGAAGAAAGGCTCAGATACTCAGAAATGAAACGACAGAGGCCCCGAATTATCAGGGATGTCAGCTTTATTATATTAATCATAGTATATATACATTGATTGAAATATGTACATCACAAGAGCCAGTGGCTCAGGTGTAATAAGGCCAAAGATGAGCAATATTCCACGGCCGACGGGTCTCTTCCTCCGACGTGCGTGAGTCCGTGTGGTCTCAAACATCTAATAAGGTAGTATGATCCGTTGTTCAGATTCTTGCTGACCACAAAAGGTCCTTCCCAAGGTGGGGATAACTTGTGCATGTCTGTTTGATCATGGATGAGCCGGAGAACCAAATCAACTTCTTGAAAGGTACGCGTTCTAACCCGGCGGCTGTGATAACGACGCAAATCTTGCTGATAAATCGCCGAACGAGTTGTTGCATGGTCATGCTCTTCATCCAAGAGGTCAAGGTCATCCTGACGTGCTTGCTCGTTATCAGCTTCAACATAAGCCGCCACAGGGGGCGAGTCATGACGTATGTCAATGGGAAGAACCGCCTCTATTCCATAAACCATGAAGAAAGGCATGTAATCCATAGATCTATTGGTGGTACTGTTGATACTCCAAAGCACACAAGGTAACTCCTCAACCCAACAACCCGACGTCCTCTGCAAAGGGACCATAAGCCGGGGCTTGATGCCTCTTAAAATCTCTTGATTCGCCCTTTCAGCTTGTCCATTGGATTGGGGTGACCCACAGATGAAACATCGAGATGAATATGCTCTTGTTGATATAACTCTTTCATAGCACCCTTAGACAGATTAGTACCATTGTCATTGATAATACTATGTGGATATCCAAAACGAAAGATCACTTTTTTGATGAATTGAACCGTCGTCGCTGCATCACATTAGCTCACCGCTCAGCCTCAATCCACTTTGTGAATTTATCAACTACCACCAATAGATGAGTCTTTTTACCTTTAGATCTTTTAAAAGGCCCAACCATATCTAGCCCCCATACTGCAAACGGCCAAGTAATTGGAATCATACTCAATTTTTGAGCCGACACATGAGCTCGCCTGGAATTTTTTTGATAGGCATCACACTTGCTAACCAGATCCTCTACATCAGCATGAGCCGTCAGCCAATAAAACCCATGGCGAAAAGCCTTGGCCACAAGAGACTTAGAGCCGGCGTGATGACCACAGTCTCATTCATGAATATCTCATAGTATTTCACAGCCCTCCTCAGGAGAAATGCAACATTGAAATACCCCTGTGATGCTGCGTTGATGCAACTCTCCATTGATAATAATCATCGACTAAGGCCTTCGGGTTATCTGCCTGGCCAGAGTTTCATCTTCAGGTAACTCGCCCCGGTACATATAAGTCAAATATGGCACAGTCCAATCAGGAATAACATGAAGAGCCACCACCAATTGTGCCTCCGGGTCAGGGATAGCAAGATTCTCCTTTGTAGGCAATTTAACCGAAGGGTTATTCAAAATATCGAGAAAAACATTGGGTGGCACCGGCTTACGTTGAGAGCCGAGCCGGCTTAATGCATCAGCCGCCTCATTTTTCCTTCGATCAACATGTTCCACTTGATAACCTTTGAAATGACCAGCAATTGCATCAACCACCCGATGATAAGCCGCTATGAGTGGGTCTTTGGAATCCCAAGTTGCTGAGACTTGCTGAGCCACCAGATCTGAGTCTCCGAAACACCTCACCGGCTTAGATTCATCTCCTTAGTCATCGGAAGACCATGGAGCAAGGCGTGATACTCAGCTGCATTGTTAGTACAAGGGAACATCAATCTTAAAACATAACATAACTTATCACCTCGTGGGGAAGTCAAAATAACTCCATCCCCAAGCCTTCCAACTGCCTGGAGCCATCAAAACGAATAGTCCAATAGGTGTTATCAGGTTTCTCCTAGGGTATCTCTGGCTCTGTCCAGTCATTGATAAAATCCACAAGTGCTTGAGACTTGATAGTTGTCCGTGGCAAATACTTCAGACCATGGGGTCCAAGCTCAATGACCCACTTAGCCACCCGGCATGTGGCTTACCTGTTTTGAATAATATCTTCTAGGGGAGCAGAACTTACCACAGCGATGGGATGACCAAGGAAGTATTGCTTCAACTTGCGACTATCCATGAACACTCCATAAACCAGCTTCTGCCAATGGGGGTATCTCTGTTTAGATTCAATGAGTACCTCGCCGGCGTAGTAAACCAGCCGCCGAACTGGATATTCCTTGCCTGACTCTTTTCTTTCCACAACCACTTCTACGCTGACAACTCTGCTGTTGGCAGCCACATATATATATAAGCAACGACTCTTTATCAATGGGCTGCAAGGACCAGTGGCTCAGCCAGTTGCTTATTTAGTGCCTCAAATGCTTGATTAGCAGCATCACTCTAGACAAAATGATCTGTCTTCTTCATCATCTCATACAAGGGGATAGCCTTCTCTTCTAGGCGGCTGATAAAACGGCTCACAACCGCAATACGACCTACCAAATGTTGAACATCATTTATACATGTCGGTTTAGCCAAGGAGGTAATAGCCTTGATTTTTTTCGGATTAGCTTCAATGCCTCTCTCAGACACCAAAAGGCCCAAGAGTTTACCAGTCGGAACACCGAAAACACACTTGACCGGGTAAAGCATCATTTTGTAGACCCGGAGATTGTCAAAGGTCTTTTGAGATCATCTGGCAAAGGCTCTTTCTTCCTTGATTTCACAACTATGTCATCCACATAGGCATGAACATTACGCCTAATTTGATCATGGAGATAATTCAGAACGCAGCGCTGATAAGTCGCATGGGCACTCTTAAGCCCAAAAGGCATAGATACATAACAGAAGGCTCCAAAAGGAGTGATGAAAGATGTCTTCTCCTGGTCCTTAACTGCCATCTAGATTTGATGATAACCTGAATAAGCATCCAAAAAACTCAAATGCTCACAACCCGTCGTAGCATAAATAATTTGATAAATACCGGGGGGAGCAAAAGGATCAGCCGGACATTGCTTATTAAGATCTATGTAATCCACACACATACGTGATAACCCACAAGTGTAGGGGATGGCAACAGTTTTTGAGGGTAAAGTATTCAACCCAAATTTATTGATTCGACACAAGGGGAGCCAAAGAATACTCTTAAGTATTAGCAGTTGCGTTGTCAATTCAACCACACCTGGAAACTTAGTATCTGTAGCAAGGTAATTTAGTAGCAAAGTAATATGGAAATAGTGGTAACAACAATAAAAGTAATGGTAGTGTTTTTGTAGTTTTTGTAATAGCAGCAGCGGAAAAGTAAATAAGCAACAAGCAATGTGTGAAAAGCTCGTAGGCATTGGATCGGTGATGGAGAATTATGTCAGATGCGATTCCTCATGTAATAGTTATAACCTAGGGTGACACAGAACTAGATCCAGTTCATCAATGTAATGTGGGCATGTATTCCGAATATAGTCATACATGCTTATGGAAAAGAACTTGCATGACATCTTTTGTCCTACCCTCCCGTGGCTGCGGGGTCCTAGTGGAAACTAAGGGATATTAAGGCCTCCTTTTAACAGAGTACCAGATCAAAGCATTAACACATAGTGAATACATGAACTCCTCAAACAACGGTCATCACGGGGAGTGGTCCCAATTGTTGTCACTTCGGGGTTGCCAGATCATAACACATAGTAGGTGACTATTGACTTGCAAGATAGGATCAAGAACACACATATATTCATGAAAACATAATAGTTTCAGATCTGAAATCATGGCACTCTGGCCCTAGTGACAAGCATTAAACATGGCAAAGTCATAGCAACATCAATCTTAGAACATAGTGGATACTAGGGATCAAACCCTAACAAAACTAACTCGATTACATGGTAAATCTCATCCAACCCATCACCGTCCAGCAAGCCTATGATGGGATTACTCACGCACGGCGGTGAGCATCATGGAATTGGTGATGGAGGAAGGTTGATGATGACGATGGCGACGATCTCCCCTCTCCGGAGCCCCGAACGGAGTCCAGATCAGCCCTCCCGAGAGAGACTAGGGCTTGGCGGCGGCTCAGTATTGTAAAACACGATAATTCTTCCTCTCTGTTTTTTTTCTCCCCAAAAGTGAATATATGGACTCGGGGGGTACGTTGGTGGAGCAACAGGGGACCCACGAGGCAGGGGGCGCGCCCAGGGGAAGGGGCACGCCCCCACCCTTGTGGACTGGGTGTGGGCCCCCTGGCTTGGATCTTTCCACAGATATTTTTTATATATTCCAAAATAATTTTCCGTTGATTTTCATGTCATTCCGAGAACTTTTATTTCTGCACAAAAATAACACCATGGCAATTCTGCGGAAAAGAGCGTCAGTCCGGGTTAGTTCCATTCAAATCATGCAAGTTAGAGTCCAAAACAAAGGCAAAAGTGTTTGGAAAAGTAGATACGTCGGAAACGTATCAACTCTCCCAAGCTTAAACCTTTGCTTATCCTCAAGCAATTCAGTTGATAAACTGAAAGTGATAAAGAAAAACTTTGACAAACTCTGTTTGCTCTTGTTGTTGTAAATATGTAAAGCCAGCATTCAAGTTTTCAGCAAAGCTCATGAACTAACCACATTCACAATAACTTTCAGGTCTCATGTCTACTCATATCAATGGCATAATCAACTAGCGAGCAATAATAATAAACCTCGGATGACAACACTTTCTCAAAACAATCATAATATGATATAACATGATGGTATCTCGCTAGCCCTTTCTGAGACCGCAAAACATAAATGCAGAGCACCTTTAAAGATCAAGGACTGACTAGACATTGTAATTCATGGTAAAAGAGATCCAGTCATAATAATACTCAGTGCAAATTAATAGCAATACATGCAAATGACAGAGGTGCTCTCCAACTGGTGCTCTTTAATAAGAGGATAATGACTCTACGTAAAAATAAATAGATAGGCCCTTCGCAGAGGGAAGCAGGGATTTGTAGAGGTGCCACAGCTCGATTTTTAAATAGAGATGAATAATATTTTGAGCGGTATACTCTCATTGTCAACATAGCAACCAAGAATCTCAATATCTTCCATGCTACACATATGATAGGCGGTTCCCAAACAGAATGGTAAATTTTATACTCCCCCAACCACCAACAAGCACACTCCACGGCTAGCCCGAAACAACGGGTACCGTCCAAACCAGTAACAGCCCTGGGGGAGTTTTGTTTAATTATTATGATTTGAGCATGGGACTGGGCATCCCGGTTACTAGCCATTTTCTCATGAATGATGAGCGGAGTCCACTCATCGTGAGAATAACCCACCTAGCATGGAAGATATAGACAGCCCTAGTTGATACATGAGTTGTTCGAGCATACAAAATAGAATTTCATTTGAAGGTTTAGAGTTAGGCACATACAAATTTACTTAGAACGGCATGTAGATACCGCATATAGGAAGGTATGGTGGACTCATATGGAATAACTTTGGGGTTTATGGAAGTGGGTGCACAAGCAGTATTCCCGCTTAGTACAGGTGAAGGCTAGAAAGAGACTGGGAAGCGACCAGCTAGAGAGCGACAACAGTCATGAACATGCATTAAAATTAATCAACAATGAATGCAAGCATGAGTAGGATATAAATCACCAGGAACATAAATATCGTGAAGGCTATGTTGATTTTCTTTCAACTACATGCGTGAACATGTGCCAAGTCAGACCACTTGAATCATTCAAAGGAGGATACCACCCTATCATACTACATCACAACCATTTTAATATCATGTCGGCACGCAAGATAGACCATTATAAACTCCTAGCTAATTAAGCATGGCATGAGCAGCTATGATCTCTAATTGTCATTGCAAGCATGTTTCATTCATAATAGGCTGAATCAGGAATGATGAACTATCATATTTACAAAAACAAGAGAGGTCGAGTTCATACCAGCTTTTCTCATCTCAATCAATTCATCATATATTGTCATTATTGCCTTTCACTCGCACGACCGGGCGGTGAGGATAATAATGATAGTGCCCATGCATTGGACTAAGCTGGAATCTGCAAGCATTTACTACAAGAGATAAGACAAGGTAATATGGCTCAAGGTTAAATTAACAATAAAGCATATGACAGCCACTAAACATTTTCATCCTGGTCCTCTCTTGACCCCCAAAGAAAAGAAAAGAAACTATTTACACAGGAAAGCTCCCAACAAGCAAAAGTAGAATGACAAATCTTTTTGGGTTTTCTTTTAATTACTACTGCTACAAGCATGGAAAGCAAACTAGCTAAAAACTACCACTATTTTTTTTGTTTTTCTTAAGGTTTTTCTAGCACACAAGAAAAATACTAAGAAAAGAAATGAATCTAGCATGTATAGTACAATGAAAGAGTGTGAGCACCGACAACTAGAATAAGTGTGTGAACATGAATGTAATGTCGGTGAGAAACACGTGCTCCCCCAAGCTTAGGCTTTTGGCCTAAGTTGGTCTATGGCCAATATTGGCCTGGCGGATATCCAAAGTCGTAGTTGGGGTTGTACTGAGATGCAGCGGCTACTGCCTGACGAGCTGCATCCTGGAGACGAGCTGCTCTCATTGTCTCCTTATACTCATTTGCCTCCTCCCTGGTTATAATATATCTCCCTTTTGCCTGAAAGTCAAAGAAGGTAGGAGTAGGGAGAGCAATATGGACAGTGTGATGCCTGTCAAAGATTAGTCGATACTAGAGGGATTGTTCATCCCTCTCTACAACCCGATGGCTAACCATAGCATTATAATCTAAATAAGCAGGCGGTAATAGTTCATCATTTTCATGTATAGGCACACCAAGACGGCGGGCTATGCGAGTGGCATAAATCCCCCAAATAAATCTCCATCTAAACCATTATGATGTAACCTACGTGCAACAATGGCTCCCAAGTTATATTGTCTATCTCCTAACACAACACTCTTAAGAACACTAAGGTCTGGGACACACATATGGCAAGCCTCATCTTTACCGTTTATGCATCTACCGATAAAGAGAGCTAAGTAATGAATAGCAGGAAAATGAATGCTCCCTATGGTAGCTTGTGTGATCTCTCTAGATTCCCCCACAGTGATACTAGCAAGGAAGTCTTTATATTCATATTTGCGAGGATCACTAATATTGCCCCACTGCGGGAGATTACAAGCATCATTAAGATCCTCTAGGTCCATGGCGTAAGATTTATCATAAAGATCAAACACGACAGTGTGAGAATTACGTGAAGATGAAAATTTAAACCTTCTCACAAATGTATCTGTTAAGTAATGGTATTGAGGGCACTTATCTTGCATGCAGCCCTCGAGATCAGCATTACGCACATATGCATCAAACTCCTCCTTAATGCCTGCCCGAACCATAAATTCTTCTGACGGCCATTCACAAGGCCGCACCTCAGCTTCCCTCAGCAATTCATCGTCTGGCTCACGCATCGCGAGCCTTGGTTCTTGCTTCCTTGAGGAGCCACCTTGGAAGATTTTCCTATGCATTTTTCCGAAATTTTCTGAAATTTTTAGTAACTCAAAATAAAAGTGAACCAAACTCAACAAGATTGATAGCAACAACTCCTACAAGTGTCTAGAGACTATATCATGCATTACAACTACTTGGGACCAAAGAAATTTGACATGCAAGCTCATGAACAAGGTCACCACAGCAGCAAAAATTTGCAATAAATAAAGCACTAGAACAAAAACTAATTGGACCAATGGAGGAGTCACATACCAAGGAACAATCTCCCCAAACAGTTTTGTGAATGGAGCTTTAAGCAAGGAGATCGAAAATGGCAACAAGATGAGTTAGAACTCGTACTTGAGCTGGATAGTGATTTTTTGGGAGGAAGGAGTGTGTGGGTGCAGGGATAAGTGGAGGGGGGGCCACGTGGGGCCCACGAGGCAGGGGGCGTGCCCTGTGAGGGTGGGCGCACCCTGGACCTTCGTGGCCAGGTGCTGGCTCCCCTCGCTGTGTTCTGTGTGCCAAATATTCTCAAATATTCTAGAAAAAATCATATTTTATTTTCAAGGCATTTGGAGAACTTTTATTTTCAGGGTATTTTTTATTGCACAGATAAGTTTGAAAACAAACAGAAAATACAATTTTTGCTTTATTTAATCTAATTAACAGAAAGTAAAAGGAGGATACAGAAGGTTGTGCTATCTAGATTCACCCATCTCATGCTCATCAAAAGGAATCCATTAACAAGGTTGATCAGGTCTTGTTAATAAACTAACATGAGACCGGAGAATTTTGGAATAGCACTAGGTTACCTCAATGGGGATATGTATGTCCCCAACAATAAGAATATCATATGTCTTCTTGACAGTAGGAAGAGGAAATTCAAAACCTCCAATAGTAATAGTTGAAAAATTTCCAATAGAATTGATACTGTGGACCTGAGGTTGTTTCCTCGAAAAGTGTACCATATGCTCATTACCATTGACATGAAAAGTGTCATTGCCTTTGTTTCAATCCATAACAGCCCCCTGCAGTATTCAAAAAGGGTCTACCAAGGATAATAGACATACTATCATCCTCGTGAATATCAAGGATAACAAAGTTCGTCAGAATAGTAACATTTGCAACCACAACAGGCACATCCTCACAAATGCCGACAGGTATAGTAGTTGATTTCTCGGCCATTTGCAAATATATTTTAGTAGGTGTCAACTTACTCAAGTCAAGTCTACGATATAAAGAGAGAGGCATAACACTAACACCGGCTCCAAGATCACATAAAGCAGTTTTAACATAGTTTCCTTTGATGGAGCAAGGTATAGTAGGTACTCCTGGATCTCCTAGTTTCTTAGGTATTCCACCCTTAAAAATGTAATTGGCAAGCATGGTGGAAATTTCAACTGCAGGTATCTTTCTTTTGTTGGTAGTGATATATTTCATATACTTAGCATACAGATTTGTTTTAAGCATATCAGTCAAACGCATATGCAAAAAGATAGGTCTAATCATTTCAGCAAAGCGCTCAAAATCCTCATCATCCTTTTTCTTGGATGGTTTAGGAGGAAAAGGCATGGGTTTCTGAACCCATGGTTCTCTTTCCTTACCGTGCTTCCTAGCAACAAAGTCTCTCTTATCATAACGTTGATTCTTTTATTGTGGGTTATCAAGATCAACAACAGGTTCAATCTCTACATCATTATCATTGCTAGGTTGAGCATCATCATTAACATTATCACTAGGTTCATGTTCATTACCAGATTGTGTCTCGGCATCAGAGATAGATATATCATTAGGATTCTCAGGTGTGTCAGCTACAGGTTCACTAGAAGCATGCAAAGTCCTATTATTTTTCTTTTTCTTCTTCTTAGAAGAACTAGGTGCATCTATACTAGCTCTCTGAGAATCTTGCTCAATTCTCTTAGGTGGCCCTCAGGATACAAAGGTTCCTGAGTCACTTTACCACCTCTAGTTGCAACTCTGACAGCATAATCATTATTCTTACTATTTAATTCATTGAGCAAATCATTCTGAGCTTGAAGTACTTGTTCTACGTGAGTGGTAACCATAGAAGCATGTTTACTAATGAGTTTCAATTCACCTTTAACTCTAGACATATAATCACTCAAGCGTTCAATCATATAAGCATTACGTTGCAATTGTCTACTAACATAAGCATTGAAGTTTTCTTGCTTAACAATAAAATTATCAAACTCATCTAAGCATTGGCTAGCAGATTTATAACAAGGAATATCACCTTCATCAAATCTATAAAGATAATTTACCTTTACTACCTGTGTCGGGTTATCAAGACCATGTATTTCTTCAATAGGCGGTAAATTCTTAACATCTTCAGCTGTAATACCTTTTTTCTTTCATAGATTTCTTTGCCTCTTGCATATCTTCAGGACTGAGAAATAGAACACCCCTTTTTCGGAGTTGGCTTAGGGGCTGGTTCAGGAAGTGTCCAATTATTTTCGTTGCTCAACATATTATTCAATAATAATTCAGCTTGATCAACTGTTCTTTCCCTGGAAACACAACCAGCACAACTATCCAGGTGGTCTGTCATATGTCTCCAACATATCTATAATTTTTGATTGTTCCATGCAATTATATATTATGTTTTGGATGTTTAATGGGCTTTATTATACACTTTTATAATATTTTTGGGACTAACCTACTAACCCAAGGCCCAGTGCAGATTGCTGTTTTTTTGCCTATTTCAGGGTTTCGTAGAAAAGGAATATCAAAAAGAATCCAAACGGAATGAAACCTTTGCGAGAGTTATTTTTGGAACCGTATCTACCCAGAAGACTTGGAGTACACGGGAGGGAACGAGAAAGGCGGCCACGAGGGTCCAGGGCTCGCCCCCTCCCCCTGGGCGCGCCCCCCACCCTCATGGGCCCCCTCTGGCTCCCCCGACACCCTCCTTCCTCCTATATATCCATGTACCCTGAAAACATCAAGGCAACAGAGAAAACCCTAATTCCACTAATGCAACCTTCTGTTCCCATGAGATCCGATGAATTGTGGGTTTATGATCAAGATTATCTACAAGAAATATTTGATTCTTTTCTGAAATCTTTTATGTCTGATTATAATATCCTTGCAAGTCTCTTTGAATCATCGGTTTGGTTTGGCCTACTAGATCTATAGTTCTTGCAATGGGAGAAGTTCTTGGCTTTGGGTTCAACCTTGCGGTGTCCTTTCCCAGTGACAACAGGGGCAGCAAGGCACGTATTGTATTGTTTCCATCGAGGATAAAAAGATGGGGTTTATATCATATTGCTTGAGTTTATCCATCTACATCATATCATCTTGCTTAAAGCGTTACTCTGTTCTTATGAACTTCATACTCTAGATGCATGCTGGATAGCGGTTGATGTGTGGAGTAATAGTAGTAGATGCAGAATCGTTTTGGTCTACTTGTCACATACGTGATGCCTATATATAATGACCATGCCTAGATATTCTCATAACTATGCGCTTTTCTATCAATTGCTCGACAGTAATTTGTTCACCCACCGTAGAATTCTGCTATCATGAGAGAAGCCACTAGTGAAACCTATGGCCCCCGGGTCTATTCTCAACATATTAATCTTCCAATCTACTTTACTTTGCTTTATTTACTTTCTGTTCTTATATCCAAAAATACCAAAAATATCATATTATCCTATCTATCTGATCTCACTTTCGTAAGTGACCGTGAAGGGATTGACAACCCCTTATCGCGTTGGCTGCGAAGTTCTTATTTGTTTGTGCAGGTGCGAGGGACTCGCGCGTGGTCTCCTACTGGATTGATACATTGGTTCTCAAAAACTGAGGGAAATATTTATGATATTGTGCTGCATCACCCTTTCCTCTTCGAGGGAATACAACGCAAGCTCGAGAAGTGGCAAGAAGAATTTATGGCGCCATTGCCGGGGAGGCTTACGCAAAATTCATAGACCAAGTACCTATCACAAACCCTTATCCTTCGCATTACATTTTTTGCCACTCGATTTCCTCTCCCCCACATCACCTTTGCCGTTTTATTTGCCCTTCTTTTTGCTGTGTGTTTACCGTTCGCTTGCCCTCATGTCTGAGATGGGGGAAGATTTTATTGAAAAGGGTAGTAATGTTGATGGCAACGTCTATGTTGATCCTCCGAACGATACTACCACTTTACATATTAAGAAGTTCTGGGTTGGTAGTGGTAATATTATTGGAAAAGGAGTTCTTCAAGACTTCTTTACTTGTGCCCGTGCTTTACCCACTATGTGTGGATCTATTCTTCATAGAACTAGTAGCCTTGCGGATTCCATATCTATGCTTGTAGTTGAAATTGAAAGGCAATTTATCCATATGCATCCTTGCATTCAGAGAATCTTTCTGGAATTTTCCAATATTGAGCATTCTTTTGTTAAGTGCGCATCTACTATCTTTTTGGCTCATGAGCTCAGATTTATCATGAAAGAGGCCAAAGAAATATTTACTCATTATGGAGTGGATGCTGGTCGTCCTCCCATAGAAGCTATCTTATTCAATCAAGAGGACATAATGCGTTTCGGATCTTTACATCATGTTGCTTTTAATGAAAACCTTAGAAAAAAGGTTCCTACCGATGTCTTGGTTGATAGAATTTCTGAATTGAATGATGATTTTTCTATTAAAAACAATGGGTTAGGTTTTTCCCTTGAGCGAAGGCCCATGAACTTTTGCCAATAGAATGCTTATAATGATGAATTGGTTGCGCAATATAAAGGGCCAAAGGAGGAACCTATACCTCCTGAGGTTGATATGGGGGACTTTTGTCCTATTAAATTTAGCCCTTTTGATTACTTTTGCTTGCCACAAAGAAAACTTGCTGCTGAACGTAGGGAATATGAGATGATTTTTTGCAATATATCCTATCATTATGGCAATACCTAGATCTATCCTTGTATCGTGCCTAGCTAGGGGCGTTAAACGATAGTGCTTGTTGGGAGGCAACCCAATTTTATTTTCTTTGTTTTTTCTTATGTTTAGGAATAAATATTGCATCTAGCTTCTGTTTAGATGTAGTTTGGTGTTTTAATTAGTGTTTGTGCCAAGTAGAACCTTTGGGAAGACTTGTGTGAAGTTTATATGATCATGTTGTGAAAAACAGAAACTTTAGCGCTCATGAGATTAGTCACCAGATTTTACTGGAGAGTGCTATTTAGTTGATACTTTTTGAATATGATTAATAGACAAATTCCTCATGTTTACCAATTTATTTCATTTTTTGGAGTTACAGAAGTATTCGAAAGTTACAGATTACTATAGACTGTTCTGTTTTTTGACAGCTTCTGTTTTTCTTGTGTTGTTTGCTTATTTTGATGCATCTATGAGTAGTATTGGAGGATATTAATCATAGAGAAGTTAGAATACAGTAGGTTTAACACCAATATAAACAAATAATGAATTCATTACAGTACCTTTGAGTGGTGGTTTGTTTTCTTATACTAACGGAGCTCACGAGATTTTTGGCTAAGTTTTGTGTTGTGAAGTTTTCAAGTTTTGAGTATGGCTTTGATGGACTATGGAACAAAGAGTGTCAAGAGCCTAAGCTTGGGGATGCCCAAGGCACCCCAAGGTAAAATTCAAGGACAACCAAAAGCCTAAGCTTGGGGATGCCCCGGGAAGGCATCCCCTCTTTTGTCTTCATCTATCGGTAACTATACTCGGGACTATATTTTTATTCACCAAATGATATGTGTTTTGCTTGGAGCGTCATGTATGATTTGAGTATTTGCTTTTTAGTTTGCCACAATCATCCTTGCTGGACACACCTTTTGAGAGAGAAAAATATGGTTTAGAATTTGTTAGACTACTCTATGTGCTTCACTTATACCTTTTGAGCTAGATAGTTTTGCTCTAGTGCTTCACTTATATCTTTTAGAGCATGGTGGTGGTTTTATTTTGTAGAAATTGTTGATCTCTCATGCTTCATTTATATCCTCTTGAGAGTCTTTTAGAACAGCATGGTAATGTGCTTTGGTTATAAAACTAGTCCTAATATGATAGGCATCCGAGACGAATATAGTAAAAACTTTCATATAAAGTGCATTGAATATGATGAGAAGTTTGATACTTGATGGTTGTTTTGAGATATGAGGATGGTGATATTAGAGTCATGCTAGTGGAGTAATTATGAATTTGAGAAATACTTGTGTTAAAGTTTGTGATTCCCGTAGCATGCACGTATGGTGAACCGCTATGTGACGAAGTTAGAGCATGAGGTATTTATTGAGTGTCATCCTTTGTGTGGAGGTCGGGATCGCGCGATGGTTAACTCCTACCAACCCTTCCCCTAGGAGCATGCGTTGATTACTTTGTTTTGATGACTCGTAAATTTTTGCAATAAGTATATGAGTTCTTTATGACTAATGTTGAGTCCATGGATTATACGCACGCTCACCCTTCCACCATTAATAGCCTATCATGTACCGCGCAACTCTCGCCGGTACCATACACCCACCATATACCTTCCTCAAAATAGCCACCATACCTACCTACCATGGCATTTCCATAGCCATTCCGAGATATATTTCCATGCAACTTTCCACCATTCCGTTTGTTATGACACACTTCATCATTGTCATAATGCCATGCATGATCATGTAGTTGACATCGTATTTGTGGCTAGGCCACCATGCATAATTTTTCATACATGTCACTCTTGATTCATTGCACATCCCGGTACACCGCTGGAGGCATTCATATAGAGTCATACTTTGTTCTAGCTTCGAGTTATAATCTTTGAGTTGTAAATCAATATAAGTGTGATGATCATCATTATTAGAGCATTGTCCCAAAAAAAAGAAGGAAAGGCCAAAGAAAAGAAAAAAGAAAGGCCCAAAAAAAGAAGAAAAAAAGAAAAGAAAAAAGGAAATAAAAAAGGGACAATGCTACTATCTTTTGCCACACTTGTGTTTCAAAGTAGCACCATGATCTTCATGATAGAGAGTCTCTTGTTTTGTCACTTTCATATACTAGTGAGAATTTTCATTATAGAACTTGGCTTGTATATTCCAATGATGGGCTCCTCAAATGCCCTAGGTCTTCATGAGCAAGCAAGTTGGATGCACACCCACTTAGTTTCTTTTGTTGAGCTTTCATACATTTATAGCTCTAGTGCATCCGTTGCATGGCAATCCCTACTCACTCACATTGATATCTATTGATGGGCATCTCCATAGCCCATTGATACGCCTAGTCGATGTGAGACTATCTTCCCCTTTTTTGTCTTCTCCACAACCACCACTCTATTCCACCTATAGTGCTATATCCATGGCTCACGCTCATGCATTGCGTGAAAGTTGAAAGGTTTGAAAAATTTTGAGTATGAAAACAATTGCTTGGCTGAAACCGGGGTTGTGCATGATATGAATATTTTGTGTGATGAAGAGGGAGCATAGCCAGACTATATGATTTTGTAGGGATAACTTTCTTTGGCCATTTTATTTTGAGAACACATGATTGCTTTGTTAATATGCTTTAAGTATTATTATTCTTATGTCAATATAGAATGTTGTCTCGAATATTTTGGATCTGAACATTCATGCCACAATAACGAAATTACATTGAGAATTACGTTGGTTAGCATTCCACATCAAAAATTTTGTTTTTATCATTTACCTACTCGAGGACGAGCAGGAATTAAGCTTGGGGATGTTTGATACGTCTCCAACGTATCTATAATTTTTGATTGTTCCATGCTATTATATATTCTGTTTTGGATGTTTAATGGGCTTTATTACACACTTTTATATTATTTTTGGGACTAACCTACTAACCCGAGGCCCAGTGCAGATTGCTGTTTTTTTGCCTATTTCAGGGTTTCGTAGAAACATAATATCAAACGGAGTCCAAACGGAATGAAACCTTTGCGAGAGTTATTTTTGGAACTGTATCTACCCAAAAGACTTGGAGTACACGCGGGGGAACGAGAGAGGTGGCCACGAGGGTCCAGGGCGCGCCCCCTCCCCTGGCGCGCCCCCACCCTCGTGGGCCCCCTCTGGCTCCCCCGATGCCCTCCTTCCTCCTATACATTTCCATGTACCCTGAAAACATCGAGGCAACAGAGAAAACCCTAATTCCACCGCCGCGACCTTCTCTTCCCGTGAGATCCCATCTTGGGGCCTGTTCCGGAGCTCCGTCGGAGGGGGCATCTACCACGGAGTGCTTCTTCATCAATGCCATAGCCTCACCAATGAGTAGTGAGTAGGTTACCACAGACCTTCGGGTCCATAGTTATTAGCTTCTTCTCTCTTTTTGGATCTCAATACAAAGTTCTCCTCGATCATCGAGGAAATCTATTCGATGTAATCTTTTTGCGGTGTGTTTGTCGAGATCCGATGAATTGTGGGTTTATGATCAAGATTATCTACGAGAAATATTTGATTCTTTTCTTAAATCTTTTATGTATGATTATAATATCCTTGCAAGTCTCTTCGAATTATCGGTTTGGTTTGGCCTACTAGATCTATAGTTCTTGCAATGGGAGAAGTGCTTGGCTTTGGGTTCAATCTTGCGGTGTCCTTTCCCAGTGACAGGAGGGGCAGCAAGGCACGTATTGTATTGTTGCCATCGAGGATAAAAAGATGGGGCTTATATCATATTGCTTGAGTTTGTCCCTCTACATCATGTCATCTTGCTTACATCATTACTCTGTTCTTATGAACTTAATACTCTAGATGCATGCTGGATAGCGGTCGATGTGTGGAGTAATAGTAGTAGATGCAGAATCGTTTCGGTCTACTTGTCACGGACATGATGCTTATATATAATGATCATGCCTAGATATTCTCATAACTATGCGCTTTTCTATCAATTGCTCGACAGTAATTTGTTCACCCACCGTAGAATTCTGCTATCATGAGAGAGGCCACTAGTTAAACCTATGGCCCCCGGGTCTATTCTCAACATATTAATCTTCCAATCTACTTTACTTTGATTTATTTACTTTCTGTTCTTATATCCAAAAATACCAAAAATATCATACTATCCTATCTATCAGATCTCACTTTCGTAAGTGACTGTGAAGGGATTGACAACCCCTTGTCGCGTTGGCTGCGAAGTTCTTATTTGTTTGTGCAGGTGTGAGGGACTCGCGCGTGGTCTCCCACTGGATTGATACCTTGGCTCTCAAAAATTGAGGGAAATATTTACGCTACTGTGCTGCATCACCCTTTCCTCTTCGAGGGAATACAACGCAAGCTCGAGAAGTAGCAGTCTCTGGATGCATCGGTTAGTCCATTATCAAAGACATCAAGTATTTCATTCCTCTGAAGAGGATGATCAGGAAAAGCATTAAGTAATTGGAGAAGCATCCCCCAAGCTTGTGGGAGACTCTCTTCTTCAATTTGCACAAAATTATAAATTTTCCATAAGGCAGCTTGTTTCTTATGAGCGAGAAAATATTTAGCAGAGAAGTAATAAATCATATCCTGTGGACTACGCACACAACCAGGATGAAGAGAATTAAACCATGTCTTAGCATCACCCTTTAACGAGAACAGAAATAACTTAAGGACATAGTAATAACGAATCTTTTCATCGTTGGTAAACAGGGTGGCTATATCATTCAACTTAGTAAGATGTGCCACAACAGTTTCAGATTCATAGCAATGGAAAGGATCAGATTCAACCAAAGTAATTAACTCAGGATCAACAGAGAAATTATAATGCTTATCAGTAACAAAGATAGATGAAGTAGCAGGGTCATATTTCATTCTAGCATTCAAAGACTGTTCTTTCAGCTTGGCTAATAATTTCTTAAGATCATATCTATCGTTGCAAGCAAGAAAGTCTCTAGCAGTTTCTTCAACCATAACATAACCCTCAGGAATAACAGGCAATTCATATCTAGGGGGAGAATCTTCATCATCACTTTCATAAATAGTATCAGTTTCAATATTTGCATTCTCCCTAACCTTAGCAATTTGTTCATCTAGAAATTCACCTAGTGGCACAATATTATCAAGCATAGAAGTAGTTTCATCATACATAGGAGAAGTGGCATCATCAAGAACATGAGACATATCAGATTCAATAGCAGGAGTAGGTGTCGCAAATTTACTCATAATAGAGGGTGAATCAAGTGCAGAGCTAGATGGCAGTTCCTTACCTCCTCTCGTAGTTGAGGGAAAGATCTTGGTTTTCGAATCCTTCAAATTCTTCATAGTGAACAACAGATATAAATCCCAAGGGACTTAAAGAATATAGCTATGTTCCCCGGCAACGGCGCCAGAAAATAGTCTTGATAACCCACAAGTGTAGGGGATCGCAACAGTTTTCGAGGGTAAAGTATTCAACCCAAATTTATTTATTCGACACAAGGGGAGCCAAAGAATACTCTTAAGTATTAGCAGCTGAGTTGTCAATTCAACCACACCTGGAAACTTAGTATCTGCAGCAAGGTAATTTAGTAGCAAAGTAATATGGAAATACTGGTAACAACAATAAAAGTAATGGTAGTGTTTTTGTAATAGCAGCAGCGGAAAAGTAAATAAGCAACAAGCAATATGTGAAAAGCTCGTAGGCATTGGATCGGCGATGGAGAATTATGTCGGATGCGATTCCTCATGTAATAGTTATAACCTAGGGTGACACAGAACTAACTCCAGTTCATCGATGTAATGTAGGCCTCTATTCCGAATATAGTCATACGTGCTTATGGAAAAGAACTTAGATGACATCTTTTGTCCTACCCTCCCGTGGCAGCGGGGTCCTAGTGGAAACTAAGGGATATTAAGGCCTCCTTTTAACAGTGTACCGGACCAAAGCATTAACACATAGTGAATACATGAACTCCTCAAACTACGGTCATCACCGAGAGTGGTCCCGGTTGTTGTCACTTCATGGTTACCGGATCATAACACATAGTAGGTGACTATTGACTTGCAAGATAGTGATAACCCACAAGTGTAGGGGATCGCAACAGTTTTCGAGGGTAAAGTATTCAACCCAAATTTGTTGATTCGACACAAGGGGAGCCAAAGAATACTCTTAAGTATTAGCAGCTGAGTTATCAATTCAACCACACCTGGAAACTTAGTATCGGCAGCAAGATAGTTTAGTAGCAAAGTAATATGATAGTGGCGGTAGCAGCAATAAAAGTAACGTTAGTGTTTTTGTAGTTTTTGTGATAATAGGAACGGAAAAGTAAATAAGCAACTAGCAATATGGGTAAAGCTCGTAGACATTGGATCGGTGATGGGGAATTACATCGGATGCAATTCATCATGTAGAAGTTATAACCTAGGGTGACACAGAACTAGCTCCAGTTCATTAATGCAATGTAGGCATGTATTCCGAATATAGTCATACGTGCTTATGGAAAATAACTTGCATGACATCTTTTGTCATACCCTCCCGTGGTAGCGGGGTCCTATTGGAAACTAAGGGATATTAAGGCCTCCTTTTAATAGAGTACCGGACTAAAGCATTAACACATAGTGAATACATGAACTCCTCAAACTATGGTCATCACCGGGAGTGGTCCCGATTATTTATTGTCACTTCGGGGTTGCCGGATCATAACACATAGTACGTGACTATAGACTTGCAAGATAGGATCAAGAACACACATATATTCATGGAAACATAATAGGTTCAGATCTGAAATCATGGCACTTGGGCCCTAGTGACAAGCATTAAGCATAGCAAAGTCATAACAAAATCGATCTCAGAACATAGTGGATATTCGGGATCAAACCCTAACAAAACTAACTCGATTACATGATAGATCCCATCCAACCCATCACCGTCCAGCAAGCCTACGATGGAATTACTCACACACGGCGGTGAGCATCATGGAATTGGTTACGGAGGAAGGTTGATGATGACGATGGCGACGATCTCCACTCTCCGGAGCCCCGAACGGACTCCAGATCAGCCCTCCCGAGAGAGATTAGGGCTTGGCGGCGGCTCCGTCTCGTGAAACGTGATAATTCCTTCTCTCTGATTTTTTTCTCCCCGAAACAGAAGATATAGGACCTGGGGGTACGTCGGTGGAGCATCGGGGGGCCCTCGAGGCAGGGGGGCGCGCCATGGGAAGGGGGCGCGCCCCCACCCTCGAGGACAGGGTGTGGGCCCCCCGGTGGGTATCTTCTTGCGGATATTTTTTATATTCTCTGAAATAATTCTCCGTTGATTTTCAGGCGATTTTGAGAACTTTTTATTCTGCACAAAAACAACACCATGGCAGTTCTGCTGAAAACAGCGCCAGTCCGGGTTAGTTCCATTCAAATCATGCAAGTTAGAGTCCAAAACAAGGGCAAAAGGGTTTGGAAAAGTAGATACGTTGGAGACGTATCAACTCCCCCAATCTTAAACCTTTCCTTGTCCTCAAGCAATTCAGTTGATAAACTGAAAGTGATAAAGAAAAACTTTGACAAACTCTGTTTGCTCTTATTGTTGTAAATATATAAGCAGCATTCAAGTTTTCAACAAGATCATGAACTAACTACATTCACAATAACTTGCAGGTCTCAAGACTACTCACATCAATGGCATAACCAACTAGCGAGCAATAATAATAAACCTCAGATGACAACACTTCTCGAAACAATCATGATATGATATAACAGGATGGTATCTCGCTAGCCCTTTCTGAGACCGCAAAACATAAATGCAGAGCACCTTTAAAGATCAAGGACTGACTAGACATTGTAATTCATGGCAAAAGAGATCCAGTCATGATCATACTCAATGCAAATTAATAGTAATACATGCAACGACGGATGTGCTCTTGTACTGGTGCTCTTTGATAAGAGGATGATGACTCTGCATAAAAGTAAATAGATAGGCCCTTCGCAGAGGGAAGTAGGGATTTGTAGAGGTGCCAGAGCTCGATTTTTAAATAGAGATTGAATAACATTTTGAGTGGTATACTTTCATTGTCAACATAACAACCAAGAATCTCGATATCTCCCATGCTACACACATTATAGGCGGTTCCCAAACAGATTGGTAAAGTTTATACTCCCCCAACCACGAACAAGCACACTCCATGGCTAGCCCGAAACAACGGGTACCGTCCAAACCAGCAACAGCCTTGGGGGTGTTTTGTTTAATTATTATGATTTTGAGCATGAGACTGGGCATCCCGGTTACCAGCCATTTTCTCGTGAATGATGAGCGGAGTCCACTCATCGTGAGAATAACCCACCTAGCATGGAAGATATAGACAGCCCTAGTTGATACATGAGCTATTTGAGCATACAAAACAGAATTTCATTTGAAGGTTTAGAGTTTGGCACATACAAATTTACTTGGAACGGCAGGTAAATACCGCATATAGGAAGGTATAGTGGACTCATATGGAATAACTTTGGGGTTCATGGAAGTGGATGCACAAGTAGTATTCCCGCTTAGTACAGGTGAAGGCTAGAAAGAGACTGGGAAGCGACCAGCTAGAGAGCAACAACGGTCATGAACATGCATTAAAATTAATCAACAATGAATGCAAGCATGAGTAGGATATAAATCACTATGAACATAAATATCGTAAAGGCTATGTTGATTTGTTTCAACTACATGCGTGAACATGTGCCAAGTCAGGTCACTTAAATCGTTCAAAGGAGGATACCACCCATCATACCACATCACAACCATTTAATATCATGTTGGCACGCAAGATAGACCATTATAAACTCTCAGCTAATTAAGCATGGCATAAGCAGCTATGATCTCTAATTGTCATTGCAAACATGTATTATTCATAACAAGCTGAATCAAGAACAACGAGCCATCATATTTATAAAAACAAGAGAGGTCGACTTCATACCAGCTTTTCTCATCTCAATTAGTTCATCATATATCATCCTTATTGCCTTTCACTCGCACGATAGAATGGCGTGAATAATAATAATAGTGCACGTGCATTGGACTAAGCTGGAATCTGCAGGCATTTAATACAAGAGAGAAGACAAGGTAATATGGCTCAAGGTTAAATCTTCAACAAAGCATATGAGAGCCACTAAGCATTTTCAATCATGGTCTTCTACTCTTAACCCCTAAAGAAGAGAAAAGAAACTATTTACACGGGAAAGCTCCCAACAAGCAAAAGAAGAACGGGAAATCTTTTTGGGTTTTCATTTTTAGTTACTACTAGAATAAGCAAAGAAAGTAAACTAGCTAGAAGCTACAACTAATATATATTTTTTGTTTTTTCTGGGTTTTTCTAGCACACAAGAAAAAGACTAAGAAAAACAAATTGAAACTAAGCATGGATGGTACAGTGAAAGAGTGTGAGCACCGACAGCTATAATAACTGTGTGAACATGAATGTAAGTCCGTGCGAAACACGTACTCCCCCAAGCTTAGGCTTTTGGCCTAAGTTGGTCTATGGCCACGGATCAAAGCCACTCCCTCCAGTGTACTGAGATGTGTCCTCTGGATGCCACTGGTTGGCGAGCTCGTCCAGCTCCCACCCATAAACAGATTGTTAGGAAGGATCAAGTGGTGGTTCAGGCTCAGGCTCTGAATCTTGTGCCTGGCCTTGGTACTTGTAGAAGACATTTGAGGTGATGAGGAATACGCCTGTAGATAGATCAAACAAGGAAGGTGCAGGCAAGGTAACAATTTCACAGTATATTTCATCAAACCTCAATTTATAATTGAGCTGCATATTCTTGTCTTTAACAATAAAGTCATGAGCTACCATGCTCTTGTAGTCTAGATAAACAGGGGCAAGCAATTTTTCTTCCTTCTCATGGTTCCTAATAGGTATATTAAAATATTCAGCAAGGCGAGAAGCAAAGATGCCTCCAAAGACAGGCCCCTTTGAGAGGTTCAGACTCAATCGTTTGGCAACGACGGCGCCCAAGCTAAAAGTTGTGTCATGAAACAAAGCATGGCGTAAAATGATAATATCAGGGGCACTGAGATTCCCACTGTTCCCGCGACCAATTAAACACCTACTAGCAAATAAAGCAAAGTAGCATAGAACAGGGAAGTGTATACTAGTGATTCTTGCCCCTGAAACTTGTCTAGTTTCACCTACGGCTATCATATCAATAAAACCTTTGACGTCTTCATGACGTGGTTCATCAAGTCTACCTCCAAAGGGTACTTTGCATATTTCACAAAAATGTAAAAGTGATATCTCCTTACTCACATCATATAAGCGAAACTCCACCGTAGGTGGTGTTTTCCTGAAATGAAAATGAAAACTTTGTGTGAAAATATTGGTGAGTAAGAAATACTGTTCTTTTTGGTCGTTGAGGAAGTCGGTGAGGCATGCATTATTTGCCAACCAATAAAAGTCTTCGTAAATACCGGCGGACATCATGAAATTATTACAAGGCCATTCGCACGGTCGAACTTCCGCCATGCGAGGAAGATTATACTTGGTCTTCTTATTTTCTTCTTTCTTCTTCTCCTCCGAGCTCTTGCTGGAGGAGCCCCTCAATAATATTTTTAACATTTTCCTTTTCTGAAAATTTCTGAAATTTTTAGTAACACACAATAAAAGTTAACCAAACTCAACAAGATTGATTGCAACAACTCATGTAAGTGCCTAGAGGCTATATCATGCATTAGAACTACTTGGGACCAAGAAAATTTGACATGCAAGCTCAAGAACAAGGTCACCACAGCAACATAAATTTGCAACAAATAAAGCACTAGACCAAAAACTAATTGGACCAATGGAGGAGTCACATACCAAGAAACAATCTCCCCAAACAGTTTGGTGAATGGTGCTTTGAGCAAGGAGATCGAAAATGGCAGCAAAATGAGCTATAACTCGGGTTTGAGCTGGTTGGGGATTTTTTGGGAGGAAAAAGAAAAGCATGGGTGAAAGGATAACTGGAGGGGGGCATGTGGGGCCCTCGAGGCAGGGGGTGCGCCCTGGGCAGGGGGGGCGCGCCCTGTGCCCTCAAGGCCACGTGCTAGCTCCCCTCGTTGTTTGTTCAGTGCCATATTTTCTTAAATATTCAAGAAAAAAAAATCATATTTCATTTTCATGGCATTTGGAGAACTTTTATTTTCGGAATATTTTTTATTGCATGGATAAGTCTGAAAACAAATAGATAATGCTAATTTTCTTTTTTTTAACCTAATTAACATAAAGTAAAGGGAGGGTACAAAAGGTTTGTGCCATCTAAATTCACCTACCCCATGTTCATCAAAAGGAATCCATTAACAAGGTTGATCAAGTCTTGTTAACAAACTCTTTCCGAGTAACATGAAACCGGAGAATTTTTGAATAACACAATGTTACCTCAATGGGGATATGTATGTCCCCAATAATAAGAATGTCATATGCCTTCTTGATAGTAGGAATAGGAAACTCAAAACCTCCAATAGTAATAGTTGAAGTTTTTCCAATATAGTTGATACTATAGACCTGAGGTTATTTCCTCGGAAAGTGTACCGTATGCCCATTACCATTGACATGAAAAGTGACATTGCCTTTGTTGCAATCAATAACAGCCCCTGCAGTATTCAAAAAAGGTCTTCGAATAATAATAGACATACTATCATCCTCGGGAATATCAAGTATAACAAAGCCCGTTAGAATAGTAACATTTGCAACTACAACAGGCACATCCTCACAAATACCGACAGGTATAGCAGTTGATTTATCAGCCATTTGCAAGGATATTTCCGTAGGTGTCAACTTACTCAGGTCAATTCTACAATATAAAGAGAGAGGCATAACAGTAACACCTGCTCCAAGATCACACAAAGCAATTTTACCATAGTTTCTCTTAATGGAGCAAGGTATAGTACGTACTCCTGGATCTCCTAATTTCTTAGGCATTCCACCCTCAAAAGTGTAATTGGCAAGCATGGTGGAGATTTCTACTTCAGGTATTTTTCTTTTGTTGGTAATAATATATTTCATGTACTTGGCATAAGGATTTGTTTTAAGCACATCAGTCAAACGCATACGCAAAAAGATAGGTCTAATCATTTCAGCGAAGCGCTCAAAATCCTCATCATCCTTTTTCTTGGATGGTTTCGGAGGAAAAGGCATGGGTTTCTGAACCCATGGTTCTCTTTCTCTACCATGCTTCCTAGCAACAAAGTCTCTCTTATCATAACGTTGATTCTTTGATTGTGGGTTATCAAGATCAACAGCAAGTTCAATCTCTACAACATTATCATTGCTAGGTTGAGCATCATCATGAACATCATTATTAATATTATAACTAGGCTCATGTTCATTACCAGATTGTGTCTCAGCATGAGAAACAGATATATCATTGGGATTCTTAGGTGGGTGAGCTACAGGTTCACTAGAAGCATGCAAGGTTCTATCATTTTCTTTTTCTTCTTCTTAGAAGAAATAGGTGCATCTAAATTAGCTCTCTCAGAATCTTGCTCAATTCTCTTAGGGTGCCCTTCAGGATAAAGAGGTTCCTGAGTCATTTTACCACCTCTAGTTGCAACTCTTACAGCATAGTCATTATTCTTACTATTTAATTCATTGAGCAAATCATTCTGAGCTTTAAGTACTTGTTCTACTTGAGTGGTAACCATGGAAGCATGTTTACTAATAAGTTTCAGTTCACTTTTAGCACTAGACAGATAATCACTCAAGCGTTCAATCCTATAGGCATTGTGTTGTAGTTGTCTACCAACATAAGCATTGAAGTTTTCTTGTTTCACAATGAAATTGTCAAACTCATCTAAGCATTGGCTAGCAGACTTATAACGAGGAATATCACCTTCATCAAATCTATAAAGAGAATTTACCTTTACTACCTGTGTCGGGATATCAAGACCATGTATTTCTTCAATAGGCGGTAAATTCTTAACATCTTCAGCTTTAATACCTTTTTCTTTCATAGATTTCTTTGCCTCTTTCATGTTTTCAGGACTGAGAAATAGAACACCTCTTTTTTTCGGAGTTGGCTTAGGGGCTGGTTCAGGAAGTGTCCAATTATTTTCATTGGCTAGCATATTATTCAATAGAAATTCAGCTTGTTCTGGTGTTCTTTCCCTGAAAACACAACCAACACAACTGTCTAGGTGGTCTTTGGAAGCATCGGTTAGTCCATTATAAAAGACATCAAGTATATCATGCATCTCAAGAGGATGATCAGGCAAAGCATTAAGTAACTGGAGAAGCCTCCCCCAAGCTTGTGGGAGACTCTCTTCTTCAGTTTTGGCAAAGTTATAACTTTCCCGTAAGGTAGCTTGTTTCTTATGAGCGGGAAAATATTTAGCAGAGAAGTAATACAACATATCCTGGGGACTACGCACACAACCAGGATCAAGAGAATTAAACCAAGTCTTAGCATCACCCTTTAACGAGAACGGAAAGAACTTAAGGATATAGTAGTAAACAGGGTGGCTATATCATTCAACTTAGTAACGAATCTTTTCATCGTTGGTAAACAGGGTGGCTATATCATATAACTTAGTAAGATGTGCCACAATAGTTTCAGACTCATAGCCATGGAAAGGATCAGATTCAACCAAAGTAATTAACTCAGGATCAACACAGAATTCATAATCCTTATTAGTAACACACATAGGTGAAGTAGAAAAAGCAGGGTCATGTTTCATTCTAGCATCCAAGGACTTCTCTTTAAACTTAGCTAATAACTTCTTATGGTCATATCTATCATTGCAAGCAAGAAAGTCTCTAGCAGTTTCTTCATCCAAAACATAACCCTCAGGCACAACAGGCAATTCATATCTATTGGGAGTAGTTTCATCATCACTTTCATAAATATCATCAATATTTGCACTCTCCCTAACCTTAGCAATTTGTTCATCTAGAAATTCACCTAGTGGCACAGTATCAGGCATAGAGGTAGTTTCATCATACATAACAGAAGTAGCATCATCAAGAACATACGACATATCAGATTCAATAGCAGGAGTAGGTGTCGCAAGTTTACTCATAACAGAAGGAGAATCAAATGCAGAGCTAGATGGCAGTTCCTTACCTCCCCTCATAGTTGAGGGTAAGATCTTGGTTTTTGAGTCCTTCAAATTCTTCATAGTGATAAACAGATATAAATCCCAAGTGACTTAAAGAATAGAGCTATGCTCCCCGGCAACGGCGCCAGAAAATAGTCTTGATAACCCACAAGTGTAGGGGATCGCAACAGTTTTCGAGGGTAGAGTATTCAACCCAAATTTGTTGATTCGACACAAGGGGAGCCAAAGAATACTCTTAAGTATTAGCAGCTGAGTTTTCAATTCAACCACACCTAGAAACTTAGTATCTGCAGCAAGATAGTTTAGTAGCAAAGTAATATGATAGTGGCGGTAGCAGCAATAAAAGTAACGATAGTGTTTTTGTAGTTTTTGTTATAATAGCAACGGAAAAGTAAATAAGAAACTATCAATATAGGTAAAGCTCGTACGCATTGGATCGGTGATGGGGAATTACGTCGGATGCAATTCATCATGTAGAAGTTATAACCTAGGGTGACACAGAACTAGCTCCAGTTCATCAATGCAATGTAGGCATGTATTCCGAATATAGTCATACGTGCTTATGGAAAAGAACTTGCATGACATCTTTTGTCCTACCCTCCCGTGGCAGCGGGGTCCTATTGGAAACTAAGGGATATTAAGGCCTCCTTTTAATAGAGTACCGGACCAAAGCATTAACACATAGTGAATACATGAACTCCTTAAACTATGGTCATCACCGGTAGTGGTCCCGATTATTGTCACTTCGGGGTTGCCGGATCAAAACACATAGTAGGTGACTATAGACTTGCAAGATAGGATCAAGAACACACATATATTCATGAAAACATAATAGGTTCAGATCTGAAATCATGGCACTCGGGCCCTAGTGACAAGTATTAAGCATAGCAAAGTCATAGCAACATCAATCTCAGAACATAGTGGATACTAGGGATCAAACCCTAACAAAACTAACTCGATTACATGATAGCTCCCATCCAACCCATCACCGTCCAGCAAGCCTACGATGGAATTACTCACACACAGTGGTGAGCATCATGGAATTGGTGATGGAGGATGGTTGATGATGACGATGGCGATGATCTCCACTCTCCGGAGCCCCGAACGGACTCGAGATTAGCCCTCCCGTGAGAGATTAGGGCTTGGCGGCGGCTCCATCTCGTGAAACGCGATAATTCCTTCTCTCTGATTTTTTTTCTCTCCCCGAAACGGAAGATATAGGACCTGGGGGTACGTCGGTGGAGCATCGGGGGGCCCTCGAGGCAGGGGGCGCGCCCTGGGAAGGGGGGCGCGCCCCCTACCCTCGAGGACAGGGTGTGGGCCCCCCGGTGAGTATCTTCTTGCAGATATTTTTTATATTTTCTGAAATAATTCACCGTAGATTTTCAGGCGATTCCGAGAACTTTTTATTCTGCACCAAAACAACACCATGGCAGTTCTGCTAAAAATAGCGCCAGTCCGGGTTAGTTCCATTCAAATTATGCAAGTTAGAGTCCAAAACAAGGGCAAAAGGGTTTGGAAAAGTAGATAAGTTGGAGAGTATCAGATAGGATCAAGAACACACATATATTCATGAAAACATAATAGGTTCAGATGTGAAATTATGGGACTCCGGCCCTAGTGACAAGCATTAAGCATGGCAAAGTAATAGCAACATCAATCTTAGAACATAGTGGATACTAGGGATCAAATCCTAACAAAACTAACTCGATTACATGGTAAATCTCTTCCAACCCATCACCGTCCAGCAAGCCTACGATGGGATTACTCACGCACGGCGGTGAGCATCGTGGAATTGGTGATGGAGGAAGGTTGATGATGACGATAGCGACGATCTCCCCTCTCCAGAGCCCCGAACGGACTCCAGATCGGCCCTCCCGAGAGAGATTAGGATTTGGTGGCGGCTCCGTATCGTAAAACGCGATAATTATTCCTCTCTGATTTTTTTCTCCTTGAAAGTGAATATATGGAGTCGGGGGTACGTCGGTGGAGCAACAGGGGGCCCACGAGGCAGGGGCGCGCCCATAGCTTGGATCTTTCCGCAGATATTTTTGATATATTCCAAAATAATTCTCCGTTGATTTTCAGGTCATTCCGAGAACTTTTATTTTTGCACAAAAATAACACCATGGCAATTTTGCTGAAAACAGCGTCAGTCCGAGTTAGTTCTATTCAAGTCATGCAAGTTAGAGTCTAAAACAAGGGCAAAAGTGTTTGGAAAAGTAGATACGTTGGAGACGTATCAATACGGCAAGTGTCATTCTTCTTAAGCACCAGCACCGGGTTAGCCAACCATTCAGGATGAAAGACTTCAACAATGAACCCTGCCGCCAAGAGTCGGGCCACTTCTTTCCCAATGGCCTTGTGCCTCTCTTTATTAAAACGATGAAGGAATTGCCTGACCGGTTTAAACTTCGGATCAATATTGAGAGTGTGCTCATCGAGCTCCCTCGATACACCTGGCATGTCTGAAGGCTTCCATGCGAAGATGTCTCGTTTCTCACGGATGAACTAGATGAGTGTGCTTTCCTATTTTGGATCCAGATTAGCACTGATGGTGAACTGTTGGGATGAATCACCAGGAACAAAATCAACCTGTTTGGTGTCATCTTCCGACTTAAACTTCAGCAAAGGATCATGCTCCATGGTTGGCTTTTTCAAAGGGGTCATATCTGCCGGATCAACATTATCTATGTAGAATTTTAACTCCTCCATTGCGCAAACAGACTCAGCATAAGCACCATCACCCTCTTCGCACTCCAAGGCTATTTTTCTATCACCGTGCATTGTGATGGTACCCTTATGACCCGGCATCTTATGCTACAGATAAACATAACAAGGTCGGGCCATAAATTTTGGCATAATCCGGTCGCCCAAACAAAGCATGGCAAGGACTCTTGATCTTGACCACCTCAAAGGTCAATTTTTCAGCCCTGTAGGCCCAGTCATCACCAAAGGCCACTTCTAATGTTATTTTACCCACCGGATACGCCGACTTACCAGGCACCGCCCCATGAAAAACAGTATTGGATGTCTGAAGATCCTTGTTACTTAAATTCATACGGGGAAAAGTATCGTAGTAAAGGATATTGATGCTACTACCTCCATCCATTAGCACTTTGGTTACCCTATATCCTCCTACCTGAGAAGCGACCACCAAAGACAATTGACCCGGATTATCAACCCGGGGCGGGTGATCCTCACGGCTCCATATAATAGGCTGCTCCGACCACCGCAAGTATCTAGGGACCGCCAGCTGAACTGAATTCACTGCTTGCTTATGCACCTTCTGACCCCGTTTACACAAACTTGTGGTAAACACATGATATTGACCATTACTCAATTGTTTTGGATTGCTCTAATAACTAGACTGCTGCTGCTGATTCCCCTGATTAGATTGTTGGTTGAAACCACCTTGGTTGCCTTGTCCTTGCAAGACAGAGCTCGAACCGCCACCTCCAAAACCAGGTCCGTGAGAACCGGGTCCTGACCCGCCAGATGGGTCGTTGTTATACAGAGAAAACCCGGAATTTTTATATTCTTTCATGATGAAGCAGTCTTTCCATTGATGACTGGACGACCTCTCATCTGTACCGTGCTTTGGGCAAGGTTGATTCAGCATCGCCTCAAGGTTGAACTTCGGCCGACCGAACCAGGAATTTGACCATTTTCCCTTTCGTTGCTGATGACTATTATGCGTAATTGTGTTGGCTCCAAAATCTGAGCCACCATCCATCTTCTTGTGCTTACCATTATTGCCTTGACCCGACGCGTTATGCTGCTATCCTTTGGCGTTACCATTCTTCTTTCCCTTGCCGTCCTTCTCCTCGTCAGACTCCAGTTCTTTAGTACCATCAGAGTCAGCGTACTTAACAAGAGCCGCCATGAGTTGTCCCATGTCATTGCAATTACGCCTAACCGACCTAGCTTCTGCTTGAGAGGAAGGAAACGACAATTCTTTTCCAACATTAGGATAGCTGAACCGGTGTTGATACTGTCTGATGAGTGGATAACAGTTGAAATCCGGCGTACCCAGTGGGTTGTTGACTCACCCTCATTCTGGATACAAGATTCTAAATCAAGAATTGACATAGGCTGCTTGCACGTATCTTTGAAATTTTTGACAAAACACGACTTCAACTCAGCCCACGATTTGATGGAGTTAGGGGCTCCTTTCAGCCAAGTACGTGACAGCCCATCCAACATCATGGTGAAGTACTTAGCACATGCCGCTTCACTAACATCTAACATCTCCATGGCCATCTCATACTTTCAATCTAAGCCTCTGGGGGTTGATCCGCCGTGTTGTTAGGCACCTTACGAGGGCCCTTGAAATCTTTAGGAAAACGCTCATTGCGTAGCGCCGGCACTAAACATGACATACCAAGGGTCTTAGAGGTCACTCCCGCCTCGACAGACACCGCTGGGTAAACCGAAGACTGCAGACGAGCCGCCAACTCAGCCGCCAGCTCAGCCTCACGTCGCGCCTTGCCCTAGTCCACCAAGGCCTGAGCATCATTACCAGCGCGCGGCGGGTCATCCCTACGAGGCTGGTTATGGTGTTGCTCACTGCTTGAAATTGCTGGTGACTCGATATGTCTGCTATAACTCTGGCCCGGGCGAGGAGTTGAATGAATCCGTTCATGGCTATACGAATAAGCTGCCTATTGAGCCACTTCTGTCAGGAGAAGCTCGCCGGCTCTCCGTATTTCCATCGCAGCTGGAGACTCGCCTTCAACAGGGATAGCCGCCAATTGCGTTGCAGCAGCCACCATGTTGTCCAAAGGATTAGAGTAATGACCTAGAGGCATCAGGACATGCTGAGGCGGAGTCAAATTCAAACGAGGCAGGTCCATAGCTCGCGGTTGAACCGGCGCCCCAGTCGCGGGTGCCTCAACCGCTCGGTTTACCACGGGCGGGTCACTAGTTCCTCCCCCAGGTGTGTTAAACAATTTCCTAGCCTCAAACTCTGTGGGTAAATGGGTCTGATGCCTCCTCCTCATGACAGTGTTCGAAGCGTTCTGATCCAAGGTAAGCCAGAATGATTCCGCTTGAATCCGTTGCGTCTGAGCATCTAAAGCGACTCGTTCTGTTTCCATGCTGGCGTTCTCGGCATTGAATTCCTCCTTACCCTGAACTATCTCATCTCGTAGCTTTGCAACATCCACTTTATGTTGTTCTTGATTCTCTGGTGTCACCTTCGCGGCCAATAAGGTTGCCAAAGCCTCCAATAGTTCAGAAAATAGGAGAGCTGGTGGTCGTGCAGAACCGCTAGCACCAGCCGTCACCGCAGCCATTGAACCGGAGGTCATAGCCCCAGCAGCGGCCGTACCAAGCACCGATTGTGTGCCGGCCATAAAGATCGCAACTCGGTTCGGCGTCTCATAGAATACAGTCACCATCGGAACAACCCCCAAGCCTGTCGTCCTGTAGTTGATACACCGAATTGGTCTCACCAGTTGAAGATTCCCCATTAGAGTAGATTTATGTCTCTCCCTTAGACACGGATCCTTCATCATGACCCGCTCCATGGATGAAACCAACAAAAGCATGTTTGACAGCGGCTCGAACCTTGCGAGTCGCGCACGCTGAGTCTCGACGATATCGTTGCAGATATCCGGCTCAGGCACTGTCTCACCAATCTTGTCGATGAAGACATGAATACCACCAAAGGGGACCCGGTACCCGTACTCGATTCAGACGGCCTCGGGGCCCCATCCTGAATCGTCGATGTAGAGCTTGCTGCGGTGACTCTTCGTCATCCGGCCCACAGCCTATCCCTTGAGCCCTGCGAAGCTGCCCTTCAAGAACTCGAAACCACCATGGGCCGGCCCCACGGTGGGCGCCATCTATCATGGATTTATCGCGGCAGATGCCCTAGGATTAGGACTTAGGTGTGGACCCATCGCAACTAGGTTAGCTTGAAGGGGTTAAACGGGACAAGAGACACGGAGAGTTTTTTATCCTGGTTCAGCCCCTCGATGAGGTAAAAGCTTAATCCAGCTGGGGTTGTATTTCTCGAGTCTCAATAACCAGGGAGTGAATACATTTGACCTAGTTCTCGCGCGATTGTTTTCTTGAGTTAACCCGTCGCCGGGTCACCCCTTTATATACAGGTCGATGCCCGGCGGCTTACAGAGTCCCGTCTGGCTCATACATAACATGTCCGGCTCGATAACCAACTAAGCCTGCCTTAGAAGTTAAAACACATGGCGGTTCACTCCCATGGGCTTCAAGTCGTCCCCAGGTCTTGGGCCTTCAGAAAGCTTGCTTCATGGACCACCATCTTCACGTCATCTTGGGCGTCTTTATCTTAAACCGCTAGTGGCATGACCCGGCCCCTCCTGGGCGGGTCATTCCCAATAGCTATATCCCCGACATTAAGCCCCAGGTTGAGCCGAACTTGTTCGCATCAATCTTCAACACTTGACCTATCAGAATATTCCATTGTCACTTTTTACTATTTCCTTGTAACCCGCCGTAACGTCACATCTCAGAATTGCGTTATCTCGCCATGACGTCATCTCGAATTAATTTTCATACGAAGCTCAGTGCATCTCAATAGATCCAATTTTAATGGGCTTCCCAAAAATCAAGGTGCCTCTATTACCACATAATCATTTTTCGATCTCCTCGATTCCCGTGCATGCCATTTATTGACTGACTTATAAATAGGGATTGGGGGTCCTTCCTTTCATTTTTTACACCTGCCACTGCCTCTTCTTCTTCCTCCTCGTGATGACCGAACGACCGAAGCCCCCAGAGCTCCGCCGCCCGCGTCGACTGCATCAACCTTGGCTGCTGCATCAACCTGATCTTGACCAGAGAACGGGGACGCTCCTTCGCCGTTCATCAGCATCTCATGGTATTCATTCTAGTTCTTCTCAGATATGTACTAGGGTTTCTCAGTTTGTCGAAGTTCTTCCACTTTTCTTTGTATGATCTTTTTAGATGGCAAGGTAGATCTGAATCCAATGTAAAAAAACACACAACCGTAGTTTTAGTGCTCAATTCTCATAGCAAAATACACCTTTTGTTGAAGATGTCATCTGCACACTGAAACACTTTTGCCACTACCGCTTTAGGTTTAGAATTTATTTTGATTTTCGGAATCGTTGTAGATCCAAAATCATGGCATCAATCTACAAAAGCTGTTTGTCCTTCACTTAGGAAAAATTTCTTTCCAATCTGTTGTACCGCAATCATACGGGCGGCTTATAGAATCAACGTAACCCACCAAATAGCATTAGTCCCCTTACTAAGCTGCCAGGGTTTACCCATAATCCATCTGAACTGATATTGTCCTTCGGCTTAACCATATCAATTATTCATAGTGGTGACCATTATCCGGCTTAACATCATAATCTTAAGCCCACAATTTGTTTCCTTTGTAGTCAAAAAATGTCTAAGGCCAAGACCATTACCTCCTGCAACTGGGTTGCTTCCCGGGTTACCGAGGAAATTTTGAACGAGTATGTCCAGACAGGTGTTCTGGCCAAAAAAAGATGACATCCACTTGTAGGTTCCAGGCGCAAAAACTCATCCTCAGCCCAAGGAAGGCAAGGTCATTGTTTTAAACTGATCACATGCTCCGAGGGTTCTTCTCGCCCGGATGAAAGTTTTTTTGTGATGTCCTGCACTTTTTCAAGCTCCATCCTATAGATATCGGGCCCAATTCTGTTTCAAATATCTGCAATTTCCAGGTCTTCTGTGAAATGTATCTCTAGGAGGAGCCCACTATTGAGTTATTCAGGGAATTCTATTACCTGAACTGCCAAACTGAATTCACTGACGGGCCCAGCCTAGAGCTAGGGGGTATTTCCATTCAGAGGCGTAAAGAAGCGACTTTTCCTACCGCCACACTCCCCAGTCATCCTAAGGAGTGGAATTACACTTGGTTTTATTGTAAAGACACCTCTCTTGAAGGTGAGAATCCTCTGTGGGTTACCGTGAAACCGGCTCAGCAACAGACATCATTTGCCAGAAGGGATCGGCACCAACGAATGGGCCAAATATATGCCCGCCTTTTCAAAGATCAGGGCTTTAATGTCCAATGGGTTGAATGGAGTAGACTTAGTCTGGTGCTGGGCCGCGTGGCAAATCTTGCCTTTAAGCCATCGATCCAGCTTAATGTGTGAGTATACTTGTAATATTAAGGATCTCTTGCGCCATTGTCAAATAGAGCTTACTGATGAGGATGCCAACAATTTGACCAAGACATTGCTAAATGAGACCATGGAGACTTGCAGCAGAACCGTCTTGAGTCCTTTTTATGCTCTCAATAAACCGCCAGCTGTAAGTACTTACACACAACTTTCATTTAAGTCACCATTTGTCAATCTGCCTTCTCATTGTTATTTGATTTTTGCAGGCTAATTCCTCATTTTGGAATAAGAAACTTCAAGAAAAGCCAGCATAAAAGACCAGGACCAAGACCAAGGCTCTCAAAAAGTCTACAAAGAAATCAAATACTTCAGAGCTATTTGACTTGGATGAAAATGAGTCAGAGGTAGATCTTGACTCACCTGGCTTATTGACATGGATCATTACCAGGATGATGCGAAGGCCAGCCATGCAGATGGTGGAGAGGTAATTGTCCTTTCTACCGGCTCAGAATCCTTGCCAGGACAGAAAATACGTCAAGTGTGCCAGAAAGTAAGGTTCCCTTTAGCTTACTTGGATCCCAACTTTATTTTGAAGAAGCGGCAGCATGAAGCTCGCCGCACAACCCAGAATAGTGGCGGCGGGGTCCTCTCCTCTGGTTTACCCAATACACCGCCTCGTCGCAAGCGTCAAACAGAGGTTCAACAAATCTCCTATTTAACTTTTCCAAAAGTGGGTCTTACTCGACAGCCTCTTAACCCTTCTGACTCAAACTATAAGGGCACCTATCACTCGTCCTCTGGTGATTCCACTAGGACTCAAACTCCTGCATTCAAGACTACTCCTGGGTGAGGATACCTACACCTGTTTGTTTTAACACATTTCGCTCAATTGGTATACCAAGGCCATCATGTGTTTTCCTTTCAGTGCTATGGCCAAACCCAGCAAGAGGCTTAAAGTGAATAAACCGGCCGAGGATCCCAAGCCTGCCAACCCAGAGGAGCCAATTATTTCTGAGCCTTTGCATCAAACCTCCGAAGCAGCAATGGATGATCCCCCGCCAGAAGAGCACCACGTCACCATGGATTCCATGGATGTTGACCCGAAGAGTGCTAAGCTGTCCAGTCCTGCTCAGCCGACTAAAGAAGCTAAAGATGTAATGGTTACTCGGACGGCCTACACGGCTCCAGGCAACCCCACCGCCTTATCCAAGCACAGCGCCAAGGAAGAAATTCCAGCTATTGATAAGGGCAAATGGAAGTTGGACTTAGAAAGCTATCCTCGGTTCAGTGCTCAAGAAATTCATTCAGTCTATTTAAACCACCTTCACACCAGCCGTGATTTTGAAGCCGTCCTGGTCAACCTTATGAAGGAGCGCTTGAGGTAAACCGTGCAATCTTCTCCAAATGAACATATTTACCCGAGCCGCCAAGTCTACTGGATGTTAGAACTAAATATACTATAGACTTTGGACAGTCTCTTTGATCTTTCACTCATATCATGGCATTTTGTAGTTGTGGAATCGAAATCCGTAGCCCCCAAGGGCCGTCTTAAGCTATCAAGCTAAGCCGGGACTTCCAATTTGTAGTTTCCAACTTCGCGCATGTAGCCCCCAAGGGCTGGCTTAAACTAATAAGTCAAGCCGAAACTTCCACATAGCAATGCTCAACTTCGCACATGTAGCCCCCAAGTGGGCTTAAACTGACAAGTTAAGCCGGTACTTATCATCATAATCATGGATAAAATCCAAATGTGTATCTCCCATGAACTGTCTGTAGTCGAAACAACTTTAGGCGGGTCATCGCAGAATTTTCTTCGAAAGAGCAATGTACATTAGCCCCCAAGTGCCAAGTATAACACTTGTATTGTGCTTGGGATCTCAAAGTAGTCATAATATCCTCATATTGCCGTATAATCCTTGTGTGTCACAGGCCGAATTGAGCATAAAAGAAAACCAAGTGGTAGATCTGCAGCAGAACCTTCAGACTCAGCAATCTGAGATTTACAAGGCCAAATCCTAATTAAAAATCACTTTGGAAAATAATGAGAAGCTGAAGAATGATTTCAGTGCTGAGAGAGCTGGCTGGGACACTAAGAAGGTAGCTCAACTAAAGAGAGCGGAAGATGCTAAAGCTGCTCTTAAGCCGGTGACAGATGAATTATCCAGCTTAAAGCAGAAAATCAAAATTATGACCACTGCTATCTTTGGTAAATATCATAGCTTGCTTACGCTTTATCATTAGTGTTTCTCGATCAATGATCGGCTCATAAATATATTTGACAATGCAGGCTCCAGAAGCTCCAAGCTAGGCGATCAGATGTGCATCAGGCTAAAATATGTATACACTCTGGTTGAGCAGCTGCATACTAGCACTCAACGGGCTGTTGTTGCTGCCTTTGCATAAAAATCAACCACCTTCCCTCATCAAGGAAGTGCTGGAAAAGTTATTTGTTCTTGAGCCGGGCAAAAGTGTGGCAAGCTGAACTTGACCCGGAAGAATTAGCGACCGGCTACCCAAGCTACAAGAAAGACGGGTCTTCCTTTATTGCCGATGATTTCAATCAGACCGTGAGGGAAATGCGTCCCTTGGCCAACAAACTGGCTGAGGAGACTGCTCTCTCCAAGTATCACCCGGCTTATGATGCTGAAAATTCAAAAGTTATTCCACCGGTTCATGAAGTTGTAGATCTTATTCCACCCAAACGTAAGCATACCTTTGCTCCTGATATTGGCCCGTCAAATCTTATAGATGATGAAGCAGTTTCCAAAGCTTTGACTGGGATCAATTGAGACACATCTAACTTCCAGCCAACGGGTGAAGAAGAGGTGGAAGAATCGGTGCAGGATGACCCGGAATCATCAACACACCAAGGCGAAGATAACTGATCACATGGCCGGCTTATCCTCCACATCATTGGATAATGTGTGTCAAAAACAATTATTCTGTTGCACCACATGATGCCTTGTAATAGGCTAGTTGAAAACAATGCTCTGCTATGCCATCGCGCATGCTTATTTTGCATAAAAGTTTGAACCACCAATCTAATGTTGAAGACTCGCTGCTTAGGTTGTTAATGTCATCTGGTTTATCATGCAGGTCATATCAGTATATCTTCTGCATATCAATGAATAACATGTGGCCTGGCGGTTTACCCCAAGGTGGGTCATAATATCTCATATCAAAAATTTATGGTGAATGTGTAGTCCAAAGCCAGGGCGTGTTATAGAAACCTCGCATATTCATAAAATAGAAAAAAATCATGAGAAATTTGTTCACGTTACCGGCTTATCATGCCAGACGCAGCAAAGGGTAACAACCCCAAAAAGGCCTCAGAGCCTAAACTCCAAGTGCCTAATCATATCATACTGGCGACTTATTGTCCAAAGCCAAACCGGGGTATCAAACTCTGGATACGCTCAAATATGAGCCATAAAGATGAAGGCTACATGGCCTGAATCTTTTAAACCATATTTCAATATGGCTCAAAAATATAAACTAAAGCAATGTGTCAAGTAAAACCAGAAAAAACAAGGCTTTCATAGGCTGCCAAGCCTCAATATCAAGTGCTTTCAAAGGGCCGCACAATCACTAAGTTAATCCTTTATTCAAACATGTAAGACGAGCCTCACATGACCAATCACCATTTTAACTTTGACAAGTTCAGGGTCTATGTAAGATTGACTGTCAAGAGTATGGTGGGTCATTCCAGGATTACCTGGTTGGAGTGGAAGTCATACAAAGGCAGGATAACACGGATTTTTTGGTGAATACACCTCGCGTCCAAGCCGATCAAAAGGGTAATTAAGGGTATGCTCGGTGAGCAGGAAGCCCCCAAGTGACCTTATGACATAACAAATAAAGGCTCAGATACTAAAAAATGAAATGACAGAGGTCCCGATTTATCAGGGATGCGGGCTTTATTATTTTAATTATAGTATATATACATTGATTGAAATATGTACATCACAAGAGCTAGTGGCTCAGGTGTAATAAGGCCGAAGATGAGCAATATTCCACGACAGACGGGTCTCTTCCTCCGACGTGCGTGATTTCTTGTGGTCTCGAACATCGATAATGTAGTATGATCCGTTGCTCAGATTCTTGCTGACCACAAAAGGTCCTTCCCAAGGTGGGGATAACTGGGGCATGTCCGTCTGATCATGGATGAGCCGGAGCACCAAATCAACTTCTTGAAAGGTACGCGTTCCAACCCGGTGGCTCTGATAACGATGCAGATGTTGCTGATAAATCGTCGAATGAGCTGCTGCATGATCAGGCTCTTCATCCAAGAGGTCAAGGTCATCCTGACGTGCTTGCTCATTATCAACTTCAACATAAGCCGCCACACGGGGCGAGTCATGACGTATGTCACTGGAAAGAACCGCCTCTGCTCCGTAAACCATGAAGAAAGGCGTGTAACCTGTAGATCTATTGGTGGTAGTGTTGATACTCCAAAGCACAGAAGGTAACTCCTCAACCCAACAACCCAGCGTCCTCTGCAAAGGGACCATAAGCCGGGGCTTGATGCCTCTTAAAATCTATTGATTCGCCCTTTAAGCTAGTCCATTGGATTGGGGGTGAGCCACACATGAAACATCGAGATGAATATGCTTTTGTTGACAGGACTCTTTCATAGCACCCTTAGACAGATTAGTACCATTATCAGTGATGATACTATGAGGATATCCAAAATGAAAGATCACTTTTTTTATGAATTGAACCGCCGTCGTTGCATCACATTTGCTGACCAGCTCAGCCTCAATCCACTTTATGAATTTATCAACTGCCACCAATAGATGAGTCTTTTTACCTTTAGATCTTTTAGAAGGTCCAACCATATCTAACCCCCATACTACAAACGGCCAAGTAGTTGGAATCATCCTCAATTCTTGAGCCGACACATGAGCTCGCCTGGAACTTTTTACAGGCATCACACTTGCTAACGAGATCCTCTTCATCAGCATGAGCCGTCAGCCAATAAAACCAATGCCGAAAAGCCTTGGCCACAAGAGACTTAGAGCCGGCATGATGACCACCGTCTCCTTCATGAATCTCTCATAGTATTTCACAGCCCTCCTCAGGAGAAATGCAACATTGAAATACCCATGTGACGTTGCGTCGATGCAACTCTCCATTGACAATAATCATCGACTAAGACCATCGGGTTATCTGCCTGGCCAGAGTTTCATCTTCAGGTAACTCGCCATGGGTCATATAAGTCAAATATGGCACCGTCCAATCAGGAAAAACATGAAGAGAAGCCACCAATTGTGCCTCCGGGTCAGGGATAGCAAGATCCTCCTCTATATGCCATTTAACCGAAGGGTTATTCAAAATATCGAGAAAAACATTTGGTGGCACCGGCTTACGCTGAGAGTCGAGCCGGCATAATGCATCAGCCGCCTCATTTTTCCTTCGATCAACATGTTCCACTTGATAACCTTTGAAATGACCAGCGATTGCATCAACCGCCCAGCAATAAGCCGTCATGAGCGGGTCTTTGGAATCCCAAGTTCCTGAGACTTGTTGAGCCACCAGATCTGAGTCGCTTAAACACCTCACCCGACTTAGATTCATCTCCTTAGCCATCGGAAGACCATGGAGCAAGACCTCATACTTAGTTGTATTGTTAGTACAAGGGAACATCAATCTTAAAACATAACAAAACTTATCACCTCATGGGGAAGTCAAAATAACTCCAGCCCCCGAGCCTTCCAACTGCCTGGAGCCATCAAAGTGAATAGTCCAATAGGTGTTATCAGGTTTCTCCTCAGGTATCCGCGGCTCTGTCCAGTCATTGATAAAATCCACAAGTGCTAGAGACTTGATAGCTGTCCGTGGCACATACTTCAGACCATGGGGTCCAAGCTCAATGGACCACTTAGCCACCCGGCATGTGGCTTTCCTGTTTTGAATAATATCTTCTAGGGGAGCGGAACTAACCACGGTGATGGGACGACCAAGGAAGTATTGCTTCAACTTGCGACTAGCCATGAACACTACATAAACCAGCTTCTGCCAATGGGGGTATCTCCGTTTAGATTCAATGAGTACCTCACTGACGTAGTAAACCGGCCGCTGAACCGGATATTCCTTGCCTGACTCTTTTCTTTCCACAACCACTGCTACGCTGACAGCTCTGCTGTTCACAGCCACATATAAAAGCAGCGGCGCTTTATCAATGGGCGCTGCAAGGACCAGCGGCTCAGCCAATTGCTTCTTCAGTGCCTCAAATGCTTGATTAGAAGCATCACTCCAGATAAAATGATATGTCTTCTTCATCATCTTGTACAAGGGGATAGCCTTCTCTCCCAGGCGGATGATAAAATGGCTCAAAGCCGTAATACGACCTGCCAAATGTTGAACATCATTTATACATGACGGTTTAGCCAAGCAGGTGATAGCCTTGATTTTTTCGGATTAGCTTCAGTGCCTCTCTCAGACACCAAAAAGCCCAAGAGTTTATCAGTCGAAACACTGAAAACACACTTGGCCGGGTTAAGCATCATTTTGTAGACCCGAAGATTATCAAAGGTCTCCTTCAGATCATCTAGCAAAGTCTCCTTCCTTGATTTCACAACTATGTCATCCACATAAGCATGAACATTACGCCTAATTTGATCGTGGAGACAATTCTGAATGCAGCGCTGATAAGTCGCATGAGCACTCTTGAGCCCAAAAGGCATAGATACATAGCATAAGGCTCCAAAAGGAGTTATGAAAGCTATATTCTCCTGGTCCTTAACTGCCATCTAGATTTGATGATAACCTGAATAGGCATACAAAAAACTCAAATGCTCACAACCCGCCGTAGCATCAATGATTTGATCAATATGGAGGAGAGCAAAAGGATCAACCGGACAGGACTTATTAAGATCTGTGTAATCCACACACATACGCCAACTGTCGTTCTTCTTAAGCACTAGCACCGGGTTAGCCAACCATTTAGGATGAAAGACTTCAACAATGAACCCTGCCGCCAAGAGCCGGGCCACTTCTTCCCCAATGGCCTTACGCCTCTCTTCATTACAACGACAAAGGAATTGCCTGACCGGTTTAAACTTCGGATCAATATTGAGAGTGTGCTCAGCAAGCTCCCTTGGTACACCTGGCATGTCTGAACGCTTCGATGCGAAGATATGCCGGTTCTCTCGGATGAACTCGATGAGTGCGCTTTCCTATTTTGGATCCAGATTAGCACTGATGGTGATCTGTTGGGATGAATCGCCAGGAACAAAATCAACCTGTTTGGTGTCATCTGTCGACTTAAACTTTAGCAAAGGATCATGCTCCGTGGTTGGATTTTTTAAAGGGGTCATATCTGCCGGATCAACATTATCTTTGTAGAATTTTAACTTCTCCGTTGCACAAAAAGACTCAGCATAAGCACCATCACCCTCTTCGCACTCCAAGGCTATTTTCTATCACCGTGCACTGTGATGGTGCCCTTATGACCCGGCATCTTAAGCTGCAGATAAACATAACTAGGTCAGGCCATAAATTTGGCATAAGCCAACCGCCCAAACAAAGCATGGCAATGACTCTTGATCTTGAGCACCTCAAAGGTCAATTTTTCAACCCTGTAGTCCCAGTCATCACCAAAGGCCACTTCTAATGTTATTTTACCCACTGGATACACGGACTTACCAGGAACCACCCCATTAAAACCAGTATTAGATGTATGAAGATCCTTGTTAGTTAAATTCATACGGCGAAAAGTATCATAGTAAAGGATATTGATGCTACTACCTCCTTCCATTAGCACTTTGGTTACCCTATATCCTCCTACATGAGGAGCGTCCACCAAAGACAATTGACCCGGATTATCAACCCGAGGCGGGTGATCCTCACGGCTCCATATAATAGGCTGCTCAAACCACCGCAGGTATCTAGGGACCGCCGGCTCAACTGAATTCACTCCTCGCTTATGCACCTTCTGATCCCGTTTACACAAACTTGTGGTAAACACATTATATTGACCATTATTCAACTGTTTCGGATTGCGCTGATAACCAGACTACTGCTGCTGATTCCCCTGATTAGATTGTTGGTTGAAACCACCTTGGTTGCCTTGTCCTTGTAAGCCAGAGCTTGAACCGCCACCTCCAAAACCAGGCCCGTGTGAACCGGGTCCTGTCCCGCCAGATGGGTCGTTGTTATTCTGGGAAAATCCGGAATTTTTATATCCTTACATGATGAAGCAGTCTTTCCACAGATGACTGGACGGCCGCTCATCTGTACCGTGCTTTGGGCAAGGTTGATTCACAATCGCCTCAAGGTTGAACTTCGGCCCACCGAACCGGGAATTTGACCATTTTCCCTTTCGATGCTGATAACAATTCTGCGTATTGGTGTTGGCTAGAAAATCTGAGCCACGTTCCATCTGCTTGCGCTAACCACTACTGCCTTGACCCGGTGCGTTATGGTGCTGTCATTTGGCATTGCCATTCTTCTTTCCCTTGTCAGCCTTCTCCTCATCAGACTCCGGGTCTTTAGTACCATTAGAGTTAGCGTACTTAACAAGAGCCGCCATGAATTCTCCCATGTCATTGCAATTTCGCTTAAGCCTCCCTAGCTTCTGCTTGAGAGGAAGGAAACGGCAATTCTTTTCCAACATCAGGATAGCTGAACCGGTGTTGATACTGTCTGATGAGTGGATAACAGTTGAAATCTGGCGTACCCAGTGGGTTGTTGACTCACCCTCATTCTGGACACAAGCGTCTAAATCAAGAATGGACATAGGCTACTTGCACGTATCTTTGAAATTTTTGACAAAACACGACTTCAACTCAGCCCATGATTTGATGGAGTTAGGGGGCAATCCTTTCAGACAAGTACGCATTGGCCCATCCAACATCATGGTGAAGTAATTAGCACATGTCACTTCACTAACATCTAACATCTCCATGGCCATCTCATAACTTTCAATCCAAGCCTCTGGTGGTTGATCCACTGTGTAGTTAGGCACCTTACGAGGGCCCTTGAAATCTTTAGGCAAAAGCTCATTGCGCAGCGCCGGCACTAAACATGACACACCAAGGGTCTTAGAGGTCACTCCCACCTCGACAGACACCATTGGGTAAACCGGAGACTGCAGACGAGCCGCCAACTGAGCCACCAGCTCAGCTTCGTGCTGCGCCCTGCCCTAGTCCACCAGGGCCTGAGCATCATTACCAGCACGCGATGGGTCATGCCTATGAGGCTAGTTATGGTGCTGCTCACTGCCTGAAACTGATGGTGACTGGATATGTCTGCTATAACTCCGGCTTGGGCGAGGAGTTGAATGAATCCGTTCACGGCTGTAGGAATAAGCCGCCTTTTGAGCCACTGCTATGGAGAAGCTCGCTAGCTCTCCGTATTTCCATCGTTGCTAGAGACTCGCCTTCAACAGGGATAGCCGCCAATCGTGTTGCTGCAGCCACCATGTTGTCAAAAGGATTAGAGTAATGACCCGGAGGCATCGACATGTGCTGAGGCAGAGTCAAATTCAAACGAGGCGGGTCCATAGCTCGCGACTGAACCGACGCCCCAGTCGCGGGTGTCTTAACCGCTCAGTTTATCATGGGCGGGTCACTGGTTCCTGCCCCAGGCGTGTTAAACAAGTTCCTAGCCTCAAACTCCATGGGTAAACGGGTCCTATGCCCCCTCATCATGACGGTGTTCGAAGCGTTCTAATCCAAGGCAAGCCAGAATGATTCCACTTGAATCCGCTACGCCTCAGCAGCTAAAGCGACTCGTTCTGTTGCCATCCAGGCGTTCTCGGCGTTAAATTCCTCCTTAGAATGAGCTATCTCATATTGTAGCTTCGCAATATCCGCTTTATGTTGTTCTTGATTCTCTGGTGTCACCTTCGTTGCCAATAAGGTTGCCAACGCCTCCAATAGTTCAGACAATAGGAGAGCTCGTGGTCATGCCGAACCATCAGCACCAGTCGTCGTCGCAGCCATTGAATCGAAGGTCATAGCCGCAGCAGCGGTCGGACCAAGCACCGATTGTGTGCCGGCCATAAAGATCGCACCTCGGTTTGGCGGCTCATAGGAGTCTGGAATACACTCACCATTGGAACAACCCCCAAGCCTGCCGTCTTGTAGTTGATACACCAAATTGGTCTCACCAGTTGAAGATTCCCCATCAGAGTAGATTTCCGTCTCTCCCTTAGACACAGATCCTTCATCATGATCCGCTCCATGGATGAAACCAATAAAAGCACGCTTGACAGCGGCTCGAACCTTGGCGGGTCACGTGCGTTGAGCCATCTCGATGATGTCGTTGCAGATGTCCGGCTCAGGCGCTGACTCACCAATCATGCCGATGAAGACATGAATCCCACCAAAGGGGACCCGATACCCGTACTCGATTGAGCCTGCCTCGAGGCCCCATCCTCAATTGTCGATATAGAGCTTGCCGCAGCGACTCTTGGTCATCCGGCCCACAGAGTATCCCTTGAGCCCTATGAAGCTGCCCTTCAAGAACTCGAAACCACCGTGCGCCGGCCCCATGGTGGGCGCCAACTATCGTGGATTTGTCACGGCGGATGCCCTAGGATTAGGACTTAGTTGTGGAGCCATCGCAACTAGGTTAGCTTGAAGGGGTTAAACGGGACAAGAGACACGAAGAGTTTTTTATCCTGGTTCAGCCCCTCGATGAGGTAAAATCTTAATCCAGCTGGGGTTGTATTGCTCGAGTTTCAATAACCAGGGAGCGAATACGCTTGACCTAGTTCTCGAGCGATTGTTTTCTTGAGTTAACCCGCCGCCGGATCACCCCTTTATATACAGGTCGATGCCCGGCGGCTTACAGAGTCCCGGCCGGCTCATACACAACATGTCCGGCTCGGTAACCAACTAAGCTTGCCTTACAAGTTAAAACACATGGCGGTTCACACCCATGGGCTTCAAGTCGTCCCCAAGTCTTGGGCCTTCAGTAAGCCTGCTTCATGGACCACCATCTTCCCATCAGCTTGGGTGTCTTTATCTTAAACCGTGAGTGGCATGACCCGGCCCCTCCTGGGCGGGTCATTCCCAATAGCTATATCCCAGACAGGTTTTGTTTGGCCAACTTGATCTATTTATCTTGCAATGGGAAGAGGTGCTTTGTAGTGGGTTCGATCTTACGGTGCTTGATCCCAATGACAGAAGGGGAACCGACACGCATGTATTGTTGCTACTAAAGATAAAATGATGGGGTCTATTTCTACATAAATAGATCTTGTCTACATCATGTCATCGTTCTTATTGTATTTCTCCATTTTTCCATGAACTTAATACACTAGATGCATGCTGGATAGCGGTCCATGTGTGGAGTAATAGTAGTAGATGCAGGCAGGAGTCGGTCTACTAATCTTGGACGTGATGCCTATATAAAGATCATTGCCTGGATATCGTCATGATTATTTGAAGTTATATCAGTTGCCCAATAGTAATTGTTTTCCCACCGTTTGATATTTTCTCGAGCGAAGCCACTAGTGAAATCTACGGCCCCGGGGTCTCTTCTTTATATTATTTGCCTTTTCCATCTATTTACCATTGCTTTTATTTTCAGATCTATTAAACGAAAAACCTAAAAATTTCTTGTTGCAATTTATCTTATTTGGCGTTCGATCTATCAATATTTACAACTCTATCACGTCCGTTACCCGAAAGGGATTGACAACCCCTTTTACACGTCGGGTTGCGAGTATTTGTTATTTGTGTGTAGGTGTTGTTTACATTGTGTTGCTTGATTCTCCTACTGGTTCGATAACCTTGGTCTCATCACTGAGGGAAATACCTACCGCTTCTATACTGCATCGTCCCTTCCTCTTTGGGGAAATACCGATGTAGTTCTAGCAGACATCAATAGGCAACACTGTGTCCCTAGTGAGCCTCTACTAGACTAGCTCGTTGATCAAAAGATGGTTAAGGTTTCCTAACCATAGACATGTGTTGTCACTTGATAACGCGATCACATCATTAGGAGAATGATGTGATGGACAAGACCCATCCGTTAGTATATCATTTGATCGTTCTGTTTATTGCTACTGCTTTCTTAATGTCAAATACATATTCCTTGGGCCATGAGATTATGCAACTCCTGGATACCGGAGGAATACCTTATGTTCTATCAAACGTCACAACGTAACTAAGTGATCATAAAGATGCTCTAGAGGTATCTCACAAGGTGTCTGTTGAGTTGGCGTGAATCGAGATTGGGTTTTGTCACTCCTTATGATGGAGCTATATCTCTGGGCCCTCTCGGTAATACACATCACAAGAAGGTTGCAAGCAAAGTGACTAAGGAGTTAGTTGCAAGATGATGTATTATGGAACGAGTAAAGAGACTTGCCGGTAACGAGATTGAACTAGGTATAGAGATACCGACGATCGAATCTCGGGAAAATAACATACCGACAGACAAAGGGAATTACGTATGTTGTCATAGAAGTTCAACTGATAAAAGATCTTCGTGGAGTATGTAAGAATCAATATGGGCATCCGGGTCCCGCTATTGGTTAATGACTGGAGAGGTGTCTCGGTCATGACTACATAATTCCCGAACCCACAGGGTCGCACGCTTAACGTTCCTTGACGCTAGAGTAGTAATGGGATATTTGATGAGTGGTAACCAAATGTTGTTCGGAGTCCCGGATGAGATCCCGGACATCACGAGCAGTCTCAGAATGGTCGAGAGGTATATATTTACATATGGGAAGTCATATTTTGAGTTCCGAAAAAATATGCAATTTTTCGGTATTGTACCGGGAAGCATCGAGAAGGTTTCGAGGATTGCAGAGGGGTCCAGAAGTGCACAAGTGGGTCCACCACGACCCAAGGGCTAGAATGGGATGCGTGGAGGCGCCTTGGCCTTATTGGGATAGGCGCACCAAGTCCTCAAAAGCCCATGTGGCTAGGGAAGGGGAAAAAGGAAGGAGTCCTAGTAGTAATAGGATTGGACTTGGAGTCCAAGTCCTCTCCCCCTTAGTTGCGCCCTAGAGCTTGGAAGGGTTGTTTCCCACGCCCCTCCACCTATATATATATGGGACGGGTCGCCCCAAGAGAACACATCAAGCCCTTGGCGCCCATCTCTCTCTCGTTCCTCCGTAGTTCCACCGCCTCGTCCCGGCGACGCTTAGCGAAGATGTCGCTGCTCCACCACCACCATGACCACCACGCCGTCGTGTTGGTTCTGATCCCATCTACTTCTCCTCTCCCACTTATTGGATCAAGAATGAGGTGTAACATCCCAAAATTCAAAAAATTGGAATGTAATATTAAATAGATAACTTTGATTTCTTGCGTGATGTGATGTGTGAAATTGAGTGAAATTTGAAACTTTTGAAAGTTAAATGAGAGGGAATGAAATGTCTTTCCCGAACTTTCACTTTGCATTTATGTTTCTCCATGAACTCAAATTCATTTCAATACAAACCCTAGAGAGAAGATAATATGACTTCTTCCATTTGATGAAATAAAAAGGGTCTGAAAAGATTTGAATTCTAATTTGAGATATTTCAAATTCAGAAAATTTATGCAACTCAATGATTTTCATGAGAGAAGATAAAATGACTTCTTCAAATTATAAGAAATATGAGTTGGAAGTTCTTTTGACATATCTTGAAACTTATTTTCAAATTTAAGGTATTTGGTTTGTATTCAAATTATTTTTCTCCAAAAAATATATAAAAAATAGGGTAAAATGATTTCCTAAAATGTAAAATTGGAGAAAAATGAGTTTGAATTAATTTTTCTATTTTAAGATATTTTACTTTGATTTTTAAATAAACCAGAATCACTTTTTGATTTATTTAAATTTGTGAGGATTTTATTTGACCCTTAAAAATGTCATCCTATAGGAAATCATTTTCTGAAAATTATGATATATAATATGCCTATATAAAATTTTCTTTTATTTTCATTATTTAGTTTCTCTTTTCTGTTTCTATATAAAAATAGAACTGCACAAGCGCCTTTATTTATCTGTCGCCCACGTGCGTAGTACAGTGGCAGCAAGCATCCCAATTTTTCCTACATGGGCCAGGCCAAGACAGCAATTTTCTTTTCAGTTTTTTTTCTTTTCTTTACTTTTTCCTTTTTCCGAATTTAAATAAAAAAATTGTCCTTGCACGCGTACGCGCGGCTGGCCCGTGACCAGCCCATGTGGTTCCTTTTAATTTCTTTTTTAATCTACGTACGTATATATTTAGTCTCACATTGCCTAGTCTTTAATCTCCAAGTCTCTTTTCACCAATAAATATAGATCCATATAGACTTCAAAAATCATCCGATTCGGGTTAAATCAATATTTTGGTTCGACTAGATTCAAAAAAATATATTTCTTCCCTCCTGCTGAATTTCTGGAAGTCGTCTCCTCTCTCCGAGGTTATTTTTTCTCTCCTTATAAAGGTATACTTCTTCGTGTTTTTTATATACTTCTGTAGCTTATTATTCCTAAACTAGTACAATAGAATAATTAGATTTATAAACAAATCCTGTATTTACACTTTAGACCTAGAATTCCTTTAACCGTAGCTATTTCTCTTCCGTAAAACAAATTGACCCTGATTTTTCAGATAGCCATAACATTTTACTTGTTCATCCAAATTAGATGAAACCAACGCCTAGATTTTTGTCTTGATCTCACATATCTAGTGAATCTACCAAATAAACTTTTTACAACTTTCAAATTTCGAAATTTTTTCAAATTCGTATTCAAACTTCTTTTGATCATATCTTTTTAACCGTAACTCCGTTTGAGTTGATTCTTTTTGCAAATCGAAGCTCTTGACCTAAACTTTCTGATAAGGCCAAATTTACTTAATTTTGGTACTGTTAGAAATTGTTTTCTGTTGCAAGAGTCGTTTGCTTGTTTTCGAAGTTTTCCGAGTTCAGTTTTTCAATTCTTTTTCATAGTTACTTATGTGTGGTACTATTGCTTGCTTACGATAGATTGATCGAAGTGTGACGAATAGATCTATCACGAGTTATGAGTGCGAAGAATCTACATCAACAGTACAAGGCAAGTTCATACTTTGATCATACTTTCCAATATCCAGTTTTCATTGCATTAGTTATATCCTCAAACACTCGCATGAGTAGGACTGGTTACATAATATGATGCTTTGTAGTTCAGGAGGTAGGAACCTAATATCTTGAGATCAACCAAGGAAATATACGCTTTGTTACTTATTGCTTAGCCATGCTTGTAGACGGGGATTGGTATGAGAGATTTTCATGGAAGTTGTGAGAGAGAAGTTTAACTAAGGGAAACTTTAATGTGGCAACTTTAATACACATCTGGGTGGATTGGTTGTGGCACCCTCCGGATGGACTAGTGGTTTGCCAGGGCACCCTGGGGAAGGACCAGTGGTTTGCTCGGACACCTGGGGATATACCAGTGTTGTCCAAGGAATGTCACCCAGACTCAAAGGGATCATATGATATTTTTATGCCTAGAAATTTCCATGTGCAGCCACAAGCCATTATGGGCTCGGGCATAGTTGAGTATGTTGTGTGACCTCTTTCAGTGGTAGACTAGCAGATGTAGCGGATGTAGGTGGTACGGTCTACACAGGGTAAAGAGTTAATGCTTCTGAAAGACTGTGTCTCGGTCATTCATTTTCTCAAACACCATGTAGTGCGAGTAATCAAAGGAAGGCGATTGAGTCTTGTGGGGAAAAGTGCATAAACGTCTGCAGAATGTACAAACTATTCATGAGTAACCGTGTCTATGGTTATGGACATCTTGAGTATCTAGAAGTGGATTATTTTATTGATCTCATCACTTGATCTAATAAAATTTGTTGGGTTATTAATTTTGGTACTTGGGGATTGAGATGGAGGAACCATTCTCAATATTGCTTAATTCAACTGAGTAGTAAAATAAATGTATTCCTTTGTTGTAGGTAAAAACTAGCTTTATGCCAAATAAACCTCACAGCCTCCACCAGCCAAATATGCATGTAGTTGTAGGCATTATTCATCATTACTGTTACAGTGTGAATTTGCCAATACATTCAATGTACTGACCTACATGGCTGCAACATCTCATGTTGTAGGAATTATTCGACGAGTAAGTGTTACGTTAGGGTTGCGCTGTCTACACTCAACTTTGTCGTTGGTGTTGATGGAACTCCACGACCCTTTGTTACTTCCGCTATACGGATTGAGGTAATAGAATTTACGTTACTTTATACATGAGATTTACCTCTGTTATAAATCCTCGAGTACTGTGTGTGTCAGCATACCGATCCAGGGATGACGCTTAAGCACAGATACTTGATCCATTCGGGTCGGGTCGCTACACGATGGTATGAGAGCACATGTTGACTGTAGGACGTGACTCTAGAAACTGGCAAGCCCGTAGGAAAGGATTTCTCTAAAACTTTATTTTCAAAAAGATTCTTTACCTCTCTTCCTTTTCGAGCTATGCCAAATCTTCCCTTTTACCTTAAATAGTTAGACAATACCCTTTCCATTTTGACCACTTCGGAGTAAAGAGGATTTCACCATGCTTTAGAAGTTTTGAAGCTACGACAATGGATACTCCGAATATTTGAAGAGTTGACAATTTTGAAGAGATATTGACCTTTAGAAGACCAAACCCCTGTTATGTACTTACGTTAGATGCGACGTTTGTGAGCCGTCATTTGTTTGATGTTTTTCAGACGGCCACTAAACAAAATCCATCTTTCCAAAACTATTGTTTATATTGAATGTACCTCTCCCCACCTCCCGAATCTCATCCCAAAACTCTTGGACCCAATAGAGGATGAATGAAGATATACTTGTATTCTCTGGACCAATGACCCAGCCGAAGGCAGAGCTATGGATACAAAACATTGAGGATCACTTCAGGAAAAAAATTGATTGCAAGGAAGTATGAGGTTCAATACGCTCTTCATTACTTTACAAAAAGTGCTGCAACATGGTGGAAAACGCATCAAGCCATATAAGGGTGTAATGGAGCAAAAAGTTGGAAGGAATTCAAGAAGACTCTGTTAAAATCCCGCCTCATTCGAAAATGTGGCGACAACCCGAAGAAGAAACCTTGTGACTGCAGGATTTGTGGAGAAATAGGACACACCTAGGAGGAGCACAATGATGAATGCCCTCATTGTGAAGAAAGTCACCCAGCTGAAGAATGCCCAACTATGCAGATTACTTGTTGCTTGTGTGAAGGAACTACCCACTACCCTGCTCAGTGTCACATTTACCCCATGGTGCAACGAACTATCCAACGGAAGAAAGAAGCAATGAAAGAAGCCCTCGTGGAAATTTTAGAAGAACCTGTGATGAAGGAAGATGTGGAGGGCACACACGAAGAAGACCCAATTCAACCTCGCACCTAGTCATGCTATTTGTGTGGAGAAGAAGGACACATTTCCCAGCATTGTTCGAGAGAATATCTAGTAGAATTTCCGACAGTGGAATTTGAGTATGACCCATAGGAAATAGAAGCCCTGATCGAAACGAAGAAGTCGAGGAAGAGAAAGAGCATGTGTCCCCAGAACAACCCAATTTCTGTGAAAAAAGGACCTGAGTCACATCACATGCTACAGGTGCAAAGATTTAGGTCATTATGCTAGCAACTGCCCAACCAGGAAGCCAAGAACCCAGGGAACCAAGATAGTCACCATGAAGTCCTTAGATTTGTCTGATGACATTTGTTTACACTACAAGGAAGTGGGGCATTTTGCTAGAGAAGGTTCAAACCCGAGGAAAGATTAAGCAGAGTAGTTGAGATCTTGATACTAGAATAAAGCATGTAGATAAATGTGGAATACACTTTTATTACGATGTTGAGTTGAGTTATGGAAAGAACATTGTAATAGTTCATGAAGCAATAGAAGTTGATATGTTTGGAATCTAAGAAGGAAATGTTATGAGTTGTTGGATGGTTGTGAGTGCCTCTCTTGCTATCTCACCCGGACCAAAACCTAGAACCCATGGACAAGCTGACCCCAAACCTTTGTCGGACAAACAACCACATTTCACCCAATGAAATACATACATTACCATGAGTACCCCTTCTATCTTATACCTACAGATGAAAAGTCTTTACGAGTCTTTTCTCAAGGGCCCGGAAACGATCATGACCCTGACTAGGGATCAGGATTACCCAAAGATCCTGGAGGATATGATGAAGCATATTCACCAGGAAGGAGATGCAGTTTACAAGGGTTATCCCTTCATGGAGAATGGAGTTGAACTTTGGTACATGGAGGTACACCTCCACCGTGTGAAAGGAGTTTGCCCAAAAACTATGGGTCAATACCCTTTCATCTCTCGAGTACCATGAACAACATTCTTCGACTCTGCTCGTGAAGCTGCTGTGGAGGCCATACGTTAGATTGGAGAAATACTTGAAGCAAGACTTCATCACACTCAGGAATGCCTGCGTGGGGTGTATGCAGATATGATGGAGATGAAGCACATGACCGCTATGATGAAGCAAAAGATTGATGATTTCAAGAATCACATTGCACAATTCTAGTGGGACTGAAGCATCCTCGGCTAGGACAAATGAATAAAGATGGAAGAAATGCTGGACCATACCAAACTATATGGATGGCAATATTTGTAGTGAAGCACCTTTGAAATTTGAAGTGTCGAAGAGTGGTTCAGGATGTAATAAGAGATTTGATATGAGGAGAATATGAATTACAGATGAACTAGTGCATTTTTCTTTGGGACGATACTTTTCTGTGTGAACATGGGACCAATGGAAAGGAAAAATGTTGCTCCAAATAGTGGAGTTTGCACAAATAAGTTGGAGTTTATTCTTGTTATGATGCTTACCCCAAGGTTATGAAGGAAATAAGTACAATTGGATTTAAAGAGGGTGTAATGCTGGAGTATGGAGCAATAGTGACTCCAAAGATGAGTTAAGGATATACAAGTTCGGAAGTGGGCCCATAAGCAGAGGACCTAAGGAGGCTACGTAATCAGAAGGGAACCACGAGACTTGTCAGAAGTAATGTGTTTCTACTGTAGTGAAGTAGGGCGCTATGCTAGAGATTGTCCCAAGGAGAAGGAGACTTGTGCTAAGTAGTCGAGTTGAAGCATGTAATGGAAAAAGCAGGAGATTGTCACAATTTGAGAATCAATAAAGTTAGCATCATGGTATTGATTTTGGATTTTGTGGGTTCTTACTATATGAGCGATGAGTGAATTCATGATGTATAGAATAATATTTTGAGGAAAACAAGGTTTTTTCATTTTAAGGGTGGTAGAACCCGGCACCATTACCCGAATACAAGAACTAGTGGTTAGTTACGCCACACTTTGGAATGGACCACTCAATGATGAGTCTGAGTAATTACATCATAATTTGTACCAAGAGAAGGAAGGGATACAATAAAATTGGATGATTTTAGGAATGCTAGAAGGCTGGATGTTGGAATAATGATCAGTTGCAACCCGATGATGAGACTAAGTGTTTACAAAGTGATGAGATATGCCATAACCACAGGCCCCATGACCTGTCAAGAAAGCAATCACACTCTTGCTGAAGGAAAACCCCTGTTAGAAGTTCTGACTTTATCAACAGATGATCTTATAGGTGTTTACGCAAAACCTGAGGGTAGTGAAGAAAAACGATAGATGTTTTGTTCAGCTTGCAAAAGTAATGGATTCTATCCGAACTTATTTCGTTGACAAGAGAAATTCTGCAATGCTTGTGAGGATGACCGAGTGTCAAAATGCGAGATTCACTAAACCATATACAAGGTAATGATTTGGGTGCGGAATGGATTGATCACCATACCGACTTACACTTATTATTCGCCTCTGTTATACGGGATGGTAAATCTGAGTGACTTACCTATAGTAGAGAGACGGCGATGACAAGACCTTGTTTAAAACTTAGAATGGTATAACAATTTTTCCCATGTACAAGGCAGCGGTTGCCAACCGTAGGTCATACAGTGAGAATGAAGCCCAGACCCGTTTTCTGCAGGGACCCAGTTAATTTGTTCGATGACCACCATGAGATATCGATAGTTGTTTAGTATTAGCGCCTGACTAGTCAGCTAAGAAGAACCAGACCCGGAAGAACCTTACCAAGAAGAAAGGACATAAGAATGGAAGACAAAGATTTTGCCACTACCGAAAGAGCCCCAAAGAAGGAGTTACCCTGAAGATCTGAGAAGAATCGACACTGTCAACTAAGGATGGAGTACCTGAGTTTTGATGGAGCCGTAACCATGCTTCTAAGTGTGGTAGCACACTAGACCATACAAGATCAATGGATGTGTTAGGAGACCCCGAAAACCCCAACCTATTTCTTGCTAGCCTCTTCGAATCTCGAGGACGAGATTCATTTTAAGTGTGGTAGGTTTGTAACATCCCAAAATTCTAAATTTTGGAATGTTATAATAAATAGATAATTTTGATTTCTTGTGTGATGTGTTGTGTGAAATTGAGTTAAATTTAAAACTTTTCAAAGTTAAATGAGAGGGAATGAAATGGCTTTCCCGAATTTTCACTTTGCATTTATGTTTCTCCATGAATTCAAATTTATTTCAATACAAAACCCTAGAGAGAAGATAATATGACTTTTTCCATTTGATGAAATAAAAAGGGTTTGAAAGATTTGAATTCTACTTTGAAATATTTCAAATTCAGAAACTTTATGCAACTCAATGATTTTCATGAGAGAAGATAAAATGACTTCTTCAAATTATAAGAAATATGAGTTGGAAGTTCTTTTGACATATTTTGAAACTTATTTTCAAATTTGAGTTATTTGGTTTGTATTCTAATTATTTTTATCCAAAAATAAAATATATGGAAAATAGGGTAAAATGATTCCCTACAATGTAAAATTGGAGAAAAATGAGTTTGAATTAATTTTCGTATTTTAAAATATTTTATTTTGATTTTTAAATAAACCAGAATAACTTTTTGATTTATATAAATTTGTGAGGATTTTATTTGACCCTTGAAAACTGTTCATCTTGTAGGAAATCTTTTTCTGAAAATTTTGATATAGAATATGCCTATATAAAAGTTTCTTTTATTTCCGTTATTTAGTTTTTTTCTGTTCCTATATAAAATTAAAACTGCATGTGCGCCTTTATTTATCTATCGCCCATGTGCGTAGTACAGTGGCAACGGGCATCCAATTTTTTTTCCTACATGGGACAGGCCCAGCCAGCAATTTTCTTTTTATGTTTTTTCTTTCTTTACTATTTCCTTTGTCCGAATTTAAATAAAAAAGACTGTGCTTGTACGCGTACGCGCGGCTGGCGCGTGATGCCATGCGGTTCCTTTTAATTTCCTTTTTCATCTACGTACGTATATGTTTAGTCCCACATTGCCTAGCCTTCGATCCCTAAGCCTCTTTTTCACCTATAAATATAGACTCATAGAGCCGTCAAAAATCATCCGATTCGGATTAAATCAATATTTTGATTTGCCTAGATTCAGAAAAGAAAATATTATTTCATCCCTCCGGCGGAAATTCTGGAAGTCGTCTCCTCTCTTCAAAGTTGTATTTTCTCTCCTTATAAAGGTATATTTCTTCGTATTTTTTTATATACTATCGTAACTTATTATTTCTAAACTAGTACAATAGAGTAATTACATTTATAAACTAGACCTGTATTTACACTTTAGACATAGAATTCCTTTAGCCGTAGCTATTTTTCTTCCGTAAAACAGCTTGGCCCTGATTTTTCAAATAACCATAACTTTTTACTTGCTCATCCAAATTAGATAGAACCAATGCCTAGATTTTGGTCTTGATCACACATATCCAGTGAATCTATCAAATAAACCTTTTGCAACTTTCAAATTTCGAAATTTGTTCAAATTCATATTCAAACTTCTTTTGATAATATCCTTTTAACCGTAACTCCGTTTGAATTGATTCTTTTTGCAAATCGAAGCTGTTGACCTAAACTTTCTGATAAGGCCAAATTCACTTAATTTTGGTACTGTTAGAAATTGTTTTCTATTGCAAGAGTTATTTGTTTGTTTTCGAAGTTTTCTGAGTTCAATTTTTCGATTCTTTTTCATGATTGCTTATGTGTGGTTACTATTGCTTGCTTACGATAGATTGATCGAAGTGTGATGAATAGATCTATCACGAGTTATGAGTGCGAAGAATCTACATTAACAGTACAAGGCAAGCTCATACTTTGATCATACTTTTTGATACCCAGTTTTCATTGCATTAGTTATATCCTCAAACACTTGCATGAGTATGACTGGTTACATAATATGATGCTTTATAGTTCAGGAGGTAGGGAACCAATATCTTGAGATCAACCAAGGGAATATACGCTTTGTTACTTATTGCTTAGCCATGCTTGTAGACGGGGATTGGTATGAGAGATTTTCATGAAAGTTGTGAGAGAAAAGTTTAACTAAGGGAAACATTAAGGTGGCAACTTTAATACACATCTGGGTGGATTGGTTGTGGCACCCTAGGGATGGACTAGTGGTTTGCCAGGTCACCCTGTGGATGGACCAGTGGTTTGCCCGGACACCTGGGGATATACCAGTGTTGTCCAAGGAATACCACCCAGGCTCAAAGGGATCATATGATATTTGATGCCTAGAAACTTCCATGTGCAGCCACAAGCCATTATGGGCTTTGGCATAGTTGAGTATGTTGTGTGACCTCTTTTAGTGGTAGACTAGCAGATATAGGTGGTACGGTCTACCCAGGGTAAAGAGTTAATGCTTCTGAAAGACTGTGTCTCGGTCATTCGTTTTCTCAAACACCATGTAGTGCGAGAAATCAAAAGGAGGCGATCGAGTCTTGTGAGGAAAAGTGCACAAACCTCTGCAGAGTGTACAAACTATTCATGAGTAGCCGTGTCCACGGTTATGAACATCTTGAGTATCTAGAAGTGGATTATTTTATTGATCTCATCACTTGATCTAATAAAATTTGTTGGGTTATTAATTTTGGTACTTGGGGATTGAGATGGAGGAATCATTCTCAATATTTCTTGATTGAACTGAGTAGTATACTAAATGTATTCCTTTGTTGTAGGGAAAAACTAGCTTTATGCCAAAAAAACCTCACAGCCTCCACCAGCCAAATATGCATGTAGTTGTAGGCATTGTTCATCATTACTGTTACAGTGTGAATTTGCCAATACATTCAATGTACCGACCTACATGGCTGCAACGTCTCATGTTGCAGGAATTATTCGACGAGTAAGTGTTACGTTAGGGTTGCGCTGTCTACACTCAACTTTGCCGTTGGTGTTGATGGAACTCCACGACCCTTTGTTACTTGTGCTATACGGATTTAGGTAATAGTATTTATGTTACTTTATACATGTGATTTACCTCTATTATAAATCCTCGAGTACTGTGTGTCAGCATACCGATCCAGGGATGACGCTTGTGTGCTAAACTTAGAGGTGTTGTCCGTTCGGCACTTGTTGAACCATTGCTAGTGAGTTGAGTGCACTAGATTATCTTTATGAGGTTTTGCTTGAAATTCGTGAATCTGAAAATTGTGATGAAGTGTTGAAAGAATAAAATAAGAAAATTATAAAGGAATTCTCAATAGCTCATTGAATGAAAAGCATGATTGCAATGATGTTATTAGAAATTATATTAATGTCAATTAAAAAACAGTATAACTCAGCTATCTAGGAGGCTTCACAGCGATTTGACGTTCTCATCCGTCTCACCGCGCAATTAAACGCTCTAGATCTCATGGCCGTGCCAGCACTCGCGTCTAACTTTCACCGTTACTCCCGTGCGACCTTCTGGGCCACCACAATCGAGCCGCTGCTCCGCAGGCTTACCTGGGCCTTCTCTGGTTGATCGGGTTGAATTACAAAACAGTATAACTTTCCCTATTTCTCAAAAAACAAAATAACTTTCCCTAAAAAACAGTATAACTCCCGTAATGTGCTTTCTTTGTTCCGTCATCTGTCCCCTCGGTGTGTGTCTTCCTCACAATCCCCGCCATGCCCTCCAATCCTCGACGAAAAGGATATTGGGACGCCACGCAAACGCAAGAGGAGGGGAAGGATGCAGAGGCGGCAGAGAATGCCGGAGGAGGAGTGGATCTTGAAGATCGACCTTCCATCTTCGCCCGCCCGCCCTCCTTCTCCCGCCTATCCGTCGCGGGGATCCACATCCGTAGGAGGCCTTCGTGGAGGTTCTTCTTGTCCTCGCCGCTGCAAACTCACGTCCCCTCTTCCCCTCGCCATTACAGCCGCCCCGTTCCAAAACCCATTCTAATCGTCGCCAGGTGATACACAGAAATCCCTTGCTCTCTTGCTACCTTTTGTTTGATTTGATTTGCTTACAGCATACAGGGACGTTTTGGTTTACTTGCCGCAGAGGACGAGTCTGAGGGGAGTAGAGTTCGTTCAATAGGTAGCAGCAGAGGTGAGGGGTGTTCTTATTGAAGACTAGGCACAGCCGCACAGTGTGCAAGTGTCTTGGTTGAAAGTACACATTTTTCTAAAGCATCTTGAAAATACACATTTAACATAGTATTTCTATATGACCCTGCTCAATTTTTTTCTGGAAGTTTATCCAAACACTGATACATGATTAGTTTTCTCATGCATGATACCTAGCTTTCCATAATGTATGATACATGCAGATTCACCATGTGCAATCTTTTCGCAATTAAGTTAAAACCATGGAATCTAAACCATACCGGTGTTCTTTTCTTGCTATTAGAGAAGAGATGGTACATGCTTGTTTCATCAGAAGTTATCAGACTAGATGGAAAAGACATAGGGATGCATACTACTACTACTTTCTACAATGAGGCAACTTAACCCATGTAAGGCATGTTCTAATCCTCACATGAATAAATTTCACTTTTATTTGAGGTGCCCAAGTATACTTACATCACACAATATGTTTTCCCCTATAATATGTGGCATTCATCAGCTGATAATTGCCATCTTCCTCTGTTCACATCACTGCTTTGTTATTTCCTACATATCCAGCATTATATCGATTACTGGTTACATATCCCATGATATGTCGACATTCTTCCGCATACCATTTTGGCAAGCATAGAGTTCCTCTTCATCCAAAAACCAGTATCACTATAGTTTTTCTTTTCTTTCTAAGAGCAACAAAAAAGGTAAACATTTAATTGTCATTTGCTATAACACCAGTTACCCATTTTTATGTTTTATGAAGAACAAATGATGGACTCCTTTGCTCGGATTTATTAAGAACACAAACCATTCAGGTCCTTAATTAAACCTATCACTGTTAGGAAGAACAAATGATGGACTACTTCAAAGATACAAATCTATTTTATAGTCCAATTAAAAGGCACATGACTTGTGCATAAGAGGTCTCGGTCACTTTCTTGCTGCTCCTTCTAACCAACCTTGTACCATACTGAAGACACCTTGGGTATTTTTCATTTATTCTTATGCGACTCTTCATCTGAGGTGACAAACGACATGATCCACCTGAGAAGTATGTTAACATTTAAACTTATTATTTGATCAAGGCAAGAAGCATGACATGTGATTGATGTGAAGTATACTAATGTTCTTTATTTGATGGCCTTCTGGCTATAGTAAAATGAAAACATGAGTTGTAGATAAAACTACCTGAACTCCCGTAGTTGTATGTTGTCTAAATAATGTTGGAATCTGATCACTGCATTAAGTTGTAGTGTTGTATTGAGTTGTGCCCCAACTGGTTGACACACGTAATTTGACCAGTATTATTGGTGACTTGATGCCATGAAACAAAATCAGAAATGCAACAGTTGTTCTTCTTACTTGTACTTATTGAGCTCCAGACTTAATTTTCCCTTCAATTTCATATAAAAGATGACTCCATAAGAAAGATATATTTTATTTTGGCCTACTTGGATAGGGTCCTAACCTTTTCTTGGTATGCTAAAGTTGTCATATCCTGTGACAAGTGCTGACACTGAATGAACAACATAATGGAATGATAGAAGGGCTTGGATGTCAGTTTATCTTGTGTTGTTCTTCCTTTTTTTGTTGGTCTGATACATTTCCATTATGAAATATTTTATTCTTTAAAATAAATACAAAGCCCAACAAGACATTGTAATTTCAATTATACTGTATGTTTCTACCGTGTTAATATATCTATCTTTTGTGAATTGTAAATATTGTGTGTTTCGATCATCTTAATGTATACATATATCAGTATTTGTAAAGATGGCCGGGCGCGGCAATGCATGCCTTTATGTTCTAGTTGTGTTAATGATATGCAAAACCCTAAGCTTGGCGATGCTAGTTTTGCTTCGTCCACTATTTGTTGCAATCATTATGATTGGGGTGATTCTTCTTATGATCTTGAAAATTTATTTAAGCCCCATGATGAATGCAAGATTTATAATAATGTTTGCAATAATATTGAAAGTGGGTTTGGAAGAGTGTCAACTTTGGATCCCACATATTTGGAGAATATTTAATCTTATGAATTTTTTGATAAAAGTGGGTTGGGAAAGGTCATGAGTTAATAACAAACCCACTATTTTGGAAAAGTGTCAACTTTGCATGCATGTGGATCATGTAGAGAATAATTTATGTTATAGCTATATTGTTGAATTTGAATGTGATCCTGCATGTAATTATTATGAGAGAGGAAAATATGGTTGTGGAAATTTCTTTGTTAATGAATTACCTCTCTTCATGTTGAGATTGCTATCGTCTCTTTCTTCTTACTTGCATATGCTAGTTTTTGCTTGCATTTCTTATAAAATTCCTATGCATAGGAAGTATGTTAGACTTAGATGTGTTTGTGCTTCAATTGTTCTTTTTTATGTGAGCATCATTGAGTTCTCAATACCTAGCCAAAGGCGTTAAACAATAGCGCTTGTCGGGAGGCAACCCAATTTTATTTTTGCTTTGTGGTTCTGTTTTTCAAGTTTTGCACATTATTACTTATGTAGTAATTGTGTTTTGGTGTTTTAATTAGTGTTTGAGCCAAGTAAGACCTTTGGGATGGCTTACAGTGATCATTCATTTGATTTTGCTAAAAAACAGAAACTTTTGCGTCTACTGCAATGTATATGTGTGTTTGAGTTACAGGGGGTGCGAACCCTTTTACTGGAGGAGGGGGGGTGGCTTATATAGAGTGCGCCAGGACCCCAACCATCCCCACGTTATAAAGGGTTCAATGTACATAAAGGCAGGGCGTTACTGATAACGCCTGCAATAAAGAGTGATAAAGGCATTAATTGTCACAGAATGAATGCCGGACCGTTGCTGTCCTAAGGGACCTTTGATCTTCGGGGGTCGAGTGTCTTTGAATGGTCGACTAGAGTTGACTCGTCTGGGAGAGGGTACATGGTCGAGCGATATGTCCTCTTGGGCCGTATCAGTCGACCGTTCTTGCTGTCTTTGAGTTGTCTCTTGAACTTCTGGGGTAGTGACCTTGGGTGGGGTACCTGGGTCAGGCCCGCAACCCTACCCTGGGTCTGTAACATCATCAGTAGCCCTTGAATGGATTGAGGTTCGAGTGGAGGAATGTGTTGAAGTTGGCCTTGGCACGGGTTTGATGCCCTTGGGGGACCTTCTTTGAGTCCGTGGACCAAGCTGACTCTTCAACCTTGACTTGATCGCCTTAATCGATTCAACAACTACCGAGTGTACTTGTTTGCGTTGTCCGTCGACTGAACTTTGTGCGCGGCTCCAAGCGTCGGCGGGGTGCACAGTTTTCGGCGCGATTGGCCGTTCTCTGGCCTCCATATTTTGCGGGATTTGAAATTCGGGGAAGCGTGCCAGACGGGTCGTGCCGCGACAATCGGATCGGATATGCTCGGGACGCCTCGATCTCCGCGCCACCTTTTTCGCCATGTATCGGGTGCACGCCTGTTGCGGGATTTGATGGGATAGCTCGGGGCCACCAGTCAGTCACTCGACCACTGCGCTATAAGTACGCGCCGCGGTCGAGCCGGAGGCACTGTGCGCCCAATCTTTGCCTCTTCGTCCTCAACTCCTCTGTCGTGCATCTGCTCTCCTCTTCCTGCCGCTCGTTCTGCACCGGCTCGCCCTCCATGGGCAAGGACAGGACGGTGGCTCTGGAGCGCTCGAAGAAGGCGGCGGCGACAGGGAAGGGGAAGAGATCCAACCAAGGAGGGTTGTCATCGAGGTCCGGGCTCCCGCCTGGCTGGATCCAGGGGGACTGGATCAGGTCCACGATGACGCCGGAAGACATGGAGGAGCTAGTGGAGGAGGGCCTGATCGTCCGCGACTCATGGCGGCTGCCGGAGGACGATCTCGAGCCCCAGCCGCAGGAGGACGAGTGTGTTCTCCTTGCGACCCATGTCGACCGAGGTTTTTCTTTGCCTCATCACCCTTTCTTCCGCGGTTTTCTGGATTTCTACGGCGTCGAGTTGCACCACTCCACTCCCAACATCATCACATACTTGGCCGCATTCGTTTCGATGTGCGAGAACTTCCTCGGGTGCCGACCGCACTGGGGCCTGTTTAACCATATCTTCACTTATCGCTCTCAAACCGTCAAGAAAGCAAATCCGAGTGAAGATAGGACGCATGTCATCCAGATGTGCGGCAGATTGGGCATCCAGACTAGGGGTAGGAGCACTTTCCCTGCCATGGTCCTTCCTAAATTGGTCCGAGGGTGGCAGCCGAATTGGTTTTACTGCAAAGACGTCCCGACTCCCGGTCAGTCGACTGGACTCCCTCCATTTTCTTTAGATCGAGTCGGCCAGCCACCGACGTTGCTTCTGAGTCGGGATGGGAAGGTCAAAGTGGGCATGTTGGTGGAGCGGGTGGTTCATCTGGTCCGTGACGGGGTCACCGGGATGGACCTGCTTGATGTGTACCTCAAGAGGAGGATCCAGCCTCTCCAAGCTCGGGACCATCCGATGTGGATGTACTCGGGCGTCGATGACACGTCTCGGGTCCACCCGGAGGAAGCTGCTGCGCAGACGGTGGCGCAGTGCCTGAAGTGCATAACGAGGAACAAGGACAATCCTCGGTGGACCGGAAGGGTTCGCCCGTCCGACGCAGACCACCAACCAGACAAGGTTCAGCTTCAGGCCCCGAGTGGATTTTGTGGTTCTTGTTTGCAGACGTTCTATGAATCTGACTGGCGTATGATTATTCTTCCTTTTCGCAGATCTATACTGAGATGTATTTGGTGCCCAACGGCGAGCAGGGCCAGGAGGGGGCAAAGGGCATTGGCGAGGCTCCTACTAGAAGTCTGGCAAGGAGACGGAGGAGGAGAGCGAGGACTCCAGCAGCGGCGAGGAGGTCAAGTCACCTCCCCGCATCGAGAAGCGCTCCAAGGAGAAGCACGACCCAGAGGCCGCCCGTACCAGGGCGGGCCCTTCCAGCTCCCAAGTGCAGAAGCGAACTCACACGTCCACTCCAGATCCGACTGAGAAAGCGCCAAAGCAGCCCAAGGTCGCTGCTGCCAAACCCCGGAAGGCCTTGCCAAAGATCAAAGTGGACGTCCCGATTGCCTCCATGTAAGTATAACCCTGCTTCATTTTTCTTCCCTTTTGGAGACTAGATTTTCCTTTGTCGACTCACTTTCTGCGAAATCTTCAGCGCTGCTGCTTCTGTGACTTCGATGGACGTTGACAAGGGTCGCGAAGACGAGGAGACCACTGACGCCGCCACTTCTCGGCCAGGTGCGGATTCTCGACCACGCTTTGTCTTTTACCATTTTGGATTGTCAGTCGACTGAATTTCTTGATTGTCTTCTGAAGAGCCACACAATGTCATTGAGCTTCCTGACGACGATGACGACGAGGAGGAGTGTGCGTAGGTGACTCGACGAGGCAGAGGAAGGAGGGGTCGGAAGACACCCTCTGGCTCTGAGGCCCAGCAACAGGGGGACTTAGCTCGGACCACGGTCTCCTTTGTCGTTCCTATATCGACTGTCCTTCCCTCTTCGTCGACTGATCCAGCTGCTGACCCTGTGACTGCTTCGACTGCTGCGCCGTCCGTGCTTTTCACCACCCATCACGTCCCGGAGGACCCCGTGAGTGCGGCCAAAGAGGTCGTTTGTGTAGGATCGAAAGTAGGTCTAGAGGGGGGGTGATTAGACTACTTGACAATATAAAAAATCTGCCTTTAGATCATGCAAAGTTTTTGGCAGTTTCACAAACAAGATCAGTTCAAGTAACACCCTACACATGCAATTCTAGAGTTTATGCAGCGGAAAGTAAATTGCACATGTAAAAGAGAGGTGGAGAAGATCAAACGCAGTTTGGTGACACGGAGATTTTTGTCGTGGTTCCGATAGGTGGTGCTATCGTACATCCACGTTGATGGAGACTTCAACCCACGGAGGGTAACGACTGCGCGAGTCCACGGAGGGCTCCACCCACGAAGGGTCCACGAAGAAGCAACCTTGTCTATTCCATCACGGCCTACGCCCACGGAGGACTAGCCTTACTCGGGGTAGATCTTCACGAAGTAGGCGATCTCCTTGCCCTTACAAACTTCTTGGTTCAACTCCACATCACGACGGAGGCTCCCAAGCGACACCTAACCAATCTAGGAGGCACCACCCCCCAAAAGGTAATAGACGGTGTTGATGGTGATGAACTCCTTGATCTTGTGCTTCAAGTGATAAACTCCCCAACACTCAACTCTCCTCACTGATATGGCTGTGGTGGAAGAAAGATTTGAGTGGAAAGCAACTTGGGAAGGCTAGAGATCAAGTTTCATATGGTAGGAATGGAATGGCTTGATCTCAACACAAGGGTAGGTGGTTCACTTCTCAGAAAGTGTGTGGTAGAAGTGGTGGTACTTTCTGATGGCTCTCCTCACGAATGAGGAAGGGGTGGAGGGGTATATATAGCCTCCACACAAAATCCAACCGTTACACACACATTTGACCAATCTCGGTCAGACCGAAGTTAAAACTCGGTCAGACCGAAAGTTCAAATATAGTGAACGTTGGGATTTTCGGTGGGACCGAAAATACCATCTCGGTGAGACCGAAGTGAGTCAAAGGTTAGGGTTTGCCATCTCGGTGAGACCGAAAATATAAACTCGGATATTACGAATTGATGTCAACTGATCACAGAAGGTTGGCAGCCCTTTTTCGGTGAGACCGAAACTCAGAATCGGTGTGACCGAGAATCTAGGGTTTGGAGAAACAACTGAAGTGGTTCATCTCGGTGGGACTGAGTTGGAGAAATCGGTGTGACCGAGATTACTTATGGGTGTGTGTTAAGTAGTGAATAGTGCTGATAGTTGAGGGAGTTAGATCACCAAGCACTTGAGCAACGAGAACATTAACACAACCTCATCCCCTTTTAATAGTATTGGCTTTCCTATGGACTCAATGTGATCTTTGATCACTAAACCAAAAATGGAGTCTTGAGCTTTTGCCAATGCTTGTCTTAGCATTTTGAGGGGTCCACTTCTTCAGACATTTCCATACCCACATCATCGAACTTTTCTGAAATGATTCTCAAGAGAATATTAGTTCAATGATATATATGTTATTATTAATTACCAAAACCACCCGGGGATTAGTTGCACTTTCAATCTCCCCCTTTTTGGTAATTGATGACAACATATAGATCAAAGCTTCGACAAAAAATATATTCAAAGAATAATATCGTCGCTTTGAAAAGTATGTGATAAACAAGAGCTCCCCCTAAATTTGTGCATTATTTAAATTTGCGTTTGAATGCAAATGCACAATCGATTAGGATTATGGGTCACTCTTCCATGTCACATACATCTTGGTGGAGCGCACAAAATGATAAGAAAGAATAACATGCACTCAATCACCAAGACAAGAGTAAATAGCCATACAATAAGAAATAGCATATGATAAGCACACATTACAGCATAGTATGACTAAGCACTCATTAAGGTAGCATCAAACGTAGTAGCAAGCACACTTAAAGTATCTGGAACCAAAAGAAACCAATGTATCTCAAGGAAAACGGCAAAAGAACGAAAAGACGAAAGAGCACTCTCTCTCTCGAAGCCCTATGATCTATAGCAATTTCTCCCCCTTTGGCAACAAGTTACCAAAAAGTTCGAAAAGGTATAGAGCTAAACGTCACTGCGGGCTCGGCTGGCTGCTCCCGTCTGGGTAGATGTCGGTGTAGAGATAGCTGCGTCGGCGAAGACTTCTGCGGATGTCTGTGCTGGAGGAGTAGATGCTGGAGCTGAAGGAACTGCTGGAGCTGTAGCTGGTGCTGAAGTGGTAGCCCTGGAGTCTGTCACTGGGATAGCTGCAGACCTGGATCCTCTGGGAACCGGAGCAGTCTGGCGATGAGAGTCCTGGACTATATCATCCTGCATAAGCTCTGCCCTCTCCTGCCTAGTCTCCTCCATGTCTGCCTCAAGCTTGTTGACAGACACCTGAATCTCAGTCAGCTTCACGTCTAGAGCGTGGATCTTGTCCTCGACGATCCTCTCAAGGCTCTCCTGAGATTGCTCAATGCTGGCCAGGCGTTGTTCAATTCTCCGGGTTGCTTCAAGAATCTGATCTCCGAAGCTCTTTGGCTTAGCTGCTGCTGCTGCTGCCTCTCTGTCAGCTTTGGCTTTCTTTGCAGCTTCGATCTTGGCTTGCCCTTCAACTGAGGTGGGATCCTCTTCATCCATCACAACTACGTTGTCCTCATACTCTGGCTGCAGTGGTAAGTGCTTCCTATCCAACATGAATTTGCCCGTGCCAAACTTGGCGTGGAACATTGTTAGTGGAATCAAGAGAACTACTAGAAGTAACAACATTGGATTTAACATTGTTATTGTTACTACTAGAGGAAGAATTTTTCTTATGCTTGTCATGCTTAGTCTTAATAGGTGGCAAGAAATTAGACAAGAGAAGTCGTTTGGCAAGATATGAAGAACTCTTCTTTCGAAGATCGTCATTGATCGCTTTTAGAAACTCATGTTCTTGCTCTAGAGTGAGCTTCTCGAAGCGTAGCTTCTCATGAGATCTTAGGAGCTCTCTATGATCTTCTTGAGTTGTTTCATGAGCTAACTTAAGAGTGTTTAGTTCTTTAGTTAGACGCTCAATCTCCTTCATAGCATTGTCATTCGACTCTTCTCGACTATAAAGACTACTAGCATTTTCATCATTACTAAGCTCACTAGATTTATCATGCAAGAGCTCATCTTCACCAAGTAAGTCATCCTCATCACTATCAAAGTCAATGAACTCAGGGTGTGTTATCTTGGGGCCTTTAGCCATGAAGCATCTTCCAATTCCCTCATTCGGTGAATCAAATAAGTCGTAGGAGTTGGAGTTGGAGGATACGAGTGCAAGTCCGGCAACACCTTCATCTTGACTATAGTCGGAGTCGGAGTGATAGCTTCCATCGGATTGACTGTCAGAGTCGGAGCCGGAGACCCATTCACCAACATGAGCTTGATGTCTTCTTCTTGTGTAGCTCCTTGATGACTTGTCTTTCCTCTCCGAATCCTTGCTTCTCCGAGGAGGTCTTCGTTCATAACGATCATCTCTACTCCTTCTCTCTTTCCGAGGTGACTCATCTCTTGCTCTTCTTCTTGGAGATTCTTCTCTTCTCTTGTGGGGAGCCGTACACTCATTTGAGAAGTGTCCGGGTCTTCCACAATTGTAGCAGTTTCGATCACGACTAGAAGATCTCTTTCCATTATATGATCTAGACTTTGAGCTTCTCTCTTTGCCTTTATTCTTGTAGAACTTGTTGAAGTTCCTGACCATTAGGCTTATGTCTTCATTGGAAACTAACTTGTCACTTGAGGTAGTAGGAGCATCACTTGTAGCTTTGTAAGCACCACTTGACTTGTTGTGAAGCTCTTCCTTATCCTTAAGTGTCATCTCATGAGCAACAATCCTTCCAATGACTTCAGTTGGCTTGAGAGTCTTGTAATTTGGCATCATTTGGATCAAAGTGCACACGGTGTCATACTTTCCATCCAAAGCTCTGAGAATCTTCTTAATGATGAATCGGTCGGTCATTTCTTCGCTTCCTAAGCCAGCAATCTCATTTGTGATGAGAGCAAGCCTAGAGTACATTTCAGCGACTCCTTCACCATCCTTCATCTTGAACTTGTCAAGTTGACCTTGAAGAATATCTAGCTTTGATTCCTTCACAGATTCAGTACCCTCGTGCATTTCAACCAAAGTATCCCAAATCTCTTTAGCATTCTCAAGACGGCTGATTTTGTTGAACTCTTCGGGACACAAAGCATTGAAGAGAATGTCACAGGCTTGAGCATTGTTTTGCAACATCTTCAGTTCTTCGGGTGTAGCTTCGCGATCCGGAACTTTTCCTTCTTCAAAGAAGTCACCTTGCATGCCAACACAAATAATGCCCCATGCGGCTGGGTTATGACCAAGAATATGCATTTTCATTTTATGCTTCCAACTAGCAAAATTTGTACCATCAAAGTAAGGACCTCTACGATAATTACCCTCACTAGACGCCATACTCTCCTAGGTTGTGAAACCAAGCTTATGGAGTCCAATGCAATGGAAACCAAGGCAATGGAGACCAAAGCTCTGATACCACTTGTAGGATCGAAGTAGGTCTAGAGGGGGGGTGATTAGACTACTTGACAATATAAAAAATCTGCCTTTAGATCATGCAAAGTTTTTGGCAGTTTCACAAACAAGATCAGTTCAAGTAACACCCTACACATGCAATTCTAGAGTTTATGCAGCGGAAAGTAAATTGCACATGTAAAAGAGAGGTGGAGAAGATCAAACGCAGTTTGGTGACACGGAGATTTTTGTCGTGGTTCCGATAGGTGGTGCTATCGTACATCCACGTTGATGGAGACTTCAACCCACGGAGGGTAACGACTGCGCGAGTCCACGGAGGGCTCCACCCACGAAGGGTCCACGAAGAAGCAACCTTGTCTATTCCATCACGGCCTACGCCCACGGAGGACTAGCCTTACTCGGGGTAGATCTTCACGAAGTAGGCGATCTCCTTGCCCTTACAAACTTCTTGGTTCAACTCCACATCACGACGGAGGCTCCCAAGCGACACCTAACCAATCTAGGAGGCACCACCCCCCAAAAGGTAATAGACGGTGTTGATGGTGATGAACTCCTTGATCTTGTGCTTCAAGTGATAAACTCCCCAACACTCAACTCTCCTCACTGATATGGCTGTGGTGGAAGAAAGATTTGAGTGGAAAGCAACTTGGGAAGGCTAGAGATCAAGTTTCATATGGTAGGAATGGAATGGCTTGATCTCAACACAAGGGTAGGTGGTTCACTTCTCAGAAAGTGTGTGGTAGAAGTGGTGGTACTTTCTGATGGCTCTCCTCACGAATGAGGAAGGGGTGGAGGGGTATATATAGCCTCCACACAAAATCCAACCGTTACACACACATTTGACCAATCTCGGTCAGACCGAAGTTAAAACTCGGTCAGACCGAAAGTTCAAATATAGTGAACGTTGGGATTTTCGGTGGGACCGAAAATACCATCTCGGTGAGACCGAAGTGAGTCAAAGGTTAGGGTTTGCCATCTCGGTGAGACCGAAAATATAAACTCGGATATTACGAATTGATGTCAACTGATCACAGAAGGTTGGCAGCCCTTTTTCGGTGAGACCGAAACTCAGAATCGGTGTGACCGAGAATCTAGGGTTTGGAGAAACAACTGAAGTGGTTCATCTCGGTGGGACTGAGTTGGAGAAATCGGTGTGACCGAGATTACTTATGGGTGTGTGTTAAGTAGTGAATAGTGCTGATAGTTGAGGGAGTTAGATCACCAAGCACTTGAGCAACGAGAACATTAACACAACCTCATCCCCTTTTAATAGTATTGGCTTTCCTATGGACTCAATGTGATCTTTGATCACTAAACCAAAAATGGAGTCTTGAGCTTTTGCCAATGCTTGTCTTAGCATTTTGAGGGGTCCACTTCTTCAGACATTTCCATACCCACATCATCGAACTTTTCTGAAATGATTCTCAAGAGAATATTAGTTCAATGATATATATGTTGTTATTAATTACCAAAACCACCCGGGGATTAGTTGCACTTTCAGTTTGTCAGGCGGGATTAATTATGGAGCGGACAAAGGCGGCGTATGAGGCTAGCATGGCTGCCTATAATGCCAGCTCGGCTCTTCGAACCAATGTACATGTTTGTCTTTTCCGACTGGCTTGCTGTGTTGTTGGAATCTTCGCTCTGAAAAACTGCCGCTTTGTTCGTAAGATGATGTTACACCCACTGGGTGTTCTTTATTTTCTTGTAACTTTAGCTCTTGCACTCCAATCAGTCTTGTGTCGATTGGACCAGTGGGGGCACGCTCAGTGCACCCACTGGGTGTAGTCCCTGAGGCCACGGTCGACTGAAGTTGGTCGGCCGTGGTCTTAGAAATTGTCTTGCTTACTTGTTTCGAACTCTTCTCACACGCGCAGGACTGATCCGACCAAGTGAGAACCAGTGGGGGCACGCTCAGTGCCCCCACTGGGTGTAGTCCCCGAGACCGTGGTCAACTGCTGGTAGTCGGCCATGCTCTAAGAACAAAATGTATCTATCTCTTTTTTCTAGCTCAGGCGGGACTGATCCGGCCGAGTGAGAACCAGTGGGGGCACGCTCAGTGCACCCACTGGGTGCAGTCCCCGAGACTACTGTTGAGTATTTTACTCGACTGTAGTCTTAGAATTCTGTCTTATTGTGTCGGTGCAGAAATCTTGCGAGTTTGGAGCCAAATTCATGGATCTTGAGAAGAAGCAGGTCTAACTCCATCTTGACTTGCAGCTGGCCAGGGGTCATTTGAAGAAATCCCAGGATGAAGCGTCTGGTAATTAAAGCGTATAGCTTGTCGACTGATTTTCAACGATCGTGTCATGTGTATCCTTATGTTCATCTGTCTAGTAATGTCCCTTGTAGATCAAATGAAGGCAGCTCTGGAGCAAAAGGACCTTGATCTAGTTGCGGCGGAGCAGAAGGCGCAGGAAAAAACTGAACTGGCAGAACAGAAGCTGGCTTCGGTCGGCGCGCTTGAGGAAGAGATCGCCAGGCTGAAGGATTCTCTTGGTGCGGCCAACCAGGAGGTGACTCGACTGAAGAGGGCCAACATCGCTCTGAACAAGAAGTATGGGGGCCTTTTCCAGAAGAAGAATGAGTTGGAAGCTTATCTGAGCGGCCTCACCAAGAAGTGGTACCTTGTGCTTGAAGGTATGTTCCATTTGTCCGACTGAATCAAGGCGGTCGATCCATAACTTGCTCGCTAATTCATCGTGCTCTCGCCTATGCAGAATTCTGTCGCAACTTCGAGGAGGAGACCGGGCGGGTCGAGCCTGGTCTGGACCCTGCCAACTCTCTTGTCAAGGATGAAGCAGCTATGAACATCTTGAGGCTGGAGTCTCGCCTCACCAGCGCCACAGGCTACCTCGGTCGACTGAAGGAAGTGATGTCTCGGATCAACGCTGCATTCTAGAGGAGGACGGTGCAAGAGAATGACCTCGAGTCTCTGATGAATCAACTCAACGAGATCCCCAGTCGAGTGCAAGAGTGGAAGAAATCATCTGCCCGCTGTGGAGCCGACGTTGCGCTGCCTTTGGTTCGGGTGCATTGCAAGGATGTGAAGGAGGAGAGGTTGGCCGCGCTCAAGGTTGCCAACGCGAAGAAACTCCAGTTCTAGACATTCATGGAGACTTTCCTGGAGGCCGCTACCCGCATTGCTGATGGGATTGACTTGGACGAGTTCGATGCGCCTGCAAGGCCTCCCCCTCCTGAGGAGTGAACAAACTTTGATACTCTGATTCAATTTGCCTCGGTATGCCGAGTGATTTTGTAATCGTTAAACTCTCGCGGGCTTGATGCTCGAGTACTTCTGCCCGAATCTTGCGGGGCATTATCTGGACTTGATTCCTTTTGCGTTCGCTTGGTTGCTTTGCTTCCGACTCTCTTTGATCTTTTGGATTTCGAGTCGACGTCGAGTTTGTGACACAACTCTGAGTGTCGAACCACTTGATAGTCACGTTGTACTTGCGGCGGAGCTCGAAGGACCGCATCTAAGCCTCCGAGTGAGAGGGTTGCTCTTCACTCGGACTGATTTTTGTAACTTAGGCGATTACGAGCTACATTGTACTTGTGGTGGAGCTCGGAGGACAGAGCCACGTTGTACTTATGGCGTAGCTCGGAGGACCGCAGCTAAGCCCCCGAGTGAGACGGTTGCTCTTCACTCGGAGTGGTTTTTGTAACTTAGGCGATTACGGGGTCGCAGCTAAGCCCTCCGTGTGAGAGGGTTGCTCTTCACTCGGAGTGGTTTTCGTAACTTAGGCGATTACGAGCTATGTTGTACGTGTGG
>LR738714.1:101368426-101390037 GCA_902687465.1 Secale cereale | reverse complement strand
TTTGTAACTTAGGGGACTACGAGCTATGTTGTACTTGTGGTGGAGCTCGGAGGCCAGAGCCATGTTGTACTTATGGCGTAGCTCAGAGGACCGCAACTAAGCCCCCGAGTGAGAGGGTTGCCCTTCACTCGGAGTGGTTTTTGTAACTTAGGCGATTATGAGCTACATTGTACTTGTGGGGGAGCTCGGAGGACAGAGCCACGTTGTACTTATGGCGTAGCTCGGAGGACCGCAGCTAAGCCCCCGAGTGAGAGGGTTGCTCTTCACTCGGAGTGGTTTTTATAACTTAGGCGATTACGGGGTCGCAGCTAAGCCCCCAAGTGAGAGGGTTGTTCTTCACTCGGAGTGATTTTTGTAACTTAAGCGAATCAGATTCGCGGCTAAGCACCCACTGGGGTACACCCAGTGGGGGATTTGAGGACAAGCATATTTGTAACCAGCAATCATTAAGGAATTGTTGCAAACTTGTCTTTGAAAACAAACTAGAAGATTCTTATTACAACTCGACTAATTGAGTGCTTCAAGTATAGAAGCAGCGGAGCAGATCCGCGTTCCATGCACGGGGTTCATCCTTCTTCTTGGCCACGTTGTAGATGTGGTAAGCCCCATTGTGTAGTACCTTGGTGACGATGAAGGGGACTTCCCAGGCTGGTGCAAGCTTGTGCGGTCGCTTTTGGCGTACTCGGAGAACCATGTCTCCTTCCTGGAATGCTCGGCTTTGGACATTGCGGGCGTGAAATCGACGCATGTCCTGTTGGTAAATGGTCGAGCAGATCAAAGCCATCTCGCCTTCTTCCTCTAGGAGGTCGACTGCATCTTGACGGGCTTGCTCTGCGTCTGCCTCGGAGAAGAGTTCTACTCGGGGGGCGTTGTGCAACAAATCACTCGGAAGCACGACCTCAGCTCCATAGACCATGAAGAAGGGGGTACGGTCAGTTGACCGGTTCGGGGTTGTCCTTAGTCCCCATAAGATAGACGGCAGTTCAGTCACCCAAGCACCGACGACATGCTTGAGGTTGCGCATAAGCCGTTGCTTCAGGCCCTGGAGGATCAAACCATTTGCTCTTTCTGCTTGTCCATTCGACCGCGGATGCGCTACGGATGCGTAGTCGACCCGCGTACCTTGGGAGGAACAGAAAGCTCTGAATTCGTCCGAGTCAAAGTTGGAGCCGTTATCCATGATGATTCCGTGGGGGACTCCGTATCTGAATATCAATTCTCTGATGAAGCTGATGGCGGTGCTCGAGCCGAGGTTCTTGATGGGCTTGGCTTCGATCCATTTGGAAAACTTGTCGACTGCCACGAGCAAGTGAGTGAATCCGCTCCTGCTGGTTTTGAAGGGACCGACCATGTCCAACCACCAAACAGCAAATGGCCAAACCAACGGGATGGTCTTCAAGGCAGCCACAGGTTTATGTGACATGTTGGAGTAGAATTGGCAGCCTTCGCACTTGTCTACGATATCCTTCACCATCTCGTTTGCTCGGGGCCAGTAAAATCCAGCTCGGTATGCTTTGGCCACAATAGTCCGAGAGGAAGCATGATGGCCACAAGTTCCCGAGTGAATCTCATTCAGAATCAGTCGACCTTCTTCCGGGGTAATGCAGCGCTGAGCGACTCCCGTGACACTCTCCCTGAAGAGCTGACCCTGAATGACAGTGAAGGCTTTGGATCGACGGACAATCTGGCGCGCCTCCTCTTCATCCTCAGGGAGTTCTTCCTGAGCAAGTATGCTATGTATGGCATAGTCCAGTTGGGCGTGATCACCAAAATCTCCATGATCAGGTCGACCACCGCAGGAACTTCGACTTCAGTCGGATCAGACGCGCTGATTGGCTGTGGGGGCTCCTTCGTGAAGGGGTCTTCTTTGACTGAGAGGGTGTGCAGGTGCTCAAAAACACATTCTTGGGTACAGGCTTCCGAGTGGACCCTATCTTCGCGAGATCATCAACAAGCTGGTTCTTGATTCTGGGCACATGGTGGAGCTCTAAACCTTCAAACTTCTTTTCCAGCTTCCGCACTGCACTGCAATAACTTGTCATCACTGGGCTTTTGACATCCCACTCCTCCATCACCTTATTGACCACTAAGTCTGAGTCGCCGTAAACCATCAAGCGACGGACGCCGAGTGAGATGGCCATACGTAACCCGTACAAAAGCGCCTCGTATTCAGCTTCATTGTTTGAAGAGTTAAAGTGGATTTGGAGGACATAACTGAGCTTGTCGCCTCTGGGAGACACCAAAACCACACCTGCGCCAGATCCGTTCAACATCTTGGATCCATCGAAGAATATGATCTAGTGGTCCGATTGGATCTGAGTCGGCTGCTCCTGTTCGATCCATTCGGCCACAAAATCTGCTATTGCCTGAGACTTGATAGCTTTCTTCACTTCAAACTTAATATCTAGCGGAAGGAGTTCAATCGCCCATTTTGCCACTCGACCAGTTGCATCTCGGTTGTTCAGGATTTATGACAGTGGGGCGTTGCTGACGACTGAGATCGAATGATCCGAGAAGTAATGAGCAACTTTCTTTGCGGTCAAGTAAATCCCATACACAAGCTTCTGGTAATGCGGGTATCTTAGCTTGGAGGGAGTTAATACTTCGGAAATGTAGTAGATTGGGCATTGGACTTTTTAGGCTTTGCCTTCCTCTTCCCGCTCGACCGTGAGTACAGTGCTGACAACTTGTCCGGTGGCTGCGATGTACAGTAAAAGAGGCTCCTTGTCGACTGGGGAAGCAAGCACCGACTGGGTGGAAAGCAGGGCTTTGAGCTCTTCAAACGCTGCTTCAGCTTCAGAATTCCACTCGAACTTTTCAGATTTCTTCATCAGTCGGTAGAGAGTTAATGCCTTCTCACCGAGACGAGAAATGAATCGAATCAATGCGGCCAAGCAACCAGTTAGCTTCTGGACGTCGTGTATACGTTCGGGACGCTTCATTCGGAGGATGGCACTGACTTTCTCTAGGTTGGCGTCGATTCCTCGCTCTGAAACAAGGAAACCGAGCAACTTACCGCCCGGAACTCCGAATGTACACTTTGACGGATTAAGCTTGATATCATAGCTTCTCAATTTTGAGAATGTCTCAGCGAGGTCAGTCAGCAGGTCGGAACCTTTGCGTGGTTTGACCATGATGTCATCCATGTATGCTTCCACGTTCTGACTGATTTGCTTCAGCAGACATTTTTTAATCATGCGCATGAAGGTAGCATCAGCATTCTTGAGACCGAAAGGCATGGTGACATAACAAAAACACCCTAATGGGGTGATGAAGGCTGTCTTGATTTCATTGGGTCCAAACAGTCGGATCTGATGGTACCCGGAATACGCGTCCAGGAAGGACAAATGCTCGCACACCGCAGTCGAGTCGACTATCTGATCGATGCGAGGGAGAGGAAAATGATCTTTCGGGCATGCCCGCTTGATATGTTTGAAATCGATGCACATGCAGAGGGATTTGTCCTTCTTGGGAACCATGACCACATTGGCGAGCCACTCGGAGTGGTTGATCTCGCGGATGAACTCAGCTGCCAGGAGTCGAGCCACTTCTTCGCTAATCGCTTTTCTCTTCTTCGCGGTGGACCGATGGAGATGTTCCTTTACGGGCTTCACTTTTGGGTCGACTCACAAATGGTGCTCAGCCAGTCCCCTGGGTACACCTGGCATGTCGGATGGTTTCCATGCGAAGATGTCCCAGTTCTCACGGAGGAACTGGATGAGCGCTTCTTCCTATTTGCTGTCGAGTGTAGGTGAGATGTGGGTCGAGGATGCATTGTGGTCGGTGGGGTGAATGTGCACGGGCTTCATCTCCCCTTGTAACGCCCCGGACACATCCGCCGGTGGTCGTTACTCCTGGCGGGATCTAGACTGGCCGCACATATCAATACTAGTCTTTTCTGCGCACGTTGTCCTCACTCGTGCGCTCCCGGGAGCAACTTCCCGGTCGGTCACCCATCATGAAACTACTCCAAGCTGAGCACGCTTAACTTTGGAGTTCTTTCTGAATGGGCTCCCGGAAAAGAAGGAATTCCTTATTATTATGAGTAGTCTATCATCCCTAATAAGCCAGGCTATCACATACACCCCCACTCAGAGGAACCGACGTCCTCGTCGGGCCACAGGAACGTTCCCTCTTGGCACAAACGTCTATGCATCCAGTCTGATACATGTGCCATGTCGTGTGCCACGACGGGTCACAAACGTCATGAATAACATGACCGAGCACCTGTCCGCAAACATCTGTGTAACCACGAGGGTCGACTCTGATACCAACTTGTAACGCCCTGGACACACTCGCCGGTGGTTGTTACTCCTGGCGGGATCTGGACTGGCCGCACATATCAATACTAGTCTTTTCTGCGCACTTTGTCCTCACTCATGCGCACCTGGGAGCAACTTCCCGGTCAGTCACCCATCCTGAAACTACTCCAAGCTGAGCACGCTTAACTTTGGAGTTCTTTCTGAATGGGCTCCCAGAAAAGAAGGAATTCCTTATTATTATGAGTAGTCTATCATCCCTAATAACCCAGGCTATCACACCCCCGCCGACTGGAAAGCTAACTCGGAAGCTGGCTTCTTAGCCCGCAGCAAATCACTCGGATCCACATTCTTTTGGTACTCCTCCATCTCTACTGCTGCCATCTGCTCATCAGCAATTTTCGAGCCTTTCTGGAAGCACTCTTCCGCTTTCTGCTGGTTCCCCGTGACGGTTATAATGCCGTTGGGCCCGGGCATCTTTAGTTTGAGGTACACATAGCATGATCGAGCCCTGAATCTGGCGTAGGCGGGCCTACCCGAAATGGCAAGATAGGCGCCGTGGAAGTCCACCACCTCAAATGTCAGCTTCTCTTTGCGGAAATTCTTTGAATCGCCGAAAACCACGTCGAGTGAGATTTGGCCAAGTGAGTCGACTTTCTTTCCGGGGATGACCCCGTGAAATCTCATGTTACTCTCGCTTAGCTTGGACATCAAAATGCCCATCCCACGGAGGGTTTCAACATATAGAATGTTCAGGCCGCTGCCGCCATCCATCAGGACCTTGGTCAAACGAGTGCCCTCGACAACTAGGTCGACCACCAACTCTTGCCGCCCAAGGGTCGCAATCTATGCGGGATGGTCGGATTAGTCGAATGTGATGGGGGTCTTGGACCATTTCAGATACATCATTGTTGCTGGGGCAACCATGTTGACTTCTCTGTTGATAACTTTCAATCGACTTTTGCTTTCAATGTCAACAAAAATCATCAGGGTGGAGTTGATCTCGGGGTAACCTCCATCCCCTTCTTTGTCTTCGGTCTCCCCTGATTCATTCTCTTTCTCAGTTGGCTGATCTCTCTGGAAATTCTGGATCAGGAGCCGGCACTGTCGAGTGGTGTGCTTGGGATACACCAAGTTCCCCTCTTCATCTTTCTTCGTGTGGATAGGACACGGCAGGTCGAGCACGTCATTCCCTGCTTGATCTTTCACTTTCTTGAGGACCCAGGGGCCTTTAGGCTTCCCTTTGCCCTTCCCTTGGTTAACGACTGCAGCTTCGCCTTGGACTGCCAGTTCTGCTTTGTGCTTCGGCTTCCGATTGGAATTCTGGTCATCCTGACCGACTGGTTTCTTGCCGCTGCGGAGCCGATCGGCTTCTTCTCCGTTGGCATACCGACTGGCTATTTCCATCATCCGGGACAGGGGCATATCTCCCGTTCGACACAACTTCAGGTTCAGCTCTATGTACCGTACGCCCTCCTTGAAGGCGCATACTGCTTGGTGTTCGGATACGTTTTCCATTGTGTGATGCAAAGTGGTCCACCTTTGAATGTAGTCTCTCAGGGTTTCATTCGGCTTCTGTACGCAATGTTGCAACTCCGCCAACCCTGCGGGTCGCTTGCAGGTGCCTTCGAAGGTCCTGATAAACACTCGGGCTAGCTCTTCCCAACTGTAAATGCTCCCAAGGGTCAACTGATTTAACCACGCCCGGGCCGAGCCACCTAACATCAAGGGGAGGTGCTTCATGGCCACGTCGTCATTGCCACCACCGATCTGCACGGCCACTCGGTAATCCTCGAGCCAGGTGTCCGGCTTTGACTCGCCGGTGAACTTACTCACTCCCGCCGCCAATCTGAAGTTGGGGGGATCTCAGCAGCCCTGATAACACTGCTAAAGCATTCGGGCGCAGAGACAGATGCTCGGTTTCCACTCGGACGATCTCTGCCTTGCTCTTCTCTGTACACTCGGTTCCTATCGACCAGGCCCTGCACAAGTATAGATCTTGCGTCAAAGCCGGGCCTTCTGGGATCTGGGGGAATCCTCCGCTCGTCGTCCCGCAAGTGCCTGCCTTCGTGTCGCCTGGGTGAGTACGATCCACTTCCCGGAGGACGCGTAGGCACTCGGCGGCGATCGTTGTGACAGGGTCGACGATCGTACTGTTCATCATTCCGACCCAAATGTCGGTCTTGACGGGGCCCATGGTCTTCACGCCTCGGGAGCGATCTTGGGCTGTGAGCCGACCATACAGTGTCTGCCACCACTGATCTGCTGTGAATCCTGTTATGCGACGAAGAGACAGCCGCGTTCTGCTCTCCTACCGTCCGGAGCAGCGCTCGGATATGCTGGAAGCCTCTCCCAGCCTCCGACTGAGACGGCTGGATAGAATCCGCGATGCGGGCCGCAGCTTCAAGGTTCTGGATAGGCGTTCGGAACACCTGAGTTTCACGCGGGAACGACTGCCGTGGCCGTCGACTGGATTCGGGAATCAGTCGGCGGGCCTATTCGTCGAGTGAGCGATGGATATTTTCTAGTCGCGCGCGCTCAGCCACGGTGGCTAGGCGTGTGGCTTCTAGGGCCCAAGCCTCTCGAGAATCTCCCACGATAGGGGTGTAAAATGCATCTTCATTGCGGCGGCAGAGCGCGTCCCTCTGCTCGGCAGTGAGGGGCTGGGTAATCTACCCGTCGTGGTCGTAGGACTGACCATTGCCGCTGCCGCCGTCTCCGCCACGAGGGTACCCTGGCGGACTGCAACGTGACTTGGCCATGAGAACTTCAGCTGCAGGATCGCTGCTTTCGCACTCGGAAAGTGAATCTGCGGGCTCAACTGACAGATCGACCAGCCGATAGAGGTATTCGTCGGCCTCGATGGCCGCAACTTGAGGGGTGGCCGTTTGGCGGGCCACCGCGTGTTTCACCCAACGTTGGAGCCGCGAACGACCAGATCGCTTGCGCCGACGTCCAGCGGGGATGACAGACGATGAAGGAGCCGGCCGATACTGAGTCGACGGCTGCCGGAGAAGGACGCCGCAGGCGCTGGCACGGAAGTGCGCGGCTGATGGGCCTCGAACCCCTCGTTGGTTACCCCAAGTGGAAGGTGTAAGATGCCGTAAGTAGAAGTGTTTTCCCTTAGCAAAGATGCCAAGGATCGAATCCCCAGAGACTCCTAGGTTCAACAGGTAGGTGTCAACTGCTAACGGCGCAATTAGCAATCAACGTGGACCTGCACACAGATACAAATAACTTTGCTCCCAACGAGTACAGAGAGGTTGTCAATCTCTCCGGCCTTGTAGTTCACAAAGGGTTAAAAGCAATATGATAGTAGTGATAAATAGTGTTTTGCAATAGTAAGTAAAATAGCGGAAAGTAAATAGTGGATGTGATCAATGATGGTAATATGGACCGGAGTCTCATGATGTTCACTAGTGATGTCTCTCTCCCAAAAGACGATAAAACAGCTATGTGAGGTAAACAAATTACAGCTGGGCAATTGACAGGACCACGAACGCAAACCAATGCTGACTACATTGCAAGAAAGGTTGAGGTTCAAAGCATGGGCGGTACGCCAAAGTAAGTAGACCTAAATCCATCAATATCTACTACTAATCATCCACCTTGAGATATCTATCCAGAACATCTCGCTGGTATTAAGTTGCGAGTCCCACCCATAGTGTAAACTCAATGCAATAGACAACTGCATTAAAAGAACTTTGCGTAAAGTAAACAATCCTTGCACCCGCGGGCACAAGCACCGTTGTTTTCCCCCTTGTGGCAACAGCACATCCCCTAGACTCATGTTTCTGTCACTCAAGCTAGTCATCGAGGGGCATGAACCCACAATCGAGCATAACGTTCCCTCTTGGAGTCACTACCTATTACTCGGCCAAAGCAATAAATAACAACGGAGAACATGCAAGAATTACTTATGAACTAAAATATAAAAGAGGTGAATCAAATATATTACTCAAGATCAATCTGAACATAATCTCATAATCCATCAGATCCCAGCAAACTCAACATAGCAACAGCATAAGGATTACATAGGTGCCTCGATCATGTAGGGCAGCTCACGAGGACTAATTAGTGAAGCACAAGAACGGGAGGAGAACATCACATAGCTACTGGTCATGGACTCATGGTCCAAGGGAGACTACTCACGAGTCATCCGGGAGGCGTCCATGGCGGTGGAGAAGCTCCCGGTGGTGATCCTCCCCTCCGGCAGGGTGCCGGGAAGAGTTCTCCTGGTGCTCCCGATCTTGGAAGCGGCGGCGGCGGCGGAACAGAGATGGGATCGCGAAAAGAGTTCCTGTTCTGAGGGTTTCGGAGGACGCTTTAAATATATGCCAAAGGGGGGCATCGGGGAAGCTTCGGGGGGCCCAGGCGCCCCCCCGGCGCGGCCCAGGGGGGGGCGCCGCCAGGGCGCCTGGAGCCCTGGTGCCCCCCCCCCCCCGGTTGTCCTTCGGACGCCCGGTAGTTTCCGAAACGCTGATTTTTTATATAATTTTTCTGGATTTTTCCTGGCAGTTCTCGTAACGTGAAAACCTGAAATACAAAAACAGCCGAAAACAGAAACTGGCACTGGGGTGCACTGGATTAGTAAGTTAGTCCAAATATGATCAAAAGTGTATGGAAGTGTATGAATATCATAGCAATATCACCCAAAAGTGGCATGGAGCAAGCAGAAATTATAGATACGTTTTGGACGTATCAACATCCCCAAGCTTAATTCCTGCTCGTCCTCGAGTAGGTAAATGATAACAAGAATAATTTCTGTGGTGACATGCTATTAACCATATAGGACTTTTTCATAGTCATATGACAAAAGCTTACTGAGACAATGATTCTAAAGTAATTAAGTTGCCTCATGAGAAAATCACAAATGACTGAAAGTTTTACAATATGAAACTGAAACATCAAAAAGATTTGCAATGAACATGATGTGCAGATATGATAAAGTGATATCTAGCTTGCCCCCTTTAGTGATGCAAAACATAAATGCAGGGGCACCTTCAAGGTTTAAGTGATGACTAGATACAAAGATTTCAGAATAAACGATATCACAATCATGCAAAAGACAATGCTACTTTGGGACAATGCACATTACACTCAGAATGACAATCATGCTCTCAGTAGTTGGTGCTTTAACATAAAAGTAAAAGAATGGTTAAGTGCTAGAGCTTTTTACTTGAAAACATGGAAGCAATTTTGTCAACGGTAGTAGTACTTCATATGTGTGATGCATAAGACATCCTATAAGTTGCAAGCCTCATGCATCGTATACCAATAGTGCTCGCTCCTTGTCCTAATTAGCTCGGATTTCCATGGGTTATCATTGCATTACATATGTTTCAACCTAGTGTCACAAAGGGGTACCTCTATGCCACTTGTACAAAGGTCCAAGGAGATAGATCGCATTTGATTTCTCGTTTTTGATAGATCTCAACTTGAGGACATCCATACCGGGACAACATAGAAAATAGATGATGGACTCCTCTTAAATGCATAAGCATATTCTCATAAGAGATTGAGGATTAAGGTCCAAGCTAAAACTTCCACCATGATGCATGGCTTTGGTTGGCGGCCCAATGTTCTTCTCTAACAATATGCATATTCTTTCAACCCACGGCAAATCACCCTTACTTCAGACAAGACGAACATGCATAGCAACTCACATGATATTCAACAAAAGTGTGACAGTTGATGGCGTCCCCAGAAACATGGTTACCGCTCAGCAAGCAACTTATAAGAAATAAGATACATAGGCAACATATTCTTTACCACAATAGTTTTTAAGCTACTTTCCCATGAGCTATGTATTGCAAGTTAGTTTGCTTAGTACAGGTGGATGTTAGCAAAAGACTGGGAGCGACCAACTAAGAGAGCAATGATGGTCATAATCATGCAGAGCGACAAAGCAATATTAAAAGAACTTTGCGTAAAGTAAACAATCCTTGCACCCGCGGGCACAAGCACCGTTGTTTTCCCCCTTGTGGCAACAACACATCCCCTAGACTCATGTTTCTGTCACTCAAGCTAGTCATCGAGGGGCATGAACCCACAATCAAGCATAACGTTCCCTCTTGGAGTCACTTCCTACTACTCGGCCAAAGCAATAAATAACAACGGAGAACATGCAAGAATTACTTTTGAACATAAATATAAAAGAGGTGAATCAAATATATTACTCAAGATCAATCTGAACATAATCTCATAATCCATCGGATCCCAGCAAACTCAACATAGCAACAGCATAAGGATTACATAGGTGCCTCGATCATGTAGGGCAGCTCACGAGGACTAATTAGTGAAGCACAAGAACGGGAGGAGAACATCACATAGCTACTGGTCATGGACTCATGGTCCAAGGGAGACTACTCACGAGTCATCCTGGAGGCGTCCATGGTGGTGGAGAAGCTCCCGGTGGTGATCCTCCCCTCCGGCAGGGTGCCGGGAAGAGTTCTCCTGGTGCTCCCGATCTTGGAAGCGGCGGCGGCGGCGGAACAGAGATGGGATCGCGAAAAGAAGTCATGTTTCGAGGGTTACGGGGAACCCTTTAAATATATGCCAAAGTAGGGCACCGGGGGGCTCTCGGGGGGCCGAGGCGCCCCCCCCCGGCGCGGCCCAGGGGGGCGCGCCCACAGGGCGCCTGGAGCCCCTGTGGCCCCCCCAGGCTGCCCTTCGGACGCAGTGTTGTTTCCGATACGCTGATTTTTTATATATTTTTTCTGGATTTTTCTGGGCAGTTCTCGAAACGTGAAAACCTGAAATACAAAAACAGCCGAAAACAGAAACGGGCACTGGGGTGCACTGGATTAGTAAGTTAGTCCAAATATGATCAAAATTGTATGGAAGTGTATAAATATCATAGCAATATCACCCAAAAGTGGCATGGAGCAAGCAGAAATTATAGATACGTTTTGGACGTATCAACATCCCCAAGCTTAATCCCTGCTCGTCCTCGAGTAGGTAAATCATAACAAGAATAATTTCTGTGGTGACATGCTATTAACCATATAGGACTTTCTCATAGTCATATGACAAAAGCTTACTGAGACAATGATTCTAAAGTAATTAAGTTGTCTCAAGAGAAAATCACAAATGACTGAAAGTTTTACAACATGAAACTGAAACATCAAAAAGATTTGCAATGAACATGATGTGCAAATATGATAAAGTGATATCTAGCTTGCCCCCTTTAGTGATGCAAAACATAAGTGCAGGGGCACCTTCAAGGTTTAAGTGATGACTAGATACAATTATTTCAGAATAAACGATATCACAATCATGCAAAAGACAATGCTACTTTGGGACAATGCACATTACACTCAGAATGACAATCATGCTCTCAGTAGTTGGTGCTTGAAGTGCTAGAGCTTTTTATTTGAAACATGGAAGCAATTGTGTCAACGGTAGTAGTACTTCATATGTGTCATGCATAAAACATCTTATAAGTTGCAAGCCTCATGCATCGAATACCAATAGTGCTCGCTCCTTGTCCTAATTAGCTCGGATCCCCATGGGTTATCATTGCATTGCATATGTTTTAACCAAGTGTCACAAAGGGGTACCTCTATGCCACCTGTACAAAGGTCCAAGGAGATAGATCGCATTTGATTTCTCGTTTTTGATAGATCTCAACTTGAGGACATCCATACCGGGACAACATAGAAAATAGATGATGGACTCCTCTTCAATGCATAAGCATATTCTCATGAGAGATTGAGGATTAAGGTCCAAGCTAAAACTTCCACCATGATGCATGGCTTTGGTTGGCGGCCCAATGTTCTTCTCTAACAATATGCATATTAATTCAACCCACGGTAAATCACCCTTACTTCAGACAAGACGAACATGCATAGCAACTCACATGATATTCAACAAAAGTGTGACAGTTGATGGCGTCCCCAGAAACATGGTTACCGCTCAGCAAGCAACTCATAAGAAATAAGATACATAAGCAACATATTCTTTACCACAATAGTTTTTAGGCTACTTTCCCATGAGCTATGTATTGCATGGTTAATTTGCTTAGTGCAGGTGTAGGTTAGCAAAAGACTGGGAGCAACCAACTAAGAGAGCAATGACGGTCATAATCATGCAGAGCGACAAAGCAATATTGAATCAGGCATGGTAGTTATATCGCTTCTCAGAAACAAAAGATCATCAAGGCTTGACAGACTTTCTTTACAGTCTTGAATATGCGTGAGCATACGCCAAGTCAATCAAAATAAATTCTTGAAGGAAGATATTACTAAACCACACCACATCATAGGCAAACAAACCAAGTTGGTATTCCAATGACACATTGGGAACCCCCCCAGCTATTTGAGATTAACCATAAGAAAACCTGAACTACTAAGCACCATCATGAAAGTAGCATCTTTATCATAGACACATTAACCCATGCAACGGAAGCAAACTCTCTTAAATAGGTGAGCATGGTAATTAAAAAGAGTTCAAGCAACCAACTAAATAAAAGCTCTTGAAAAGATAAGCATGAATACTAAGAGCAGAGCACGATAGTAGCTATTTAAAAGACAAAGAACACACACATCATAGATAGACATGAAAATTCTATGTAATGTTCTAGGTAGAGGTGGAGTGTGTTTCTCTCCCACATAAAGGAATGCTGGGTTCCGACTCGTTATGAAAAACTAAAAAGAAAACTAAAAGCAAGACGCTCCAAGCATAGCACATAACACATGAAGTGATAAAAATATAGCGAAACGAAAGACGAACTGATAATGTTGATGGAGAAGGTGATGCACGGGGGGCATCCCCAAGCTTAGACGCTTGAGTCTCCTTGAATATTTCTTGGGGGTGCACGGGGGCATCCCCAAGCTTGAGCGCTTGACACTCCTGAATCTTTTTATCATCTTCCCTCGCACACTTGAAAACTCCCTTCATACACAACTCATCATAATCTGATTAGCGAGGTTAGTACCCTTAATAAAATAATTATACCTTGCTGGAAATAAGGATATTCTTGAAGTTCTACTGTTTCTCAAGATTGCCAAAAGGTTTTTGCAATGAAAAAGCAAGTTCTCAATTTGCAAAGTGAAGGTAAGGCAAAACAGGACAGAATCTGTGAAAAACAGAACAACAGGCAGTAATTGACCTGTTCGGGATACTTCTGCAACTTAAATCAAGAAACTCAGAACTGACGCACGAAATACAATTATATAGAGAACGCTGTCGAAACAATTCAGACCAAAAAGATGATCTGGTGATTTTATACGAATTTTTCTATCCAAGGACAGAATCTGTTTCCTGGACAGCACCTCACAACTTTTGAACTTTCTAGCAATCAGAGGCTATACTTGGCACAAATATGAAAAGCAAACATACAATGATGATGCTACAGCAGTAAACAACATCAAGACACAACAAAAGCAAAAATTTATTCATGTGGGCTGCCTCCCAAAAGCGCTTTCTTTTATGCCTTTAAGCTAGGCATAATGCAAAGATCAAGTTGTATCAATTGAACCATCATCAAGATCATCAAAAAGCTCTTCAATAATACAACCAGTCTTAAGAGGTCTCTCAAATAAAGGCCTCATAGAGATACTTCTAGGTAGAAGACCAAAAGGATAAAAGTCAAGGGAAGATTCATTTATAAATTCATCAACGATAGGTGTTTCTTCCAAAGTCTTTACAGTTTCAACCCCTTTGGCAATAGGTGGATTGATTTTAGAACGGGGAGCCTTTGGAACGTGAACGAACCTAGGCTCCTTCTTTGCCGGAGTTTCTACCTTTTCGGTTTTGATCGAGGAGAAAGTAGTTCCTAAAGTATCAAATATTTCCTCAATCTTGTTCATCCTAGAAGAGTCAGAATCATGGAATTTGACGATCTCCAAAATTTTGAAAATTTTATGTATGGCGCTATCAAGTCTATTCAAATTCCCTTGGATCTTACGATCCAACTCATTCATCTTATTAGTGCTTGGCATCTCTAGCTCTATTTTTTCAAGTTTTTTCATAATGTGAGCTAAGGTGATGTCCTCTCGAATACTAACAACAGGGGGACTCCCAACAAGATTTTCAATAATACTAAGAGACTCCCAAACTGGGGCCTCCAGGAAATTCCCATTGATAGCAGTATCTAGCATAAACCTATTCCAAGAAGTGATTCCAACATAAAAATTTCTAAGTAAGATAGTAGTGGGTTGCTTCTTGGTGGCTCTTTTTTTGTGAATCATTAATTCTATACCAAGCATCTTTCAAACTTTCCCCACCTCTTTGTTTAAAGGTGAGAACTTCTGCCTCGTCAAAGACAAAAGGACCCGACATAATGACAACTAAAGAACAAGATAACTATTTTTGTGGTTTTCGATAAAAATGTACTAAAGCAATAATGAAAAGGTAAACTAACAAGACTAAAAAGCAAAGGTAAAAGATAGCATGCAACTCCCCTATCCTGAAGAGTGGAGTCCCCGGCAACGGTGCCAGAAAATACTCCTTGATGGGCCTCGAACCCCTCGTTGGTTACCCCAAGTGGAAGGTGTAAGATGCAGTAAGTAGAAGTGTTTTCCCTTAGCAAAGATGCCAAGGATCGAATCCCCAGAGACTCCTAGGTTCAACAGGTAGGTGTCAACTGCTAACGGCGCAATTAGCAATCAACGTGGACCTGCACACAGATACAAATAACTTTGCTCCCAACGAGTACAGAGAGGTTGTCAATCTCTCCGGCCTTGTAGTTCACAAAGGGTTAAAAGCAATATGATAGTAGTGATAAATAGTGTTTTGCAATAGTAAGTAAAATAGCGGAAAGTAAATAGTGGATGTGATCAATGATGGTAATATGGACCGGAGTCTCATGATGTTCACTAGTGATGTCTCTCTCCCAAAAGACGATAAAACAGCTATGTGAGGTAAACAAATTACAGCTGGGCAATTGACAGGACCACGAACGCAAACCAATGCTGACTACATTGCAAGAAAGGTTGAGGTTCAAAGCATGGGCGGTACGCCAAAGTAAGTAGACCGAAATCCATCAATATCTACTACTAATCATCCACCTTGAGATATCTATCCAGAACATCTCGCTGGTATTAAGTTGCGAGTCCCACCCATAGTGTAAACTCAATGCAACAGACAACTGCATTAAAAGAACTTTGCATAAAGTAAACAATCCTTGCACCCGTGGGCACAAGCACTGTTGTTTTCCCCCTTGTGGCAACAGCACATCCCATAGACTCATGTTTCTGTCACTCAAGCTAGTCATCGAGGGGCATGAACCCACAATCGAGCATAACGTTCCCTCTTGGAGTAACTACCTATTACTCGGCCAAAGCAATAAATAACAATGGAGAACATGCAAGAATTACTTATGAACTAAAATATAAAAGAGGTGAATCAAATATATTACTCAAGATCAATCTCAACATAATCTCATAATCCATCGGATCCCAGCAAACTCAACATAGCAACAGCATAAGGATTACATAGGTGCCTCGATCATGTAGGGCAGCTCACGAGGACTAATTAGTGAAGCACAAGAACGGGAGGAGAACATCACATAGCTACTGGTCATGGACTCATGGTCCAAGGGAGACTACTCACGAGTCATCCGGGAGGCGTCCATGGTGGTGGAGAAGCTCCCGGTGGTGATCCTCCCCTCCGGCAGGGTGCCGGGAAGAGTTCTCCTGGTGCTCCCGATCTTGGAAGCGGCGGCGGCGGCGGAACAGAGATGTTATCGCGAAAAGAAGTCCTGTTTCGAGGGTTACGGGGAACCCTTTAAATATATGCCAAAGTAGGGCACCGGGGGGCTCTCGGGGGGCCGAGGCGTCCCCCCGGCGCGGCCCAGGGGGGCGCGCCCACAGGGCGCCTGGAGCCCCTGTGGCCCCCCCAGGCTGCCCTTCGGACGTAGTGTTGTTTCCGATACACTGTTTTTTTATATATATTTTTTGGATTTTTCTGGGCAGTTCTCGAAACGTGAAAACCTGAAATACAAAAACAGCCGAAAACAAAAACTGGCACTGGGGTGCACTGGATTAGTAAGTTAGTCCAAATATGATCAAAATTGTATGGAAGTGTATAAATATCATAGCAATATCACCCAAAAGTGGCATGGAGCAAGCAGAAATTATAGATACATTTTGGACGTATCAGCGGCTCCGCGGACGGGTAACGCCTCGACGTCGAGGGGGGCCTCCTGGAGCCAAGCGGAGTCGTCGGTGACGAAGAAGAGCGCGCCGAGTCGGATCTCGCGGCCCAGCGCCAAACCACAGCCGAAAACCATGATGATAGAGGTCGGAGAAAAAGTTTGCATCCTCATCGGAAGTCGCTAAGACACCTGCCCCACGGTGGGCGCCAACTGGCGTGGTTCTAAGTCTAACAGTACGAGTAGGGGTACGTAAGGGGAGGCAAGGTCCTAGCTACGGTGAGATTGTACACAAGATGTTTACGAGTTCAGGCCCTTCTTGGAGGAAGTAAAAGCCCTATGTCTCGATGCCCAGAGGCGGTCGACTGGAATTTATATGTGTGTTTGAGTTACAGGGGGTGCGAACCCTTGTAATGGAGGAGGGGGTGGCTTATATAGAGTGCGCTAGGACCCCAGCCATCCCCACGTTACAAAGGGTTCAATGTACATAAACGCAGGGCATTACTGATAACGCCTGCAATAAAGAGTGATAAAGGCATTAATTCTCACAGAATGAATGTCGGACCGTTGCTGTCCTAAGGGACCTTTGACCTTCGGGGGTCGAGTGTCTTTGAATGGTCGAGTGGAGTTGACTCGTCTGAGAGAGGGTACATGGTCGAGTGATATGTCCTCTTGGACCGTATCAGTAGACCATTCTTGCTATCTTCGAGTTGTCTCTTGAACTTCTCGGGTAGTGACCTTGGGTGAGGTACCTCGGTCAGGCCCGCGAACCTACCCTAGGTCTGTAACATCATCAGTACCCCAAGGTAAAATTCAAGGACAACCATGAGCCTAAGATTGGGGATGCCCCGAGAAGGCACCCCCTCTTTCGTCTTTTTCTATCGGTAACTTCATCCCCTCTTTCGTCTTCATCTATCGGTAACTTTACTTGAGACTATATTTTTATTCACTACATGATATGTGTTTTGCTTGGAGCGTCTTGTATGATATGAGTCTTTGCTTTTTAGTTTGCCACAATCATCCTTGCTTTACACACCTTTTGAGAGGGACACACTTCAATTGTGATTTATTAGACTACTCTATGTGCTTCACATATATCTTTTGAGCTAGGCAATTCTGCTCTAGTACTTCACTTATATCTTTTTAGAGCACGACGGTGGTTTTATTTTATAGAAATTGTTGAACTCTCTTGCTTCACTTGTATGATTTTGAGAGTCTTTAAAAACATCATGATAATTTGTTTGGGTTATGAATTTAGTCCTAAATATGATAGGCATCCAAAGGAGTTATAAGAAAAAACTTTCATATATAGAGCATTGAATACTATGAAAAATTTGACTCCGAATAGTTGTTTTGAGATGTAGAGATGGTAATATTAGAGTCATGCTAGTGGTAGTTTGCGAGGTTAAAGAAATAATTGTGTTAAGGTTTTTGATTCCCGTAGCATGCACGTATGTCCTATGTAACCAAATTGGCGCGCATTGTATCTTCATTGTTTCATCTTTGTGGGAAGGTTGGGGGCGCGATGGTTAACTCCTACCAACCTCCCCCCTAGGGGCATGCGTCGTAGTGCTTTTCTTTGAGGGCTAAGTAGATTTTTCACAATAAGTATGTGAGTTCTTTATGACTAATGTTGAGTCCATGGATTATACGCACTCTCACCCTTCCGCCTTGCTAGCCACTCTAGTACCGCGCAATTCTCGCCGGTGCATCAAACCACCTTACACCCTTCCTCAAAACAGCCACCATACCTACCTATTATGGCATTTCCATAGACATTCCAACATATATTGCCATGTAACTCCAACGTTCCGTTTGTTGAGAAACACATCATAATTGTCATATTGCTTTGCATGATCATGTAGTTGACATAGTATTTGTGGCAAAGCCACCGTTCATATTTTTATACATGTCACTCTAGATCATTGCACATCCCGGTACACTGCTAGAGGCATTCATATAGAGGCATACTATGTTCTAGTATCGATTTGTAATATCGAGTTGTGAGTAAATAAAACTGTGATGATCATCTTTATTAGAACATTGTCCTATGTGAGGTTATGAAAAATAAAAGAGGCCAGTGAAGCCCAAATAAATAAAAGAGGCAAAGAAGCCCACACACAAAAAAGAGAGGCCAAAGAGCCCAAAATAAAAAATGAGAGAAAAAGAGAGAAGGGGCAATGTTACTATCTTTTTCCACACTTTTGCTTCACAATAGCACCATGTTATTCATGATAGAGAGTCGCCTATGTTTTCACTTTCATATACTAGTGGGAATTTTGTGTTATAGAACTTGGCTTGTATATTCCAACAATGGGCTTCCTCAAATGCCCTAGGTCTTCCTGAGCAAGCAAGTTGATGCAAACCCACTAGTTTTCTTTTGAGCTTTCATACACTTATAACTCTAGTGCATCCGTTACATGGAAATCCCTACTCACTCACATTGATATCGATTGATGGACATCTCCATAGTCCATTGATTTCCCTAGTTGATGTGAGACTTTCTCCCACTTTTTGCATATCACCACCTTATATTCCACCCATAGTGCTATGTCCATGGCTCGCACTCATATATTGCGTGAAAAGTTGAAATAAGGCTTGAAAAAAAGTAGAGTATGAGAGCAATTGCTTGGCTGACTTAGGGATGGGCATGCGGGGTATCTTGTGTTAAGAAAAGGGAGCATAAGGACTATATGATTTGTAGGGATAACGTTCTTTAGCCATGTTATTTTTGAAGCTTCGTAGATTACTTTTGGTATGCTCGAAGTATTAATGTTTTAATATTGATGAACTTTTATTTTTGAGTGTTATGGGTCTGAACATACATGCCACAATAAAGAAGAACTACATAGATAAAATATGTTGGGTAGCATTCCACATCAAAAATTCTGCTTTTATCATTTACCTACACGAGGACGAGTAGGAATTAAGCTTGGGGATGCTTGATACGTCTCCAATGTATCTATAATTTTTTATTGTACCATGCTATTATATTATCTGTTTTAGATGTTTTATATGCATTGATATGTTATTTTATATTATTTTGGGACTAACCTATTAACCTAGAGCCCAGTGCCAGTTTCCGTTTTTTCCTTGTTTTTGAGTTTCACAGAAAAGGAATATCAAACGGAGTCCAAACAGAACAAAACTTTACGAGGATTTTTCTTGGACCAAAAGACATCCAGAGGAATTGGAGTGCACGTCAGGGGAGCTGCGAGGCAGCCACAAGGACAGAGGGTGTGCCCTGGGGGGTAGGGCATGCCCCCCCCACCCTTGTGGGCCCCTGCTGCTCCACCAACCTATTTCTTCCGCCTATATATTCACATATATTCCCGAAACCCTAGAGACATCATCGAAACCACTTTCCCCCGACGTAACCTTCTGCTTCCGTGAGATCACATCTAGAGGCCTTTTCTGGTACTCTGTCGGAGGGGGATTCGACCATGGAGGGCATCTACATCAACATCATTGCCCTTCCGATGAAGTGTGAGTAGTTCACCATAGACCTACGGGTCCATAGCTAGTAGCTAGATGGCTTCTTCTCTCTCTTTGATTATCAATATCATGTTCTCCTTGATGTTCTTGGAGATCTATCCGATTTAATGTTATTTTGCGGTGTGTTAGCCAAGATCCGATGAATTATGGATTTATGATCAGATTATCTATGAATATTATTTGAGTCTTTTCTGAATTCTTGTATTCATGATTTTATATCTTAGTAATTCTCTTCGAACTATTAGTTTGGTTTGGCCAGCTAGATTGGTTTCTATTGCAATGGGTAAAGTGCTTTGCTTTGGGTTCAATCTTGCGGTGCTCAATCCCAGTGATAGAAAGGGACAAGACACGTATTGTATTGTTGCTATCGAGGATAACAAGATGGGGTTTTCATCATATTGCTTGAGTTAATTCTGCTACATCATGTCATCTTACTTAATGTGTTACTCTGTTCTATATGAATTTAACACTCTAGATACAGAATCATTTCGGTCGATATATGGAGTAATAGTAGTAGATGCAGGCAAGAGTCGGTCTACTTGACGCAGACATGATGCCTATATGCATGATCATTGCCTTATAGATCGTCATAATTATGCGCTCTTCTATCAATTGCTTGGCAGCAATTTGTTCACCAACCTTAATATTTGCTATCATGAGAGAAGCCTCTAGTGAAACCTATGGCCCCCGGGTCTATTTTCCATTTTATAAGTTTCCGATTTACTATTTTTCAATGTTTTACTTTCCAATCTATAAACCAGAAATACCAAAAATATTTACTTTACAGTTTATCCATCTCTATGAGATCTCACTTTTGCAAATAACGGTGAAGGGATTGACAACCCCTTTATTGCGTTGGGTGCAAGTGTTTGATTGTTTGTGCAGGTATTTGGTGATTTGTGTGTCGTCTCCTACTGGATTGATACCTTGGTTCTCAAACTGAGGGAAATACTTACTCTACTTTGATGCATCACCCTTTCCTCTTCAAGGGAAAAAGTAACGCAAGCTCAAGAGGTAGCAATCATGTAGAGAATATTTTATGTGATAGCTATATTGTTGAATTTGAATATGACCCCGCATGCAATTATTATGAGAGCGGTAAATATGGTTGACATCTTCATGTTACTGAATTACCTCTTGTTATGTTGAGATTGTTATTGTTTCTTTCTTTTTTCCTTGCATATGCTAGATATTGCCTGCCTCGATAATTTGTTTGCTTATAAAATGCCTATGCATAGGAAGTATGTTAGACTTAGATGTGTTTCTCACATGTATTATGATGCTCTCTTTGTGCTTCAATTCTTGTCTTTCATGTGAGCATCATTAAAATTATCAATGTCTATCTAAAAGGCTTTAAAGCAAAGCGCTTGTTGGGAGACAACCCAATATTTTCATTTTCTGTTTTAATAAAATTTATAATCTAGCCTCTGGTTAGATGAGTTCTCATGTTTTAACTTAGTGTTTCTGACAAGTAAGACCTTTGGGATGATTTGGAAGATAGTAGATTGGTTTTTCTGGAAAATTGAAACTTTTGCATTCAGTGTTAGAACTTTTTATGATAGCTGGAACATGAAAAAACTCTGAAATTTTAAAAAGTATCTTATCTAGAAATTGCCCACGTTGTCCTAATGTTTCAGAACTTTTAGAGATACATAGGTTTCACCTTAATTCGCATCTTTAAAGACTGCTCTGTTTTTTACAGATTTTGTTTTCATTGTGTTGTTTGCTTATTTTGATGCATCTATGGCTAGTATCGGGGG
>LR738714.1:101145260-101368394 GCA_902687465.1 Secale cereale | reverse complement strand
AAAAGTTGGAATAGAGTAGATATAACACCAATATATAATATTAATGAGTTCACAACAATACCTACAAGTAAGGCTTGAATTTGTTTTACTAAGGGGTCTCACGAGTTTTCTATTGCGTTTTGTGTTGTGAAGTTTTCAAGTTTTGGGTAAAGATTTGATGAACTACGGAATAAGGAGTGGCAAGATCCTAAGCTTGGGGATGCCCAAGGAAGCCGAAGGTAATATTCAAGGACAATCAAGCATCTAAGCTTGGGGATGCTCCAGATGGCATCCCCTCTTTTGTCTTCAATCCATCAATAAATTTACTTGAGGCTATATTTTTATTTACCAGATGATATGTGTTTTGCTTGGAGCCTCTTGTATTATTTGAGTCTTTGCTTTTTAGTTTGCAACAATCATCCTGGTTGTACACACCTATTGAGAGGGACACACATTGATTGTGAATTTATTAGAATACTCTATGTACTTCACTTATATCTTTTGAGCTAAGGTAGTTGCTCTAGTGCTTCACTTATATCTTTTTGAGCACAGCGGTGATGTTATTTTGAAGAAATTGATGAACACTCATGCTTCACTTATATTATTTTGAGAGTCTAACAACAACATGGTAATTTGCTTGGGTTATGAATTTATTCCTAATATGATTGGCATCATAAGGGGATATAATAAAAACTTTCATAAAGAGCATTGAATATATGAGAAGTTTGATTCCTTGCAGTTGTTTTCCGTGAGCATGCACGTATGGTCTTCTAGTTATGTGATGAAGTTTGAGCGCGATTTATCCTTGATTGTCTTCCTTTACGTGAAAGTCAGGAGCGCGCGAGGGTTAACTCCTACCAACCTCTACCCTAGGAGCATGCGTACTAGTACTTTGCTTCAAGGGCTAATCAACTTTTTGCAATAAGTATGTGAGTTCCTTATGACTAATGTTGAGTCCATGGATCATACACACTCTCATCCTTCCACCTTGCTAGCCACTCTAGTAGCACGCAACTCCCGCCGGTGCATTAAACCCACCTATTACCCTTCCTCGATACAGCCACCATACCTACCTATCATGGCATTTTCATAGTCATTTCGATATATATTGCCATGTAACTCCACCGTTCCATCTTTATGAGTTTGAGTCACCTTGAGTTGTAAGTAAATAAAAGTATGATGATCATCATTATTAAAACATTGTCCCATGTGAGGTTAAATAAAAGAGGCCAAAGAGCCCAAATAATAAACGAGGCCAAAGAGCCCAAAAGAAAAAAAGAGGAGAAAAAAGTCTCCAAAAAATGAGGAGTCTAAAAAATGAGAGAAAAAGATAGAAGGGGAAATGTTACTAGCTTTTTCCATGCTTGTTCTTAAAAGTAGCACCATATTCTTCATGATAGAGAGTCTCCTATTATGACACTTTCATATATTACTAGTGGGAATTTTTTGTTATAGAACTTGGCTTGTATATTGCAACGATGGGCTTCCTCAAATGCCCTAGGTCTTCATGAGTAAGCAAGTTGGAAGCACACCCACTTAGTTTTATTTTTGAGCTTTCATACACTTATAGCTCTAGTGCGTCCGTTACATGGCAATCCCTACTGACTCACATTGATATCAATTGATGGACATCTCCATAGTCCATTAATTTGCCTAGTTGATGTGAGACTTTCTCCCTATTTTTGTCTACTACCACCTTCTATTCCACCTATAGTGCTATATCCATGGTTCACGCTCATGTATTGCGTGAAGAGTTGAAAAAGCCAAAGCGCGTTAAAAAGTATGAAACAATTGCTTGGCTGACACCGGGGTAGGCATGATTTATACTTTGTGCTACGAAGAGGGAGCGTAACAAGACTATATGATTTTGTAGGGTAACTTTCTTTAGCCATGTTATTTTTGAAGCTTCATAATTTTCTTTCTAGTATGCTTGAAGTATTATTGTTTTTATGTCAATGAACATTTGTTTTGAGTCATATGGATCTGAACATTCATGCCAAAATAAGAAGAAATACATTGCCAAATATGTTAGGTGCATTCGACATCAAAAATTCTGTTTTTATCATTTACCTACTCGAGGACGAGCAGGAATTAAGCTTGGGGATGCTTGATACATATTCAACGTATCAATATTTTTTTGGTTCCACGCAATTATATTATCAACTTTGGATGTTTTATATTCATGAATATGCTATTTTTTATTATTTTTGGGACTAACTTATTAACCTAGTGCCCAGTGCCAGTTTCTGTATTGTCCTTGTTTTTGAGCTTCGTAGAAACGGAATATCAAATGGAGTCTAAACGGAATAAAACATTTGCGATGATTTTTCTTGGACCAGAAGACATCCAGAGGACTTGGAGTCCAAGTAAGAAGATCCTCGAGGCGGTGACAAGCCGGGGGCGCGCCCTAGGGGGCGCCCTAGGGCTTGTGAACCCCTCGAGGACCCCCTGGCCTCGTTCCTTGGCCTATATATTCTCAAATATTCCCAAAACCGTAGAACAACAGACGAAAATACTTTTCCACCACCGCAGGTCTCTGTTCCCTTGAGATCCCATCTGGAGGCCTTTTCCGGTACTCTGCCGGAGGGGGGGGGGGGTTCGATCATGGAGGGCATCTACATCAACCTTACTGCCCCTCCGATGATGTGTGAGTAGTTTACCACAAACCTACGGTTCCATAGCTAGTAGCTAGATGGCTTCTTCTCTCTCTTTGATATTCAATACAATGTTCTCCTCGATGTTCTTAGAGATCTATTCGATGTAATATTCTTTTGTGGTGTGTTTATCGAGATCCAATAAATTGTGGATTGATGATCAAATTATCTATTAATATTATTTGAGTCTTCTCTGAACTCTTTTATGCATGATTAAATTAGCTTTGTATTTCTCTTCGATCTATTGATTTGGTTTGGCCAACTGGATTGGTTTTTCTTGCAATGGGAGAGGTGCTTTGTGATGGGTTCAATCTTGCGGTGTCTCACCCAGTGAAAGAAAGGGTGGCGAGGCATGTATTGTGTTGTTGCCATTAAGGTAAAAAGATGGGGTTTACATAATATTCCATGAGTTTATCCCTCTACATCATGTCATTTTTCTTAAGGCGTTACTCTGTTTTTTAACTTAATACTCTAGATGCATGTTGGATAGCGGTTGATGAGTGGAGTAATAGTAGTAGATACATGCAGGAATCGGTCTAATTTTCATGGGCGTGATGTCTATATTCATGATCATTGCCTTGGCTATCGGCATAACTTTGTGCTTTTCTATCAATTGCTCGACAGTAATTTGTTCGCCCATAGTATGCTTTCTTCGGGAGAGAAGCCTTTACTGAAAACTATGGCCCCGGGTCTATTTTCTATCTTATATTTTCATATCTATAAAACCAAAAACCCAAAAATATCTTGCTGCGATTATTTTGTGTTTACTTTATTTAGCTTTTTACTTTAGTTTTAAATCTATCTCTATCAGATCTCACTCTTGTTCATGACCGTGAAGGGATTGACAACCCCTTTTTCCGCGTTGTGTGCAAGTGTTTGTTAGTTTGTGCAGGTGCATAGATTGGAGACTTGCTTGTGCCTCCTACTCGATTGATACATTGGTTCTCAACTGAGGGAAATACTTATCTCTACTTTGCTGCATCACCCTTTCCTCTTCAAGGCAAAAATGAACGCGAGCTCAAGAAGTAGAATTGGGGTCAACGGAGTCACATGCATCAGCCACGAGGCCAGAATCACTGCTGCTTTACTTAAAGGGGGCTATGCAGACCTTGCAGGCGACACCACCGCTAACGAAGATGCCGAGCCACCTTGAGCCAGAGGACTCGACCTCACAGTTTTCGCAGCAACCCTCTGTTTTCAAGTTGCTCGACTAGTCGACGGGTCGCATTTGCAGGAGTGAATCACGGTCTCGACTCGATTCCTGCCATGAGTCGAGCGACTAGTCTCGATTAGTCACGACTAGTCACTGCGTTTGACTCGAATGACTCACGTATTTTGGGCCCCCGACAGTTATTTGTTTTTTAACAGTATTTGCTTGGCCCATCAGCCCAGCCCACCCCTAGAAACATATAGATCGATCCATTCCCCCTCACCTGACCTAACCCTCTCCCTGGGGGCTGCCTTCCCTCCTCCCCTGGTTGCTGCTAGTGGTGTGCTCCTCCCCTCCCCCTCCTATTGTTGCTGCTAATGTACTCCTCCCCTCCTCCTCTGGTTGATGTTGTTGTTGTGCTCCTCCCCTCCTCCCCTAGTTGATGCTGCTGTTGTTGTGCTCATCCACTGCTCCCCTGGTTGCTGCTGTCGTGTCCTCCTCCCCTGGTAAGTACTATCATGTATCCTCTTTCCTCTCTTTTCCTTTTGCTCTGATCTAGATGTTGGTGCTGTTGAGAGGACCTCTAGTGTTTCTGCTAGGTAGCTTATGGCTTGATTTAGTGATAAAAACAACTAAGTGGAGTTATCTTTCCTTCTATCATTGATTCACATGAAGCACCATGTCCTCCTAGCCATAGATATCCCAAGTTGTTCGATCAGCTCAAACTGCAGAAGAAGCTGATGAGCACTATGATCCATTCAAGGATCCTAAGAAGAGGCCAACAAAGAGCAAGGATCCAGCATGGAAATATGCATTCTGGCCTGATCTTAACAAGAGGTTGTTGCTGCAATGTAATTTGTGCGGCAAGCAAATTACCTCTGGATCATGTAGGATGAAGAAACACCTTACTGGGGGGTTTACAATTGTGAGTATGTGCACCAAAACAACCCTTGAAATTCAAAAGGAGATGCACGACTGCTTGAGGACTCACTCATTCCATTTCAAAAATCTTGATGGAGATGAAGGTGGTGCAGAAGATGGTGAAGAAGGTATTGAACAAGAGAAGTGTGCAGCAAGTTCAATAGCTTTGAACTCCAACTGCAACGCCTCCACCAAAAGGAAGTAAGAGGGGACTACTCATTTGGCATCGACGGTGGCAAAGAAGCAAGGAAAGTCCATTGCAGATCAGATTCGAAAGACAACGGAAGAGGTGGTTGCCGAGAGACATATGTCAAAGGGCACTCAAAAGACCATGAAGGATTACAACAAGAAGACAAAGGAGCAAAAAGATGAAGTAGATGGTCATGTGCTGACTTTTTGTATGAGAATTGTCTTCCTCTCAATATTGTCAATTCAAGGAGTTGGGAGATTCTATTGGAATCTATAGGGCTGTATGGCTATGATTATATATCTCCTAATTATCATCAAGTGAGGGAACCATTGCTTGAGAAGGCAAAGATCAAGACCGACAACTTGAAACGGAAGCATGAAGTTGCATGGAAAGAATATGGTTGGTCACTCATGTCAGATGGCTGGACGGACATGACCGAGCTTCACTTGATCAACTTCCTCATCAATAGTTCAAAAGGTACCTTCTTCTTAGGGACAGCCAATGTTTCTTCTAAAATAGTTGATGCAAATCTGGTGGCAAAGTTGTTGAGTGAACAAATTGATGCAATTGGCCCTGAATTGGTAGTCTAAGTAGTTAGTGACAATTGCTCTAACCACTTGTTAGAGCTTTGAGGATCGCTGATGGTGTTGAGACTCCGGCTATGGCAGAAATGTGGGCAGCCAGGGATGTGGCAAAGACACACATAAAGGAAGCTTTGACACATAAGCCAAATCTCCTAGGTCAAATGGTAGCTATTTTTTATGATAGGTGGGATAATCAGATGGAACAAAAGATACATGGGGCTGCTTTGTTCTTGAACCCAAATAAATGCTTTGCCATTAAGGAGTCCAAGAAAAGACAAGCTTCCCATCACCGTTCAATGTTCAATGATGTGATATGGAAGATGGTGCCCGATGACGAGCAACAAACAACTATAAGTAGGGAAACTAGCGACTATGAGCTGGGGAGTGAATGTTTCTCGAAGCCATTATCAATTAAAGACCGTGACAAAAAAGCCCTCGTAAATATAATTTTGTATAGCAGCCTGTGTCTTCTTGTTCAGCTCAATTACTCCACTAATTGCTGGTTATTGTGGCCTTCTCTTTAATGTAGGACTTCTTGGTTTTGTAGTTCTTTGGTGGAATGCTTATGGTGGCCTTGCTTTTGACCTCCAAACTCTTGCAAAGCGAATAATTAGTCTATATTGTTCAGCATCAGGCTGCGAGCACAATTGGAGTGTACTTGCTCATGTAAGTAAGTACCCATTAGTTGGCTGGTTTGATAGGTTAATTGCAGCAGCTTCTCACATATTTGTGTGCTTGCAGATCCACACCAAAGGGAGAAATCATCTAGAGTACAAGAGATTGAACAAGCTATCATATGTCTCGTACAACCGGAGAATGGAAGCTAGGTTTCAAAATCTGTGTGAGCAAGGCTCTAAAGCAAAGAAATCTAGTCCACTTGTCCTAGAAGAATTCCAATGGGATAATGAATGGGTTGATATCAATGCTGAAATGGTACATGAAGATCAAGCTCAAGTCATGGACGGTGAAACACCACTACTTTGGTCCCAAGTTGATGAATCCATGGGTGTGTCGACTTCTCTAGCAGGCCGCAACTATCCTAGGAGAGCTCGTGGTGATCCTGGCGAGTCTATTGCACAACCCATAGGCCTTTATATTACCTACACTTGAAACAATGCAAGAACAAGGCTCGTTGTGCATGATGAAGAGTTGATGGCTGAATTAGAAGCGGCAGAATGTGACAGAGACGTGGAGAGCAGTGATGAAGACGATGATGAATCACCAGATGATGAAGACACCGATTTTCAGCTTGAAGACATGGAGCTTGAGGCTTGATTGCTTGAAGTGTGTTCTTGTTTCTATCTTCCATTCATGTTTTGGTATTGAAGACTTGAAGTGTTGACCTTATTTCCTTGCATTTGAATCTAGTTGCATGTAACTTAATGTACCTACTACCTACTGCTTAACTCACATCGACTCATCGCCATGTCGACTCGTCGAACGTGGGTCTAGACTAGTCACGACTAGTCTAGAGCCCCCCCCCCCCCCCCCGAGTGACCCATCAACTCGTCGACTCAAAAACCTTGTAGAAACCTTTGAAGAAAAGGTGTGGGCCACTCGGTGAGGGAGGCGTCTGGCATGGGCGTGTCGGCACTCGGTGCCCCCTCCATGACGGCATCTGGATTGGGCGGGTTGGCCCTCTCATCATCATCTAGATGGATGACCTCGGGTGGAGCTACATGAATTTATGAACCAAGGAGATCATTAGAATTCTGTCAGAAAAGGCCTGATCATCTGTATCATGCATCATGAGGTACCTTTGGAAGTGGCGGAGTCCATCGCATCAGCCCCATTCGGGCCTGGCTTGCGGGCATGCAGGTCCACTGAAGTCATCGGGGTGTCATTTCTACGGAGGTTAGAGAACCCTCGGTTAGAAACCGAATCAACATCAAAACAAGCAAGAAGTCGGCAAGAGCACTCACTTCGAGGCCACGGGCATGGCCACCTTGACCCGCGACACTACAGCCTTTCGAGGCCTAGAGGAGATCTGCTTGGGTAACTTGGGCTGCTTCTCCGCCGAGCTCTCAGCCTCTCCACGAGCACACTTCAAGCTCTGAGTCGCTCGTCTAGAGACAGTTGGCTATTGAGCCACACTCTCCTTCCCCTTGGGGTCATGAAACGGCATGGAGCGGGGCTCCTTGGGAGCCTCATAGGACGGAGAGGATTCCTCCTCTTCTACCTCCTCAGAGCTCTCCTCCTCCTCACTCCCCTCCTCCTTGTCACTTTCATCGTCGTCGGATTCCTCTGAGTACCGTTGCTCGGTGTCACTCATCACGTCTTCGGGCGACTAGTCCACCACCGGGATCTAGGAGATCATCTTTGAGAAATCCTGAAGGGCAAATTCATCCCAACAACTAGAGTCGGGAACGCATGAAAAGATGCACGCATGGGCCGATTGAGCATCACATACATACCTCTAGGGGCTGGAAGTCCTTGGAATATGGAGGCACCCTCCTAGTCCCCCTTGGGTTATCTCGAGCGCATGTGATGGCCTTAATCTTGCCCACCCCCGTCCGTCTTGGCAAGATCCTCAGGGTGCACTCGGGTGGGTTCACTTCGCCCCTCATACATCCACATCGAATGGGCCCTGGCCTGCAGTGCCTGGATCCGCCGAGTGAGAAACGCCTCCAGCAAATCCATCCCGTTGACGCCAGTGTTCACGGCGGTAATGAGGGCAGTGGGCAAGATGTCGACCTCTGCCTTCTCGTCCCTCGCCACAGAGAGTGATGGGGGACCCTCACTCGCTCTAAGGAGTATGGTGCGAGGCCCGACCGAGTGCTGGCGCTAGGGACATCCCTGAAGTAGAACCAGGTGCTCTGCCACCCCTTAACGGAGTCAGGAAAGCTCATCTTCAGAAAAGATCTCCCTCCGCGAACCTGGATGCCTAGACCCTCGCACAGCTAAATGACGTTGTCCTTCGCACTAGTCAGTGAGTCTTTCTTAACGGTCATCGACCGACAAGTGTAGATATAGTTGAAGAGACCCTAATGGGGCCGGCAACCCAAGAAGTTCTCAGAAAGAGAGACAAAATGTTGAAAGATATATAATGGCATTGGGGGAAGATGATGAAATTACGCGCCGAAATAATCAAGAAATGCCCGAAATAAAGGGGGGAGGCATGGAGAAACCTCCCTCAATGTGGGTAACAAGCAGGATGCGCTCATCCTCCTAGGGCGCTGGCTCGACCTCCCCCACGCCCGAGCGACGCCAACCTTCATGTGAGATCAGACCCTCCTCCGCAATCTCCTCCCGTCACCAGGCCGAGCCGCGCGACGAGATTCAGTCTCCCGCCGCGCCGCCGGTCACGGCACCAGAGCCAGAGGAGGAAGCCTTCACCACCTTCTTCGCCTTCTCTGCCTTGGCCATGGAGTCCCTCGCCACTGCCATGCACTTGGGTGGAGGAGAGAAGCGGAGGAGTCAAGAGGAGAGAAAGGGGATCTGAGGCCCATAGCTCTGCCCCTGAATCTTTTATACCTCCAGACAAAATCTTCAGCCAAATATCTCACCATGAATCCCCGGATCGACGGCCCGTGCCGCGTGGATTTGTATAGGATAGGCGCAACATGTTGCGACGATCTTGTGCACAAACCGAGGAGCCACACCCCCAACTTTCCCTCTAAGGCACCATGTTACCGCTTTAGCGTGCGAACGCACAAATTCAAATCTCGAGATTTCCGGGACAAATCAATCCGATTGATTACCAGCGATTCCTTTCCCAAAGAACGCACGTCAGTCCAACTGACCACCCTCCACGGGGACCTGTGCACTAAGTCACGTGAAAGATCCGACTAAAGTCCTATTCAGGATCGTTATGTGACGAGCTTGACGCCCCTCTTCGGGTTCACTTGGCCCTCTAGGTAGGCTCCAAGGCGCATGACTCATAGACCTGGACATGTAGAAGGCCGCGCTAGCGTTCCCCTGAGATAAGGAGTGGCGTCTCTCCGAAGAGTCAGAGCATGAGCTGGCGTCGCCCCTCGAGTTGTCATGGCATGCCCCCACTCGGGCCCCTAGTCTATCTCTTCCGAGAGATAAAATGAATGCCATCGGGTTTTTTCTCGATGACCAACAACACCCGGTAGTCCGGGTAAAACTAAGGTCCAGAATATGTTGCATTTCCGTCCAATGAACAACAAATCACGACTCGGAAACATATTCCAAGTGGCCCTGCAGGACTCAGACTTAGCTGAATTGTTTGTTCTACGAAACCTCAATTGATTTGGGGGCTCATGATGTGGTCACCTATTACAGGTAGGGTCAAGGACCCATCATTCGGGACCCACATGAGGCTCATCACCATCATAGGTAGGTCCCTGGTGTCGGATTGAGGGCTCCGCAAAACCCTTGTAAGTTCGAACACTGGGGTGCGTGCGAAGAACTCAACTCCCCCTATCAGTCTATTAGAAGTTTCTACGAACTAGCTCAAAGAACAAGAAAGAACATGACACAGGGCAGTTTACCCCGGTTCAGGCCACCTAGCAGTGAGTGGCCCTACTCCTGCAATGTGGTGCATAGCCTCAAGGTGGGCTGAGGAAGAACTAGTACAGTGGGCGAACCACCTCGCGACGTGTGTTCTTGATGGTGTGTGTCTAGAGGGAGGTCTCAATTATCTGTTTGATCTGCGATCCGATCCCCTCCTATGGTGGTCTCTAAGATGTATTTATAGTGGCCTTGGTCCTCTTACCTCAAAATATAGGCGGGAAGGGATCCCACAACGACCAAATTTGAAGGGAGACAACTAGTACATCTTATCCTGACTAAAGGTGGTCTTTGCCTGCAAAGCTTCTGATCTTGACGCCACGGTGGGCTCGATGATGACCTCCGTCCTGTCGTCATGGTGATCTAGGTCTTGTTGCATAGAAGTGGAAACCTTTGCTTGATTCCTCGGGACTCCGCATCTGCGCTTGCCTCTTTAGCACCAAAGAGGAAACTGGTCGTCCTACACCCGCTGGCAGCCGCATGGCCTTGGTCATCATGGCTTGCATCATCTGGACCTCACGATGTGAGGCTTTCATAGAGTTCTCCGCCCCTCGGGAGCCAGCCTAGCGAGGGTGTTCCCTCCAGAGGTCTTGGTGTCGTCCACCTCGCGATGCTTGCCCACCCGCGAGGGTCTTGAATGTCGATGCTGAAGATGGCCGTACTAGGATGGTGACGGAGCCACGTCATGGGCTGCAGGCAGGCAAGTGTGGGTACCCTGGTTCCCAGAACACCGACAGTAGCCCCGGGGCCCAAGCGCGCTCGGACTTGGCTTCAAGGCGAGGCGCCGCGGGCCCCAATTGCCTGTGGCCCAGTCGACGCATGGCGCCCTGATGGGACGTGGGCGTCTCCACTTCCCTAAACTGCCTCGACAACCGCTTCAACTTGACCAGAGCCTGCTGCATGCAAGGAAATGTTGGGGAATGTAGTATTTTAAAATTTTCCTACGATCACGCAAGATCTATCTACCAGATGCATAGCAACGAGAGGGAAGAGTGTGTCTACGTACCCTCGTAGACCAGAAGCGGAAGCGTCAAGTGACGCGGTTGATGTAGTCGAACTTCTTCGCGATCCAACCGATCAAGCACCGAACGTACGGCACCTCCGCGTTCAGCACATGTTCAGCTTGATGACGCCCCACGAGCTCTTGATCCAGTTGAGCTTCACGGGAGAGTTTCGTCAGCACTACGGCGTGGTGACGGATATGATGTATCTACCGGCGCAGGGCTTCGCCTAAGCACTGCGACGGTATGACCGAGGTGAGTTTCTGTGGAGGGGGGCACCGCACACGGCTAGAACAATTCAACTTGTGTGTCTTTGGGTGCCCCCTGCCCCCGTATATAAAGGAGCAAGGGGGAGGCCGGCCGGCCCTCCTATGGTGCGGCTAGGGCTGCAATCCTACTAGGAATAGGATTGCAATCCTATTCCTAGTAGGAATCTACCAAAGAAGGAAAAGGGGGGAAGGAAAGAGAGGGAGAGGGAGAGGGAAAGAGGGGCCGCGCCCCCCTCCCCTAGTCCTATCCGGACTCCTCCTAGGGAGGGGGCGCGCCACCTCCTGGCTGCTGCCTTCTCTCTCCCCTATGGCCCACCAGGGCCCATCATTCCCCCGGGGGGTTCTGGTAACCCCCCCGGCACTCCGGTAAATTCGGAAACTTTCCAGAACACTTCCGGTGTCCGAATATTGTCGTCCAATATATCAATCTTTATGTCTCGAACATTCCGAGATTCCTCGTCATGTCCGTGATCTCATCCGGGACTCCGAACTACCTTAGGTACATCAAAACTCATAAACTCGTAATACTGATCGTCATCAAACGTTAAGCGCGCGGACCCTACGGGTTCGAGAACTATGTAGACATGACCGAGACTCCTCTCCGGTCAATAACCAATAGTGGAACCTGGATGCTCATATTGGCTCCTACATATTCTACGAAGATCTTTATTGGTCAAACCGCATAACAACATACGTTGTTCCTTTTGTCATCGGTATGTTACTTGCCCGAGATTCGATCGTCGGTATCTCTATACCTAGTTCAATCTCGTTACCGGCAAGTCTCTTTACTCGTTCCATAATACATCATCTCGTGACTAACTCATTAGTCATTTGCTTGCAAGGCTTATTATGATGTGCATTACCGAGAGGGCCCAGAGATACCTCTCCGACACTCGGAGTGACAAATCCTAATCTTGATCTATGCCAACACCACGAATACTTTCGGAGACACCTGTAGAGCATCTTTATGATCACCCAGTTACGTTGTGACGTTTGATAGCACACAAGGTGTTCCTACGGTATTTGGGAGTTGCATAATCTCATAGTCATAGGAACATGTATAAGTCATGAAGAAAGCAATAGTTGTAACACTAAACGATCATGGTGCTATGCTAACGGATGGGTCTAGTCCATCACATCATTCTCCTAATGATGTGATCCCGTTGATCAAATGACAACTCATGTCTATGGCTTGGAAACACAGCCATCTTTTGATCAATGAGCTAGTCTAGTAGAGGCATACTAGGGACATACTATTTTGTCTATGTATTCACACATGTATCAAGTTTCCGGTTAATACAATTCTAGCATGAATAAAAGACTTTTATCGTGATATAAGGAAATACAAATAACATCTTTATTATTTCCTCTAGGGCATATTTCCTTCAGTCTCCCACTTGAACTAGAGTCAATAATCTAGACTACAAAGTGATGATCCTCACACCCATGGAGTCCTGGTGCTGATCATGTTTTGCCCGTGGAAGAGGCTTAGTCAACGGGTCTGCAACATTCAGATCCGCATGTATCTTGCAAATCTCTATGTCTCCCTCCTTGACTAGATCGCGGATGGAATTGAAGCGTCTTTCGATGTGCTTTGTTCTCTTGTGAAACGTGGATTCCTTCGCCAAGGCTATTGCTCCAATGTTGTCACAGAAGATTTTCATTGGACCCGATGCACTAGGTATTACACCTAGATCGGATATGAACTCCTTCATCCAGACTCTTTCATTTGCCGCTTCTGAAGCAGCTATGTATTCCGCTTCACACATAGAACCCGCCACGACGCTTTGCTTGGAACTGCACCAACTGACAGCTCCACCGTTCAATAAAAATACATATCCGGTTTGTGACTTAGAGTCATCCAGATCAGTGTCAAAGCTAGAATCGACGTAACCGTTTACGACGAGCTCTTTGTCACCTCCATATACGAGAAACATATCCTTTGTCCTTTTCAGGTATTTCAGGATGTTCTTGACCGCTGTCCAGTGATCCACTCCTGGATTACTTTGGTACCTCCCTGCTAGACTTATAGCAAGGCACACATCAGGTCTGGTACACAGCATTGCATACATGATAGATCCTATGGCTGAGGCATAGGAAATGACTTTCATTTTCTCTCTATCTTCTGAAGTGGTCGGGCATTGAGTCTTACTCAACTTCATACCTTGTAATACAGGCAAGAACCCTTTCTTTGACTGATCCATTTTGAACTTCTTCAAAATCTTATCAAGGTATGTGCTTTGTGAAAGTCCAATTAAGCGTCTTGATCTATCTCTATAGATCTTGATGCCTAATATATAAGTAGCTTCACCGAGGTCTTTCATTGAAAAACTCTTATTCAAGTATCCTTTTATGCTATCCAGAAATTCTATATCATTTCCAATCAACAATATGTCATCCACATATAATATCAGAAATGCTACACAGCTCCCACTCACTTTCTTGTAAATACAGGCTTCTCCAAAAGTCTGTATAAAACCATATGCTTTGATCACCTCATCAAAGCGTATATTCCAACTCCGAGATGCTTGCACCAGTCCATAGATGGATCGCTGGAGCTTGCATACTTTGTTAGCACCTTTTGGATCAACAAAACCTTCTGGTTGCATCATATACAACTCTTCTTTGAGATATCCATTTAGGAATGCAGTTTTGACATCCATTTGCCAGATTTCATAATCATAAAATGCGGCAATTGCTAACATGATTCAGACAGACTTAAGCATCGCTACAGGTGAGAAAGTCTCATCGTAGTCAACTCCTTGAACTTGTCGAAACCCTTTCGCAACAAGTCGAGCTTTGTAAACAGTAACATTACCGTCTGCGTCGGTCTTCCTCTTGAAGATCCATTTATTTTCGATGGCTTGTCGATCATCGGGCAAGTCAACCAAAGTCCATACTTTGTTCTCATACATGGATCCCATCTCAGATTTCATGGCCTCAAGCCATTTTGCGGAATCTGGGCTCATCATCGCATCCTCATAGTTCGTAGGTTCATCATGGTCTAGTAACATGACTTCCAGAACTGGGTTACCGTACCACTCTGGTGCGGAACGTACTCTGGTTGATCTACGATGATCGGCAGAAACTTGATCCAAAGTTTCATGATCATCATCATTAGCTTCCTCACTGATTGGTGTAGGAATCACTGGAACAATTTTCTGTGATGTACTACTTTCCAATTCAGGAGAAGGTACAATTACCTCATCAAGTTCTACTTTCCTCCCACTCACTTCTTTCGAGAGAAACTCCTTCTCTAGAAAGGATCCATTCTTAGCAACGAATATCTTGCCTTCGGATCTGTGATAGAAGGTGTACCCAACAGTCTCTTTTGGGTATCCTATGAAGACACATTTCTCCGACTTGGGTTCGAGTTTATCAGGTTGAAGCTTTTTCACATAAGCATCGCAGCCCCAAACTTTAAGAAACGAAACTTTGGTTTCTTGCCAAACCACAGTTCATAAGGTGTCGTATCAATGGATTTAGATGGTGCCCTATTTAACGTGAATGCAACTGTCTCTAAAGCATAACCCCAAAACGATAGTGGTAAATCGGTAAGAGACATCATAGATCGCACCATATCCAATAAAGTACGGTTATGACGTTCGGACACACCATTACGTTGTGGTGTTCCGAGTGGCGTGAGTTGTGAAACTATTCCACATTGTTTCAAATGAAGACCAAACTCGTAACTCAAATATTCTCCTCCACGATCAGATCGTAGAAACTTTATTTTCTTGTTACAATGATTCTCTACTTCACTCTGAAATTCTTTGAACTTTTCAAATGTTTCAGACTTGTGCTTCATTAAGTAGATATACCCATATCTGCTTAAATCATCAGTGAAGGTCAGAAAATAACGATACCCGCTGCGAGCCTCAACACTCATTGGCCCACATATATCAGTATGTATGATTTCCAACAAATCTGTTGCTCGCTCCATGGTTCCGGAGAACGGAGTTTTAGTCATCTTGCCCATGAGGCATGGTTCGCAAGCACCAAGTGATTCATAATCAAGTGATTCCAAAAGTCCATCACTATGGAGTTTCTTCATGTGTTTTACACCAATATGACCTAAACGGCAGTGCCACAAATAAGTTGCACTATCATTATTAACCTTGCATCTTTTGGTTTCAATATTATGAATATGTGTATCACTACAATCGAGATCCAATAAGAATAGACCACTCTTCAAGGGTGCATGACCATAAAAGATATTATTCATAAAAATAGAACAACCATTATTCTCTGATTTAAATGAATAACCGTCTTGCAATAAACAAGATCCAGATATAATGTTCATGCTCAACGCTGGCACCAAATAACAATTATTTAGGTCTAAAACTAATCCCGAAGGTAGATGTAGGGGTAGCGTGCCGACGGCGATCACATCGACTTTGGAACCATTTCCCACGCGCATCGTCACCTCGTCCTTAGCCAATCTTCGTTTAATTCGTAGTCCCTGTTTCGAGTTACAAATATTATCAATCGAACCGGTATCAAATACCCAGGTACTACTACGAGCATTAGTAAGGTACACATCAATAACATGTATATCACATATACCTTTGTTCACCTTGCCATCCTTCTTATCCGCCAAATACTTGGGGCAGTTTCGCTTCCAGTGTCCAGTCCCCTTGCAGTAGAAGCACTCAATTTCAGGCTTGGCTCGAGACTTGGGTTTCTTCGTGGGAGTAGCAACTGTCTTGGTATTCTTCTTGAAGTTCCCCTTCTTTCCCTTGCCCTTTTGCTTGAAACTAGTGGTTTTGTTAACCATCAACACTTGATGCTCCTTTTTGATTTCTACCTCCGCAGCCTTGAGCATAGCGAAGAGCTCGGTAATTGTCTTTTGCATCCCTTGCATATTATAGTTCATCACGAAGCCTTTATAGTTTGGTGGCAGTGATTGAAGAACTCTATCAATAACACTATCCTCGTCAACTTTGCAACCAAGTTGAGTCATATGATTGTAGTACCCAGACATTCTGAGCAAGTGTTCACTGATAGAACTATTCTCCTCCATCTTGCAGCTGTAGAACTTATTGGAAATCTCATATTTCTCAATCCGGGCATTTGCTTGAAATATTAACTTCAACTCCTGGAACATCTCATATGGTTCATGACGTTCAAAACGTCGTTGAAGTCCCGGTTCTAAGCCGTAAAGCATGGCACACTGAACTATCGTGTAGACTGCCAGACGTTCAAAGCGTCTACATTAGCGGGAGGGGGCTTGTCACCTAGCGGTGCTTCAAGGACATAATTCTTCTGTGCAGCAATGAGGATAATCCTCAAGTTACGGACCCAGTCCGTGTAATTGCTACCATCATCTTTCAACTTAGCTTTCTCTAGGAATGCATTAAAATTCAAAGGAACGGTAGCACGGGCCATTGATCTACAACAACATAGATATGCAAAAACTATCATGACTAAGTTCATGATAAATTAAAGTTCAATTTAATCATATTATTTAAAGAACTCCCACTTAGATAGACATCCCTCCGGTCATCTAAATGATCACGTGATCCAAATCAACTAAACCATGTCCGATTATCACGTGAGATGGAGTAGTTTCAATGGTGAACATCTTATGTTGATCATATCTACTATATGATTCACGCTCGACCTTTCGGTCTCCAGTGTTCCGAGGCCATATCTGCATATGCTAGGCTCGTCAAGTTTAACCCGAGTATTCTGCGTGTGCAAAACTGGCTTACACCCATTGTATTTGAACGTAGAGCTTATCACACCCGATCATCATGTGGTGTCTCGGCACGACGAACTTTCACAACGGTGCATACTCAGGGAGAACACTTATACCTTGAAATTTAGTAAGGGGTCATATTATAATGCTACCGTCGTTCTAAGCAAAATAAGAAGCATAATAAGATAAACATCACATGCAATCAAAATATGTGACATGATATGGCCATCATCATCTTGTGCTTTTGATCTCCATCTCCAAAGCACCGTCATGATCACCTTCGTCACCGGCGCGACACCTTGATCTCCATCGTAGCGTCGTTGTCGTCTCGCCAACTATTGCTTCTACGACTATCGCTACCGCTTAGTGATAAAGTAAAGCAATTACATGGCGATTGCATTTCATACAATAAAGCGACAACCATATGGCTCCTGCCAGTTGCCGATAACATTACAAAACATGATCATCTCATACAAAACTGTATAACTCATCATGTCTTGACCATATCACATCACAACATGCCCTGCAAAAACAAGTTAGACGTTCTCTACTTTGTTGTTGCAAGTTTTACGTGGCTGCTACGGGCTTAGCAAGAACCGTTCTTACCTACGCATACAAAACCACAACGACGTTTCGTCAAGTATGTGCCATTTTAACCTTCACAAGGACCGGGCGTAGCCACACTTGATTCAGCTAAAGTGAGAGAGACAAGAAACCGTCAGTCACCTTTAAGCAACGAGTGCTCATAACGGTGAAACCAGTCTCGCGTAAGCGTACGCGTAATGTCGGTCCGGGCCGCTTCTTCTCACAATACCGCCGAAGCAAAGTATGACATGCAGGTAAGCAGTATGACTAGTATCGCCCACAACTCATTGTGTTCTACTCGTGCAAATCATCTACGCATAGACCTTGCTCATGATGCCACTGTTGGGGAACGTAGTATTTTAAAATTTTCCTATGATCACACAAGATCTATCTACCAGATGCATAGCAACGAGAGGGAAGAGTGTGTCTACGTACCTTCGTAGACCGGAAGCGGAAGCGTCAAGTGACGCGGTTGATGCAGTCGAACTTCTTCACGATCCAACCGATCAAGCACCGAACGTACGGCACCTCCACGTTCAGCACACGTTCAGCTTGATGACGTCCCACGAGATCTTGATCCAGTTGAGCTTCACGAGAGAGTTTCGTCAGCACGACGGCGTGGTGACGGATATGATGTATCTACCAGCGCAGGGCTTCGCCTAAGCACTGCGACGATATGACCGAGGTGTGTTTCTGTGGAGGGGGGCACCGCACACGGCTAGAACAATTCAACTTGTGTGTCTTTGGGTGCCCCCTGCCCCCGTATATAAAGGAGCATGGGGGGAGGCCGGCCGGCCCTCCTATGGTGCGGCTAGGGCTGCAATCCTACTAGGAATAGGATTGCAATCCTATTCCTAGTAGGAATCTACCAAAGAAGGAAAAGGGGGGAAGGAAAGAGAGGGAGAGGGAGAGGGAAAGAGGGGTCGTGCCCCCCTCCCCTAGTCCTATTCGGACTCCTCCTAGGGAGGGGGCGCGCCACCTCCTGGCTGCTGCCCTCTCTCTCCCCTATGGCCCACCAGGGCCCATCATTCCCCCGGGGGGTTCCGGTAACCCCCCCGGCACTCCAGTAAATTCCGAAACTTTCCAGAACACTTCCGGTGTCCGAATATAGTTGTCCAATATATCAATCTTTATGTCTCGGACATTCTGAGACTCCTCGTCATGTCCGTGATCTCATCCGGGACTCCGAACTACCTTCGGTACATCAAAACTCATAAACTCATAATACCGATCGTCATCAAACGTTAAGCGTGCGGACCCTACGGGTTCGAGAACTATGTAGACATGACCGAGACTCCTCTCCAGTAAATAACCAATAGCGGAACCTGGATGCTCATATTGGCTCCTACATATTCTACGAAGATCTTTATCGGTCAAACCGCATAACAACATACGTTGTTCCTTTTGTCATCGGTATGTTACTTGCCCGAGATTCGATCGTCGGTATCTCTATACCTAGTTCAATCTCGTTACCGGCAAGTCTCTTTACTCGTTCCATAATACATCATCTCGTGACTAACTCATTAGTCATTTGCTTGCAAGGCTTATTATGATGTGCATTACCGAGAGGGCCCAGAGATACCTCTCCGACACTCGGAGTGACAAATCCTAATCTTGATCTATGCCAACACCACGAATACTTTCGGAGACACCTGTAGAGCATCTTTATGATCACCCAGTTACGTTGTGACGTTTGATAGCACACAAGGTGTTCCTATGGTATTCGGGAGTTGCATAATCTCATAGTCATAGGAACATGTATAAGTCATGAAGAAAGCAATAGCAGTAAAACTAAACGATCATGGTGCTATGCTAACGGATGGGTCTAGTCCATCACATCATTCTCCTAATGATGTGATCCCGTTGATCAAATGACAACTCATGTCTATGGCTTGGAAACACAGCCATCTTTTGATCAATGAGCTAGTCTAGTAGAGGCATACTAGGGACATACTATTTTTTCTATGTATTCACACATGTATCAAGTTTCCGGTTAATACAATTCTAGCATGAATAAAAGAATTTTATCATGATATAAGGAAATACAAATAACATCTTTATTATTGCCTCTAGGGCATATTTCCTTCAAGAAAATCATCATTACCTGCGATCATGGAGGCCGGCCGTTCGCCTCCTTCTTGCTATGAATGAGGAGGGGTGGAGCCCTCTGGTCATTTCCATTTATTGTTCCTTGTCCCTCCTTTGCTTCGCCTTCCTGCTAGGTACCCATGGCACCGCCAAGGAAGTTCTCAGCCGAAGAGAAAGGAAAAAGCCCCAAGGAGGGGCCAGGTGCTCTACCGCCCAAGAGAGGCCACAGACACCCCCGCAAACTCGCTGCCAACCTGGTGGTGACCCCTCAATGGCACAAGCGCGCTTCTTCATGGTCAGGCGCCGCTTTTGGGAGCCGCGGTGGTGCTCCTTCGCGAGATGAGGGCAGCCACCGGCGGGGCGGCTACCGTGTCGAGGAGAGGCGCACCACGGTCGTTCGGCCTTCACGGCCGCGCTCCCTCTCAGCGGATGCCTTCCCTGAGTTCATTGTGTGGTCGGAGAGGCCCGCCGGCGTCCAGCTTCTGCTCTCGCACTTCTTCACAAGGGCGCTGCCATCGGGGCTCAACGGCCTCTGGCTGTAGGCCAACGGCTACTGCAGCAGGGCCTCGTGGGTGGTGGTCGAGGCTGCTGCCACAAATATTGTGTCCTTGGCCCACAGCTGGCAGGCGTTCGCCCGAGCGTGGGGACTGAGCGAGAGGTGCACTCTCCACTTCAAGTATGGCGGCCTTGCGACACTCTACGTGAGGGTGTTCGAAGAAGATGGCCGGCGTGCGGGGCATTGTCCAGAGGACAGCAGCGACGATGATGAGCTTGCCCTTGATGACGTCCACTCCTCCTCCAGCAGCGTTGACTCACCTCCGGGGGGAGCGCTGGTGGGAGCGGCTACGGCAAACCGCCACGCTGCCGGGCCCGGCTTGGGGAGAGCGGCGAGGGGCCTGCCACCGTGCCTCAGTGTAGCGGGAGGGGGGCTCGGACTGAGCCCCGAGGCCGCTGGAGCCAAGGCCTCGGGAGTCACTACGGCCGTTCATCCATTTTATCTTTTCCCTGCATCCTCTGAAAAAGTAGAAGGCCCTCCGCTAGGGCGTGTAATGAACTATGGCACCTATGCCACATGCTATGCTTTTCATATCGTGTTATGGTATTTCTATTGCTCCTAAGTGTGGCTAGGGTGACTTAGCTTGCTGAGCTCGTGGTAGATTCCCTTGTTGTGGGGGTGCGCCTCCTGGGAGCGCTTACCCAGAGCTTCCCTTCCTGTCGGCTCTGGAGCCGTTGAGCCTCCGGATGTGTTGTGTGGCTGCAGGGTTTGGGGACTTCACGAGGCATCATGTCCCTTCGCACATCCCTCAAGCTTAGGTGTACCGTGGTTGGTGCGCCTCATCGCGATACCCATAGGCACAGACTTAAGAGGAGCGCGCATGCCCACGAGCTCGTCTGAGGGTGTCTCGTGAGGATCGAAGACGTCGGGGCTCTGGGGCACCCAGGCTTCGGCGTGGTATGGTCGTGGGCTAGCCCAGCGTACACACCTACCTAGCCGCCACACGCGGGGCGCGCGCGGAGGAGCGACGAGAAACTGTCGCTCCCCCTGGGGCGAGGGTTAAAAGAGCGAGTAAAAAGGAAGGGAATTCAAACCCATGAAAACAGAAAGCGCAAAAACCTCCAAACTTCATTCCAAGAAAAGCAAACCAGCTACAGAAAGCAAGCAAAAGAAAAGCCATGTCCGGCAAACTAGTCTCCATCTTCTCACCAGCGTGGAGCTAAGTGCTGCCACTGAGACGCGGGAGGGAGCCCACGTGAGGCCCAAGGGCGACACTCAGGAGACTCCGAGGCATGTACAACCCCACTCATTATTACATGAGAGTGTCACGAGCGGAGACCTTCACAGGCACAGAGCCTTGCTTCATGGGTAGAACCTTCGGAGATGCTGGATGTTCCAGCTGTTCTAGATGGGGATCCCGTCCTGTGTCTCCAGGCTTGCGGCGCCAGGCCTCGAGACATGGGCAATCCTGAACGGGCCCTCCCACATGGGTCAGAGCTTATGCATCCCTTCCTAGGAGAGCACCCGCCCTAGGATGAGATCTCCCACATCGAGCGTCCTGGGACAGATGTTGTGGCAGTGATACCGCCGTAGCGCCTGCTCGTACCTTGCTGCTCGGAGCGAGGCTTGTCGACGTTGCTCGTCCCCCAGCACAAGGTCCTCCATACACAAGGGGTCCTGGCGTGCCTCGTCAAACGCCAAGACCCGCGGGGAGTGATGCTTGACCACGTGGGAGAGAACCGCTTCAGCTTCGTAGACGAGGAAGAATGGAGTCTCGCCCATTGGCTTAGTTCCTGTGGTGCGGATGGACCATAGCACGGACTGAAGCTCGTCCAGCCAGCCCCTACCGCATGCCTCAAGATTGTTCTTGAAGGTCCTCACCTTCAGGCCACTCAGCACCTCTGCGTTAGCACGCTCGGCCTGGCCATTGCTTCACGGGTGCGCCACTGAGGCATAGCCTATCTGCGTTCCAAGGTTAGCACAATATGTTCTGAAGAGATTGCTAGTGAACTATGAACCGTTGTCAGTGATGATGCGCTTCGGGACCCAGAAACGGCTCATGAGGCCCTTGATGAACTTGACTGCCGATCCTGCCGGGATAGTGCGGACTACCTCCACCTATGCCCACTTGGTGAATTTGTCGATGGCGACGTAGATGTATCGGTAGCCCCCAGGTGCTCGAGGAAACGGGCCCAAGATGTACAGCCCCCATACCGCAAACGGCCTGGATAGTGGGATGGTTTGGAAACCTTGGGCGGACTGGTGGATCTGCTTTGCATGAAATTGATAGGCTTCGCAGGACCTTACCAGTTTGGTGGCGTCGTCGAGTGTTGTGGGCCAGTAGAATCCGCTGCGGAACGCCTTGCCCACCAGGGTGCGCGAGGAGGAGTGATGCCCGCAGTCTCCGCCATGTATGTCAGCCAGTAGCTCGCTCCCTTGATTCTTGTAAATGCATCGCAGAGACATCGTTTGGCCTTTTCCGATAGAGTTTACCATCCTGAATGTAGTACGTGGTGGCCTACCGTGCCACACGCTCCGTGTCTTCTTCCTTCTCCGGCAGGGTTCCCTGGAGTAAGTACGCCCTGAACTCCTCAGTCCAGCACCCCTCCCGAGGTTCTAGTGTGAGAAGTAAGCGGGCTCCAGAGGCCGGGCCACAGGCCGGGGCGCCGGAGGTTGAAACTGAAGGAAGTTCCTCCTGAGGCGACACCGATTCGACGCTTGGGGGGGTGGGGTGGGGGGGCTGCCGATGGCCTATAAAGACGCTCTTCAAAGATGCCAGGCTCTTGGGGCAATCACCGAGAAGCTCACTTGGCAATGCCATCCACTTCCTTGTTCGTGCCACGCGACACGTGCTGCAGTTCCAAACCTAGGAACCATTTCTTGATCTTGCGTACCTCCTTGGGGTAGGCCTCCATGTGCTTGTCCTTCGGTGTGTACGCCTTGTTGGAGAAGTTGACGAGGAGTTGGGAGTCGCCCTTGATGGTAAGGCGCTTCACCCCCAGTGCCACCGTGGCCTTGAGACCAGCAATCAGTCCCTCGTACTCTGCAATGTTGTTGGAGACCTTTTCTCCATTCTGGAAGCATAGTTGCACGGCGTAGTAGAGTTTGTCCATGGTGGGTGAGATGAGCACGGCTCCAGCCCCCGCGCTATGACGGGCGAATGCGCCGTCGAAGTACATGACCCAGCCATCCGGGGCTTCATCTCTTGGGGAGAGGGAGCGGTCCTCGCTCACTCCCTGGTCCGGGGCATCAGTCCATTCTGCCACGAAATCGGCGAGGGCTGCTCCATTGATGATCCAGGTCATGCTCAATTCCAACTCGAATGCTTGTAGCTCGATATTCCATCCGGCGACTCTTCCTACCGCATTGGTGCTCTGGAGTACCCTTTCCAGGGGTAAGCTGAGACGACCTTGATTGTGTGACCTTGGAAGTAGTGGCGTAGCTTTCGAGAAGCCACAAGGAGCGCCTGCAGGAGCTTCTATGGCATGGGGTAGCATGCCCATGCATCACACAACACCGTGCTGACGAAATACATCGGGTGCTCGACAAGGGTGGAGGTGTGATACGTCCAAAACGTATCTATAATTTCTTCTTGCTCCATGCCTCTTTAGGGTGATATTGCTATGATATTTATACACTTCCATACACTTTTGATCATATTTGGACTAACCTATTAACTTAGTGCACCCCAGTGCCAGTTTCTGTTTTCTGCTATTTTTGTATTTCAGGTTTTCCCATTACGAGAACTGCCAGAAAAATCCCGGAAAAATTATATCAAAAATCAGCGTTCCAGAAGCTTCCCGGTAGCCAAAGTACAGCCGGAGGGGGGCCACCAGGGCTCCAGGCGCCCTGGTGGGGCGCCCCCCCTTGCCGTGCCGGGGGGGCGCCTGGGCCCCCCGGGCCTCCACTGATGCCCCCCTTTGGCATATATTTATATCGTGTCCCAAAACCCTCGAGACGGGAACACTTTTTCGCGATCTCATCTCCGTTCCGCCGCCGCCGCGCTTCCAAGATTGGGAGCACCAGGAGAACTCTTCCCGGCACCCTGCCGGAGGGGAGGATCACCACCGGGAGCCTCTCCACCACCATGGACGCCTCCCGGATGAGTTGTGAGTAGTCTCCCTTGGACCATGGGTCCATGACTAGTAGCTATGTGATGTTCTCCTCCCCTTCTTGTGCTTCACTAATTAGACCTTGTGAGCTGCCCTACATGATCGAGGCACATATGTAATCCTTATGTTGTTGCTATGATGAGTTTGCTGGGATCTGATGGATTGTGAGATTATGTTCAGATTGTGTTTGAGTAATATATTTGATCTACCTCTTTTATATTTATGTTCGTAAGTAATTCTTGCATGTTCTCCGTTGTTATTTATTGCTTTGGCCAAGTAGTAGGTAGTGACTCCAAGAGGGAACGTTATGCTTGATTGTGGGTTCATGCCCCTCGATGACTAGCTTGAGTGACAGAAACATGAGTCTAGGCGATTGCCACAAGGGGGAAAACAACGGTGCTTGTGCCCGCGGGTGCAAGGATTGTTTACTTTACGCAAAGATCTTTTAATGCAGTTGTCTGTTGCTTTGAGTTTACACTATGGGTGGGACTCGCAACTTAATACCAGCGAGATGTTCTGGATAGATATCTCAAGGTGGATGATTAGTAGTAGATGCAGATGGATTTCGGTCTACTTGCCTTGGCGTACCGCCCATGCCTTGAACCTCTACCTTTCTTGTAACATAGTTCGCATTGGTTTGCGCACATAATTCTGTCAATTGCCCAGCTGTAATTCGTTTACCTCACATAGCTGTTTTATCGTCTTTTGGGAGAGAGACATCACTAGTGAACATCATGGGACCCCGGTCCATATTACCATCCTTGATCACATCCGCTATTTACTTTCCGCTTTTATTTACTATTTGCAGCAAAACCTATCACTATTATCACTTGCGTTTGATCCTTTGTAAACGACAAGGCCGGAGGGATTGACAACCTCTCTGTACTCCTTGGGAGCAAAGTTATTTGTATCTGTGTGCAGGTCCACGTTGATTGCTAATATCTGGCGCCGTTAGCAGTTGACACCTTCTTGTTGAAACTGGGAGTCTCAGGGAAATCGATCCTTGGTATCTTTGCCAAGGGAAAACTTCCGCTACACTGCATCTCAAACCTTCCACTTGGGGTAACCAACGAGGGGCGAGAAGCCATCAAGCAAAGTTTTCTCGCGCCGTTGCCGGGGACTCCACTCTTCAAGATAGGGGAGTTGCACGCTATCTTTTACCTTTGCTTTTTAGTCTTGTTAGTTTACCTTTCAGTTTTTGCTTTAGTATCTTTTATCGAAAATCACAAAAATAGTTATCTTGCTTGCTTGCTACTATGGGTTCCACCGAGAACACCAAGTTGTGTGACTTCACTAGTCACAACAACGATGACATTATCTGCACACCTATCACTACACCTGCCACTTCAGCACCTTCGTATGAAATTAAACCTGCTTTACTGAACTTAGTCATGAAAGATCAATTCTCCGGTGCTGGAGATGATGCTGCTTTACACTTAAACAATTTTGTTGAACTCTGTGATATGCAAAAGTACCGAGAAGTAGACGGTGATATTGTTAAGCTTAAGCTTTTTCCTTTCTCCTTGAGAGGAGGAGCTAAAATTTGGTTTCAGTCTTTGCCTAGAAATAGCATAGATTCATGGGACAAGTGCAAAGATGCTTTTATTGGAAAATACTATCCACCTGCTAAAATTATCCAACTAAGAAGTAACATAATGAATTTTAAACAATTGGATAATGAACACGTTGCCCAAGCTTGGGAACGTATGAAATCTCTTATCAAGAACTGCCCTACTCATGGTTTGACTACTTGGATGGTTATCCAAACTTTTTATGCAGGCTTGAACTTTACCTCGCGGAACTTGTTAGATTCGACCACGGGAGGAACCTTTATGTCAACTACACTTGGTGCTACCACAAAGCTACTCGATGAGATGATGACCAATTATTCCCAATGGCACACCGAATGCGCTCCAACAGGTAGGAAGGTAAACTCTGTCGAGGAGATTTCCTCCCTAAATGAAAAAGTTGACTTGATCATGTCTCTACTTTCGAAGCAATCTTCTCTTGATACTCGTGATGTTCCTTTAAACTCTTTGATTGCTCAAGAACAAGTAGATGTGAACTTTATCTCTAGAAACAATTTTAACAACAATGCTTATAGGAGTAATTTTGGTAGCAATCCTAGACCGTTCCCCTCTAATTCTTATGGGAACAACAATGCTTATCCTATCACCAAGAACTCCACTACTGAACTAGAGATCATGCTTAAAGATTTCATCACTACTCAAAAAGCCTTTAATAATAGTGTAGAAGAAAAACTAAACAAACTAGATGATCTCTCTTTGAAGGTAGACAATTTAGCCAATGAGGTAGAATTGCTTAAAATTAGAACTTCTCCTCTTGAGGAGAGGAAGGTCACTCCTATGAATGCTATTCAAGTGCAAATTAATGAAAATATTAGGATGATGGCTAAACTTAAAGAGAGATGGGCTAGAGAAAGGGAGGAAGAAGATAGAATTAAGAACCTTCCTACCCACCACACTGTTGCTACTATCCAAGTTGTTGAGGATATCCAAACTCTTAGCACCCAATGCACTCCTGGTCCCAATGGACCTATTAATGGTGATGCTATGAATATAGAAACTACCAAACAAGTGAACCTAAAGGACACCACTACCACCTTACTTGATAGTAGTGACCTTGATTTTGACAATTGCACTCTTACCGAAGTTATTGATTTCCTTCACAAGATGTCTAGAGATCCCCACACTAGCACGCTTAATCTTGCCTTCGCAGAGCATATCACTAATGCTCTCATCAAAGCTAGGGAGGAGAAACTTAGAGTAGAAGCCTCCATACCTAGAAAGATAGAAGATGGTTGGGATCCTATGATTAAAATTAAGTTGAATAACTTCTCTTGCTATGCTTTATGTGATGTTGGTGCTAGTACCTCTGTTATGCCCAGAAGAATATATGATATGCTTAAATTGAAACCTTTTGATTCTTGTTCTTTTGGTGTTCGTCTCGTTGATTCTTCCATAAAGAAACCTTTGGGGAGGATCGACGATGTTCTTATCATTGTCAATGACAACTACGTTCCCGTTGATTTTACTATTATGGATATTGAATGTGAACCTTCGTGTCCAATTATTTTGGGACGTCCTTTTCTACGCACCGTTGGTGCTATCATTGACATGAAAGAGGGGAATATAAAATTCCAGTTTCCTCTCAAGAAAGGGATGGAACACTTCCCTTGAAAGAAGATTAAGTTACCTTTTGAGTCCGTTATACGGGCTAGCTATTCTTTTACTCTTGATAAAACTTGATCTTTTTGCATTATGCCTAGCTTAAAGGCATAAAAGAAAGCGCTTTTGGGAGGCAGCCCACATGAATACATTTTTATTTTGCTTTTTGTTGTGTCTTGATGTTGTTACTACAGTAGCATCATCATTGTATCTTTGCTTTTCAATTTTGTGCCAAGTGTAGCCTCTGATTGCAAGAAAGTTCAAAAGTTGTGACGTGCTGTCCAGGAAACATATTCTGTCCTTGGATAGAACAATTCGTATAAAATCACCTGATCATCTTTTTGGTCTGAATTTTTTCGACAGCATGCTATATATAATTGTCTTTCGTGCATCTGTTTTGAGTTTTTTGATTAGAGTTGCAGAAGTGCCCCGAAAAAATCATTTACTACCTGTTGTTCTGTTTTTCACAGATTCTGTCCTGTTTTGCCTTCCCTTCATTTTGCAAACCTAGAGCTTGCTTTTTCTTTGCAAAAACCTTTTGGCAATCTTGAGAAACAGTAGACCTTCAAGAATATCCTTATTTCCAGCAAGGAACAATTATTTTATTATGGGTACTAACCTCGCTAATCAGTTTATGATGAGTTATGTATGAAGGGAGTTTTCGAGTGTGCGAGGGAAGATGATAAAAAGATTCAGGAGTGTCAAACACTCAAGCTTGGGGATGCCCCCATGCACCCCCAAGAAATATTCAAGGAGACTCAAGCGTCAAGCTTGGGGATGCCCCCGTGCATCCCCTTCTCCATCAACATTATCAGTTCGTCTTTCGTTCCACTATATTTTTATCACTTCATGTGTTATGTGCTATGCTTGGAGCGTCTTGCTTTAGTTTTCCTTTTTAGTTTTCTTTAGCTTTTCATAACGATTCGAAACTCAGCTTTCTTTATGTGGGAGAGAAACACGCTCCACTTCTACCTAGAACATAACATAGAATTTTCATGTCTATCTTGCTGTGTGTGTTCTTTGTCTTTCAATAGCTACTATCATGCTTAGCTTTTAGTTTTCATGCTTCTCTTTTTAAAGAGCTTTTGTTTAGTTGGTTGCTTGAACTCTCTTTAGTTATTATGCTTATCTTATTAAGAGAGTTTGCTTCTGTTGCATTGGTTGATATGTCTATGATAAAAATGCTACGTGCATAATGGTGCTTAATAGTTCATGTTTTCTTATGGTTAGTCTCAAATAGCTGGGGGGGGTTTCCAATATGTTATTGGAGTACCAACATGATTTGTTTGCCTATGATGTGGTATGGTTTAGTAATATTTTCCTTCAAGAATTTATTTTGATTGACTTGGCGTATGCTCACGCATATTTAAGACTGTAAAGAAAGTCTGTCAAGCCTTGATGATCTTTTGTTTCTGAGTAGCGATATAACTACCATGCCTGATTCAATGTTGCTTTGTCGCTCTGCATGATTATGACCGTCATTGCTCTCTTAGTTGGTCGCTCCCAGTCTTTTGCTAACCTTTGCCTGTACTAAGCGGACTGACTGCTTGTGCATCCAAATTCATTTAAACCAATTATGCCATACGAGTCCACCATACCTTCCTACATGGTATTTACCTGCCATTCCTAACGAAGACTTTCATGTACCATCTCGAAATTATTCAAAAAGAAAAAAATGCATTCATATTTTGTGCCTCTGTTTTAAGTCCATGAGGAAGTAGTAGTTAATTCATGATCTTTTTAAGTTGGAGAAGCTTCACCCCGGGATTGCATGTCTAATGTGCAAACCCATAACACGAGAAGGAACTCGCATTGAGTGCGCCCGGCTCAAAATTAATATAACAAACAAACCCTCCTTCACGCTTTGTTCATGAGAAATCAGAAAACTTTGGCAGTGATAAACAAAGGAGATTAAGAGGATGTGATCGTCCTCATTCGGGAGCCGTTCCTCTAAACTTGTCCATCTCAAGAAGTGATTGAGTTATCTGCTAGCATTCGTTGACGAAACATGCATGATCTAAAAATAATAATTATTACCTCTGTTTTTAAAACCAAGAGCTCTGGTACATGCTTTGTCTTTGTTTCCGACTACGGGTTTTCAACCTTGCCAACAAAAGCCACGGTTCGAGAGTCTCCACCTTCTTTTAAAGCACCAACTACTGAGAGCATGATTGTCATTCTAAGTGTAATGTGCATTGTCCCAAAGTAGCATTGTCTTTTGCATGATTATGATATCGTTTATTTTGAAATCATTGTATCTAGTCATCACTTAAACCTTGGAGGTGCCCCTGCACTTATGTTTTGCTTCACTAAAAGGGGCAAGCGAGATATAACTTCATCATATTTGCACACCATGCTCATTACAAATCTATTTGATGTTTCAATACCATATTGTAAAACTTTCAGTTCTTTGTGATTTTCTCATGAGGCAACTTAATTACTACAGATTCATTGTCTCAGTAAGCTTTTGTCATATGACTATGAAAAATCCTTATATGGTTAATAGCATGTCACCACAGAAATTATTCTTGTTATCATTTACCTACTCGAGGACGAGCAGGAATTAAGCTTGGGGATGTTGATACGTCCAAAACGTATCTATAATTTCTGCTTGCTCCATGCCTCTTTTGGGTGATATTGCTATGATATTTATACACTTCCATACAATTTTGATCATATTTGGACTAACCTATTAACTTAGTGCACCCCAGTGCCAGTTTTTGTTTTCTGTTGTTTTTGTATTTCAGGTTTTCCCATTACGAGAACTGCCAGAATAAATCCCGGAAAAATTATATAAAAAATCAGCGTTCCAGAAGCTTCCCGGTAGCCAAAGTACAGCCGGAGGGGGGCCACCAGGGCTCCAGACGCCCTGGTGGCGCGGCCCCCCTGGCCGCGCCGGGGGGGCGCCTGGGCCCCGCGGGCCTCCGCTGATGCCCCCCTTTGGCATATATTTATATCGTGTCCCGAAACCCTCGAGACGGGAACCCTTTTTCGCGATCTCATCTCTGTTCCGCCGCCGCCGCGCTTCCAAGATCGGGAGCACCAGGAGAACTCTTCCCGGCACCCTGCCGGAGGGGAGGATCACCACCGGGAGCCTCTCCACCACCATGGACGCCTCCCGGATGAGTTGTGAGTAGTCTCCCTTGGACCATGGGTCCATGACCAGTAGCTATGTGATGTTCTCCTCCCCTTCTTGTGCTTCACTAATTAGACCTTGTGAGCTGCCCTACATGATCGAGGCACATATGTAATCCTTATGATGTTGCTATGATGAGTTTGCTGGGATCCGATGGATTGTGAGATTATGTTCAGATTGTGTTTGAGTAATATATTTGATCTACCTCTTTTATATTTATGTTCGTAAGTAATTCTTGCATGTTCTCCGTTGTTATTTATTGCTTTGGCCAAGTAGTAGGTAGTGACTCCAAGAGGGAACGTTATGCTTGATTGTGGGTTCATGCCCCTCGATGACTAGCTTGAGTGACAGAAACATGAGTCTAGGGGATGTGCTGTTGCCACAAGGGGGAAAACAACGGTGCTTGTGCCCGCGGGTGCAAGGATTGTTTACTCTACGCAAAGTTCTTTTAATGCAGTTGTCTGTTGCTTTGAGTTTACACTATGGGTGGGACTCGCAACTTAATACCAGCGAGATGTTCTGGATAGATATCTCAAGGTGGATGATTAGTAGTAGATGCAGATGGATTTCGGTCTACTTGCCTTGGCGTACCGCCCATGCTTTGAACCTCTACCTTTCTTGTAACATAGTTAGCACTAGTTTGCGCACATAATTCTGTCAATTGCCCAGCTGTAGTTCGTTTACCTCACATAGCTGTTTTATCGTCTTTTGGGAGAGAGACATCACTAGTGAACATCATGGGACCCCGGTCCATATTACCATCATTGATCACATCCGCTATTTACTTTCCGCTTTTATTTACTATTTGCAGCAAAACCTATCACTATTATCACTTGCGTATGATCCTTTGTAAACGACAAGGCCGGAGGGATTGACAACCTCTCTGTACTCGTTGGGAGCAAAGTTATTTGTATCTGTGTGCAGGTCCACGTTGATTGCTAATATCTGGCGCCGTTAGCAGTTGACACCTTCTTGTTGAAACTGGGAGTCTCAGGGAAATCGATCCTTGGTATCTTTGCCAAGGGAAAACTTCCGCTACACTGCATCTCAAACCTTCCACTTGGGGTAACCAACGAGGGGCGAGAAGCCATCAAGGTGTTGGTGGAGTCCTGCAGTTCCCAGGGCGGAAGGTCCTCGGGGACCTCGTTCCCTGCCAAGGCGGCCAAGGCATCTGGAGCACCATCTTTGGGAGCCTTGGTATCTTGAGTATTGGTCAGGGTGTCAGGAGTGCCGTTAGTTCGCGAGGTGGCCGTGGCTTCTAGAGCTCCGTCCTAAGCCGGTGGTGTCTTTGTAATGCCCAAGATGCGACTATATCTCCTACGTGTCGAGGCATGACTTAGAGGCATAATCGCATTTTGGTATGATCGCAAGATGGTTATGTTCACACATTCCCATGTACAAGAACAAAGTAAAATACATAGTCGGCTTACAACTGCCACTTCACACAATGTAAGTAAGTCATACATTCATCCAGAGTACACACATAGTCCAGCTACGGACGAAACCAAATGAAAAAGAAGATAACCACCCACTATGCCCGATCGGCCCTAGTAGGAACCACTACTCATCATCGGGATATGTCATGTACATACGCCCACGCTCTTCATCGAACTCCCACTTGAGTTCATGATCATCACATGCATCGTACTCAGGTGTACCTGTACCTGTGTTTTTAGTAAACCGTGAGTCACGAGGACTCGACAATCCCATTCCCGGGTATCAAAACTATCAAAGCCTTTGGGTAAGGAGAAAGTGTATAAGTGGGCTGCTGCAAGCGCTAAGAGTAGATGAGGTGGCTAGCATACGTAACTTCAGAGCGAGATGAGAACTGAAAGCAATCGGCCGTGAACTATTCATGATCACTAAATGATCCTGTCTACCTACGATTCATGCATAACCCAGCCGTGTTCTCTTCCCGAACTCCCTCGAAAAGAGACCATCACGACTACTCACACAGTAGTGTATTATATTTGAGTTTTGGTGTCAAGTTATCTACAACCGGATATTAACTAATTCCAATCTGCCACATAACCGCGGGCACGGCTTTCGAAAGATCATAACCCTGTAGGGGTGTCCCAACTTAGCCCATAACAAGCTCATCAGCAGAGGTAAAAACCTCTTATCTTAGGGAAGACCCGAGCGTCTCTGGAATCCCGATGCACAAGTTCTTCGAGGGAAGGAAAACTAGCCCAAGGAGATCTCCCGGTGAGTCAGACCCGTGTCCAGAGCCGCGCGCTCTCTATCTACGGACTCATCCATCTATGCAAAGTGGTCGATAGCCAGACACTTGAGTTGCCCCAAGGTGGCACCGTGCTACTTCTCGAGCTTGCGTTCTATTCCCTCGAAGAGGAAAGGGTGATGCAGCACAGTACATAAGTATTTCCCTCAGATTTTGAGAACCAAGGTATCAATCCAGTAGGAGACCACACGCGAGTCCCATGCACCTGCACAAACAATTAAGAACCTCGCAGCCAACGCGATAAGGGGTTGTCAATCCCTTCACGATCACTTACGAGAGTGAGATCTGATAGATAGGATAGGATAATATTTTTGGTATTTTTGGTATAAGAACAGAAAGTAACAAAGCAAATAAGCAACGGTAACAGAAATTAGCTAGTTGACGGGAAAGTAATATGATAAAGATAGACCCGGGGGCCATAGGTTTCACTAGTGGCTTCTCTCATGATAGCAGAATTCTATGGTGGGTGAACAAATTACTGTCGAGCAATTGATAGAAAAGCGCATAGTTATGAGAATATCTAGGCATGATCATTATATATAGGCATCACGTCCGTAACAAGTAGACCGAAACGATTCTGCATCTACTACTATTACTCCACACATCGACCGCTATCCAGCATACATCTAGAGTATTAAGTTCATAAGAACAGAGTAACGCCTTAATCAAGATGACATGATGTAGAGGGATAAACTCAAGCAATATGATATATAAACCCCATCTTTTTATCCTCGATGGCAACAATACAATGCGTGCCTTGCTGCCCCTACTGTCACTAGGAAAGGACACCACAAGATTGAACCCAAAGCCAACCACTTCTCCCATTGCAAGAACTATAGATCTAGTAGGCCAAACCAAACCAATAATTTGAAGAGACTTGCAAGGATATTATAATCATACATAATAGATTTCAGAAAAGAATCCAATATTTTTCGTAGATAATCTTGATCATAAACCCACAATTCATCGGATCTCGACAAACACACCGCAAAAAGATTACATCGAATAGATCTCCTCGAAGATCTAGGAGAACTTTGTATTGATATCCAAAGAGAGAGAGAGAGAGAGAGAGAGAGAGAGAGAGAGAGAGAGAGAGAAAGCCATCTAGCTAATAACTATGGACCCAAAGGTCTGTGGTAAACTACTCACAACTCATCGGTGAGGCTATGGTGTTGATGTAGAAGCACTCCGTGATCGATCCCCCCCTCTGGCGGAGCTCCGGAATAGGCCCTAACATGGGATCTCACGGGAACAGAAGGTTTCGGTGGTGGAATTAGGGTTTCGTCTGTTGCCTCGATGTTTTCACGGTACGAGGATATATATAGGAGGAAGAGGGGCACCGGGGTAGCCAGAGGGGGCCCACGAGGGTGGGGGCGTGCCTGCCCCCCTAGGCATGCCCCTGCCCTCGTGGCCACCTCTTTCGTTCCCTCGCGTTTACTCCAAGTCTTCTGTTTAGATATGGTTCCAAAAATAACTCCCCCGAAGGTTTCATTCCGTTTGGGCTCCGTTTGATATTCCTTTTCTGCGAAACACTGAAATAGGCAAAAAACTGCAATTTGCACTGGGCCTTGGGTTAGTAGGTTAGTCCCAAAAATAATATAAAAGTGTATAATAAAGCCCATTAAACATCCGAAACAGAATATACAATATCATGGAACAATAAAAAAATTATAGATACGTTGGAGACGTATTAAGCATCCCCAAGCTTAATTCTTGCTCGTCCTTGAGTAGGTAAATGATAAAAATAGAATTTTTGATGTGGAATGCTAACTAACATAATTCTTAATGTAATTTTCTTTATTGTGGCATGAATGTTCAGATCTGAAAGATTCAAGACAAAAGTCTATATTGACATAAGAATAATAATACTTCAAGCATACTAACAAAGCAATCATATCTTCTCAAAATAACATGGCAAAAGAAAGTTCATCCCTACAAAATCATATAGTTTGGTTATGCTCCATCTTCGTCAAACAAAATACTCAAATCATGCACAACCCCGGTTTCAGCCAAGCAATTGTTTCAAACTTAATTTTTTTTTCAAACTTTTTCAACTTTCACGCAATATACGAGCGTGAGCCATGGACATAGCACTATGTGGAATAGAGTGGTGGTTGTGGAGAAGACAAAAGAGGAGGATAGTCTCACATCAACTAGACGTATCAACGGGCTATGGATATGCCCATCAATAGATATCAATGTGAGTGAGTAGGGATTGCCATGCAACGGAGAGCTAAAAATGTATGAAAGCTCAACAAAAGAAACTAAGTGGGTGTGCATCCAACTTGCTTGCTCACAAAGACCTAGGGCATTTGAGGAAGCCCATCGTTGGAATGTACAAGCTAAGTTCTATAATTAAAATTTCCACTAGTAAATGAAACTGACAAAACAAGAGACTGTCTATCATGAAGATCATGGTGCTACTTCGAAGCACAAGTGTGCAAAAAGATAGTATCATTGTCCCTTTCTCTTTTTTTCTTTTCTTTTCTTTTCTTTTTTTTCTTTTTTCTTTGGCCTTTCCTTCTTTTTTTCCCCTAATTTTTTCTTTTTTTTTCTTTGGGACAATGCTCTAATAATGACGATCATCACACTTATATTGATTTACAACTCGATATTACAACTCGATACTAGAACAAAGTATGACTCTGTATGAATGCCTCTGGTGGTGTACCGAGATGTGCAATGAATCAAGAGTGACATGTATGAAAAATTATGCATGGTGGCCTAGCCACGAATACGATGTCAACTACATGATCATGCATGGCAATATGACAATGATGAAGTGTGCCATATGAACGGAAAGGTGGAAAGTTGCATGGCAATATATCTCGGAATGGCTATGGAAATGCCATGATAGGTAGATATGGTGGCTGTTTTGAGGAAGGTATATGGTGGGTGTATGGTACCGTCGAAAGTTGTGCGGTACAAGATAGGCTAGCAATGGTGGAAGGGTGAGAGTGCGTATAATCCATGGAATCGACATTAGTCATAAAGAACTCACACACTTATCGCAAAGATCTACAAGTCATCAAAACAAAGTACTACACGCATGCTCCTAGGGGAAGGGTTGGTAGGAGTTAACCATCGCGTGATCCCGACCTCCACACAAAGGGTGACACTCAATGAAATACTGCGTGCTTCAAATTTGTCACACAACTGTTACCATATGTGCATGCTACGGGACTTGCAAACCTCAACACAAGTATTTATCAAATTCACAACTACTCTACTAGCATAACTCTAATATCACCATCCTCATATCTCAAAACAATCATGAAGTATCAAACTTCTCATAATATTCAATGCACTTTATATGAAAGTTTTTACTTTACCCATCTTGGATGCCTATCATATTAGGACTAGTTTTATAACCAAAGCACATTACCATGCTGTTCTAAAATACTCTCAAAAGGATATAAGTGAAGCATTAGATATCAACAATTTCTACAAAATAAAACCGCCACTGTGCTCTAAAAGATATAAGTGAAGCACTAGAGGAAAACTATCTAGCTCAAAAGATATAAGTGAAGCACATAGAGTATTCTAACAATTTCTAAATCATATTTATCTCTCTCAAAAGGTGTGACCAGCAAGGATTATTGTGGAAAACTAAAAAGCAAAGACTCAAATCATACATGACGCTCCAAGCAAAACACATATCATGTGGTGAATAAAAATATAGTCCCGAGTAAAGTTACCGATAGATGAAGACGAAAGAGGAGATGCCTTCCCGGGGCAACCCCAAGCTTAGGCTTTTGGTTATCCTTGAATTTTACCTTGGAGTGCCTTGGGCATCCCCAAGCTTAGTCTCTTGCTACTCTTTGTTCCATAGTCCATCAAAGCCATACTCAAAACTTGAAAACTTCACAACACAAAACTTAGCCAAAAATCTCGTGAGCTCCGTTAGTATAAGAAAACAAACCACCACTCAAAGGTACTGTAATGAACTCATTCTTTGTTTATATTGGTGTTCAACCTACTGTATTCCAAATTCTCTATGATTCATACCCCCCGATACTACTCATAGATTCATCAAAATAAGCAAACAACACACGAAAAATAGAATCTGTCAAAAACAGAACAATCTGTAGTAATCTGTAACTTTCGAATACTTCTGTAACTCTAAAAAATTGAATAAATAGGTGGACGTGAGGAATTTGTCTATTAATCATTTGCAAAAATAATCAACTAAAAAGGACTCTCCAGTAAAAAATTACAGCCAATCTCGTGAGCACTAAAGTTTTTGTTTTTTACAGCATGATCATATAAACTTCACACAAGTCTTCCCAAAGGTTCTACTTGGCGCAAACACTAATTAAAACACAAAACCACATCTAAAAAAAGTTAGATGCAATATTTGTTCCTAAACAGAAGCAAAAACAAAGAAAATAAAATTGGGTTGCCTCCCAACAAGCGCTATCGTTTAACGCCCCTAGCTAGGCATGATACAAGAATAAATCTAGGTATTGCCATCTTTGGTAGGCAATCCATAAGTGGCTCTCATAATGGATTCATAAGGTAATTTGATTTTCTTTCTAGGAAAGTGTTCCATGCCTTTCCTTAACGGAAATTGGAATCTAATATTTCCTTCATTTATATCAATAATTGCACCAATCGTTCTAAGGAAAGCTCTACCAAGAATAATAGGACATGAAGGATTGCAATCTATATTAAGAACGTTGGAATCCACGGGCACATAATTCCTATTGGCAACAATAAGAACATCATTAATCCTTCCCATAAGTTTCTTAATGGTAGAATCCGCAAAATGCAAATTTAAAGAACAGTCAACAAGTTCATGGAATCCTAACATATCACACAAAGCTTTTGGAATTGTAGAAACACTTGCACCCAAATCACACAAAGCAAAGCATTCATGATCTTTAATATTCATTTTAATAGTAGGCTCCCACTCATCATAAAGCTTTCTAGGGATAGAAACTTCTAATTCAAGTTTTTCTTCATAAGATTGCATTAAAGCATCAACTATGTGTTTGGTGAAAGCCTTATTTTGACTATAAGCATGCGGAGAATTTAGCACGGATTGCAACATGGAAATACAATCTATTAAAGAGTAATTATCATAATTGAATCCCTTGAAATCCAAGATAGTGGGTTCATCACTATGCAAAGTTTGGATCTCTTCAATCCCACTTTTAAATTTTAGCATCAAGATCCAAAAACTCTGAATCATTAGGATGCCTTTTAATTAAAGTAGACTCATCTCCAGTCCCATATTTATCAAGATTCATACTAGTAAACAAGGATCTAATAGGAGACACATCAATCACTTTCAGATCTTCATCCTTATTCTCATGATAACTAGAACAACACGCTTTCATAAAGCAAACTCTTTTAGCATGCATCCCAGCGGTTCTTTGCTTGCACTCATCAATGGAAATTCTCATGGCTTTGAGAGACTCATTGATATCATGCTTAGGTGGAATAGATGTAACTTTCAAAGGATCAACATCAAGAGTAATTCTATCCACGTTTCTAGCCAACTCATCAATCTTAAGCAATTTTTCTTCAAGCAAGGCATTGAAATTCTTTTGCGAATTCATAAACTATTTAACACTAATCTCAAATTCAGAGGGCATCTTACCAAAATTTCCATAAGAGTTATTGTAGGAATTACCATAATTATTAGAGGAATTACTAGCAAAAGGCCTAGGATTAAAGTTTCCTCTATAAGCATTGTTACCAAAATTATTCCTACCAACAAAATTCAAGTCCAAAGATTCATTATTATTTTCAATCAATGTGGATAAAGGCATATCATTAGGGTCAGAAGAAGCACTATTCATAAGTTCATCATCTTTCCACTCAAAACACTAATCTCTTCAATAGCATGCACTTTTTTACTAGTAGATCTTTTGGTGTGCCATTGAGAGTAGTTAACCATAATATTATCTAGGAGTTTGGTAGCTTCTCCTAAGGTGATTTCCATGAAAGTGCCCCCGCGGCCGAATCTAAAAGATTTCTAGAAGCAAAATTCAAGCCTGCATAATAGTTTTGTATAATCATCCATAAGTTCAAACCATGTGTAGGGCAATTACGTATCATTAATTTCATTCTCTCCCAAGCTTGTGCAACATGCTCATGATCTAGTTGCTTAAAATTCATAATATCATTTCTAAGAGAGATAATCTTAGCGGGAGGAAAATACTTAGAGATAAAGGCATCTTTGCAGTTATTCCATGAATCAATACTATTTCTAGGCAAAGAGGAAAACCAGGTTTTAGCACGATCTCTAAGTGAAAACAGAAATAGCTTCAATTTAACAATATCATTATCCGTATCCCTCTTCTTTTGCATATCGCACAAATCAACAAAGTTGTTTAGATGGGTAGCGGCATTTTCACTAGGAAGGCCAGAAAATTGATCTTTCATGACAAGATTCAACAGAGCAGCATTGATCTCACAAGATTCAGCAACTAAGATAGGAGCAATCGGAGTGCTAATAAAATCATTATTGTTGGTATTGGAGAAGTCACACAATTTGGTATTATCTTGAGCCATAGTGACAAGCAGGCAATCCAACACACAAGCAAATAAGAGGGCAAGCAAACGGTAAAACACACGGGAAAAGAAGGGCAAATAAAATGACAAGGGTGAAGTGGGGGGAGAGGAAAACAAGAGGCAAATAATGTAGTGCGAGGGATAAGGGTTTGTGATAGGTACTTGGTACATTACTTTTGCGTAGATCTCACCGACAACGGCGCCATAAATTCTTCTTGCTACTTCTCGAGCTTGCGTTGTATTCCCTCGAAGAGGAAAGGGTGATGCAGCATAGTAGCGTAAGTATTTCCCTCAGTTTTTGAGAACCAAGGTATCAATCCACTAGGAGACCACGCGCGAGTCCCTCGCACCTGCACAAACAATTCAGAACCTCGCAGCCAACGCGCTAAGAGGTTGTCAATCCCTTCACAGTCACTTACGAGAGTGAGATCTGATAGTTGGATAGGATAATATTTTTGGTATTTTTGGTATAAGAACAGAAAGTAAACAAAGCAAATAAGCAACGGTAATAGAAATTAGCTAGTTGTCGGGAAAGTAATATGATAAAGATAGACCCGGGGGCCATAGGTTTCACTAGTGGCTTCTCTCATGATAGTAGAATTCTACGATGGGTGAACAAATTACTGTCGAGCAATTGATTGAAAAGCGCATAGTTATGAGAATATCTAGGCATGATCATTATATATATGCATCACGTCCGTAACAAGTAGACCGAAACGATTCTGCATCTACTACAATGACTCCACACATCGACCGCTATCCAGAAGGCATCTAGAGTATTAAGTTCATAAGAACAGAGTAACGCCTTAAGCAAGATGACATGATGTGAGGGATAAACTCAAGCAATATGATATAAACCCCATCTTTTTATCCTTGATGGCAACAATACAATACGTGCCTTGCTACTGTCGGATTACGGGCTCTGCAAACCCAAAGAAGTTCGAACACAGGGGCATGAACAAAGATCTCTCCCGCTCACGTCTACCTAGCGCCACGCCCCCGCCCGGTGGTGAGATTCAAGCAAGCAACAAGTAAAAGTACATATTAGTTCACCCAGGTTCAAGCCACCTTGCGATGTAAAACCCTACGTCCTGCTTGAGTGGATTAGCCTCGGGGGGGCTTGAGTATGACCAAGTACAGTGGTTCTTGAGCTCAGGAGGAGAGCTCAAGAGGGTCAGGAGGCAAGTGTTCTTGCCCCTTGAAGCGAAGGTGGGGTGTTCGAGATGAGGTTGATCCGATCAGATCAGATGAGATCAACCCAGATGAGATGAGATGCCTCCATAGTGGAAACCCTAGCTACTTATATAGGCGGACAGGGTCCTCTTCCCCCGAAATTTTTAGGCAGGAAGGGATCCCACAACGGTCATTTTGAGCGGGAACACAAGGATGTTCCTCTCCTGACAAAATCGGTCTTCGTCTGCAAAGAGATCAGACGATGACGCGGTGGTGGGCTCGGTGGTGACATCCTCCCTGTCGTCCTTGCGGTCTTCGATCTTTTTGCACCGAAGGGGAAACCTTTGTCTCGCCTCTCGAGAATCTGTGCCTGCATTGTCTCCTTTGCACCAAAACGGCAACTACGCCGCTGGCACGCGCTGGCACCCGCTGGCGCGGTGCGTCACTGCTCGCATCACTGCCTCCTCCTGAGGCATGCTTGGCCTTGAGTTCTCCACCCCTCTGGAGTAGCCTAGCTGAGGCCGCTCCTGAGAGGGTCTTGGTATCATTCCCCTCGCGAGGCTTAGCCCCCTCGCGAGGGTCTTGAGTAGCTGGTCGATCAGCTGGGCCGTACCAGGCCATAGTAGGAGCGCATCGCGAGTCGCAGGCAGGCAAGTCTGGGTACCTTGGTTCCGAGGACATCGACAATAGCCCCCGGGACCAAGGTGCGCGCGGAGTTGGCTTCGGGGCGAAGCCTTAGTCGAGGACGAAGCGCCGCAGGCCCCAAAAGACAGTGGGCCAGGCTGGCGCATGACGGTTGGATGGGTCGTGGCGTCTCCACTTCCCCAGGCAGCCTTGGTGACCGTGCGACTTGACGTCTCCCTGGCGCGGACGACAGGGTCATCATGGCCGTGCGCGAGTGGCCGGCGAGTGATCTTCTCAGCCTATAAACAGGGGGTGAAGCGCCACCCCCGTTCACTTGATTGTTGCATATCAAACCCCGGCTCCTCTTTCGAGGGTTTTTCCATGGTGCCGATACGTAGGTTCTCGGCTGCACAGAAAGGGAACGCTCCGATGGTGGAGCCCGAGCAGCTCCCGTCGAAGAATAGGCGCCGCGACTCCCCAAGGGTGCCCTTGAGGCTGACGGACGCCCGTACGGGGTGCACGCGGGCGCCGTCGGGATTCCCACCTTGCCTAGATGCCTCGACGACAGGCATGCAATGCGCGGGCGGCGGCGACGGGGGCGGTGCGGTTAGCCGCCCAGAGAGGCGAGTGATTTCACGCCTCCCATCGCCGTCCCACACTAAAGATGACGTCCGCGAGTTTGTCGTGTGGGCGGGAGCCCCTCCGCACTCTTGGATCCTCTTTCCCCCATTCTTGATGGAGCTGTTCCCGACTCGTAGACGGGTAATGATGCATCTGCTGCACGAAGGGTGCCATCTTCCCCCTTCATACGCCGACGTGGAGGTGATCTCCTCCGGCAGGGTCTACATGACCTGGGGTTGGGGCGTGGTGCGCCGCGCCTGCGCCCCTGCCGGGAGGCACATTCTTCATTTCACGCTAGACGGGCTGGCCATGTTGACCTTCAAGGTCTTCAGGGACGACGGCCGGCGGCTGGCGTGCAGTGCGAAGGATGGGCCCACCGATGACCATCTACCATGCTGCCATAGAGACGAGGCTCGGGGCGTAGCGTTCGCCCTCGGCTTTGCCTCCGACTCCTCTAGCAGAAGCTATGCTTCTCCTGAGATGGCCTCGAGCTCTGACGAGAGCTACGAGCCGCCGAGTCGCCACTCCCGCCGCTAGAGGGGAGCAGTGTCCTCCAGCCGCCGTCACCGCAAAAGGAGCCCAGGCCGTGTCCCCACGGGAGCGGCCTTCTTTTGCTCGGTCCCTGCGAGGCAACCATGGATGGCCACATGAGTGCATGTAAATCTTTTGCGACACTCTTGCTGTTATCTGATGTCATGAACTTATGTTCCTCATGAGATCCTTCGCTAGAGCAAGATTTTCCCTTTCTTCCGTCCCCGCGGTAGCTTAGGGCCCTATGCGTGCGAGACCCAGTCCCTAGGCAGGCTTCCGCCGTCGCTGGTATGCCAGGTCGCGATGCCGTGGTCAAGGCCAGGAGGTGAGCGGCCCAGGGTCCGGTAAGAGCCCCCGAGGCGCGATGCTCGGGAGGTCCCCCTTGGCGTGCAGGTTGCGATCGCAAGAGCCAGCGAGAGGGGCCTTCGTGCTCCAGTGAATTCACAATTATGGTGGGTGGAGGCGTAGGTACGCGAGTGAATGTGGGCATTGAACACTTATCTTAGTGATCCCTTGCAATCGGGCGGCAGTGACGCTTGATCTCGCTCTGTCCTGCCAACTGCTGATGGCCGCTGGGCCGCGCCTGCCGCGTTCCCCACAAGGCGAAACTCTGTGCTCTTGGGACCCGCCCCCTGAGGTGCCTAGGACGCCGCTGGTATGCCGGGTCGCGATGCCACGTGCAAGGCCAGGGGGTAAGGGCTTAGGGGCTAGTTGGGGCCCTGAGGCGCGATGCTCAGGAGCTCCCCCTTCTGCGCCCAAGTTGCCTTCGCGAGGGGGTGGCAGCAGCCACTCCCGAGGCCGCCGAGCCGGGCCGGGTCCTGAACTTCCGGAGACGTGCCTGTGCATCAGTCATAGTCTTGGGAAGGTGGCTGCTCCCGAAGTCCTATCCTGGGTTCCCCTTCGTAAAGGTGGAGGCACCAAGGACCTGGTGAGGTGACGTGCGTGGAGCCGGCCGTGAGCCAGAGCTCGGTTCCTTGGATTTAGCGACATTGCAGGGATGGACCCGAGCATAGACGTCGTGCCAGTCCTTAATCGTGGGGCGGTCGCGGGAGGTCTCGGAAGGGCTCATGACCTTAGTGGCGGTGAGGACGACAATCATATAGATAATGCAAGTAGGGAGAAACAGCTAGCCTTGATTTATGCGCAAAAGAGACAGCTGTGGGGGTGAGCCCCCAGCAGCTCGAGGACTGCTGTGGGGGTGAGCCCCTGACAGCTCGAGGATGATGCAGCCCGGGGGGCGCCCTCGATTGAATACCTGAGACATCACCTCATACTTTTCGTTGAAGAAGAGTTGGGGTAGCTGAAGACGCGAGTCGTGCGGGTCGCTCGTGAGGATCGTCGGGCTCCTGAGGCCTAGGGGCTCCGGAGGCCATCAGTGGTCACGGGGGTCCAACTCCTGCTCCATCAGGACCGCTTGCCACTGAGCCTCCTGAGCCCCCAAAGCCTGCCGCGTGAGGTACTGGAACGTGGCAGCTGTGTTGCGGAAGCCGAAGAGCGTGCGAATGTAACTGCAGGGGAGAGTCCTCCTCCAGCCGACAGCCGTTGGCCAGAAGGGCTTTAGAGAAGCTACTCGGTTGAGGCCTGCGATGTCAACGCAAACGCGGAATTGGTTGCTTGGGTTGCGGGTAGGTGAGCTTGGTGCCATGCGGTTGCGCCCGCCATGTATGAGCCTTGCGTACTGAAGTTCCTTGGTAGCCTGGTCGATGAAGTCCTGAGCCCCCAGCGTTGTATGGCTCACGCTGGGCTCACAAAAATGCACGTCGAGACATGCCTGGAGGTGGTGCCCGAACACCTCCGTCCTGACGCTGGTCAGACCAGAGGCACTCCAGAGGGGAGCCCTCGAGCCCGGTTAGAGAGGGGCGCCGGGTGCGCCTCCCTATGCAAGGGTGGAGGGCGCCTCATCATTAGGCGCGAGACCCGAGGCGGTGCCGTCAGGAGCCCTGCGTGAGGTCCGTTTGCGGGCAGGTGCTTCTTCTTCTTGGGGGCAGTCTACAGGGCGAAGACGGCTCCATCTCCGTCGGAGCTCTCAACCGCTGTAGTCTGGTAGGCGCGCTCCAGGGAACGCTGTCGGATTACGGGCTTCGCAAACCCAAGAAGTTCGAACACAGGGGCGTGAATGAAGATCTCTCCCACTCACGTCTACCTAGCGTCTCGCCCTCGTCCAGTATAGAGATTCAAGCAAAAAACAAGTAAAGCACACAAGAGTTTACCTAGGTTTGGGCCACCTTGTGGTGTAAAACCCTACTTCCTGCTTTGGTGGATTGGCCTCAGGAGGGCTTGAATATCGATGAGTACAATGGTTTCTGAGCTCAGGAGGAGAGCTCAAGAGGGTCAGGAGGCAAGGGTTCTTGCTTCCTTGTGCGATGGCCGAGTTTCTGGATCTGATCGACTTGCCCCCCTCCATAGTGGGGATCCTAACTACTTATATAGGCGGCCAGGGTCCTCTTCCCCCGAAATGTTTAGGAGGGAAGGGATCCCACAACGGCCATTTTGAGCGGGAACACAAGGACGTTCTTGTCCTGACAAAAGCGGTCTTCGCCTCCAAAAGGGACAGGCGGTGACGCGGTGGTGGGCTGGGTGGCGACATCCTCCCTGTCGTCCTTGCGGTCTTAGGTCTTGTTGCACCGAAGGGGAAACCTTTGTCCCGCACCTCGGGAACCTGCGCCTGCGCTGTCTCCTTTGCACCGAAATGGCAACTGCACCGCTGGCGTGGTGCATCACTGCTTGCGTCACTGCCTCCTCCTGAGGCAGGCTTCTCCTTGGATTCTCCGCTCCTCCGGAGCTACCTAGCCGAGGCCACTCCTAAGGGGGTATCGATGTCGTTCTCCTCGCGAGGCCTAGCCCCCTCGCGAGGGTCTTGGGCAGCTGGTCGATCAGCTGGGCCGTACCAGGCCGTGGTAGGAGCGCGTCGTGGCCCGCAGACAAGCAAGTCTGGGTACCCTGGTTCCCAGGACGCCGACAGTAGCCCCCGGGACCAAGGCGCGCACAGATTTGGGTTCGGGGCGAAGCCTTAGCCGAGGACGGAGCGTCGCGGGCCCCAAAAAAGGCCGCGGGCCAAGCTGGCGCGTGACGGTTGGATGGGATGTGGGCAACTCTGCTTCCCACGCAGTCTCGGCAATCGTGTAACTTGACAAAAGGGGACTGTCTTTGCTGCAGAGGAGTTATCGCCTCCCTTCCTTCCTGCTTAGATCCCCTTCTCCTTCGCCTCCGGCCTTCCTAAATGGCCTGCATCCTCCGGCACCACAGCAATGGCGCATAAAAGCAAGGGTGCCGCGCAGGCGTCCGGATCTGCTTCTTCCCTCGAGGCGGCGCTCGAGGAGTCCACCATCACCGTGGAGGGGGACTACTCAAAGGTCCAGCCTTTCTTGTCGAGCGTCCAGAACGAGCATGGCCCGACGAAGATTTGGGTCGGATCCACCGCGGCATGGATCTTGCCGAAGTCCTGCTACCCCTTCTTCCTCCATAGGATCTCCGTCGGGCTCGTGCCACCCTTCTCGGAGTTCTTCTACGCCATCCTGGACCATTACCAAGTGCATGCTCTCCACATCTAGCCTCACTCCATCTTCGTTCTGTCACTCTTCGCCTTTTATTGCGAAGCGCTTGTGGGGGTGAAACCGACCGTCGCCCTCTTCCGCCACTTATTCTCCATGCGGCGGTACGGCAAGGGTCCGTGCTCGGGCTGTGTCTCCTTCGTCTTCCAGCGCCAGGGCTGCCGGCTGATGACAGCTGGGAAGAAGATAGACTCCCACGGGAAGAGGTGGGTCTATCTGGATGCCCAGCGCGTTCATCCGCTGCTGACGCTGCCTACCGCCCGTCCGGTGAAACGGGCCGGCTGGAGCTACGCGAAGCTCACCGACCCCCTTGACGAGCATGTCTTGGCAAGGATCAAAGCCGACCTAGGCTCGAGGCTTGAAGGGGCCTAGATCGTGAAGGAGTTCCTGAGGCAGCATCTGGCGCCGCTGCAGGCACACTCGCGCCCCATGTGGGAGCTGATGGGGAATGACGACAGGCTCTGGCTGCGTTCGGGGACGCTGGCCGAGGTTGACCTGGAATTTGCCTCAGTCACTCTCCTGGGGATGGTTCCTGAGGACCTCTCGGGGGCCCACCTGCCGCTGTACATTCGTCCTGACAAGGCCGAGCGGCTGAAGGCCGTGTCAGGCTTTGGGGTGCCCGTGGCTGCTCCGCCCACGGTCGACGTGTCCTCTGGTGCCAATGATGGGAGCGACGAGGAGGACTCAGAGGAGACCCTGGGAGACAAGGACCGGGTTGACGGGGGGACTCCTCTGAGGCGTCCGCTGAAGAAGTGGCATCAGGCGCAGGTGCTGCTGGACGGCCCCAGGCGACCACTCCGTGTCGATCCGGACACGCTGTGTCCGGGGGAAGCAATGCGGCGACTCCGCCAAGGAGCACCGTGCCAGCAAAACTGGCGACCACAACCATGCCCAAGTCCATGGGCTCGCGCCTTGCCAAGATCCGGACTACCAGCACACCCGTAGCGCCATCGGCAGCGGTCGACCTGCTGCTGAAGAGGAGGAGTAAGTGTGCAATCTCCTGTTATCCCTTGGTCGCTGTGTTCCTGACGTACTTCTCTTGGCGCAGCAGCCTGGGTGGCGTAATGAAGAAGGTGAAGGGGGAGATCACGTCGCCGTACCCAGCTCCATCTGCCGTTGTTGTGGCCGTGGAGAAGGGTGCCACAGCTTCGCGCGCCTCGGCTAGCTGGGCCACCGAGCACGCGGCGGCGGTGTCGCTTGAGGGCGTCGTTGCTGTTTGCGATGTCGTAGCGGCTCCCGCTCCGGCTGCTCCAGCGAGGGGAGCCGAAGCCCCCGAGCCCCTGGTCGAGCAGCCGGTCTCGTTGGCGCCCATCCGCCAGCCGACGCAGCTTGGCCCTGAGACCTTGGAGGCTGCCTCCGCTACGCTGGGTCGGCTCCGTAACGAACTTCAGGGTGGTGATGGCCGTGCGATGGAAGGACGCCTGGGCCTGATCTCTGGGTGGCTCCTGCCAGACGAGTCTGCGCGGGACTCCTGGAGCCAGGCCTCAGCAATCACCGCCAAGGGTCAAGAGGAGGTCGCCGTGGCCACACAAGCACGCGATGCCACGCAGGCCGACACGGCGTCCTCCGAGAAGCGCTGTCACAAGGCAGAGGGTGAGCTGGAGGCCCTTCACGCGGAAGGCGCCTGGCACGCCCTGGAGCTCGAGAGGTTGGAGAAGGAGCTCAAGGCACAGAAGGCTAAGACGTACTGGCTACAGCAGGAGCAGCTCGCTGATCGCGCGAGCCTGGAGAAGCTAAAGGCCGAGGCTGAGCAGGCCAAGGCGACCCAAGCTGCGCGTGACAAGGAATACGCCCTTGTGGCCTCGGCAGCGGTGAGTTGCGAGGCCCTCGCTGCCTTCGATCTCGAGGCCCGTACGGCGCTGCGGGCCGCTTACGGGGAAGGGTTCGAGAAGCCACTGGCTGTCCCTGAGGAAGGCCCCGCCGGGCTCCTCGCCGCACTTGTGAAGTCCGTGCATGGGGTTACGGCCGCAATTGGCCAGTTAGCTGACGTGGAAAGTCGCACGCTCCTTACCTTGGCCCTGACGCAGGTGTGTGGCCACCTAAGTCTCCGTGATCCCACTCTTGACCTGGCCTCGCTGTCCGAGCCCGTGACCGCGAGCATAGAGAGCGCGGCTGCTAAGGCCCTAGAGGCGAAGGTCACGGAAATGGTGGAGGCGTTCCTCCAGGTCGCTGCTACCGCAGCCGAAGAGGCGGAGGCTGGTGATGACGCACTTGGTGATGCCTGACCTGTTCCTGTCCAGATGGAAGAGATGCAAGTGCCTCGGGGAGGTGTAAGAACTCGTTTGAATTTGAAGGACTTGGTATTATTGTAATAACTAGATTGAACTTGATGATTTCCATGCTTGCTTCCTTTCATGTTTGCTTAGGTGCTCTGCGTCGCCAGGGCCCAACCCTGCGCATACCTCGATCGCCATTGAGCCCTCCGGGTGACCGAGGTTATCGTAATAACTAGACTCAAGGAATGAGGGGCTACGTGGCTAGTGAGGCCCCTGGGCCGCGATACCCAGGGGTCCCCCTTGACGTTCAAGCGATCCCGTTTGCGTTCACCGTCGGCAGGGCCCAGCCCCGCGCATACCTCGATCGCCGTTGAGCACCGGGCTCAAGGAGTGAGGGGCTACGTGACTAGTGAGGCCCCTGGGTCGCGATGCCCAGGGGTCCCCCTTGACGTACGAACGGCTCTCATGAGGGAGAACAAGCACCATACCTTGCTCACGAACCTTCGCATGGGATGGGGGCGCGAGAGAGCCAGGAGTCTGGGCACCTGGTAGGATGGCGTCTGCCAGGCGTGGACTGAGCATAGCCCTCGTGCCTAGCCCCCCTCGCGACACCCATCCAAGGAGAAGTTGTGAGCATCGTGAGCTGAAAAGCTCCCTGAGGTTGGTGCGACCACTGGGGGTTGCCCTCAGTTGTTTATAACTAGCGCGGAGCATAGAGCAACCACACTTGTGCGGATTGTGGGCATGACCGCGCCTCAGTCATGGCGGCCAGCGCGGAGCTTGGTGCGTCCACTGGTTCGTGGGCATAACCGCTCCTCAGTTGGTTCTGCCAGCGCGGAGCATGGCACTTCCACTGGACCGTGGGAGGGAGCCTCCCACCGGGAGAGACTCCGGGGCGTGTACAGCCCCGTCCTGACATGTGGCTTGCATGGCAGGACAGCCAAGGTGTATATGGGCCCTCCTCAGGACGAGCTGAATGACTCTGAGGAAGTTCTCATGAGCTTACGCATCACTCATGAGACCCTACCCTGAGACGGGTTGCGCCTGAGTCTTCTTCTGCAAAATGTGAAAAGAGAGGTGTTGTGTCGACATGCGCCGAGTGCATCTCTAGAGGGCATCGCATGAGAAGGCCGCAGCACCAACGACCCCAGGAGGTGACATTAGCGGGACCGGCCCGTAAGACAGAGCTCAGTCGTTTGATTTATCGACACTTCAGGGACGGACCCGAGCACAGACGCCGTGCCCAGTCTTCTCATGCAACAGTCCAAAAGAAAAACAATGGGAGTGCAGTTCCCGTGTGAGCGGGGCACCTGCCACGGGCCCCTACTTACCCATCCACGATTAGCCCATGCGAGAACAAGGCACCAAGGACCACGGGAGGTGACGTCACGGGAATGGCTCGCGAGACAGAGCTCAGCCCTTGGGTTTAGCGACGCTGCAGGGACGGACCCGACCACATACGTTGTGCCAGTCCTTAATCATGGGGCGGTCGCGAGTGGGCTCGCAAGGGCTCATGACCTTAGTGGCGGTGAGAACGCCAAGCATATAGAAAATGCAAATAGGAAGAAGCAACTAGCCTTGATTCATGCGCAAAAAGAGACGGGTGCGGGGGGATACCACCCAGCAACTCGAGGATGATGCAGCCCGGGGGCGCCCTCGATTGAATACCTGAAATGTCACCTGACACTTGTCGAATAAGAGTTGACGTAGCTGAAGATGCAAGCCATGAGGGTTGCTCCTGAGGATCGTCGGGCTCCTGAGGCCCAGGGGCTCTGGAGGCCCTCAGTGGTCGCGGGGTCCAGCTCTAGCTCCGTCTGGACCGCCTGCTACTGAGCCTCCTGAGCCCCCAAAGCCTGCCGCGTGAGGCGCTGGAACGCGGCAGCTGCGTTGTGGAAGCCAAAGAGCGTGCGGATGTAGCTGCAGAGGAGAGCCCTCCTCCGGCTGACCGCCGTCGGCTAGAAGGGCTCCAAAGAAGTGGCTCGGTTGAGACCCGCGACGTTGATGCAAACGCGGAAGTGGTCGCTCGGGTTGCGGGTAGGCGAGTGCTAGGCTTCTCGCCCCTCGTTGGTTACCCCAAGTGGAAGGTGTGAGATGTAGTGTTGCAGAAGTTTTTCCCTTGGCAAAGATACCAAGGATCGAATCCCCAGAGACTCCTAGGTTCAACAAGGAGGTGTCAACTGCTACGGCGCCAGATATTAGCAATCCACGTGGACCTGCACACAGATACAAATAACTTTGCTCCCAACGAGTACAGAGAGGTTGTCAATCCCTCCGGCCTTGTAGTTCACAAAGGATTAAACTCAAGTGATAGTAGTGATAGATATAATTGCAATAGTAAATAAAAGCGAAAAGTAAATAGCGGATGTGATCAATGATGGTAATATGGACCGAAGTCTCATGATGTTCACTAGTGATGTCTCTCTCCCAAAAGACGATAAAACAGCTATGTGAGGTAAACGAATTACAGCTGGGCAATTGACAGGACCATGTGCGCAAACCAATGCTGACTACATTGCAAGAAAGGTTGAGGTTCAAAGCATGGGCGGTACGCCAAAGTAAGTAGACCGAAATCCATCAATATCTACTACTAATCATCCACCTTGAGATATCTATCCAGAACATCTCGCTGGTATTAAGTTGCGAGTCCCACCCATAGTGTAAACTCAATGCAACAGACAACTGGATTAAAAGAACTTTGCGTAAAGTAAACAATCCTTGAACCCCGCGGGCACAAGCACCGTTGTTTTCCCCCTTGTGGCAACAGCACATCCCCTAGACTCATGTTTCTGTCACTCAAACTAGTCATCGAGGGGCATGAACCCACAATCAAGCATAACGTTCCCTCTTGGAGTCACTACCTATTACTTGGCCAAAGCAATAAATAACAACGGAGAACGTGCAAGAATTACTTACGAACATAAATATAAAAGAGGTAGATCAAATATATTACTCAAGCACAATCAGAACATAATCTCATAATCCATCGGATCCCAGCAAACTCATCATAGCAACAGCATAAGGATTACATATGTGCCTCGATCATGTAGGGCAGCTCACGAGGACTAATTAGTGAAGCACAAGAACGGGAGGAGAACATCACATAGCTACTGGTCATGGACTCATGGTCCAAGGGAGACTACTCACAACTCATCCGGGAGGCGTCCATGGTGGTGGAGAGGCTCCCGGTGGTGATCCTCCCCTCCGGCAGGGTGCCGGGAAGAGTTCTCCTGGTGCTCCCGATCTTGGAAGCGGCGGCGGCGGCGGAACAGAGATGAGATCGCGAAAAGAGTTCCTCCCTCAAGTGTTTCGGGAGACACTTTAAATATATGCCAAAGGGGGGCATCGGAGGAGCCTCGGGGGGCCCAGGCGCCCCCCCGGCGCGGCCCAGGGGGGGCGCCGCCAGGGCGCCTGGAGCCCTGGTGCCCCCCCCCCCGGCTGTCCTTCGGGCGCACGGTAGTTTCTGGAACGCTGATTTTTTATATAATTTTTCTGGATTTTTCCTGGCAGTTCTCGTAACGTGAAAACCTGAAATACAAAAACAGCCGAAAACAGAAACTGGCACTGGGGTGCACTGAGTTAATAGGTTAGTCCAAATATGATCAAAAGTGTATGGAAGTGTATAAATATCATAGCAATATCACCCAAAAGAGGCATGGAGCAAGCAGAAATTATAGATACGTTTTGGACGTATCAACATCCCCAAGCTTAATTCCTGCTCGTCCTCGAGTAGGTAAATGATAACAAGAATAATTTCTGTGGTGACATGCTATTAACCATATAGGACTTTTTCATAGTCATATAACAAAAGCTTACTGAGACAATGAATCTATAGTCATTAAGTTGCCTCATGAGAAAATCACAAAGGACTGAAAGTTTTACAATATGACACTGAAACATCAAATAGATTTGCAATGAACATGATGTGCAAATATGATAAAGTGATATCTAGCTTGCCCCCTTTAGTGAAGCAAAATATAAATGCAGGGGCACCTCCAAGGTTTAAGTGATGACTAGATACAATGATTTCAGAATAAACGATATCACAATCATGCAAAAGACAATGCTACTTTGGGACAATGCACATTACACTCAGAATGACAATCATGCTCTCAGTAGTTGGTGCTTTTTAAAAGAAGGTGGAGACTCTCGAACCGTGGCTTTTGTTGGCAAGGTTGAAAACCCGTAGTCGGAAACAAAGACAAAACATGTACCAGAGCTCTTGGCTTTAAAACAGAGGTAATAATTTATTTTAGATCATGCATGTTTCGTCAACGAATGCTAGCAGACAACTCAATCACTTTTCGAGATGGACAAGTTTCGAGGAACGGCTCCCGAATGAGGACGATCACATCCTCTTAATCTCCTTTGTTTATCACTGCCAAAGTTTTCTGATTTCTCATGAACAAAGCGTGAAGGAGGGTTTGTTTGTTATATTATCTTTTTGAGCCGGGCGCACTCAATGCGAGTTCCTTCTCGTATTATGGGTTTGCACATTATACATGCAATCCCGGGGTGAAGCTTGTCCAACTTAAAAAGGTCATGAATTAACCACTACTTCCTCATGAACTTACAACAGAGGCACAAAATAAGAATGCTTTTTCTTTGAATAATTTCAAGATGGCACATGCAAGTCTCCGTTAGGAATGGCAGGTAAATACCATGTAGGAAGGTATGGTGGACTCATATGGCATAACTGGATTAAAGGATGTGGATGCACAAGCAGTCGGTCCGCTTAGTACAGACGAAGGTTAGCAAAAGACTGGGAGCAACCAACTAAGAGAGCAATGACGGTCATAATCATGCAGAGCGACAAAGCAACATTGAATCAGGCATGGTAGTTATATCGCTACTCAGAAACAAAAGATCATCAAGGCTTGACAGACTTTCTTTACAGTCTTAAATATGCGTGAGCATACGCCAAGTCAATCAAAATAAATTCTCGAAGGAAGATATTACTAAACCATACCACATCATAGGCAAACGAATCATGTTGGTACTCCAATAACACATTGGGAACCCTCCAGCTATTTGAGACTAACCATAAGAAAACATGAACTACTAAGCGCCATCATGCACGTAGCATCTTTATCATAGACATATCAACCAATGCAACGGAAGCAAACTCTCTTAATAAGGTGAGCATGGTAATTAAAGAGAGTTCAAGCAACCAACTAAACAAAAGCTCTTTGAAAAGATAAGCATGAAAGCTAAGAGCTGAACATGATAGTAGCTATTAAAAGACAAAGAACACACACAGCAAGGATCGACATGAAAATTCTATGTTATGTTCTAGGTAGAAGTGGAGCGTGTTTCTCTCCCACATAAAGAAATCTGAGTTTCGACTTGTTATGAAAAGCTAAAGAAAACTAAAAAGGAAAACTAAAGCAAGACGCTCCAAGCATAGCACATAACACATGAAGTGATTAAAATATAGTGGAACGAAAGACGAACTGATAATGTTGATGGAGAAGGGGATGCACGGGGGCATCCCCAAGCTTAGACGCTTGAGTCTCCTTGAATATTTCTTGGGGGTGCATGGGGGCATCCCCAAGCTTGAGCGTTTGACACTCCTGAATCTTTTTATCATCTTCCCTCGCACACTTGAAAACTCCCTTCATACATAACTCATCATAAACTGATTAGCGAGGTTAGTACCCATAATAAAATAATTGTTCCTTGCTGGAAATAAGGATATTCTTGAAGGTCTACTATTTCTCAAGATTGCCAAAAGGTTTTTGCAAAGAAAAAGCAAGCTCTAGGTTTGCAAAATGAAGGGAAGGCAAAACAGGACAGAATCTGTGAAAAACAGAACAGCAGGTAGTAAATGATTTTTTCGGGGCACTTCTGCAACTCTAATAAAAAAACTCAGAACAGACGCATGAAAGACAATTATATAGAGCACGCTGTCGAAAAAATTCAGACCAAAAAGATGATCCCGTGATTTTATACGAATTTTGCTATCCAAGGACAGAATCTGTTTCCTGGACAGCACCTCACAACTTTTGAACTTTCTAGCAATCAGAGGCTACACTTGGCACAAAATTGAAAAGCAAAGATACAATGATGATGCTACAGTAGTAACACCATCAAGACACAACAAAAGCAAAATAAATTTATTCATGTGGGCTGCCTCCCAAAAGCGCTTTCTTTTATGCCTTTAAGCTAGGCATAATGCATATAGATCAAGCTGTATCAATTGAACCATCATCAAGATCATCGAAAAGCTCTTCAATAATACAACTAGTCTTAAGAGGACTTTCAAATAAAGGCCTCATAGAGATACTTCTAGGTAGAAGACCAAAACGATAAAAGTCAAGGGAAGATTCATTTATAAATTCATCAAAGACAGGTGTTTCTTCCAAAGTCTTTACAGTTTCAACCCCTTTGGCAATAGGTGGATTACTTTTAGAGCGGGGAGCCTTTGGAACATGAACGAACTTAGGCTCCTTCTTTGCCGGAGTTTCTACCTTTTTGGTTTTGATTGAGGAGAAGGTGGTTCCTAGAGTATCAAAGATATCCTCAATCTTGTCTATCCTTGAAGAGTCCAAGTCATGGAATTTGACGGTCTCCAAAATTTTGAAATTTTTATGCATGGAGCTATCAAGTCTATTCAAATTCCCTTGGATCTTACAATCCAACTCATTTATCTTATTAATGCTTGGCATCTCTAGCTCTATCTTTTCAAGTTTTTTCATAATGTGAGCTAGGGTGATGTCCTCTCGAATGCTAACAACAGGGAGATTCCCAACAAGATTTTCAATAATACTAAGGGACTCCCAAACTGGGGCCTCTAGGAAATTCCCATTGATAGAAGTATCTAGAATAAACCTATTCCAAGAAGTAATTCCAACATAAAAATTTCTAAGCAGGATAGTAGTAGGTTGCTTCTTGGTGGCTCTTTTTTGTGAATCATTAATTCTATACCAAGCATCTTTCAAACTTTCCCCACCTCTTTGTTTAAAGGTGAGAACTTCTGCCTCGTCAAAGACAAAAGGACCCGACATAATGACAACTAAAGAACGAGATAACTATTTTTGTGATTTTCGATGAAAGATACTAAAGCAGAAACTGAAAGGTAAACTAAGAAGACTAAAAGCAAAGGTAAAAGATAGCGTGCAACTCCCCTATCTAAAAGCAAAGGTATAAGAAGACTAAAACTCTTGCTCGGCTTCTCGCCCCTCGTTGGTTACCCCAAGTGGAAGGTGTGAGATGTAGTGTTGCGGAAGTTTTTCCCTTGGCAAAGATACCAAGGATCGAATCCCCAGAGACTCCTAGGTTCAACAAGGAGGTGTCAACTGCTACGGCGCCAGATATTAGCAATCAACGTGGACCTGCACACAGATACAAATAACTTTGCTCCCAACGAGTACAGAGAGGTTGTCAATCCCTCCGGCCTTGTAGTTCACAAAGGATTAAACGCAAGTGATAGTAGTGATAGATATAATTGCAATAGTAAATAAAAGCGAAAAGTAAATAGCGGATGTGATCAATGATGGTAATATGGACCGGAGTCTCATGATGTTCACTAGTGATGTCTCTCTCCCAAAAGACGATAAAACAGCTATGTGAGGTAAACGAATTACAGCTGGGCAATTGACAGGACCATGTGCGCAAACCAATGCTGACTACATTGCAAGAAAGGTTGAGGTTCAAAGCATGGGCGGTACGCCAAAGTAAGTAGACCGAAATCCATCAATATCTACTACTAATCATCCACCTTGAGATATCTATCCAGAACATCTCGCTGGTATTAAGTTGCGAGCCCACCCATAGTGTAAACTCAAAGCAACAGACAACTGCATTAAAAGAACTTTGCGTAAAGTAAACAATCCTTGCACCCGCGGGCACAAGCACCGTTGTTTTCCCCCTTGTGGCAACAGCACATCCCCTAGACTCATGTTTCTGTCACTCAAGCTAGTCATCGAGGGGCATGAACCCACAATCAAGCATAACGTTCCCTCTTGGAGTCACTACCTACTACTTTGCCAAAGCAATAAATAACAACGGAGAACATGCAAGAATTACTTACGAACATAAATATAAAAGAGGTGAATCAAATATATTACTCAAACACAATCTGAACATAATCTCATAATCCATCGGATCCCAGCAAACTCATCATAGCAACAGCATAAGGATTACATATGTGCCTCGATCATGTAGGGCAGCTCACGAGGACTAATTAGTGAAGCATAAGAACGGGAGGAGAACATCACATAGCTACTGGTCATGGACTCATGGTCCAAGGGAGACTACTCACAACTCATCCGGGAGGCGTCCATGGTGGTGGAGAGGCTCCCGGTGGTGATCCTCCCCTCCGGCAGGGTGCCGGGAAGAGTTCTCCTGGTGCTCCCGATCTTGGAAGCGGCGGCGGCGGCGGAACAGAGATGAGATCGCGAAAAGAGTTCCTCCCTCGAGGGTTTCGGGAGACGCTTTAAATATATGCCAAAGGGGGGCATCGGAGGAGCCTTGGGGGGCCCAGGCGCCCCCCCGGCGCGGCCCAGGGGGGGCGCGCCGCCAGGGCGCCTGGAGCCCTGGTGCCCCCCCCCCCCCGGCTGTCCTTCGGGTGCACGGTAGTTTCTGGAACGCTGATTTTTTATATAATTTTTCTGGATTTTTCCTGGCAGTTCTCGTAACGTGAAAACCTGAAATACAAAAACAGCCGAAAACAGAAACTGGCACTGGGGTGCACTGAGTTAATAGGTTAGTCCAAATATGATCAAAAGTGTATGGAAGTGTATAAATATCATAGCAATATCACCCAAAAGAGGCATGGAGCAAGCAGAAATTATAGATACGTTTTGGACGTATCAGCGAGCTTGGCGTCATGCGGTTATGCCCACCGCGTATGAGCCTTGCCTACTGAAGTTCCTTGGTAACCTGGTCGATGAAGTCCTCAGCCCCCAGCGTTGTACGGCTCACGCTGGGCTCACAAAAACGCGTGTCGAGACACGCCTGCAGGTGGTGCCCGAACACCTTCGTCGAGACGCTGGTCAGGCCGGAGACACTCTAGAGGAGAGCCCCCGAGCCCATCCTGAGAGGGGCGTAGTGCGTGCCTCCCTATGTGAGGGTGGAGGGCGCTTCATCTGCAGTTGCGAGTCCTGAGGCGGAACCGTCAGGAGCCCCTGCGTCCCGAGGTCCATTGGCAGGCAGGTTCCTCTTCTTCTTGGGGGCGGTCTACAGGGCGAAGACGGCTCCATCCTCGTCGGAGCTCTCGACCGCCGCGGTCTAGTAGGCACGCTCCAGGGAACGCACCGCTTCCTTCTCGTCGGAGGCAATCGTGATGACTCTGCCACTCCCGGGCATCTTGAGGATGTTGTAGCCGTGATGGGTCACTGCCATGAACTTGGCGAGGGCAGGATACCCGAGGATGGCGTTGTACGGGAGGTGGATGTTGGCGACGTCGAAGTCGATGGGCTCGGTGTTATAGTTGTCGCGGTGACCAAAGGTGATGGGGAGGCAGACCTGCCCCATCGGGAGTGTGTAGCCATCCGTGACTCCGTAGAATGGCTTGGTCGGGTGGACCTGATCGTACGGGGTCTGGAGTGTCTCGAAGGTCTGGACGAAGAGGACGTTGAGCCCTGCTCCGCCGTCGATGAGGGTCTTGGTCACGAGGACGTTGCTGATGGTCAGGGTGCACAGCATCGGGAGAGCGCCTGGGGCTGCGGTGCACTTGAGCTGGTCCTTGGGCTCAAAGGCGATGACCTGCTTGGTCCACCTGAGGTTGCGCGCGGCGTCCGGCCTGGGAAGCACCGTGTTCACCTCGCGAGCGAACTGCTTGAAGATGCGATGGGAAGCCGGAGCATGGGCTCCTCCCAAGATGCATGCAACTGCACGCGGCTCTTGGAAGCACCCTGCTCCATCTCCCTGGCGGCCATCTTCGTTCCTTCTTGGTGGTGGTGGCAGCGGAGGGAGACCTCCGTTGCCCTGAGGGCGACCCTCACGAGGCTGTTCGCGCCACGGGCCGTCACGAGGCTCCTCCTGCCAGTGATCTTCACGAGGCTACTCACGCCACCCTTGGCGCGAGGTCCTGCCGTCCCAGCGTCCTCCACCACGGCCTCCTCCATGGCCATAGCCGCGGTTGACGTGCTCAGGGCGCTGCCCGACGCGCCCGCCGTGCATCGCCCTGAGCTCCTGGCAGTCGTTGGTGTTGTGGCTGTGGACATTGTGGAAGATGCAGTACGGATGGTTGTCTCTGGTGGGGTCATCGTAGCCACGGCCACGCTTCACTTCTGGCCCTGCAGCCAGCATGGCGGGCCCCTTGCACTTTGCTTCTTTGGCCTTGGTCGTCTTGTCGCCAGCCTCCGCTTCAGGCAGCTCCTGGAGGGAGAGGCGTCCTTCCTGTGCCCTGGCGCACTTTGCCGCGAGCTTGAACATCTCGAGGGCTGTGCACAGGTCCTCGTGGATGGCGAGCTCCTCCTGTTGGAAATATGCCCTAGAGGCAATAATAAAAGTATTATTATATTTCCTTGTTCATGATAATCGTCTGTTATTCATGCTTGAATTGTATTGTACGGAAACAACGATACATGTGTGAATACATAGACCAAAATGAGTCCCTGGTAGGCCTCTAGTTACCAGCTTGTTGATCAACAGATGGTCACGGTTTCCTAACCATGGACATGGGATGTCGGTGATAACGGGATCACATCATTAGGAGAATGATGTGATGGACAAAGACCCAATCCCGAGCATAGCACGAGATCGTATAGTTCGTAATGCATAAGCTTTTCGGTGTCAAGTATTTATACCTTAGACCATGAGGTTGTACAACTCCCGGATGCCGTAGGAATACTTTGGGTGTGCCGAATGTCACAACATAACTGGGTGGCTATAAAGGTACGCATCGGGTATCTCCGAAAGCGTCTGTTGAGTTGGTACGAATCGAGAGTGGGATGTTGTCACTCCGTATGACGGAGAGGTACCTCTGGGCCCACTCGGTAAGACATCATCATAATGAGCTCAATGTGACTAAGTAGTTAGTCACGGGATGATGGATTACGGATCGAGTAAAGAGACTTGCCATGACGAGATTGAACAAGGTATCGGGAATACCGACGATCGAATCTCGGGCAAGTACCGTACCGATGGACAAAGGGAATAACATACGGGATTGAGTGAATCCTTGACACGGTGGTTCATCCGACGAAGATCATCGAGTAACACGTGGGAACCAACATGGGTATCCAGATCCCGCTGTTGGTTATTGACCGGAGAGTGGTCTCGGTCATGTCTACGTGTCTCCCGAACCCGTAGGGTCTACACACTTAAGGTTCGGTAACGCTAGGGTCGTAGAGATACATGCACGTGGAAACCCGAAAGTTGTTCGGAGTCCCGGATGAGATCCCGGACGTCACGAGGAGTTCCGGAATAGTCCGGAGGTAAAGATTGATATATAGGAAATCAGGTTTCGGCCATCGGGTGATCTCCGGGGGTCACCGGGAGCGTCTCGAGACCACCGGAGTGGCCCCGGGGGTCCACCGGGTGGGGCCACCCATCTCGGTGGGGCCCCTAGGCCGCAAGGGGAAGTGTCCAGCCCTAATGGGCTGGCGCACCACTAGGGGCCCACCTCCCCATGCGCCTAGGGTTGAAACCCTAGGGGGGAGGGGGCGCCCCACTTGCCTTGGGGGGCAAGGACTCCCCCCTGGCCGCCGCCCCCCTGCAGATTGGATCTGCAGGGCCCTGGCGCACCACCTTGGCCCCCTATATATATGTGGGAGGGGAGAGGGCAGCCGCACCCAAGCCCTGGCGCCTCTCCCCCTCCCGTCACACCTCCATAATCCCAACGTAGGGCGCTCGGCGAAGCCCTGCTGCGATCTCCACTGCATCCACCACCACGCCGTTGTGCTGCTGGATCTTTGACGACTTCTCCTCCCCCCTTGCTAGATCAAGAAGGAGGTGACGTTGCTGCACCGGACGTGTGTTGAACGCGGAGGTGCCATCCGTTCGGCGCTAGATCATCGGTGACGAAGAAAGCGAAGAGTACGACTACTTCATCCACGCTTCTTCGAAAGCTTCCGCACGCGATCTACATAACGGTATGTAGATGCACTCTTACTTGCTCGTTGCTAGATGTCTCCTTAGTTGGATCTTGGTGAAAGCATAGAATTTTTTTGAATTCTGCTACGTTCCCCAACAGTGGCATCTGAGCTAGGTTTTATGCGTAGCATCTTGCACGAGTAGAACACAAAGCAGTTGTGGGCGTTTGAGTTTGTTCAACTTTCTTACCGTCACTAGTCAATCTTGATTCGGCGGTATTGTGGGACGAAGCGGCCCGGACCGACTTTACACGTACGCTTACGTGAGACTGGTTCCACCGACAGACATGCACTAGATGCATAAGGTGGTTGGCGGGTGTCTGTCTCTCCTACTTTAGTCGGATCGGATTCGATGAAAAGGGTCCTTATGAAGGGTAAATAGAAATTGACAAATCACGTTGTAGTTTTGGCGTAGGTAAGAAACGTTCTTGCTAGAAATCCTATAGAAGCCACGTAAAACTTGCAACAACAATTAGAGGACGTCTAACTTGTTTTTGCAGCATGTGCTATGTGACGTGGTATGGCCAAAACGAAGATGTGATGAATGATATATGTGATGTATGAGATTGATCATGTTTTTGTAATAGGGAATCACGACTTGCATGTCGATGAACTTGATAACCGGCAGGAGCCATAGGAGTTGTCTTAATTATTGTATGACCTGCGTGTCACTGAATAACGCCATGTAATTACTTTACTTCATTGCTAAACGTTAGCTATAGTAGTAGAAGTAATAGTTGGCGTGACGACTTCTTCAAGACATGATGATGAAGATCATGGTGTCGAGCCGGTGACAAGATGATCATGGTGCCCCGAAGATGGAGATCCAAGGAGCAAAGATGATGTTGGCCATATCATGTCACTTTAATTGATTGCATGTGATGTTTATCATGTTTATGCATCTTGTTTACTTAGAACGACGGTAGTAAATAAGATGATCTCTCACTAAAATTTCAAGTATTGTGTTTCCCCTAACTGTGCATCGTTGCTAAAGTTCGTTGCTCCGAAGCACCACGTGATGATCGGGTGTGATAGGTTCTAACGTTCGCATACAACGGGTGTAAGACAGATTTACACACGCGATACACTTAGGGTTCACTTGACGAGCCTAGCATGTACAGACATGGCCTCGGAACACGGAAGACCGAAAGGTCGAACACGAGTCGTATAGAAGATACGATCAACATGAAGATGTTCACCGTTGATGACTAGTCTGTCTCACGTGATGATCGGACACGGGCTAGTCGATCCGGATCGTCTATCACTTAAGATGACTAGAGAGATGTCATTCTGAGTGGGAGTTCATTAAAATTTGATTAAGATGAACTTAATTATCATGAACTTAGTCTAAATTCTTTACAATATCTCTTGTAGATCAAATGGCCCACGCTCAGGTTTCCCTCAACTTCAACGCGTTCCTAGAGAAAACCAAGCTGAAAGACGATGGTAGCAACTATATGGATTGGGTCCGTAACCTGAGGATTATCCTCATAGCTGCCAAGAGATCATATGTCCTAGAAGCACCGCTAGGTGATGCACCTGCTCCCGATGCGGCCCAAGACATTTTGAACGTCTGGCAGTCGCGTAGTGATGATTACTCCCTGGTTCAGTGCGGCATGCTTTACAGTTTAGAATCGGGGCTCCAAAAACGTTTTGAGCACCACGGAGCATATGAGATGTTCGAAGAGCTGAAAATGGTTTTCCAAGCTCATGCCCGAGTCGAGAGATATGATGTCTCCGACGCATTCTACAGTTGTAAGATGGAGGAGAACAGTTCTGTCAGTGAGCACATCCTCATGATTTCAGGATTGCACAACCGCTTGTCTCAGCTGGGAATGAATCTCCCAGATGAAGCGGTCGTTGACAGAATCCTCCAGTCGCTCCCACCAAGCTTCAAGAGCTTCGTGTTGAACTTCAATATGCAGGGGATGGAGAAGTCCATTCCCGAGGTGTATTCGATGCTGAAATCAGCGGAGGTGGACATCAAGAAAGAACATCAAGTGTTGATGGTCAATACAACCACTAAGTTCAAGAAAGGCAAGGGTAAGAAGAACTTCAAGAAGGATGGCAAGGGAGTTGCCGCGCCTGGCAAGCCTATTGCCGGGAAGAAGCCAAAGTATGGACCCAAGCCTGAGACAGAGTGCTTTTATTGCAAGGGAACGGGTCTCTGGAAGCGGAACTGCCCCAAATACTTAGCAGACAAGAAGGCCGGCAACGTCAAAGGTATATATGATATACATGTTATTGATGTGTACCTTACCAGCACTCGTAGTAGCTCCTGGGTATTCGATACCGGTGCAGTTGCTCACATTTGTAACTCAAAACAGGAGCTGCGGAATAGACGGAGACAGGCGAAGGATGAGGTGACGATGCGCGTCGGGAATGGTTCCAAGGTCGATGTGATCGCCGTCGGCACGCTGCCTCTACATCTACCCTCGGGATTAGTTTTAAACCTCAATAATTGTTATTTAGTACCAGCTTTGAGAATGAACATTGTTTCCGGATCTCGTCTTATGCGAGATGGCTACTCTTTCAAATCGGAGAATAATGGTTGTTTTATTTATTTGAGAGATATGTTTTATGGTCATGCCCCGCTGGTCAATGGTTTATTTTTGATGAATCTCGAACGTGATGATACACATATTCATAGTGTAGATGCCAAAAGATGTAAAGTTGATAATGATAGTCCCACATACTTGTGGCATTGCCGCCTTGGTCATATTGGTGTCAAACGTATGAAGAAGCTCCATTCAGATGGACTTCTAGAGTCTCTTGATTATGAATCATTTGACACGTGCGAACCATGCCTCTTGGGCAAGATGACCAAGACTCCGTTCTCCGGAACAATGGAGCGAGCAACCAACTTGTTGGAAATCATACATACCGATGTGTGCGGTCCAATGAGTGTTGAGGCTCGCGGAGGCTACCGTTATGTTCTCACCCTCACGGATGACTTGAGTAGATACGGGTATATCTATTTGATGAAACACAAGTCTGAGACCTTTGAAAAGTTCAAGGAATTTCAGAATGAGGTTGAGAATCAACGTGACAGAAAAATAAAGTTCTTGCGATCGGATCGTGGGGGTGAATATTTAAGTCATGAATTTGGCACACACCTTAGGAGCTGTGGAATTGTTTCACAATTGAGACCACCCGGAACACCTCAACGTAACGGTGTGTCCGAACGTCAAAATCGTACTCTGTTGGACATGGTGCGATCTATGATGTCCCTCACCGATTTACCGCTATCTTTTTGGGGTTATGCTTTAGAGACTGCCGCATTCACTTTAAATAGGGCTCCGTCGAAATCCGTTGAGACGACTCTGTATGAACTTTGGTTTGGCAAGAAACCGAAGCTGCCGTTTCTAAAAGTTTGGGGTTGCGATGCTTATGTCAAGAAACTTCAACCTGAAAAGCTCGAACCCAAATCGGAGAAATGCGTCTTCATAGGATACCCAAAGGAAACGATTGGGTACACCTTCTACCACAGATCCGAAGGCAAAGTCTTTGTTGCCAAGAATGGATGCTTTCTGGAGAAAGAGTTTCTCTCGAAAGAAGTGAGTGGGAGGAAAGTAGAACTTGATGAGGTGACAGTCACCCCTCCTGCACCGGAAAGTAGTGCAGCGCAGGAAACTGTTCCTGAGGTGCCTGCACTGACAAGGGAGGAAGTTGATGATAATGATCATGAAGAAACATATCAAGTTACTACTGAACTTCGAAGGTCCACTAGGGCACGTTCCGCACCAGAGTGGTACGGCAACCCTGTCCTGGAAATCATGTTGTTAGACAACGGTGAACCTTCGAACTATGAAGAAGCGATGGCGGGCCCGTATTCCAATAAATGGCTTGGAGCCATGAAATCTGAGATAGAATCCATGTATGAAAACAAAGTATGGACTTTGGTGGACTTGCCTGATGATAGGCACGCCATAGAAAACAAATGGATATTTAAGAAGAAGACAGACGCAGATGGTAATGTGACCATCTATAAGGCTCAGCTTGTCGCTAAGGGTTATCGACAAGTTCAAGGGATTGACTACGACGAGACTTTCTCTCCTGTAGCGATGCTGAAGTCAGTCAAAATCATGTTAGCTATTGCCGCATTCTATGATTATGAGATATGGCAAATGGACGTCAAAACAGCATTCCTTAATGGCTTCCTCAAGGAAGAGTTGTATATGATGCAACCGGAAGGTTTTGTCGATCCAGAGAACGCTAACAAGGTATGCAAGCTCCAGCGCTCGATTTACGGGCTGGTGCAAGCATCTCGGAGTTGGAATATTCACTTTGATGAGGTGATCAAAGCGTTTGGCTTTATACAGACTTATGGAGAAGCCTGTATTTACAAGAAAGTGAGTGGGAGCTCTGTGGCATTTCTCATATTATATGTGGATGACATATTGCTGATGGGAAATGATATAGAATTCTTGGAAAATGTAAAGGCCTACTTGAATAAAAGTTTTTCAATGAAGGACCTTGGAGAAGCTGCTTACATATTAGGCATCAAAATCTATAGAGATAGATCAAGACGCCTCATTGGTCTTTCACAAAGTACATACCTTGACAAAATATTGAAGAAGTTCAATATGGATCAGTCAAAGAAAGGATTCTTGCCTGTTTTGCAAGGTATGAGATTGAGCAAGGCTCAGTCGCTGACCACGGCAGAAGATAGAGAAAAGATGAGTGGCATTCCCTATGCCTCGGCCATAGGTTCTATCATGTATGCCATGCTGTGTACCAGACCTGATGTGAACCTTGCCATAAGTTTGGTAGGGAGGTACCAAAGTGATCCCGGTACGGAACACTGGACAGCGGTCAAGAACATCCTGAAGTACCTGAAAAGGACTAAGGATATGTTTCTCGTTTATGGAGGTGACGAAGAGCTCGTCGTAAAGGGTTACGTCGATGCTAGCTTCGACACAGATCTGGATGACTCTAAGTCACAAACTGGATACGTGTATATTTTGAACGGAGGGGCAGTCAGCTGGTGCAGTTGCAAGCAAAGCGTCGTGGCAGCATCTACATGTGAAGCGGAGTACATAGCTGCTTCCGAAGCAGCGCAGGAAGGAGTCTGGATGAAGGAGTTCATCACCGACCTAGGAGTCATTCCAAGCGCGTCAAGCCCGATGACTCTCTTCTGTGACAACACTGGTGCTATTGCCATTACCAAGGAGCCCAGGTTTCACAAGAAGACCAAGCACATCAAGTGCCATTTCAACTCCATCCGGAATTATGTTCAGGATGGAGATATAGATATTTGTAAAGTGCATACGGATCTGAATGTCGCAGACCCGTTGACTAAAACTCTTTCACGGGCAAAACATGATCAACACCAGAACTCTATGGGTGTTCGATTCATCACAATGTAACTAGATTATTGACTCTAGTGCAAGTGGGAGACTGTTGGAAATATGCCCTAGAGGCAATAATAAAAGTATTATTATATTTCCTTGTTCATGATAATCGTCTGTTATTCATGCTTGAATTGTATTGTACGGAAACAACGATACATGTGTGAATACATAGACCAAAATGAGTCCCTGGTAGGCCTCTAGTTACCAGCTTGTTGATCAACAGATGGTCACGGTGTCCTGACCATGGACATGGGATGTCGGTGATAACGGGATCACATCATTAGGAGAATGATGTGATGGACAAAGACCCAATCCTGAGCATATCACGAGATCGTATAGTTCGTAATGCATAAGCTTTTCGGTGTCAAGTATTTATTCCTTAGACCATGAGGTTGTACAACTCCCGGATGCCGTAGGAATACTTTGGGTGTGCCAAACGTCACAACGTAACTGGGTGGCTATAAAGGTACACATCGGGTATCTCCGAAAGCGTCTGTTGAGTTGGTACGAACCGAGACTGGGATGTTGTCACTCCGTATGACGGAGAGGTACCTCTGGGCCCACTCGGTAAGACATCATCATAATGAGCTCAATGTGACTAAGTAGTTAGTCACGGGATGATGGATTACAGATCGAGTAAAGAGACTTGCCATGACGAGATTGAACAAGGTATCGGGAATACCGACGATCGAATCTCGGGCAAGTACCGTACCGATGGACAAAGGGAATAACATACGGGATTGAGTGAATCCTTGACACGGTGGTTCATCCGATGAAGATCATCGAGGAACACGTGGGAACCAACATGGGTATCCAGATCCCGCTGTTGGTTATTGACCGGAGAGTGGTCTCGGTCATGTCTACGTGTCTCCCGAACCCGTAGGGTCTACACACTTAAGGTTCGGTAACGCTAGGGTCGTAGAGATACATGCACGTGGAAACCCGAAAGTTGTTCGGAGTCCCGGATGAGATCCCGGACGTCACGAGGAGTTCCGGAATGGTCCGGAGGTAAAGATTGATATATAGGAAGTCAGGTTTCGGCCATCGGGTGATCTCCGGGGGTCACCGGGAGCGTCCCGGGACCACCGGAGGGGCCCCGGGGGTCCACCGGGTGGGGCCACCCATCCCGGTGGGGCCCCTAGGCCGCAAGGGGAAGTGTCCAGCCCTAATGGGCTGGCGCACCACTAGGGGCCCACCTCCCCATGCGCCTAGGGTTGAAACCCCAGGGGGGAGGGAGCGCCCCACTTGCCTTGGGGGGCAAGGACTCCACCCTGGCCGCCGCCCCCTGCAGATTGGATCTGCAGGGCCCTGGCGCACCCCCTTGGCCCCCTATATATATGTGGGAGGGGAGAGGGCAGCCGCACCCAAGCCCTGGCGCCTCTCCCCCTCCCGTCACACCTCCATACTCCCAACGCAGGGCGCCCGGCGAAGCCCTGCTGCGATCTCCACTGCATCCACCACCACGCCGTTGTGCTGCTGGATCTCTGATGACTTCTCCTCCCCCCTTGCTGGATCAAGAAGGAGGTGACGTTGCTGCACCGGACGTGTGTTGAACGCGGAGGTGCCGTCCGTTCGGCGCTAGATCATCAGTGACGAAGAACGCGAAGAGTACGACTACTTCATCCACGCTTCTTCGAAAGCTTCCGCACGCGATCTACATAACGGTATGTAGATGCACTCTTACTTGCTCGTTGCTAGATGTCTCCTTAGTTGGATCTTGGTGAAAGCCTAGAATTTTTTTGAATTCTGCTACGTTCCCCAACACCTCCCTCATCTTGACATCGCGGGCACCGTCGGAGAACGCCGAGATGATGGCCTCGTCCGAGACCCTAGGGATCCAAAGGCGCATGGTGTTGAAGCGTTGGATGTACTTTTGCGGGGTCTCTCCCAGCTGCTGCCTCACGCGGCGCAGATCCGAGGCCACCGGGGCTCGGTCGCGGGTGCCCTGGAAGTTGGCGACGAAACGCTCACGAAGCTCCCCCCAGGAGGAGATGGATCCCACGGGGAGGTTCAGGAGCCAGGATGATGCACCATCCTTGAGAGCGATGGGGAACCAGTTTGCCATGACCCGCTCGGTGCCGTTGGACGCCTCGATGCTCAGCTTGTAGAGCTGGAGGAACTCTCTGGGGTCGATGGTGTCGTCGTAGCGCAGGGGCAGATCTGGCTTGAACTTGCCGGGCTAGACGAGGCGCCGTAGCTCATGAGCTAAGGCGCGACATCCAGCCACGCTCATGATTGCAGGCGCCCCCTGCGCCTGCGGTGCTGGTTCTTGGGGTGCTGGCGCCACCACCTCCTGTGGTACGCGGTCTTGGTGCTACGGGGCAGGGGGCCCGCGAGCTCCTGCCAGGGGATGCGGGATCACCTAGCAGCTCTCCTCATCGCGTGCATGGGCCCTGCGGGGCGGCTCACGCCGCGGAGCGTCGCGCCTGACCTCCTGGCCGGCGCCGTAGAGTGGAGGTGGAGCTGGGACACCATGGCCCTCGTTCCCCGCCATGGGCGACGGGGGACGGGAGGAATGAGTGGGTGAAGGTGCCTCCCCGGCGGTGTTGACGAGCTCGGTGATGCGGCGGAGCCACTCGTCGTAGAGGTCGTCCGCCGGGCGGTAGCGCAGGAGCTCCCGCGCCATCAATAGCGCAGGCTGCTGGTAGACCGGCCCGCGGCGGATCAGCGAGGACGACGCCGGGGCCGGCGAGGGTGACGGCGTCGCCGTGCGGCCATCGCGCCGCACGGACAGCGGCAGCGATGAGTCCTGCTGCTCGTGGACGGCCGGGTCGGTGGCGGTGTTGGCGACCGGCGAGTTGGGGCGGAGCGGCGCACCGTTGCCCGCAGGTGCCGTCTGAGCGACGTTCACGGCGCGGTGGGCGGCGCATGCTCGGCGTGTGTCCACCATGGCAGTGGAGCGAATTCGACGACTAGAACGGGACGAGGACGTCGGAGAGGCGAGATCTCGACACGCCCCCTACCTGGCGCGCCAAATGTCAGATTACGGGCTCTGCAAACCCAAGAAGTTCGAACAGAGGGGCGTGAACGAAGATCTCTCCCACTCACGTCTACCTAGCGTCTCGCCCTCGTCCAGTGAAGAGATTCAAGCGAACAACAAGTAAAGCACACAAGAGTTTACCCAGGTTCGGGCCACCTTGTGGTGTAAAACCCTACTTCCTGCTTGGGTGGATTGGCCTCAGGAGGGCTTGCATATGGATGAGTACAGTTGTTCCTGAGCTCAGGAGGATTGCTCAGGAGGGTCAGGAGGCAAGGGTTCTTGCTTCCTTGTGCGATGGCCGAGTTTCTGGATCTGATCGACTTGCCCCCCCCCCTCCATAGTGGGCATCCTAACTACTTATATAGGCGGCCAGGGTCCTCTTCCCCCGAAATGTTTTGGCGCGAAGGGATCCCACAACGGCCATTTTGAGCGGGAACACAAGGAAGTTCTTGTCCTGACAAAAGCAGTCTTCGCCTCCAAAAGGGACAGGCGGTGACGCGGTGGTGGGCTCGGTGGTGACATCCTCCCTGTCGTCCTTGCGGTCTTCGGTCTTGTTGCATCGAAGGGGAAACCTTTGTCCCGCTCCTCAGGAACTTGCGCCCGCGCTGTCTCCTTTGCACCGAAATGGCAACTGCGCCGCTGGCGCGCGCTGGCACCCGCTGGCGCGGTGCGTCAGTACTGGCATCACTTCCTCCTCCTGAGGCAGGCTTGGATGCTCCGCCCCTCCGGAGCTACCTAGCCGAGGCCGCTCCTGAGGGGGTCTCGATGTCGTTCTCCTCGCGAGGCCTAGCCCTCTCGCGAGGGTCTTGGGCAGCTAGTCGATCAGCTGGGCCGTACCAGGCCATGGTAGGAGCGCGTCGTGGCCCGCAGACAAGCAAGTCTGGTTACCCTGGTTCCCAAGACGCCGACAAATTCACTGCTTCCTTCTCGTCGCAGGCGATCGTGATGACCCCGCCACTCCCGGGCATCTTGAGTATGTTGTAGCCGTGATGGGTTGCCGCCATGAACTTTGCGTGGGCCGGATACCCTAGGATGGCGTTGTACGGGAGGTGAATGTTGGCGACGTCGAAGTTGATGAGCTCGGTGTGATAGTTGTTGCGATCGCCGAAGGTGACGGGGAGGCGGACCTGCCCCATCGGGAGTGTGGAGCCATCTGTGACTCAGTAGAATGGCTTGGTCGGGTGTAGCTAATCATAGGGGACTTGGAGCTACTCGAAGGTCTGGACGGATAGGACGTTGAGCCCTGCTCTACCGTCGATGAGAGTCTTGGTCACGAGGACGTTGCTGATGGTCGGAGTGCCGAGAATCGGGAGAGTGCCTGGGACTGCAGTTCAATTGAGCTGGTCCTTGGGGTCGAAGGCGATGACCTGCTTGGTCCACCTAAGGTTGCGCACGGCATCAGGCCTGGGGAGCGCCACGTTCACCTCACGAGCGAACTGCTTGAAGATGCGGTGGGAAGCCAGAGTGTGGGCTCCTCTCAGGATGCATGCAACCGCGCGTGGCTCCTGAAAGCCACCTGCTTCGTCTCAATGGCGGTCGTCGTCCTTCCTTCTTGGCGGTGGTGGCAGCGGAGGCAGGCCCGCATTGCCCCGAGGGCGACCCTCATGAGGCTGGTCGTGCCAGGGGGCATCACGAGGCTGCTCCTGCCAGCAGTCTTCACGAGGTTGGTCACGCCATCCTTGGCGCGAGTTCATGTCGTACGAGCGTCCTCCACCACGGCCTCCTCCGTGGCCATAGCCGCGGTTGTCGCGCTCAGGACGCTGCCCGACGCGCCCGTCATGGATCGCCCTAAGTTCTTGGCAGTCGTTGGTGTTGTGGCTGTGAACATCGTGGAAGACGCAGTACGGACGGTTGTCTCTGGGGGGGGTCCTTATAGCCGTAGACACACTTCACTTCTGGCTCCGCAGCCAGCACGGCGGGTCCCTTGCGCTTTACTTCCTTGGCCTTGGCCTTCTTTTCATCAGCCTCCGTTTGAGGCAGCTCCAGGAGAGAGAGGCGGCCTTCCTCTGCCCTGGCGCACTTCGTCGCGAGGTTGAAAATCTCGAGGGCCGTGCACAGGTCCTCGTGGTAGGCGAGCTCCTCCTTCATCCCGACGTCACGGACATCGTCGGAGAACGCCGAGATGATGGCCTCGTCCGAGACCCTGGGGATCTTGAGGCGCACGGTGTTGAAACGCAGGATGTACTTCTGCAGGGTCTCCCCAGGTTGCTGCTTCATGCGACGCAGATCCACGGCCGTCGGGGCTCGGTCGCGGGTACCTTGGAAGTTGGCGACGAAACACTCACGAAGCTCCCCCCAGGAGGAGATGGATCCCGCGGGAAGGTTCAGGAGCCAGGAGCGAGCGCCGCCCTTGAGGGCCATGGGGAACCAGTTCGCCATGACCTGCTCGATGCCGTTGGACGCCTCGATGCTCAGCTCATAGACCTGGAGGAACTCTACGGGGTCTGCAGTGCCATCCTAGCGTAGAGGCAGATCCGGCTTGAACTTGCTGGGCCAGACGAGACGCCGCGGCTCTGGAGCTAGGGCGCGACATCCTCCCACGCTCATGATTGCAGGCGCCCCCTGCGCCTGTGGTGCTGGTTCCTAGAGTACAGGCACCACCACCTCCTATGGTGCGTGGTTCTGGTGCTGTGGAACGGGGAGCCCGCAAGCTTCTTCCTGGGGACGCGGGACCACCTGGCGGCTCTCCTCATCGTGCGCGGGTGCCCTGCGGAGCTGCTCACGCCATGGAGCCTCGTGTATGATCCCCTGGCCGGCGTCGTGCAGTAGAGGTGGAGCCGGGACGCCATGGTCCACGTTCCCCACGATGAGCGACGGAGGACGGAAGGAGTGAGTCAGTGCAGGTACCTCCCCGGCGGCATTGACGAGCTCGGTGATGCGGTGGAGCCACTCGTCGTAGAGGTCATCCGCTGGACGGTAGCGTAGGAGCTCTCGCGTCATCAGTAGCGCAGGCTGCTGGTAGGCCGGCCCGCGGCGGATCAGCGAGGACGACGCCGTGGGCGGCGAGGGTGATGGTGTCGCCGTGCGGCCATCGTGCCGCACGGACAGCGGCAGCGACGAGTCCTGCTTCTCATGGACGGCCGGGTCGGTGCCAGCGCTGGCGACCGGCGAGTTGGGGCGGAGCGGTGCACCGTTGCCCGCGGGCGCCATCTGAGCGACGTTGGCGGCGTGGCGGGCGGCGCGCGCTCACGTTTGTCCACCATGGCGGTGAAGCGAGGTCGACGAGGTCGTCGGAGAGGCGAGATTTCGACACACCCCCTACCTGGCGCGCCAAATGTCGGATTACGGGCTCCGCAAACCCAAAGAAGTTCGAACACAGGGGCGTGAACAAAGATCTCTCCCGCTCACGTCTACCTAGCGCCACGCCCTCGCCCGGTGGTGAGATTCAAGCAAGCAACATGTAAAAGCACACACGAGTTTACCCAGGTTCAGGCCACCTTGCGGTGTAAAACCCTATGTCCTGCTTGAGTGGGTTAGCCTCAGGGGGGCTTGAGTATGAACAAGTACAGTGGTTCTTGAGCTCAGGAGGAGAGCTCAAGAGGGTCAGGAGGCAAGTGTTCTTGCCCCTTGAAGTGAAGGTGGGGTGTTCGAGATGAGGTCGATCCGATCAGATCAGATCAGATCAGCCCAGATGAGATGAGATTGCTCCACAGTGGAAACCCTAGCTACTTATATAGGCAGCCAGGGTCCTCTTCCCCCGAAATGTTTAGGCAGGAAGGGATCCCTCAACGGCCATTTTGAGCGGGAACACAAGGACGTTCCTATCCTGACAAAAGCGTTCTTCGCCTGCAAAGAGATCAGACGATGACGCGGTGGTGGGCTCGGTGGTGACATCCTCCCTATCGACCTTGCAGTATTTGGTCTAGTTGCACCGAAGGGGAAACCTTTGTCTCGCCCATCGGAAATCTGCGTCTGCGTTGTCTCCTTAGCACCAAAACGGCAACTGCGCCGCTAGCACACGCTGGCACCCGCTGGCGCGGTGCATCACTGCTCGCGTCACTGCCTCCTCCTGAGGCAGGCTTGGCCTTGAGTTCTCCGCCCCTCTGGAGCAGCCTAGCCGAGGCCGCTCCTGAGAGGGTCTTGGTGTCATTCTCCTCGCGAGGCTTAGCCCCCTCGCGAGGGTCTTGAGCAGCTGGTCGATCAGCTGTGCCATACCAGGCCGTAGTAGGAGCGCATCGCGGGCCGCAGGCAGGCAAGTCTGGGTACCGTGGTTCCCAGGACGCCGACAGCTACCCCTATTGTCACTGGAAAAGGACACCACAAGATTGAACCCAAATCCAAGCACTTCTCCCATTCCAAGAACTATAGATCTAGTAGGCCAAACCAAACCAATAATTCGAAGAGACTTGCAAGGATATTATAATCATACATAATAGATTTCAGAAAAGAATCCAATATTTTTCATAGATAATCCTGATCATAAAACAATTCATCAGATCTCGACAAACATTCCGCAAAAACATTACATCGAATAGATCTCCTCGAAGATCGAGGAGAACTTTGTATTGAGATCCAAAGAGAGAGAAAAAGCCATCTAGCTAATAACTATGGACCCGATGGTCTGTGGTAAACTACTCACAACTCATCGATGAGGCTATGGTGTTGATGTAGAAGCACTCCATGATCGATTCCCCCTTCGGCGGAGCTCCGGAACAGGCCCTAAGATGGGATCTCATGGGAACAGAAGGTTGCGATGGTGGAATTAGGGTTTCGTTTGTTGCCTTGATTTTTGCATGGTACGAGGATATATAAAGGAGGAAGAGGGGCACCGAGGGAGCCAGAGGGGGCCCACGAGGGTGGGGGCGCCCCCTCCCCTTGTGGCCACCTCTTTCGTTCCCTCGCATGTACTCCAAGTCTTCTGTGTAGATACGGCTCCAAAAAATAAGTCCCCCGAAGGTTTTATTCAGTTTGGACTCCGTTTGATATTCCTTTTCTGCGAAACACTGAAATAGGCAAAAAACAGCAATTTGCACTGGGCCTTGGGTTAGTAGGTTAGTCCCAAAAATAATATAAAAGTGTATAATAAAGTCCATTAAACATCCAAAACAGAATATATAATAGCATGGAACAATCAAAAATTATAGATACGTTGGAGACGTATCACACCGCCGACTACTAGGTAGGTGGACCAACACTCAAAACGAGCATTTGCCCGGGGGGTTGATTAAAATAATCCTCGGGTTTGCAACTCCCTCGGCAAATTTTAGTTATTAGGCAAATGGTAAAACCAAAGTTGGATCTCCTCGGGCAAGCTTTACTTTAAGCGAAGAAGCAAGGGGGGCCCATAAATCCCAACCGCGTTAGGAACGCAAAATCAAGGAACATAACACCGGTTTATCGGAGACTAAGCTGGCATGAGTGAAACAAATCACCGAGCAAAAGGCTAAGCCTTCCACCCATTTCCAAGTATATAGGTGCATTGACTTAAATAAGAGATATTGTGATATTCCCAAACATATCCAATCCAACATGGAGCAAACTTCATCTTCACCTGCAACTACAACGCTATAAGAGGGGGCTTGAGCAAAAGCGTAACTTAGCCAAACAACGGTTTCCTAGGAAGGTAGTTAGAGGTTTCATTGCAAGGTAGGGGCTAACATGCAAATAGATAGGTATCGCGACAAGCAATAGAGCGAGGCAACTAGCATAGCAACGATAGAGGTGATATCAAGGAATGGTCATCTTGCCTGGGATCCCACTAGGAAGAAGAATGAGTCCATGAAGAAGACAAACGGTCGTAGTCGAACGAATCCTCAGAACTCCGAAACGAAACCAGAGCTAACGAGAGAATCAACCGGAAAGAAGCAAACAACTTGGTAAACACACAAGTATAAACATGGCATATGATGCACAAACAAGTATGATGCATGTCTGGCTTAAATATGCATGACATAGCAAGGTGCACAAACAACACTACATTTTAAGTAGAGCTCAATATGCCACGAGTTGCATCTCGATGAAACACCACATTTTATTATTTAGTTTGATCTCGTTTATATACTAGACAAAATTTAAAGGTTGGTTAACATGGCAAGAGGTGAAGCATAATAAAACTACACAATCTAAGTAATTTAAATGAGGCCGGAAATAACAACAACAATTCCGGAAAATCCCCGCATGTCATTTAGCAATTTTAATGCAAACAACAATTTTAACCAATTAAAGGTTGTTATCGTGATGCGGATGACATAATCAAGTTTTATGCAATTTTTGTGAAATGTTGACATGAGCATGATTATGAGCATTTGTTGCCATGACGAAAAAAGAGGTGCCACGACAACGACAACGGATATGATGCCACGGCAACAATCCGGTTATCCGATAACTCATCGAGATTGACGGTGCAAAAGAAGTGGGCGTGAGTGTGTCATGCAAAGGAAGGTGGGGTGATCTCGGATACTGGGTGTCCATGTGTCGGTGGCCTGGAAGCGAGTGATACTTCGGACAAGGTGCAGACAATGGGTGCATCTCATACAACACAAGCATTCGTTCACGGGAGGCCGTCTTGGCGGTATACCTTTGAAGCGAGCGATCTCAGGGCGGTTCGAGTTCGACGGAAGAGGTACACGTGTCAAAGAGGAAGTAGTTGTTCACGGGGCCGTCGTGGGAAGTAGTCATACAATCAGTCCTCAACGACGGGAGTGGAAGTAGTGGTACACGTTTTCGTAGATGTTCGGGTCGTCGGTAGAGGTACTTGACGCATCATCGAACTTGGCGTCTGGGGAATCCCGCGTAGTCGTACACGAGTCGTAGTCGAACTTGACGGATCCGAGGGCTCCGTGCGTCGTGGTACTTGGCGTATCTGAGTCTTCGCGGATCGACAGTAGTGGTACTTAGCATCATCCAAGGAAACGGTGCTTGTTCGGGCGTTGGTCCTCCAGAAGGTGTGCTTGGCGATTCACACAGCCATGATAGTCTTCGGACTTGGGACTTTGTGGAACTTGGAGGTCCAGGGGGCAGAGGCGTTCAAGAGGCACTCGAACGAAGAAGCCATCGGCCTGCTCGTTGGAAACGAGCTGAAACAGGGGAGGTTAAAGCAGCGGCGGCATCAGCATGGTTAGTTGGAGGAGACGGCTAAGGCAGGAGCTTCACCGCATTGAGAGGGGGCTGACGGAGGAAGGGCGGCGGCAGTGCACAGGTCGCACGAGGGGCGGAGGCAATGGCGCGACAGCCGACTGTCAAGGAGGTCGACAGAGTCGGGCAAACTCGGGCACGAGCTCCTGCCCGATCCAGTTGTGAGAAGGGCGAACAGCAACCGAAGCTTGATGATCAGGCGACCATACTCGCGGGAACGCGAGGAAGAGAAGGAGGTGAGCACGAGGTTGCTAACGGCAGAGCATCTCATGCACGGGGAAGGAGGATGGCGGGCGTTGGAGCTCAAGCAGACGAGGGGAGCGAGGAGGAAGGGGGTCGCGCGGGAGGCCGTCGTGCTGGAACATGACAATGAGCGGGCCGAGCGGCCAGTGCCACGGTCGGGCTTGGACTGGCGGCGAAGCAAGGAAAGTGCCCGCGAGGCAAAGGTGACGCGGAGGAGGAGAGGTTGGGGCTGGCCAAGGCGCGAGCCTGAGGTCGTGGGCGAGGATGGCCGGGAGCAGGGGATCGGGCGAGGCGCAGGCGCGATGCTCTACTCCTCTGTGTGTGTGGCGGCGCGGGAGGAGGGAGAAGAGAAGAGAGTGTAGATGCGATCGGGCAGGGGAGAGGGTTAGGTTTAGATAGGGGCGGGGGTGAGGTGGGTGTTGGGCCGGTTGTGGCAGCTAGGAGACCCAGTAGGGTTTCTTCCTATCTCTTTAACCTTCTGTTTATACAAATAAACAGGTTTAAGAGGAAAATGGGCTAGCGGTTTTGGGAAGGAATAAGAGACATATAAGCATAACTATGAACTCCTGGTTTTGCGCACCATTTGAATAAACTGCTCTGGCAATTTTTCTAGAGACTGCAACTTTAGCCAAATTTGAAACAATTTCAAACTTGAATGAATCAAAAGTTCAACAAGAACATGTCTAAAAGATATGCACATATGAGGAGGGGATCTTGGCATGGTTTAGGGATTTTAGAAAAATAGTGCACATTTTTCTGAAGTAGAAAAATGCAACTTGAATTTGGAATAGAAATAAAGAAGGAAAGAACTTCGCCTTGGGAATATTATATTTGGCAAAACTTGAAGCAAAAGAGGCATGGAATTAAATTGCAACTGGGTTCATGGGTAATTCCAAAAGAATGGAATATTTGTTATAGCTCCCTAGAATATTGGGAGGATATGTTATAAAGAGAAATCACCAATGTATTCCCTCGATTTAAATAGATCAAACGATGAATGCAATTTATTTAGTTGAGTTCAAAGATTAATGACATGATGGCATGGTGACATGATGCAATGGACAAAATAAATAGAGCAAGCATAAATGAAACACATGGTGTAACCCGGAATAGCTGGAAGTCTTCGGGAGCGTCGGTCTTGGGGCGTCACAACTCTCCCACACTAACAGAGGATCTCGACCCGAGATCCTAGAGATGGCACCGAAGAGAAACGGAAAGGAAGAGGTAAAACAAAGTTGCTTTTTCGACAAACGAGTGAAACCACAAACTTTGAGAGGTTGAAAACTTGAAAGGAATGACACAAAGACATGAACGAAATTGAAAACACTCCGATAGCCAAGAGGAACAAGGAACATTATGAGAACCTTGTAGGTTGAAAGACATGAAACACGACCTCACGGATGTCGAAAGAATTTTAAAAAATACTCCGGTTAAAACAAGATAGAGAAGGAATAAGGACGAAAGAATTTGGGCAGCACTCTGACTGAAAACGGAAGGAATGATCATGAACTTGGGAAGATGGGATGATAGTTGATTAAATCAACAACACACTGCCTCGGAAACGATTAAAAGAATGGCACAAGGGGTAAGAAGGATTTCAGACGGCACTCCGGTTGAGAAGAGAGGCTAAACTTGATAAGACGAGAGAACTTGAATGGAGGACACGACACTCTTGTTGAATCGATAAGCAAATGAAAGGATATGACCTTGAAAAAAGGAGATGATGGGACGAAGATATCAACATTACAATACCTCCAGAATAGAAGCTAGATCGTTAGGAAGAAAGAAAGTAGAGGAAAATGATAACTTCTACCACCAATGAATTTTGAAAGCATCCTTAGAAAGAAGGATTGAACAGAGTTGTTGGAAATTCAACAACGAAAAGAATAAGCTTATTGTGGACTTATGGAAAACATCTCAAAATTATGAGGTGACAACCGGCCACTAACGAAAACATTTGATTGGTTTGAGATCAACAAGGAGATGAAAAACTTATTTCCACGGGAGGATAAATGAAGAAATTGGGTCATTTATAAGCACCATAAATAGCAACAATCCTTAGGGAATACTTTTAGGTGAGATATAACCCAAGATTACTCAAGCGAATAAATTGAGGGGTTGAAAGGATCTCCTGAAGAAAGAGAAATGACGGGTTTAAATATCTCATTCTTGATAACTTGTGAATCATGAAACACGAAAAGAAATTGTCAAGAATGACATAATACCACCTCAAGAGATAATGGAGTAAGAAGTGCACTTCGTAATGCAAGAAGAAGAATACTTGAGGTCCAACAAGAATCTTGAAGAAGACTTCGAGGATGAATTAACTCATGATGAACCACCATGAAGAACTCCGATAACAAAAGGATGAGAAGTGAATGATGAAAAGAATAAGATTGAAGCCTTGCAACGATTTAGAAGGAGCTTTGTGACAAGATAATTGATATATCTTGGGACTCCGGAAAAGAAGATGAACAACTTGGAACTGAGAATATGATATGATGAACAAGCTCCGAAAAGAAGAGATTAATCACTTCGAGGAAATAAGAATAAGATTTATTGTATGCTTATCCTTCATTAAATTAAGTTGATGACAAGCAACGGATTTGGCGTACTACTTATTCTTCTTGAAAAGGATTGGAGAGAGATAGAGCACAATCCAACAGACCACCGGCAGGGATTTGGAAAGAATGACTGAAAGAAAACGATAACAATGACAGAGAAATCATGAACAAACCATCGTAAGAATTGAAAGCGAATGAAGAAAAGAAAATGAATCACCGGAAAGAATTAGAAAATGAACAAAGTCACTTGAGGACACTTAAATACAAAAGAACGAAGAGATCACAAGCCGAATAGAGAATAATTGAATGATGCACCAGAAGAATTGGGAGATGAATGAAGAAACAATAACAAATAAATATTCTGAGATGATGGCCTCTGTGGAATCAAAATGAAATAGCTTTGAAATGATTTAGATGGTTATGAAAAGAATTCTCATGATCAAAAACAAATAAGAGGATGGTATGAAGCTAGAACCATGAATCTTTGGAAGAACGGGTAAGGATTCAAGAAGAACTCTTGTGAGTTATGAACACTCCGGAACGAAAATAGAGAGAGGTCAATAAACAAGAGAGACTTAGTGTGGGGACCCCGACTTAGAAGTCGAGATCACCGAATGCACGTGTACAGTGATCCCAGAGATCAATGCTCACTGAACACACAGAAGCTGAAAATACAAGAGTCTTACATCCATACAAATAGTCTTACACGAATTATGGCCATTATGGCCAAGTCTTACAAAGATAGAGCCTCACGGGCTGAATAGCAAATAACTCAAGTAGCGGAAGTCTTCGATAAACGGGTAGAACCCATGCCATCTGCCTTAACCCTACAGGCATTCTGACTGGGATAGCGTCCTAGTTCGCATGTTCGTCTCCAAAGAATTCTTCCTCATATTCCTGTTCTTCCATGCCTGGCCAATTAAATAACCAGTGGCAAGCCAATGAGTACTTTGAATGTACTCGCAAGCAACCCATGATGTGGTTCAAAGTAACAGTGCAATTGAATAACAATGATCAATCTAGCAAGGCTAGAACAAATATTCTACCATCAAGTTTATGCATCAACAACCTCGCGTAACCTCGAAGACAGGTTACCGATATCAACATGAATTAGATACAACTTATCGAGTCAAGTCACCACCTTGACTTGTCTCACACATTCCAACACCGGTGAAGTAAAATTCTGGACATAGTTTAAGTAGCACCACCCAACTGTCCATGACCGTGGACATGGCTATCCGAATAGTTTTACACTCTGCAGAGGTTGCGCACTTTACCCACAAGATCCGGGGAACTTCCGTGTCATCCACGACCCGCGGTACCTCAAGTACCCGGGGTAAGCACACGGTCATTACCTTTCCTTAGACGACACTAACATAGAGTCCACTCGTTGGTACACGGCCCTCGGGTACAAACAATAGATCGCGGGACTTGCCCTAATTTCAATGTCACGCGTACCCGAAGGGACCAACGGTGTGTCCGGTGCCCTGTAAAAACAGTCATGGCCGTCTATCCAAGCACGACCCCGTCCCGGAAGAGACCTCAAGTCTTTCCGTCACTAGTAATGCGGGCACCATGCTAGTATCGACCTAAGTAATCAATAAAGCCCCGTCCCATAAGGGGTAGTGTGGTTGCACATGCTTGGTTGGGACGGTAGTCACACATAAATCTAATCCATCATTCCACCATGCACATGATTTACCGGCACATCACTTCTTTCTCAAGTGATGACCTAACACATCATCACCCTCGGGCATTAGGGGCACCCGATGGGTTCATGCAAATGATTTCAACTACGAGGGTTCATATCCACATGCATCATATAAGCATCATGACCATCTATTTGCATGTCATCTAGCACTTAGCAAGATCAAGATCAAGCATGCATCATGTGGTGGAATCAAATAGGTTACCATCGTAACCCTAATATCATGCATCGGAAACAAACGGGTTCCGAGGAACAAGTGTATCATGGTCAAAGGGCTGCTTGCCTGGATTGGCTTGGTCTTCAAAGTCTTCAAGTCCTTCTCCTTCTTCTTCCACAGCAACTTCGTCAAATACGGGATCTATACGTCGCATAATAACCACGGGAAAATAAGAATACAAACAAAACAGAAAAATCAAAGTGCTCAGAAAAATGTCAACTTATTTTTGTAAAATACTAGAGGAATTTCTAAGGTGGGGAAAAATCTTAGTTGGAGTTTTGGAGTAACAGAATGGGATATATTGATTTTTGAATAGGAGTATTACTGCCCATATTTGAATTTAAATTTGAACAGTATAGCAAGGTTTCATGGATTTGAGTGAAAGTAGTACCATTAAATAGGTTGGAATATTACAAGATTTTAGGAGTTGGAATTATTTAATTTGGACCATTATTCTTTTCTGTAGAAATGTTTAAAACATTTACAGAAAAAGAAAAAGGAAAAAGGTCCTGTGCACTGGGCCAGAGGAGGCCACAGTGCACGGCCCAGGCGGTCCAGCCCAACCGCACGGGAGCCTGCGTGCGCACGTCAGGTTTTTAAACCTGACGGGCGGGGCCCGTGGGTCAGTGGCACAGAGGAGGGGGAGAGAGGTGAGGGGATGACAGGCGGGGCCCGCCTGTCATCTCTAACCCCACGACGACGGCGACGGCGAGCTCACCGGCGAGGTTCCCGGCCACGGCGACGGCAACGGAGGGCTGGAACGTGACCAGCGTCGTGTCGCGGATGCAGGGGTGGTGGTGCGGCATGGCAGGAAGGTCTGGTTCGCCGGCGACGAGGTGAGACGGCGGAGGCTCGTCGGAGGGTGGTAGCTGCGGCCGTTTCCGACTGCAAACGGAGGGGGAAACAGGGGGGAAAGGATCAGTGAAGCACGGCGGTTCCGAAACGGGTGGAAGGAAGGGCAGGGGAGGCCCGTACCACGAGATCGCCGGCGGCCCGACGCGGCGGAGCTCCGGTCGATCCCGAGCACTGGGACCTCTGGGGGTCGAACTGAAGATGCTGGGGGGCTAAGTGGAGTGGAGTGAGGTCGCTGGTGGTGCTGGAGAGGCTCGGGAGGGGTTTATATAGCCGCGCCCGTGGTCCACCGTGGACCCGTGCGCCGGCGAGGTTGCAGGCGAGGCTAGGAGGGGTTCTGGAGCCTGGGATCACGCCGGGGAGGACCGTGGACTTGCTCCACGTCCAGCTGAGGGGAAAAGAGGAGCGGGGGAGCGTCAGAAGCGTGCACGCGTGCGAGGCAAAGGAGTGGCCGCCGCGGGCGGCCAGCGCGCGTGCGACGACGGCCACTGGAGGGCGCAGGAGGAGAGGGGACAACGCCGGGGAGGTCGCGGACGTCGAGGGGCCTCGACTGGCGCGAGGGGGAGGCCCGAGGCTGTCGGGGGAGGTTAATTGGCCGAAGCTACATTGCTTGTCTGCACTGTTGCGCGCTCCAGAGCGTGCGTTTGGCTGGCATCGCCGCGCTCTCGCCGTCCTGGTCAAACCCAACGTGTCCAGCAGCGTCTAGAAGGTCAGGGGGGAAGTAAAGAATTGGCCTGAGGCCTTGGATGCCCTGGAGATGCTGAGAGAGAGTGAGAGTGCTGGTGAAATGGTGAAAGCTTGCTGTACAGCAAGGTAAAACAGGGCTTTCACCCCTCAATCATGGAGCTGGGGTGCTGGGGGAGTTACTGGTGGTAGCTAGTAACTCAATGAGCATGTGGTAAGAAGTTGAGGCCATGGAAAAAAGTAAAAGTGATCAAGTTGGAGGTTTTAGCAATTCTGCAGAAGGTGTTTGATCAGTGTTTGGTCAAGTAAATGAACTCCACTTGACATGGCACTTGACAGGGTTAAAAAACATGAGAAAATAGGGTGCTTCACCAAGTTTGGGCTCATTTGAAGAAACTAGCCAATGTAACTTTGTGAACCCTAGAAATCAACAGACACAGTTTCATCTTGATTGAGTCAAGCTAATCATCTCCCCTTGATGCACCACTTGGTGTAGCATCATCATTTGGGGTATTGATCATGCCCACAAAGTTTGAAGCTCCAGATAAAAAGTTGGTAATGTAAAGTTGTTCAAATTTGCATTTGAACAGAAAGGGTTTTGAGGTGATCAGATCAAGTTGCTCTATTCCAAATCTTGTGCCATTTGGTCTAGATGCCTTATTAGGTCATTCTAGCATGTGCACCAAGTTTGAGAGCATTTGGACAAGTTTGGCAATGTAGAGTTGCTCAAACTTCAAATATGGACAAAATGGTTATGGAGGGGTTTGAGGATGTTTTCTTGCTTCCCAAGGCATGGGACTTGGCAAGATCATCAAATATGTCATATATGACATGATAGAATTTCCCTGGAATTTTTTGGAGAAAGTTTCCTTTGTAAATATTTCAAAAGCTTGAAATATCCAGAAAGGGTTTTAGAGGGTTTAGCCCATTATTTTGAACATGACCAAGTGTTGAAACTCTTATATATGGACAATATATGTCCTCTGAGTCTCTCTGAATTTTGGCAAATATTTTTGAAATAGTTAAATAATTTTCTCCTATTAAAGACCATTTCTGGCCTTAAGAAAAAGCTTTTAAATAAAATAGGAAAATAACTTTTAAAATTATACCTTTGTGGTTTCTGGGAGTCCTATGGCTACTAGGTCTCAAATAAACCTTTTGAAATAATATTCTCACCCTAAATCAAGTACTTGCAGTGCAAATCTTAATTCAGGGGTTTTAGGAAAACTAAATTTATAAAAATACTTTTTGGCCAAATTAATTTGTAAGAAAATACTATACTATTATATAACACTTGTCATGATCATTGGGCAGAAGTTTTGGGTGTGGAGATGAAATCTACAAGAGATCATAGTTTACTTTAATGAGCACATGAAAAAGCACATGAAGAAAACTCAATTCCAAATAAAAGCCAAATGATGCTAAAAAAATTTGCTGGTCCAAATTTTCATGCTTCAAAGTTACAAATAACATGTTACAAAATGCAGGGTGTGACAGACCTACCCCCCTTACAAGAATCTCGTCCCCGAGATTCCTAAACTAGGGCTTAAAAGAGGTCGGGAAACTCGGATCTAAGATAGTCTTATCGTTCCCAGGTTGCTTCTGCTTCGGTGTGGTTGCTCCACTGGACCTTGAAGTACTTGATGGTACGGCTTCGCGTACGTCGTTCTGCTTCGTCCAGAATGCGAATGGGCTTCTCGCGGTAGGTCAAATCAGGCTGCAGATCGATGGCTTGGTGATCCACATCCTTGTAGAGATTGGGCTTGTCTGGAACTTGGAGACATTTCCGGAGTTGTGACACATGGAATACATTGTGTACATCGGATAGCTCAGGTGGTAGTTCCAACTGATAAGCCACTTCTCCTCGTCGTGCAGTGATCTCAAAGGGTCCAATGAACCTTGGTGCGAGCTTCCCCTTGACATGGAAACGCTTGGTTCCCTTCAGAGGGGTTACCCACAGGTACACATGGTCCTCGACATGGAAACTCATGTCTCGGCGTCGAGTGTCAGCATAACTCTTTTGCCTTGACTTGGCTGCCTTTAGTCGCTCTCTGACTAGTTGGACTTGCTCTTCTGCTGCGCGGAGATTATCCGGTCCAAAGACTAGTCCTTCTCTAGTCTCCGACCAATTGAGGGGCGTGCGACATCTGCGTCCGTACAACGCCTCAAATGGTGCCATCTGAAGGCTTGACTGGTAACTGTTGTTATAGGAGAACTCGGCAAACGGGAGACAATCTTCCCACTTGGCTCCATACGCCAGGACACAGGCTCGGAGCATGTCTTCAAGAATCTGATTGACTCGCTCTGTTTGACCTCCGGTCTGTGGGTGGAAAGCTGTGCTGAAAGACAACTTGGTTCCCAGAGCTTCTTGGAACTTCTTACAGAACCTAGAGGTGAACTGGGTTCCTCGATCTGACACAATCTCCTTGGGAACACCGTGAAGACTTACGATTTGGTCGATGTAGAGAGCTGCCAGCCGGTTGCCATCATAAGTGGTCTTGACAGGAATGAAGTGGGCCACCTTGGTCAAATGATCGACTATGACCCAGATAGAGTCATGTCCTCTATTCGACCTTGGTAATCCAGTGATGAAGTCCATTCCGATTTTATCCCACTTCCACTCAGGAACCTTGAGTGGTTGAAGCAATCCAGCAGGTCGCTGATATTCAGCCTTGACCCTTTGGCACACATAACACTTTGCAACATAGGTTGCAATCTCTCTCTTCATACCGTGCCACCAGAATCGTGCCTTCAAGTCTTAGTACATCTTGGTTCCTCCGGGGTGGATGGAATACGGAGTGTCGTGGGCTTCTTGCAGAATCAGCGTCTTCAGCTCGGTGTTGTTTGGTACGCAGAGGCGACCTTTGTACCGAACAATCCCGTGCTCGTCTTCGGAGAATCCTGAGGCCTTGCCCAGCTTCATCTTCTTCTTAATGCCTTCAATGCTTGCGTGTCCATCTTGTGCCTTCTTGACGTCGTCCATCAGGGTCGGTCTGACTTCCAAATGATCCAGAAATCCAGGGGTGACCAATTCCAAACTGAATTGTTCGATCTCCTTAAACAAGGCTGGCTGTCTTTCTTGAATAACGGCATTCAAAGAGCAAGCCTTCCTGCTTAAGGCATCGGCCACCACGTTAGCCTTCCCAGGGTGATACTGAACACTGAGGTCATAATCTTTGATGAGTTCCAACCATCTCCGTTGCCTCATGTTCAATTCTTTTTGGGTGAAAATGTACTTCAGACTTTTGTGGTCTGTGTAAATCTCACACCATTTCCCTAGGAGGTAATGCCGCCATGTCTTCAAGGCATGAACTACTGCTGCTAGCTCAAGATCGTGAGTAGCGTAGTTCTCCTCATGGGGTCGTAGCTGCCTGGAGAGGTATGCTATGATGCGGCCTTCTTGCATCAGAACGCTTCCCAATCCGGTTCGAGAGGCATCACAATATATTACGAACTCCTTGTGAATATCAGGTGTTGCCAGAACTGGGGCGGTGGTCAATCTCTTCTTGAGCTCTTGGAAGCTCTCTTCGCATTTTGGCGTCATTCCAACTTCTTGTCCTTCTTGAGGAGCTGTGTCGTGCAATGCTAGAGAATCCTTCCATGAACTTGCGGTAATAGCCCGCTAGTCCGAGGAAGCTTCTAACTTCCTTGACGGTCGTTGGAGATTGCCATTGGGTCACAGCTTCGATTTTTGCAGGATCAACAGATAATCCTTTCTCGGTCAAGACATGACCTAAGAATCCAACTTTATGCAGCCAGAACTCACACTTGCTGAATTTGGCATACAGTTGGTGCTCACGAAGCTTGTCTAGGACCATCCTCAGGTGCTGCTCGTGCTCTTCCTCCGACTTTGAGAACACAAGAATGTCATCAATGAAGACAACAACAAACTTGTCCAAATATTCCATGAAGACTTTATTCATGAGATACATGAAGTAAGCTGGGGCATTGGTTAACCCAAAAGACATGACCGTGCACTCGTACAGGCCATATCTGGTTACGAATGCCGTCTTCGGAATATCTTGGGGTCTGATCTTCAGCTGGTAGTACCCAGATCTGAGTTCGATCTTGGAGAATACCTTGGCTCCGCTGAGCTAATCAAACAGATCTTCGATCTTGGGAAGTGGGTACTTGTTCTTGATTGTAACTTCATTGAGGGAACGATAGTCAATGCATAAGCGGATGGTACCGTCCCTCTTGGCCACAAACAGAACAGGAGATCCCCAAGGGGAGGCACTTGGGCGGATAAATCCCTTCCTTAGCTGCTCTTCTAGCTGCTTCTTCAACTCGGCTAATTCTTCCGTCCCCATTCTATAAGGCTTCTTATAGATGGGTCCTGCTCCGGGCACGAGCTCGATGATGAACTCAATGTCACGGTCAGGGGGCATTCCCGGTAGTTCATCCGGAAAGACATCAGGATACTCACATACCACCGGTACTTGATCTAGCCCAACTTCAGACAGACAGTTGACTTTAGCGGCTTGAGCGGAAGAGGAGTTGGGAGCAAACTTGACTTCGACTCCCTGGTCATTGGTCACAGTGACTGTCCGATTGGCACAGTCTAACAAGCCTTGGTGCTTGCTGAGCCAATTCATGCCTAGGATCACATCCAAGCCTTGCGATCTCAGGACGATAAGGTCTGCTAGGAAGTCTACACCGTTAATGGTAATACCGACTCCTTTACAGCCTATCTTGGCTCTCATCTCGGCTCCGGGGGTTTGTACCACCATAGGGTTATTCAGGGGTGTAGGGGTCATGCCACTTTTTAATGCAAATCTTTGAGTGACAAATGAATGCGTTGCTCCAGAATCAAACAAGACAGTTGCAGGTGCTGAGTTGACAAGGAACGTACCCAGCACGACGTCCGGGTCTTCCTGGGCTTCTTCAGCAGTGACGTGATTCACACGCCCCTTCCCATAGTTCGGTGGATTGCGAGGAGCTGGGTTCCTTGGTGGCATTCCATGGCCTTGTCCCTGGTTCTGCGCATTGGGGCGCGGGGCATCAGGCTTCTTGTTGGGGCACACCCTTGAGATGTGTCCGGGCTGACCACATCCGAAGCAAGTGACTTGGTTTGGATTGATCTTGTTGCCACCACTGGTATTGGGGTTGAAAGCTGGCCTGGGGTTGGCATACTGCTGAGGCTGAGGATTGGCACGAGGTGCAGGAGCTCTTGGCTGCTGATAGGTTGGCTTGGCCGGGGCTGACTGCCACGGGCGAGGCTTCTGGTTGCTGGAACTTCCCTTACTGACCAACTTGCGCTTGCGAGTGTCTTCCAAAGCACGCCGCTTGTCTTCAAGCATAAGTGCCTTGTTCACCAGGTCAGGGAAAGACGGGCAGTCGCACACGACAAGCGAGTATTGCAGAGTCTGATTAAGGCCTTCCATGAAGCGCTCCCTTTTGGCAGCATCAGTGCTGACATCTTCAGGGGCATACCTTGACAGAATGCTGAACTTCTGCATGTACTCCTTGACAGTGCCACTTCCTTGCTTCAGGGCTCGGAACTCACGCTTTTTGATAGCCATAATTCCGGAAGGAATGTGGGCCTTGCGGAATTCTGCCTTGAAGTTAACCCAAGTGATGTCTTGTTCAGCATGCATGACCTTGAATCCATCCCACCAAGCTCTTGCAGTTCCCCCGAGGCAGTGGGCTGCATAAGCCACCTTCTCGCGATCTTCGGTGCATCCGACTAGTTCCAGGATTTCCTCAATGGAACGGACCCAGTCATCTGCATCCAGGGGTTCAGCAGTCTCGATGAAGGTTGGTGGTGCATGCTTCTTGAACTGTGCCAACGTGGAACGTCCATTGCCATTCCCCGCCGGCTGGCGGTTGTTGGTGACAGCTTGAGCAATCAGCTGGAGAGCTGCAGTGTTGGCTTGGCGTTCCTCTCGGATAGCTTGGAGAAGCTGAGCCATGTCCATGCTTGGAGGAGGTGGTGGTGGAGCTTGGTCGTTGGTTTGGTCGTGGCCTGCCTCTGGCTGAGAGGATGCTCCGGCTTCGGGCTGCTGGGTAGAGGTACCAGTACGAGTTACAACAGGCATCCTGTTGGAGCGCTAAAAGGTCTCATGACTCGGAAGAGGGAAAGCAAGATAGATGGATGCCTAGTAAGGGGGTGGGTGTGACACTAAATTAAATCATGCAAGGGCCGAAAGGCCAAAACACATCCATTAAAATCCAAATGGGTGATGTAGTCGTTTACACATTCCCGAAGGAAGAATACGACATTCATCTAGACACAACAAAAGCGAACACTAAATGGTTTCATATGAACCATACAAGGACTCGACTGCGCATAGGGGTTACACGACCTATCCTACCGTAGAGGTTACAACTGGCATATCCGAGTAGCGAATAATTCCTAAGCGGCGGAATGCTCGGTCGCGTATTCCGGCTCTTCTGGGTCTTCCTCCTTGTCTTCATCTGTCTGGGCTCCCTTGTCGCTTGAGGGTGTAGGGGAGTGGAGGAGTTGGATACGACGGTGCTTTGACGGTGGTGCAGGGAAAAGCTTGCGATATTCCCTTGCTGTCATCCGGCGTCGCCGAGGTGGTTCTTCACCCTTGGAAGATACATCCTCGGAGGGCCTTCCGCCTCGATATGCGATAGCGGATTGTCCAGAAGGTGCTCCTTCCTTCTTGATCCTGTTTGCCTTTTCTTGAGCTCGACGAAGAAGTGCCTTGGTCTTGTGAAGTTCTTCTCGAAGCTTCATCGATTCCGAGGCCAAGTCTTGTGCCAAGCTGTCGGCACACAGACTGAAGTAGGTCTGGAATCGAAGCGAGAGTCCTTCCTTCAGTGGAGGGGCTAGTGCGCTGCTTTCTTTGTCACCTTCCTTCCGGTAAGGCAAGAAGCGAGTTGTCATCTTGGCTGCCATCTCCGGAAGAAGCTTGCGGAGACGGGTTAATGCCTTGAGTGCAGCAGCCTCGACAGCGAGTGGTAGTGTTGCCATGTGGGGTCCCTCGAAGAACCAACTTGTGGGAGGATCGTTTGCCTTCACGATCACTTCCACATGGTACTCCACCTCAGTGTCGCTCACCCAATGCTCAAGATAGGTGAGGATGGGTGCTCGGTCGAACTGACACTCCTGGAGGCTATCCTCGAGAAGTAAGGGAAACCCAGTGGTCAGGTGCTCTTCGGGTACAGTGGCCATCTACAAAGGTGGAATAGGAGGGGTTAATAAGCTGATGAAATCTCAGGTTTAGAAAAGAAGAGAGGTTCAGAAGGTTTTTGAAAAGGGTCTCAACTAACTAACGCCCATGCTAACTAAGGCTTCCTACAGTCAGGATGGCTCTGATACCAGCTCTGTGGGGACCCCGACTTAGAAGTCGAGATCACCGAATGCACGTGTACAGTGATCCCAGAGATCAATGCTCACTGAACACACAGAAGCTGAAATACAAGAGTCTTACATCCATACAAATAGTCTTACACGAATTATGGCCATTATGGCCAAGTCTTACAAAGATAGAGCCTCATGGGCTGAATAGCAAATAACTCAAGTAGCGGAAGTCTTCGATAAACGGGTAGAACCCATGCCATCTGCCTTAACCCTACAGGCATTCTGACTGGGATAGCGTCCTAGTTCGCATGTTCGTCTCCAAAGAATTCTTCCTCATATTCCTGTTCTTCCATGCCTGGCCAATTAAATAACCAGTGGCAAGCCAATGAGTACTTTGAATGTACTCGCAAGCAACCCATGATGTGGTTCAAAGTAACAGTGCAATTGAATAACAATGATCAATCTAGCAAGGCTAGAACAAATATTCTACCATCAAGTTTATGCATCAACAACCTCGCGTAACCTCGAAGACAGGTTACCGATATCAACATGAATTAGATACAACTTATCGAGTCAAGTCACCACCTTGACTTGTCTCACACATTCCAACACCGGTGAAGTAAAATTCTAGACATAGTTTAAGTAGCACCACCCAACTGTCCATGACCGTGGACACGGCTATTCGAATAGTTTTACACTCTGCAGAGGTTGCGCACTTTACCCACAAGATCCGAGGAACTTCCGTGTCATCCACGACCCGCGGTACCTCAAGTACCCGGGGTAAGCACCCGGTCATTACCTTTCCTTAGACGACACTAACATAGAGTCCACTCGTTGGTACACGGCCCTCGGGTACAAACAATAGATCGCGAGACTTGCCCTAATTTCAATGTCACGCATACCCGAAGGGACCAACGGTGTGTTCGGTGCCCTGTAAAAACAGTCATGGCCGTCTATCCAAGCACGACCCCGTCCCGGAAGAGACCTCAAGTCTTTCCGTCACTAGTAATGCGGGCACCATGCTAGTATCGACCTAAGTAATCAATAAAGCCCCGTCCCATAAGGGGTAGTGTGGTTGCACATGCTTGGTTGGGACGGTAGTCACACATAAATCTAATCCATCATTCCACCATGCACATGATTTACCGGCACATCACTTCTTTCTCAAGTGATGACCTAACACATCATCACCCTCGGGCATTAGGGGCACCCGATGGGTTCATGCAAATGATTTCAACTACGAGGGTTCATATCCACATGCATCATATAAGCATCATGACCATCTATTTGCATGTCATCTAGCACTTAGCAAGATCAAGATCAAGCATGCATCATGTGGTGGAATCAAATAGGTTACCATCGTAACCCTAATATCATGCATCGGAAACAAACGGGTTCCGAGGAACAAGTGTATCATGGTCAAAGGGCTGCTTGCCTGGATTGGCTTGGTCTTCAAAGTCTTCAAGTCCTTCTCCTTCTTCTTCCACAGCAACTTCGTCAAATACGGGATCTATACGTCGCATAATAACCACGGGAAAATAAGAATACAAACAAAACAGAAAAATCAAAGTGCTCAGAAAAATGTCAACTTATTTTTGTAAAATACTAGAGGAATTTCTAAGGTAGGGAAAAATCTTAGTTGGAGTTTTGGAGTAACAGAATGGGATATATTGATTTTTGAACAGGAGTATTACTGCCCATATTTGAATTTAAATTTGAACAGTATAGCAAGGTTTCATGGATTTGAGTGAAAGTAGTACCATTAAATAGGTTGGAATATTACAAGATTTTAGGAGTTGGAATTATTTAATTTGGACCATTATTCTTTTCTGTAGAAATGTTTAAAACATTTACAGAAAAAGAAAAAGGAAAAAGGTCCTGTGCACTGGGCCAGAGGAGCCCACAGTGCACGGCCCAGGCGGTCCAGCCCAACCGCACGGGAGCCTGCGCGCGCACGTCAGGTTTTTAAACCTGACGGGCGGGGCCCGTGGGTCAGTGGCACAGAGGAGGGGGAGATAGGTGAGGGGATGATAGGCGGGGCCCGCCTGTCATCTCTAACCCCACGACGACGGCGACGGCGAGCTCACCGGCGAGGTTCCCGGCCACGGCGACGACAACGGAGGGCAGGAACGTGACCAGCGTCGTGTCGTGGATGCAGGGGTGGTGGTGCGGCACGGCAGGAAGGTCTGGTTCGCCGGCGACGAGGTGGGACGGCGGAGGCTCGTCGGAGGGTGGTAGCTGCGGCCGTTTCCGACTGCAAACGGAGGGGGAAACAGGGGGGAAAGGATCAGTGAAGCACGGCGGTTCCGAAACGGGTGGAAGGAAGGGCAGGAGAGGCTCGTACCACGAGATCGCCGGCGGCCCGACGCGGCGGAGCTCCGGTTGATCCCGAGCACTGGGACCTCTGGGGGTCGAACTGAAGATGCTGGGGGGCTCAGTGGAGTGGAGTGAGGTCGCTGGTGGTGCTGGAGAGGCTCGGGAGGGGTTTATATAGCCGCGCCCGTGGTCCACCGTGGACCCGTGCGCCGGCGAGGTTGCAGGCGAGGCTAGGAGGGGTTCTGGAGCCTGGGATCACGCCGAGGAGGACCGTGGACTTGCTCCACGTCCAGCTGAGGGGAAAAGAGGAGCGGGGGAGCGTCAGAAGCGTGCGCGCGTGCGAGGCAGAGAAGTGGCCGCCGCGGGCGGCCAGCGCGCGTGCGACGACGGCCACTGGAGGGCGCAGGAGGAGGGGGGACAGCGCCGGGGAGGTCGCGGACGTCGAGGGGCCTCGACTGGCGCGAGGGGGAGGCCCGAGGCTGTCGGGGGAGGTTGATTGGCCGAAGCTACAATGCTTGTCTGCACTGTTGCGCGCTCCAGAGCGCGCGTTTGGCTGGCATCGCCGCGCTCTCGCCGTCCTGGTCAAACCCAACGTGTCCAGCAGCGTCTAGAAGGTCAGGGGGGAAGTAAAGAATTGGCCTGAGGCCTTGGATGCCCTGGAGATGCTGAGAGAGAGTGAGAGTGCTGGTGAAATGGTGAAAGCTTGCTGTACAGCAAGGTAAAACAGGGCTTTCACCCCTCAATCATGGAGCTGGGGTGCCGGGGGAGTTACTGGTGGTAGCTAGTAACTCAATAAGCATGTGGTAAGAAGTTGAGGCCATGGAAAAAAGTAAAAGTGATCAAGTTGGAGGTTTTAGCAATTCTGCAGAAGGTGTTTGATCAGTGTTTGGTCAAGTAAATGAACTCCACTTGACATGGCACTTGACAGGGTTGAAAGACATGATAAAATAGGGTGCTTCACCAAGTTTGGGCTCATTTGAAGAAACTAGCCAATGTAACTTTGTGAACCCTAGAAATCAACAGAAACAGTTTCATCTTGATTGAGTCAAGCTAATCATCTCCCCTTGATGCACCACTTGGTGTAGCATCATCATTTGGGGTATTTATCATGCCCACAAAGTTTGAAGCTCCAGATAAAAAGTTGGTAATGTAAAGTTGTTCAAATTTGCATTTGAACAGAAAGGGTTTTGAGGTGATCAGATCAAGTTGCTCTATTCCAAATCTTGTGCCATTTGGTCTAGATGCCTTATTAGGTCATTCTAGCATGTGCACCAAGTTTGAGAGCATTTGGACAAGTTTTGCAATGTAGAGTTGCTCAAACTTCAAATATGGACAGAATGGTTATGGAGGGGTTTGAGGATGTTTTCTTGCTTCCCAAGGCATGGGACTTGGCAAGATCATCAAATATGTCATATATGACATGATAGAATTTCCCTGGAATTTTTTGGAGAAAGTTTCCTTTGTAAATATTTCAAAAGCTTGAAATATCCAGAAAGGGTTTTAGAGGGTTTAGCCCATTATTTTGAACATGACCAAGTGTTGAAACTCTTATATATGGACAATATATGTCCTCTGAGTCTCTCTGAATTTTGGCAAATATTTTTGAAATAGTTAAATAATTTTCTCCTATTAAAGACCATTTCTGGCCTTAAGAAAAAGCTTTTAAATAAAATAGGAAAATAACTTTTAAAATTATACCTTTGTGGTTTCTGGGAGTCCTATGGCTACTAGGTCTCAAATAAACCTTTTGAAATAATTTTCTCACCCTAAATCAAGTACTTGCAGTGCAAATCTTAATTCAGGGGTTTTAGGAAAACTAAATTTATAAAAATACTTTTTGGCCAAATTAATTTGTAAGAAAATACTATACTGTTATATAACACTTGTCATGATCATTGGGCAGAAGTTTTGGGTGTGGAGATGAAATCTACAAGAGATCATAGTTGACTTTAATGAGCACATGAAAAAGCACATGAAGAAAACTCAATTCCAAATAAAAGCCAAATGATGCTAAAAATTTTTGCTGGTCCAAATTTTCATGCTTCAAAGTTACATATAACATGTTACAAAATGCAGGGTGTGACACTTAGATAAGAACTTCCAACACGGAAAGCATGTTAATTGAAGAAAGTGAAATGATGAACACCAAAATCTTGGATTTAAGCCGCCCAAGAAGAATATGAGAATGTAGAATGATGAACTTGTAGCTCTTGAGCATCTTCGTGAGAATCACCGGGTAAGAACATTGAAGAAAAGGGATGAAGAGACTTCACATGAATAGAATGGATACTTGATTAAGAATTCTGGCTCCATAAAGAAAAAGGGTGGGAGGGAGGGAAAACAAAGACAACTTGGGATGAATGAAACAGACACCGTTGAGAAAAACCAAGAATTGGTCTTGCACATATTGAAAGGATCGGGTTAACTTTAAGAGAAGCACGCCAGTTGAAAAGAATTTAACATGAAAATCTTGATGATCAAGAACTAGCACTCCCATAGAAATATGAGAACACCGAATAGGAATGGTATGGAATCAACATTTGACTTCGAAGCAACTCGAATACCACAAATCAAAACAAAACAAAGGATTTGGCTTGTAGAATAAGCCTGAACAAACATATGATAGAGATTTCATCCAAAGTTTTTGTGATGAGGCCCTCCGGGCATGACGTTACAAAGGACATTGCATCCCCGAATCAGCATAGCCAAGGATTCATTAAGATGCAACCCCCGGTGTAAAATTGACCGTGGCAAACAAACCACTAGACGTTGAACCCCAACCTTATATCATGCATTCATTGGAAGATTACCTAAGAGCTACTTGAATTCCCACCTATTAATTCCAAAAATTTCTGGTTATGCAATCTGGTGTTGGGGATATAGGGGAAGCACCGTATAACACACAACAAACAAGTACTACATCCAGCTGTATCCATTCGTCAACACATAACCAGGCACCTTCGGAAACCGTGTACCTCAGACCTTCAAAAAGCATCTGCTATAATAGTTGTGGCAATACTCCTGAACTATCCCCCAGGTACTGGGTGACGTCGGGGTTATCTCACCACCAGACATGCATAGAAGCGTTTTTTATGTCGGCGACCTCTGGTATTCCGGAACTATAACGATACACAATGCAACAACAAGACCTCAGAGCTCAACTCCCCGGGACTAAGCCTAAACAGATGGGAGGCATCAAGACAGAATTATCGTCACAAAGATATCGGAATGATCCCAACAATACCTGCATGATCCTAAAAAAATTAGTGGAAAGAGGGTAGGAAGTCAAAAATTCTACGTCAGGAGTCCTCAACAAAGCGACGAAGGTCCTACTCACCGATATATATATATATATAATCCTAAGACTCAAAACAATTTTTAAATTCAAGACACAACATCGACAATGGTTCGATCAAGCAAGGACTCCTAGGTCGGGGCATGCTCTGATTACCAACTTGTAATGCCCAAGATGCGACTATATCTCCTACGTGTCGAGGCACAACTTAGAGGCATAATCGCATTTTGGTATGATCGCAAGATGGCTATCTTCACACATTCCCATGTACGAGAACAAAGTAAAATACATAGTCTTCTTACAATCGCCACTTCACACAATGCATAAATAAGTCATACATTCATCCACAGTACACACATAGTCTGGCTACGGATGAAACCAAATGAAAAAGAAGATAACCACCCACTATGCCCGATCGGCCCTAGTAGGAACCACTACTGGTCATTGGGATATGTCACGTACATACGCCCACGCTCTTCATCGAACTCCCACTTGAGTTCCTGATCTTCACCTGCATCGTACTCAGGTGTACCTGCACCTGTGTTTCTAGTAAACGGTGAGTCACGAGGACTCAGCAATCCCATTCCCGGGTATCAAAACTATCAAAGCCTTTGGGTAAGGAGAAAGTGTATAAGTGGGCTGCTGCAAGCGCTAAGCGTAGATGAGGTGGCTAGCATACATAACTTCAGAACGAGAAGAGAAGTGAAAGCCATCGGTCGTGAACTATCATGATCACTAAATGATCATGTCTACCTACGAGTCATGCATAACCCAACCGTGTTCTCTTCCCGAACTCCCTCGAAAATAGAACATCACGACTACTCACACGGTAGTGTATTATGTTTGAGTTTTGGTGTCCAGTTATCTACAACCGGATATTAACAAATTCTAATATGTCACATAACCGCGGGCACGACTTTTGAAAGATCATAACCCTGCAGGGGTGTCCCAACTTAGCCCATAACAAGCTCTCGTGATCAGCAGAGGTAAAAGCCTCTTATCTTAGGGAAGACCCGAGCGTCCTCGGAATCCTGGTGCACAAGTTCTTCAAGGAAAGGAAAACTAGCCAAAGGAGATCTCCCGGTGAGTCAGACTCGTGTTTAGAGCCACGCGATCTCTATCTACGGACTCATCCGTCTATGCAAAGTGGATGATAGCCAGACACTCAAGTTGCCCTGAGGTGGCACCGCCGACTGCTAGGTAGGTGGACCAACACTCAAAACGAGCACTGACCGGGGGGTTGATTAAAATAATCCTCGGGTTTGCAACTCCCTCGGCAAGTTTTAGTTATTAGACAAATGGTAAAACCAAAGTTGGATCTCCTCGGGCAAGCTTTACTTTAAGCGAAGAAGCAAGGGGGGCCCATAAACCCCAACCGCGTTAGGAACGCGAAATCAAGGAACATAACATCGGTTTATTGGAGACTAAGCTGGCATGAGTGAAACAAATCACCGAGTAAAATGCCAAGACTTCCACCCATTGCCAAGTATATAGGTGCATTAATTTAAATAAGAGATATTGTGATATTCCCAAACATATCCAATCCAACGTGGAGCAAACTTCATCTTCACCTGCAACTACAATGCTATAAGAGGGGGCTTGAGCAAAAGCGTAACTTAGCCAAACAACGGTTTGCTAGGAAGGTAGTTAGAGGTTTCATTGCAAGGTAGGGGCTAACATGCAAATGGATAGGTATCGTGACAAGCAATAGAGCGAGGCAACTAGCATAGCAATGATAGAGGTGATATCAAGGAATGGTCATCTTGCCTGGGATCCCACTAGGAAGAAGAACAAGTCCATGAAGAAGACAAACGGTCGTAGTCGAACGAATCCTCACAACTCCGGAACGAAACCGGAGCTAACGAGAGAATTAACAGGAAAGAAGCAAACAACATGGTAAACACACAAGCATAAACATGGCATATGATGAACAAACAAGTATGATGCATGTCCGGTTTAAATATGCATGGCATAGCAAGGTGCACAAACAACACTACAATTTAAGTAGAGCTCAATATGCCACGAGTTGCATATCGATGAAACACCACATTCTATTATTTAGTTTGATCTCGTTTGTATACTAGACAAGATTTAAAGGTTGGTTAACATGGCAAGAGGTGAAGCATAATAAAATTACACTATCTAAACAATTTAAATGAGGCCAGAAATAACAACACCAATTCCGGAAAATCCCCGCATGTCATTTAGCAATTTTAATGCAAACAACAATTTTAACCAATTAAATGTTGTTATCATGATGCGGATGACTCATGTTTTATGCATTTTTTGTGGAAATGTTGACATGAGCATGATTAGTAGCATTTGCTGCCATGACGAAAAAAGGGGGGGTGCCACAACAACGATAACGGAAATGATGCCACGGAAGCAATCCGGTTATCCGACAACTCATCGAGATTGACGGTGCAAAAGAAGTGGGCGTGAGTGTGTCATGCAAAGGAAGGTGGGGTGGCCCAGATACCGGGTGTCCATGTGTCGATGGCATGGAAGCGAGTGACACTTCGGACACGGTGTAGACAATGGGTGCATCTCATACAACACAAGCATTCGTTCACGGGAGGTCATTTCAGCGGTATAACTTCGAAGCGAGCGTTCTCGGGGTGGTTCGAGTTCAACAGAAGAGGTACACATGTCGAAGAGGAAGTATTTGTTCATAGGGTCGTCGTGGGAAGTAGTTGTACAATCGGTCGTCGACGACGGTAGTGGAAGTAGTGGTACACGTTTTCGTAGATGTTTGGGTCGTCGGTAGAGGTACTTGACGCATCGTCGAACTTGGCGTCTGGGTAATCCCGCATAGTCGTACACGAGTCATAGTCGAACTTGACGGATCCGAGGGCCCCGGGCGTTGTGGTATTTGGCATATCTGAGTCTTCGAGGATCAACAGTACTGATACTTCGCGTCATCCACGGAAACGGTGCTTGTTCGGGCGTTGGTCCTCCAGAAGGTGTGCTTGCCGATTCACACAACCACGATAGTCTACAGACTTAGGGCTTTGTGGAACTTGGAGGTCCAAGGGGTAGAGGCATTCAAGGGGCACTCGAACAAAGAAGCCATCGGGCTGCTCATTGGAAACGATCTGAAACAGGGGAGGTCAAAGCAACGGCGGCAACAGTAAGGTTGGTCGGAGGAGACGGCTAAGGTAGGTGCTTCAACGCACGGAGAGGGGGCCAACGGAGGAGGGCATGGGCAGCGCGCAGGTCGCACGAGGGGCGGAGGCTATGGCGCGACAGCCGGTTGTCAAGGAGGTCGACAGAGTCGGGCAGACTTGGGCATGAGCTCCTGCCTGATCCAGTCGGGAGAAGGGCGAGCGGCAACCGGAGCTTCATGATGAGGCGACCATGGTCACGGGAGCGCGAGGAAGAGAAGGAGGTGAGCATGAGGTAGCTGACGGTTGAGCATCTCATGCACGGGGAAGGAGGATGGTGGGCATTGGAGCTCAAGCAGATGAGGGGAGCGAGGAGGAAGGGGGTCTCACGGGAGGTCGTCGTGGTGGAACACGACAACGAGCGGGACGAGCGGCCAGTGCCACGGCCGGGCTTGGACTTGCGACGGAGCAAGGACAGGGCCCGCGAGGCAAAGGTGACGCGGAGGAGGAGAGGTTGGGGCCGACCAAGGCGCAAGCCTGGGGTCGTGGGCAAGGATGGCCGGGAGAAAGGGATTGGGCGTGGCGCAGGCGCGATGCTCTGCTCCTCTCTGCGTGTGGCGGCGAGGGAGGAGGACGAAGAGATGAGAGTGGAGATGGGATCGGGCATGGGAGAGGGTTAGGTTTAGATAGGGGTGCGGGTGAGGTGGGCCTTGGGCCGGCTGTGACAGCTAGGAGGCCCAATAGGGTTTCTTCCTATCTCTTTAACCTTATGTTTATAAAAATAAACAGATTTAAGAGGAAAAAGGGCCAGCGGTTTTGGGAAGGAATAAGAGACATATAAGCATAACTATGAACTTCTGGTTTTGCGTACTATTTGAATAAACTGCTCTGGCAATTTTTTGGAGACTGCAACTTTAGCCAAATTTGAAACAATTTCAAACTTGAATAAATCGAAAGTCCAACCAGAACATGTCTAAAAGATATGAACATATGAGGAGGGGGTCTTGGCGTGGTTTAGGGATTTTAGGAAAATAGTGAACATTTTTCTGAAGTAGAAAAATGGAACTTAAATTTGGAATAGAAATAAAGAAGGAAAGAACTTTGCCTTGGGAATTTGATATTTGGCAAAACTTGAAGCAGAAGAGGCATGTAATTAAATTGCAAGTAGGTTCATGGGTAATTCCAAAAGAATGGAATATTTATTATAGCTCCCTAGAATATTTGGAGGATATGTTATAAAGAGAAATAATCAATGAATTCCCTCGATTTAAATAGATCAAACGATCTATGCAATTTATTTAGTTGAGTAGAAAATATTAGTGACATGATGGCATGATGACATGATGCAATTCACAAAATAAATAGAGCAAGCACAAATGAAACACACGGTGAAACCCGGAATAGCTGGAGGTCTTCTGGAGCGTTGGTCTTGGGTCATCACAGTCTTGGCACGGTGCGGGGTGCCACGCTTGTGTGGGCCCTTGGTCTAGCGCTCCTCCCGGACTGCCACCAGCGCTGCGCTGGTATTGTGCGGCGTGGCAGCCAGATAGAGCACCAATGGTTCACGGAGGTGTGGCGCTACCATCACTGGGGGGCTGGTAAGGTATGTCTTGAGGTCTTAGAAAGCTGTGTCAGCCTTTGGAGTCTAATCGAATGATCCTTTCCTTTTCATCAACTCGAAGAAAGGGAGGGCGCGCTCCCCTAGCTTGGAGATGAAATGCCCGAGCGATGTCACACAGCCTGCTAGCTTCTGCATCTCCTTGAGGGTCTTCGATGGATTCATCTTCTCTATGGCCTTGACCTTCTCAGGGTTAGCTTCGATTGCTCTGTGCGACACCAGGAAGCCCAGCAGCTTACCTGATGGGATGCCGAACACACACTTCTCCGGGTTGAGCCGCATGTCCACCTTGCGCAGGCTGGCGAAGGTCTCCTCCAGATCATCGATAAGAGTCCTAGCCTCCTGAGATTTCACCACCATGTCATCGACTTACGCTTCTACATTCCTCCTGAGCTGCTCCCCCAGCGCGATGTGCATCAACCATTGGAAAGTTGCTCCCGCATTGCGCAGGCCGAAGGACATACGAGTGTAGCAATATACCCCGCACGGGGTTAGGAAGGTCGTTTTCTCAACATCTTGCACTGCCATCTTGATTTGATGATAGCCCGAGAAGGTGTCCAGGAAACACAACAGGTCGCACTCGGCGGTGGAGTCAACGATTTGGTCGATGCACTGGAGAGGAAAGGGGTCCTGAGGGTAGGCCTTGTTGTAGTTGGTGAAGTTGACGCACATGCGCTCTTTCCCACCTTTCTAGGGGACGATGACGGGGTTCGCGAGCCATTCTGGGTGCCGCACCTCTATGATGACGCCTGCCTCCACCAACTCGCGGGGTTCCTGAGCAATGAACGTCCGCTTCTCCGGGGCCTGCCGTCGTGCCTGCTGCATTACTGGGCGCGCGTTCGGGCACACCATTAAGTGATGCTTGATCACTCCTCGTGGAACTCCGACCAGGTCTGCCGCCTCCCATGTGAACACCTCCTTGTTAGCACGCAGGAAACGAACCAAAGCCTCTTGAGGGAGTCCTGTATTCAGGGGTCCTCAAGCGTCCGGGTCGATGAAGCTGGGCCGTATTGATGAGCCACAAAAGAAGAAGCAGAAGACTCTCCCCCGTATTCGGTCAGGACTACTATGTAGGTAGAAAGGTAAGTGTAGAGTCTGGATGTATCAATTACTTCCTCCCCAAGTCACCATTGTAACCCTAGGTCTCTCTGGCATGTATATAAGCCAGAGGGTTTAGTCTGTAGAGGGGATTATCGACATCACAATATCCTCATAGGTTAGACTTTAGGGTTTACCCATTAGGATCTTGAGGTAGATCAACTCTTGTACTCATGCTCAATCATAATAATATGCAGGAAGTAGGGTATTACCTCGATCGAGAGGGCCTGAACCTGGGTAAACATCATGTCCCTAGCCTCCTCTTACCATCGATTCTCTAAACGCATAGCTTGGGCCCCCTACCCGAGATCTGCCGGTTTTGACACCGACAATGGTGCTTTCATTCAGAGCTGCCCCGCGCGCTCACGATGATAGATCGATGGCTCGTCTCGTCATCAGTGATGGGATCACCCTCAGAAACCACTTGGCCATTGGCCAGGTTCTCCAGCTCAGCGGGTTCGTTGTATGCGCCTGCATGGCCTCAGGGCCGGCCGCAATCCCTGCGGTCATCGAGCACCACCCTTATGTTGACTCCGGCCACTCCGATGACGCGGCCTCAACAGATCTCTCGCCCTTAAACGAGCTGCTGGATCGCATCGCCGCCCTGGGGCTTTCATCGCCAGGAGATAAGATCGGACTTAAATCCGGTCATGATGAGATCGATCACTTCCCGATCACTCATCTAGTGGCAGCAATTGAGGACGGAGCCGAAGAGACTCCTCCTCTTGAGACGGAGACCGTCACAGTTTGGATCTCAGAACCCATCGATCCGAACACACCCCTGTCGGGACGCACTTTATGTTCTTTGAGCTCTAGAATTGACGTCGGGCCCATGGAACGATTAGATCCTGTCGAACCCGGATCGTCCGCATCGAAGGTTGCCAAAACCCCGAATACCACTTTGGGTCAGGACTCAATATTAGCTACACCCACCCACCCTGGGAAAAACTCTCCAAGTAAATCCAGACACCCGCACATAGATGATCTTGCGAACATAGATCAGCAGCCCGAGGAAACGGTCAACCACTTGTAGGCCAGATTCCTGCTTGTTAAAAACAAGATTAGGGACTGTTGCGATGACGAGGCAGTCTCCCTATTTTACCGCAACTGTACGGACGAGGGAGTCTTGAACGCCCTCAACCGACGTCGTGTTTTGAGACAGAACTATCGCATTTAGTACAAAAGTACTGCGCAATGGAAAACACTTGGAAAGCTCAGAATACACCCCTCGAATAGTCCATATCCGGACAGCACACTATCAAGGCTAAACGGACATACCTTAGCAGGTCATCCGATAATATGCTTATTGGCAAGAAGAACAAACCTTTTTTAAGGCACAGGTCCGTACTTGACAAACTGCTCGATAAACCTTGCCAAATACATACAGCCCCGGACAATATCCCAAACCATTGCCTTAGAGCGTGTTGGATACTCTGGCAGGTAGCAAAGAGCGGTGCGGCAATCCTTGCCACCGCCGTATAAGGGGAGAAAGATGTCGGTGTCTTTACTGTCTTCGAGACATTCTCCTCAAATAACCGCCGCAAGAGAGCGAATCGTGAACTTGCTGAGGTCTACCAAATTAGCTCTGCAAGCCCATGGAGCGACACGGCAATTAGTTTTTCTGCCGAAGACGCACCCCAAGTCCGGCCGATCTGAGCATCAGCAGCTCTTGTACTAGATCCAATAGTGGATGGTTTCCGCCTCACTAAAGTACTTATGGACGGAGGAAGCGGAATGAACCTCATATATGAGGAAACACTTGCAAAAATGCAGGTCGACAAATCCCGCATTGAGCACACCAACACAACCTTTAAAGGAATTATACCTAGTGGGAAGCCCGGTGTTCGGGAAGCATTAAGTTCGATGTTGTATTCGGCCCATCCGATAACTACAGGTCGGAGGAACTGCTCTTCCACATTGTTCCCTTCAACATCGGATACCACACCCTTTTAGGACGGGACGCTTTTTCACGCTTTCAAGCTATACCCCATTACGGGTACATGAAGCTTAAAATGCCAGGGCCCAATGGAGTAATCACATTAATAAGTGATCCGGATAGATCACTCTGCGCCGAGAACAAAATGACATCCTTGGCCTTAGTGGCGTTATCCGAAGCCCTCGCGGCCGAAGAATTAACTACCTTACGATCAATGGTTGACAGGAACGATGTAATCCTCACCAAAAGATCGAAATCTACCTCCTTCAAGCCAGCAGATGAAATCATAAAATTCCAAGTGCACCCGGCGGACCCTAACAAGACAGCGTCTATCGGGGCATAGCTGGATCCGGCGGTAGACAACACGTTATGCGCCTTGCTTCGGGAAAATTGGGATATACTCGCCTGGCATCCTTTAGATATGTCTGGAATCCCATGCAGGCTAGCCGAACACAGCCTCAATATTATCAAAGGGTTCAAACCAGTCAAGCAGTCGCTGCGACTGTTTTTTGAACCCAAAAGACAAGCAATGGGAGAAGAGCTAGCCAAGCTATTGGAAGCCGGTTTCATCAGAGAAATTAAACATCCAGATTGGCTAGCCAACCTAGTCATGGTATCGAAGAAGGATAAATCATGGCGCCTCTGCGTCGACTTTACATACCTAAATAAGGCATGCCCCAAGGATCCCTTTCCTTTGCCCCGCATTGATAAAATTATCAATGCAACAGCCGGACACGACTCGTTGTGCTTCCTTGATGCTTCCTTCGGATACTATCAGATAAATATGAAGGAATCCGATCAGGCCGCAACGGCATTTATCACCCTGTACGGTCCTTTTTGTTTCAACACTATGCCCTTTGGACTTAAAAACACTGGCGCCACATATCAACGCATGATTCAAACATGCTTAGAAAAACAAATTGGCAAAACAGTGGAGGCATATGTTGACGACGTAGTCGTTAAGACCAAACATGTCGAGACTTTGGTGGAAGATCTCCGCCTTACGTTTGCCAACCTTCAAGAATATGACATAAGGCTCAATCCGGAAAAAGTTGTTTTCGGCGTTCCAGCCGGAAAGCTACTAGGGTTCATTGTATCCCATAGAGGAATCGAAGCTAACCCAGCTAAAATCCGGGCCTTGTCAGAGCTCAAAATACCAGCTGACCTCAAGCAAGTGCAAAAACTAGCAGGCTGTGTAGCGGCCTTAAGCCGCTTCATCTCTAGGTTAGGAGAAAATGCATTGCCACTTTATAGATTACTATGACGAACTGACAAATTCGAATGGACGAACGCGGCCACAGCTGGATTGGAAGAAATAAAAACTCTGCTAGCGAGCAACCCAATCCTAGCCGCTCCCGGTGTTGGCAAACCAATGCTGCTGTATATATCAGCCACTCACCAGGTAGTGAGTGACGTGCTCGTCGTCGAACAAGCCGAAGAGGGACATAAATTCCCCGTTCAAAAACCCGTATACTACGTATCCGAGGTTCTAACACCGTGCAAATCACGGTACCCCCACTACCAGAAAATTGCCTATGCGGTCTTCATGTCATCTCGCAAACTTTGACACTACTTTCAAGAGTGTTCGATCACAGTGGCATCCGAGGTACCACTCAACGATATTATTAACAATAAAGACGCCACAGGACGCATAGCCAAATGGGCCATCGAGCTCTTACCGTTCGAAATATCTTATAAGCCACGCCGGACTATTAAATCCCAGGTGTTGGCTGACTTTGTCGCGGAATGGACTGAAGCCGAACTCCCTAAAGAGTACGGCTCATATTCCCACTGGACAATGTTAGCCGGATTGGGGGCCGGCGTAATATTGATATCTCCAACTGGGGATACAGTCCGGTACGTTCTACAAATTATGTACACGGACTCAAACAATGCGACCGAATATGAGGCCCTATTGCATGGTCTCCGCCTAGCTGTATCCATGGGCATACAATGCCTCGAGGTACGCGGAGACTCAAACCTCGCTATCTCCCAAATAAATGGAGATTTTGACGTGAAGGTTACAAAATGGCAGCTTATCGCAATGCTATATTGAAAATATCGGCTTGATTTGAGGGGTTGGAATTCCATCACGTACCCCGGGATAATAACCAGGCCGCCGACGTACTCGCTCGTATGGGCGCTAAACACGACCCTGCCCCGCCTAACACCTTTGTGGAAAGGCTATTTAAGCCATAATTAACATGGCAAGACGCGGGCGGCGATACAAATTCGGATCCGAACACCCCCCGGCCAAACTTAACCAAGACGTCATCGGAGACCCAGACAGGAAGATAACTCCTTCGGATCACAAGATCATGGTTGTCCTAGCCCCCTGGACATAGCCCTTCCTAGCTTACCTTAAAATGCAGGAGCTCCCCGACGACCAAAATGAGGCCCGCTGCATAATCCGGCATTCTAAATCCTACAAAGTTCACGAAGGTGAACTATATAAGAAAAGCACAACTGGTGTTCTACAAAGGTGCATCTTCGAAGAGGATGGAAGGCTAATTCTTAGTGAAATACACGCTGGAATGGGCGGCCACCATGCCGCAGCCTGGGCACTCGTAGGCAAAGCTTTTCGAGCTGGCTTTTACTGGCCCACTGCTCGAGCAGATGCCCAAACCTTAGTCCAACACTGCGTTGGCTGCTAGCTCTTTGCAAATCAAAGTCACATGCCTCCCACTACTCTGAGAACAATCCCCATTACTTGGCCTTTTGCGGTCTGGGGACTTGATATGGTCGGACCCCTTAAAGGGGGAATCCATAAAAAGAAATACTTGCTGGTGATGGTAGATAAATTCACTAAATGGATAGAAGCCATACCAGTAAAAACAGCTGAGGCAGGACCTGTGATAGATTTTATATCTGGTATAGTACACCGTTATGGTGTCCCACATAGTATTATCACAGATAATGGCACCAACTTCACAGCTGACGAGGTAAAAAATTGGTGCACAAAGTTAGGTATTAAACTTGATTACGCTTCTGTGTACCATCCTCAGACAAACGGTCAAGTCGAAAGAGCCAATGGTTTGATAATGAGTGGCATTAAACTCTGACTGGTGCGGTCCCTACGGGAGTCTGATAAACATTGGGTCAAAGAGCTTGACTCCGTACTCTGGGGGCTGCAGACAACACCTAATTAGACGACCGGATACACACCTTTCTTCATGGTGTACGGTGCAGAGGCAGTTCTGCTCTGTGACATTATTCATGACTCACCTCGAGTGCGCATGTATGAGGATACAGAAGCCGAGCTAGATCGACACGACGACCTAGATAGACTTGAAGAGGAGCGCGATACAACGCAAGCCCGTTCCGCATTTTAGCAACAACAGGCCAGGCGATACCAGAGCAGAGAAGTGCTGGACAAGACATACAATGTCGGCGAACTCGTTTTACGCCTCCCGGAGAAGAAAAAGGACAAGCTCAAACCAAAATGGAAGGGCCCCTTCATTATTGACGAAGTACTCACCGGTGGAGCCTATCGCCTTCGGAATGCACATAATAACCGCCTTGAGCCGAACCCGTGGAACGCTGCTAGGCTCCGACAATTTTATTGATAGTTCGGTAGCAATATTTTCCTCCTTTTAAGTTAGGTCTTGTCTCTTATCTTTTATTGTTTCTCCTTTTCTTTTTTTTACATTCTCCCTCATTGGCAAGTATTTGGCTCACCCGAACTGCCACAGGATAAGTACATCTTTGAATGTATCTATCTAAAATATACTTGGGGGATTCTTTAACGAAGCCCATTACCAATAAAGCTTCTTGCTTAAAATGTCGTCTGTTTTTTACAGTCCTTCCTTGCCATCATATGCACCAATATGACTTAAGTTCTGGCCAAGCTGGGTTGCGTGGCTCCTATGCTTGCCCCATACATTTCCGATTGTTCGGCTAGGGCGTAATGGGAGCACCTCTGCGATTGTTACAGTCGGGTAATCCGAACATGTACCTCAGACTGGGTGAAGCAGAAAGCTAGCGCTCTTAAGGGAATAATCAATCGGCGGATACACGACATATCGCTTTTAACGCATATATTATAAACTATCATGGGACATGGTATCCTACAATCCTCGTCCATGGGATCAAAAAGCCTAGGCTTGCATATGTATGCACGCTGACCCAGGGAAAGGAACCCCTAACGGAACTATTCTCTCTCGAAGATGTTTCTTATGTTAAACAGTAATATAACAAAACTCCCCGAAAACAGTTTGTCTCTTCAAGCAATTATGACCAGATTTCTTGGTTTCCGAACATATCACGTGTTTACCACATATATAGTATTCAGAAACACTCCAGCCTTTGGGTTTATGGAGGTTAAAGCAGAAGGTCGGCCATGACAACCTTTTTACAATTTCGGTAAGTTTGATGGTAAAAGTACATTAATACATAGAATCAAACGACTACTCTTTCTCTATTCCCTCTATAAGTGTCACACCCTGCATTTTGTAACTTGTTATTTGCATCAAGGAAGCATGAAAATTTGGACCAACAAATTTTTTTAGCATCATTTGGCTTCGATTTGGAGTTGAGTTTTTCTTCATGTGCTTTTTCATGTGCTCAATAAAGTCAGCTATTGCCTGTTGTAGAATTCATCTCCATACCCAAAACTTCTGCCAAATGATCATGCCAAGTGTTATAAAACAGTATAGTATTTTCTTACAAAATTAATTTGGCCAAAAGGTATTTTATAAATTTAGTTTTCCAAAACCCCCTGAATTGAGATTTGCACTGCAAGTACTTGATTTAGGGTGAGAAAATTATTTCAAAAAGTATATTTGAGACCTAGTAGTCATAGGACTCCCAGAAACCACAAGAGTATAATTTTAAAAGTTATTTTCCTATTTTATTTAAAAGCTTTTTCTTAAGGCCAGAAATGGTCTTTAATAGGGAAAAAATATTTAACTATTTCAAAAATATTTGCCAAAATTCAGGGAGACTCAGAGGACATATATTGTCCATATATAAGAGTTTCAACACTTGGTCATGTTCAAAATAATGGGCTAATCCCTCTAAAACCCTTTCTGGATATTTCAAGCTTTTGAAATATTTACAAAGGATATATTCTCCAAAAATTCCAAGGAAATTCTATCATGTCACATATGACATATTTGATGATCTTGCCAAGTCCCATGCCCTCGGAAGCAAGAAAACATCATCAAAACCCTTCATAACCATTCTGTCCATATTTGAAGTTTGAGCAACTTTACATTGCCAAACTTGTCCAAATGCTCTCAAATTTGGTGCACATGCTAGAATGGCCTAATAAGACATCTAGACCAAATGGCACAAGATTTGGAATAGAGAAACTTGATCAGATCACCCCAAAACCCTTTATGTTCAAATGCAAATTTGAACAACTTTACATAACCAACTTTTTATCTGGAGCTTCAAACTTTGTGGGCATGATCAATACCCCAAATGATGAAACTACACCAAGTGGTGCATCAAGGGGAGATGATTTGCTTGACTCAAACAAGATGAAGCCATTTCTGTTGATTTCTAGGGTTCACCAGAGTTACATTGGCTAGTTTCTTCAAATGAGCCCAAATTTGGTTAAGCACCCTATTTTCACATGTCATTCAATAATGTTAAGTGTCATGGCAAGTGGAGATCATTTGCTTGACCAAACACTGATCAAACACCTTCTGGCTTTTTTACCAAAACCCTCTTCTTAATCACTTTCACCTTTTACCTTGGCCTCAACTTTTTACCACATGTTCATCCAGTTACTAGCCACCTCCAGTAACTTCCCCAGGACCCCAGCTCCATGATTGAGGGGTAAGAACCCTAGTTTACCCTGCTGGACAGCCATTTCTCACCAAGTTACCAGCTTCCTGTCTCTCTCACAGCATCTCCAGAGCATCCAAGGCCACAGGCCATTTCTTTACTCTTCCATTGACCTTCTAGACAACCTTGGGCACGTTGGACATGACCAGAGTGGCGAGGGCACGAATGTGCCAGCCATTCGGGCGCTCTGGAGCACGCTACAGTGCGCCACCGCACTGTAGCTTCGCCCAATCAGCTGCCCCCGACAGCCTTGGGCCTCCCCCTCGCGCCTCTCAACGTGCCTCGACGTCCGCAGCCCCCACCGGCGCTGTCCCCCTCCTCCTGCGCCCTCCAGTGGCCGTAGCCACACGCGCGCTGGCCGCCCGCAGCGTCCACTCCTCGGGCTCGCACGCGCGCGTCGCCTGGAAGCTTCCCCGCTCCTCCTCTCACCTCAAATGGGCGTAGAGCTCTTCCAGCAATGTCGTGGACTCACTCGCCTCACCTCCCGTGCGCTGTAGCGTCGAGCAGGAGCTCTCCGGCGCACTGGACCACGGGGCTCCGCTGTTCCCCTATAAATAGGACCCCCCGAGCCTCCCCAACAGCACCAACAGCTTCACCACATCTCCTTCAGTCCCCGAGCACCACTCGTTCATCCCCAGAAGGTCCCAGTGCTCGGGATCGACCGGAGCTCCGCCACGTCGGGCCGCCGGTGATCTCGCAGTACGGGCCTCCTCCGCCCTTCCTTTTGCCCGATTTGGAACCCCCACACTCCACTGATGCGTTCCCCTCTGTTTCCCCCTTCTGTTGCAGTCAGAAACGGCCGGAGCGACGACCTCCCGACAACCTCCGCCGTCCCACCTCGCTGCTGGCGAACCCGACCTCCCCGGCGTGCCGCACCACCTCCACTGCATCCACCACTCGACGTTGATCACGTCCCTGCCCTCCGTTGCCGTCGCCGTGGCCGGAATCCTCGCTGGTGAGCTCGCCGTCGCCGTGGCCGTAAGGTTGGAGATGACAGGCGGGCCCCGCCTGTCATCCTCACCTCTCTCTCCCCCTCCTCTCAGCCACTGACCGCTGGGCCCCGCCTGTCAGGTTTGAAAACCTGACATGCGCGCTGGCGCCCGTGCGGCTGGGCTGGTTTGCCCTGGGCCGTGCACTGTGGCCCCTCTGGCCCAGTAGCACAGGGGCATTTTCTTTTATTCTTTCTGTAAATATTTCAAACATTTTTACAGAAATGAATATTGGTCCAAATGAAATAATTCCAACTCCTAAATTCTTGTAATATTCCAACCTATTTAATGGTGTAACTTTCACTCACATCCATGAAGCTTTTCTGTTCTGTTCAAATTTAAATTCAAATTTGAGCAATAAAACTCTTGTTCAAAAATCAATAGATTCCATTCTGTTACTCCAAAACTCCAACTAAGAATTTTCCCCATCTTAGAAATCCCTCTAGTATTTTACAAAAATAAGTTGACATTTTTCTGAGCACTTTGATTTTTCTGTTTTATTTGTGGTCTTATTTTTCCTTTGTTATTATGCGACGTATAGATATCGTATTTGACGAAGTTGCTGAAGAAGGAGAAGGAGAAGGATTTGAAGACTTTGAAGACCAAGCCAATCCAGGCAATCAGCCCTTTGACCATGATACACTTGTTCTTCGGAACCCGTTTGCTTCCGATGCATGATGATAGGGTTACGGTGGTAACCTAGTTGAAACAACACATAATGCATGCTTTACTCTTGATCTTGCTATGAGCTAGATGACATGCAAATAGTTAGTGATGATGCTTAGTGATGCATGTGTGATTTGAACCTTCATGGTTGGAAATCTTTGCATGAACCCATCGGGTGCCCCTAATGCCCGAGGGTGATGTTGAGTTAGGTCATCACTTGAGGAAGAAGTGATGTGCCGGTAAAACTTGTGCATGGTGAAATAATGGATTAGATTTATGTGTGACTACCGTCCCAACCAAACATGTGCAACCACACTACCCCTTATGGGACGGGGCTTTATTGATTACTTAGGTCGATACTAGCATGGTGCCCGCATTACTAGTGACGGGAAGACTTGAGGTCTTTCCCGGGACGGGGTCGTGCTTGGATAGACGACCATGACTGTTTTCACAGGGCACCGGACACACCGTTGGTCCCTTCGGGTACGCGTGACATTGAAATTAGGGCAAGACCCGTGATCTATTGTTTGTACCCGAGGGCCGTGTACCAACGAGTGGACTCTATGTTAATGTCGTCTAAGGAAAGGTAATGACCGGGTGCTTACCCTGGGTACTTGAGGTACCGCGGGTCGTGGATGACACGGAAGTTCCCCGGATCTTGTGGGTAAAGTGTACAAACTCTGCAGAGTGTAAAACTATTAGAATAGCCGTGTCCATGGTCATGGACAGTTGGGTGGTGCTACTTAAACTATGTCCAGAATTTTACTTCATCGGTGATAGTATGTGTGTGAAGAGTTAAGGTGGTGACTTGACTCGGAGAGTTGAATCATATTCATGTTGATATCGGTAACCTGTCTTCGAGGTTACGCGAGTTTATTGATGCATAAACTTAATGGTAGAATATTTATTCTAGCCCTTTGCTAGATTGTTCAATATTGTTCAATTGCACTGTTACTTTGAACCACATCATTGGTTGCTTGCGAGTACATTCAAAGTACTCATTGGCTTGCCACTGGTTATTTAATTGGCCAGGCTTGGAGGAACAGGAATATGGTGAAGAGTTCTTTGGAGACGAACATGCGAACTAGGACGCTATCCCAGTCAGAATGCCTGTAGGGTTAAGGCAGATGGCATGGGTTCTACCTGTTGGAAATATGCCCTAGAGGCAATAATAAATTGGTTATTATTATATTTCCTTGTTCACGATAATCGTTTATTATCCATGCTAGAATTGTATTGATAGGAAACTCAGATACATGTATGGATACATAGACAAACACCATGTCCCTAGTAAGCCTCTAGACGACTAGCTCGTTGATCAATAGATGGTTACGGTTTCCTAACCATGGACATTGGATGTCGTTGATAACGGGATCACATCATTAGGAGAATGATGTGATGGACAAGACCCAATCCTAAGCCTAGCACAGATCGTGTAGTTCGTATGCTAAAGCTTTTCTATATGTCAAGTATCTTTTCCTTAGACCATGAGATTGTGCAACTCCCAGATACCGTAGGAATGCTTTGGGTGTACCAAACGTCACAACGTAACTGGGTGGCTATAAAGGTGCACAACAGGTATCTCCGAAAGTGTCTGTTGGGTTGGAACGAATCGAGACTGGGATTTGTCACTCCGTATGACGGAGAGGTATCTCTGGGCCCACTCGGTAGGACATCATCATAATGTGCACAATATGTGATCAAGGAGTTGATCACGGGATGATGTGTTACGGAACGAGTAAAGAGACTTGCCGGTAACGAGATTGAGCAAGGTATCGGTATACCGACGATCGAATCTCGGGCAAGTGCTATACCGATAGACAAAGGGAATCGTATACGGGATTGATTGAATCCTTGACATCGTGGTTCATCCGATGAGATCATCGTGGAACATGTGGGAGCCAACATGGGTATCCAGATCCTGCTGTTGGTTATTGGCCGGAGAGTTGTCTCGGTCATGTCTACATGGTTCCCGAGCCCGTAGGGTCTACACACTTAAGGTTCGATGACGCTAGGGTTATAGGGAAAGTATGTACGCGGTTACCGAATGTTGTTCAGAGTCCCGGATGAGATCCCGGACGTCACGAGGAGTTCCGGAATGGTCCGGAGGTAAAGATTCATATATGGGAAGTCCTGTTTTGGTCACCGGAAAAGTTTCGGGCGATATCGGTAATGTACCGGGACCACCGGGAGGGTCCCGGGGGTCCACCAGGTGGGGCCACCAGCCCCAGAAGGCTACGTGGGCTAAGTGTGGGAGGGGACCAGCCCCAAGGGGGCTGGTGCGCCCCCCCACCAAGTCCCAGGGCGCCTCCAAGAGGGGAGGGGGGCAAACCCTAGGGCAGTTGGGCCCTAGGGCCCAATAGTGGTGCGCCTCCCCCTCTCTCCCCCTTGGCCGCCCCCCTAGATGGGATCTAGGGCTGGCCGCACCCCTAGGGGTGGGAAACCCTAAAGGGGGGCGCAGCCCTCCCTTCCCCCTATATATATGTGAGGTTTTGGGGCTGCTAGACACACGAGAAAGTCTCCCTCTTGGCGCAGCCCTACCCCTCTCCCTCCTCGTCTCTTGCAGCGCTTGGCGAAGCCCTGCTGGAGTCCCGCGCTCCTCCACCACCACCACGCCGTCGTGCTGCTGTTGGATGGAGTCTTCCCCAACCTCTCCCTCTCTCCTTGCTGGATCAAGGCGTGGGAGACGTCACCGGGCTGCACGTGTGTTGAACGCGGAGGCACCGTTGCTTCGGTGCTAGGATCTTCGGCGATCTGAATCGCGGCGAGTACGACTCCATCAACCGCGTTCTTGAACGCTTCCGCTTAGCGATCTACAAGGGTATGTGGATCCAACTCTCCTCTCGTAGATGCATCTCCTAGATTGATCTTGGTGAGCGTAGGAAAATTTTTGTTTCCCATGCAACGTTCCCCAACAGTGGCATCAGAGCTAGGATCTTGCGTAGATGTTTTCACGAGTAGAACACAAAGGGGTTTGTGGGCGCTGATGTTTAAATTGCTTCCCTCCTTGGTCTTTCTTGATTCAGCGGTATTATGGGATGAAGCGGCCCGGACCAACTTTACATGTCCACGTACATGAGACCGGTTCCATCGACAGACATGTGACTTTTGTTGCATAAGATGGCTGGCGGGTGTCTGTCTCTCCTATCTTAGTTGAATCGGAATAGAACAAGGCGGTCCTTGTAGAAGGTTAAATAGCAACTTGAATATCACCGTTGTGGCTTTGCGTAGGTAAGAAGCGTTCTTGCTAGATACCCATAGCAGCCACGTAAAACATGCAACAACAATTTAGAGGACGTCTAACTTGTTTTTGCAGGGTATGTATGTGATATGATATGGCCAATGACATGATGAGATATATTTGATGTATGAGATGATCATGTTGTAATAGTTAATATCGACTTGCATGTCGATGCATACGGCAACCGGCAGGAGCCATAAGGTTGTCTTTAATTTTTGTATGACCTGCGTGTCAATCATTAAGCGCTATGTAATGCTTTACTTTATCGCTAAGCGGTAGCAATAGTAGTAAGAGCATGGTGGGCGCACGACAACCTCGATGGCGACACGATGATGGAGATCATGATGATGGGGATCATGGCGTGGCGCCGGTGACGATGGAGATCATGCCGGTGCTTTGGAGATGGAGATCAAAAGCACGAGTTGATGGCCATATCATGTCACTTATGATTTGCATGTGATGTTAATCCTTTTATGCATCTTATTTTGCTTAGGACGAAGGTAGCATTATAAGATGATCCTTCACTAAAATTTCAAGATAAAATTGTGTTCCCCCCGAGTGTGCGCCGTTGCGAAGGTTCGTCGTTTCGAAGCACCACGTGATGATCGGGTGTGATAGACTCTACGTTCGCATACAACGGGTGCAAGCCAGTTTTGCACATGCAGAACACTCGGGTTAGACTTGACGAGCCTAGCATGTACAGACATGGCCTCGGAACACGGAAGACCGAAAGGTCGAGCATGAGTCATATAGTAGATATGATCAACATGAAAATGTTCACCATTGACACCACCTCATCTCACGTGATGATCGGACTTGGGTTGGTGGATTTGGATCATGTCACGCTCGGATGACCAGAGGGATGTCAATTTGAGTGGGAGTTATAAGTAATTTGATTAGTTAAACTCACTTATCATGAACAATAGTCTAAGTTGACTTTGCAAATTATGTTGTAGATCAATAACTGCGTTGTAGCTCCCTGTTTAATACGATCCTAGAGAAAGACTAAGTTGAAAGATAATGTAAGCAAGGATGCAGACTGGGTCTGTAGTCCGAGGAGTGTCCTCACTGCTGCACAGAAAGCTTACGTCTTTGATGCACCGCTCGATGTGCAAACCCCTACAACGTTGTCTGTGGATGTTGTGAACACCTGACAGAGACGTCCTGATGACTACTTGATAGTTTAGTGCACCATACTTCACGGCTTAGAATCGGGATTCCAATGACGTTTTGAACGCCATAGAACATATGAGATGTTCTAAGAGCTGAAATTGGGATTTCAGGCTCATGCCCGTGCTGAGAGGTGTGAGACCTCTGACAAGTTCTTTTGCCAAAAAGATGGAGGAGAATGGCTCAACTAGTGAGCATGTGCTCAGAATGTCTGGGTGCTGAAATCACTTGAACCAAGTGGGAGTTAATCTTCCAGGTGAGATAGTGGTTGACAGAATTCTCTAGACACTATCACCAAGCTACTAGAACTTCGTGATGAACTATGACATGCAAAGGATGGAGATGATCCCGGTGCTGTTAGCGGTTCTTAGTACCGCAAAAGTAGAAATCAAGAAGGAGCATCAAGTGTTGATGGTTTAGCAAGACCACTGGTTTCAAAAAGGGTAAGGGCTAGAAGGGAAACTTCATGAATGGCAAACCTGTTGTCACTCTGATGAAGGAACCCATGGTTGAACCCAAACCTCGAGACTAAGTGCTTCTATTGTAAGGGGAACGGTCACATGGTAGCGGAACCACCCCAAATACATGGTAGATATGATAGCTGGCAACTTCAACAAAGTATATTTGATATACGTGTTATTGATGTGTACCTTAGTAGTACTCCTTGTAGCACCTGGGTATTGGATACCGGTTCAGTTGCTATTATTAGTGACTTGAAGCAAAAGCTACGGACTGAACGGAGACTAGCTAAGGGCGAGGTGACGATGTGTGTTGGAAGTGTTTCCAAGGTTGATGAGATCACCATCGCACACTTCCTCTATTTTCGAGATTAGTGTTGAACCTAGATAAATGTTATCAGGTGTCTGCGTTGAGCATGAAAATGATTAGATCATGTTCATTACAATACGATTATTCATTTAAGTCAGAGAATAATGGTTATTCTGTTTACATGAATAATACCTTTATGGTCATGCACCCAATGGTTTGTTGAATCTCGATCATAGTAATACACATGATGATGATATTAGTGCCAAAAGATGTAGAGTTAATAATGATAGTACCACTTTCTTGTGGCACTGCCGCTTAGGTCATTTTGGCATAAAATGCATGAAGAAACTCCATGCTGATGGACGTTTGGAGTCACTTGATTTTGAATCACTTGACACATGCGAGCCATGCCTCTTGGGCAGGATGACTGAGATCTCGTTTTCAGGTACAATGAAACGGGTAAGTGACTTATTGGAAATCATACATGCTGATGTATGTGATCCAATGAGAATTAAGGCGTGTGGTGGATATCGTTATTTTCTCATCTTCACTGACAATTTGAGTAGATATGGTATATTTACTTAATGAAGCAAAAGTCTAAAACGTTTGAAAGGTTCAAAAATTTCAGAGTGAAGATTAAGAAACATCATAACAAGAAGATCATGTTCCTACGATCTGATCAAGGGGATATTATCTGAATTATGAGTTTGGCAATCACTTGAGACATTGTGGAATTGTTTCGCAGTTGAAGTCCCCTGGAACACCGCGTAATGGTGTGTCCGGACATCGTAATCGAACCTTATGAGATATGGTGCGATCTATGGTGTGTCTTACCGATCTACCGCTATTATTTTGAGGTTATGCATTAGAGACAGCTGCATTCACTTTATATAGGACACCATCTAAGTCCGTTGAGACGACGTCGTATGGTTTGGCAAGAAACCAAAGTTGTCGTTTTCTTAAATGTTTGGGGCTGCGATGCTTATGGCTTCAGCCAGGAAAAGCTCGAACCCAAAGCGGACAAATACATCTTCATAGGATACCCAAAGGTGACAGTTGGGTATACCTTCTATCTCAAATCCAAGGACAAAAATGTTTGTCGCTAAGAACGGGTCCTTTCTCGAGAAGGAGTTTCTCTCGAAAGAATTGAGTGGGAGGAAGATAGAACTTGATGAGGTTGTCGAACCCTCACTTCAACCGGAGAGTAGTGCAACACAGAAAGATGTTTCTGTGGAACCTACGACAGTTGAAGAGGATACTAATGATAGTGATCATGAAGCTCCAGATCAAGTTGCTATCGAACCTCGTAGGTTGACAAGGATATGTACTACTCCTGAGTGGTACGTTGATCCTGTCTTAGAGGTCATGTTGTTGGACAACGATGAACCTACGAACTATGGAGAAGCGATGGTGGGCCCATATTCCGACAAATGGTTAGAAGCCGATAAATCCGAGATAGGATCCATGTATCAAAACAAAGTATGGACTTTGGTGGACTTGCCCTGTGATCGGCAAGCCATTGAGACAAATGGATCTTTAAGACTAAGACGGACGTGGACGGTAATGTCACCGTCTATGAAGCTTGACTTGTGGCGAAGAGTTTTCCACAAGTTCAAGGAGTTGACTACGATGAGATTTTTTCACCCGTAGCGATGCTTAAGTCCGTCGGAATCATGTTAGCATTAGCTGCATTTATGAAATCTGGCAGATGGATGACAAAACAAGTTTCCTTACCAGTTTTCGTAAGGAAAGGTTGTATGTGATACAATCAGAAAGGTTTTTGTCGATCCTAAGGATGCTAAAAGGATATGCTAGCTCCAGCGATCCTTCCATGGACTAGAGCAAGCATCTCGGAGTCGGAATATACACTTTGATGGAGTGATCAAAGTTTTTGGGTATACAAAGTTTGTTGGAAACTTGTATTTGCAATAAAAGTGAGTGGGAGCACTACAACATTTCTGATAAGTATATGTGAATGACATATTGTTGATCCGAAATGATGTAGAATTTCTGGAAAGCATAAAGGGTTGTTTGAGATGAGTTTTTCAAAGGAAGACCTGGATAAAGCTGCTTACATATTGGGCATCAAGATCTATACAGATAGATCAAGACGCCTGATGATACTTTCAAAAGAACACACACCCTTGACATGATTTTGAAGGAGTTCAAAATAGATCAGTCAAAGAAGGAGTTCTTACCTGAGTTGTAAGGTGTGAAGTTGAGTAAGACTCAAAACTTGACCACGGCAGAAGGAAGAGGAAGGACGAAGGTCGTCCCCTATGCTTTTGACATAGGCTCTGTACGGTATGCCATGCTAAGTACCGCACCTGATGTGTGCCTTGCCACATGTCTGGCAAGAGGGTACAAAGGTGATCCAGGGGTGGATTACTAGATGGTGGTCAAAATTATCCTTAGAGGAGTAAGGAAATGTTTCTCGGTTATGGAGGTGATAAAGAGTTCGACGTAAAGAGTTACGTCGATGCAAGCTTAACACCTATCCGGATAACTCTAAGTAGAGATACCGGATACGTATAATGGAGCAACAGTTTGGAATAGCTCCAAGTGGAACGTGGTAGCAGCATCTACGATATGACATAAGGTTTTGCGAAGAACATAGGGATCTGAATGTTGCAGACCCGTTGACTACAACCTCTCTCACAAGCATAACATGATCAAACACAGAACTCATTGAGTGTTAATCACATATTGATGTGAACTAGATTACTGACTCTAGTGAACTCTTTGGATGTTGGTCACATGGCGATGTGACCTGTGAATGTTAATCACATGGCGATGTGAACTAGATTATTGACTCTAGTGCAAGTGGGAGACTGTTGGAAATATGCCCTAGAGGCAATAATAAATTGGTTATTATTATATTTCCTTGTTCACGATAATCGTTTATTATCCATGCTAGAATTGTATTGATAGGAAACTCAGATACATGTATGGATACATAGACAGACACCATGTCCCTAGTAAGCCTCTAGACGACTAGCTCGTTGATCAATAGATGGTTACGGTTTCCTAACCATGGACATTGGATGTCGTTGATAACGGGATCACATCATTAGGAGAATGATGTGATGGACAAGACCCAATCCTAAGCCTAGCACAGATCGTGTAGTTCGTATGCTAAAGCTTTTCTATATGTCAAGTATCTTTTCCTTAGACCATGAGATTGTGCAACTCCCAGATACCGTAGGAATGCTTTGGGTGTACCAAACGTCACAACGTAACTGGGTGGCTATAAAGGTGCACAACAGGTATCTCCGAAAGTGTGTGTTGGGTTGGCACGAATCGAGACTGGGATTTGTCACTCCGTATGACGGAGAGGTATCTCTGGGCCCACTCGGTAGGACATCATCATAATGTGCACAATATGTGATCAAGGAGTTGATCACAGGATGATGTGTTACGGAACGAGTAAAGAGACTTGCCGGCAACGAGATTGAGCAAGGTATCGGTATACCGACGATCGAATCTCGGGCAAGTGCTATACCGATAGACAAAGGGAATCGTATACGGGATTGATTGAATCCTTGACATCGTGGTTCATCCGATGAGATCATCGTGGAACATGTGGGAGCCAACATGGGTATCCAGATCCCGCTGTTGGTTATTGGCCGGAGAGTTGTCTCGGTCATGTCTACATGGTTCCCGAGCCCGTAGGGTCTACACACTTAAGGTTCGATGACGCTAGGGTTATAGGGAAAGTATGTACGCGGTTACCGAATGTTGTTCGGAGTCCCGGATGAGATCCCGGACGTCACAAGGAGTTCCGGAATGGTCCGGAGGTAAAGATTCATATATGGGAAGTCCTGTTTTGGTCACCGGAAAAGTTTCGGGCGATATCGGTAATGTACCGGGACCACCGGGAGGGTCCCGGGGGTCCACCAGGTGGGGCCACCAGCCCCAGAAGGCTACGTGGGCTAAGTGTGGGAGGGGACCAGCCCCAAGGGGGCTGGTGCGCCCCCCCACCAAGTCCCAGGGCGCCTCCAAGAGGGAAGGGGGCAAACCCTAGGGCAGTTGGGCCCTAGGGCCCAATAGTGGTGCGCCTCCCCCTCTCTCCCCCTTGGTCGCCCCCCTAGATGGGATCTAGGGCTGGCCGCACCCTAGGGGAGGGAAACCCTAAAGGGGGGCGCAGCCCTCCCTTCCCCCTATATATATGTGAGGTTTTAGGGCTGTTGGACACACGAGAAAGTCTCCCTCTTGGCGCAGCCCTACCCCTCTCCCTCCTCGTCTCTTGCAGCGCTTGGCGAAGCCCTGCTGGAGTCCCGCGCTCCTCCACCACCACCACGCCGTCGTGCTGCTGTTGGATGGAGTCTTCCCCAACCTCTCCCTCTCTCCTTGCTGGATCAAGGCGTGGGAGACGTCACCGGGCTGCACGTGTGTTGAACGCGGAGGCACCGTTGCTTCGGTGCTAGGATCTTCGGCGATCTGAATCGCGGCGAGTACGACTCCATCAACCGCGTTCTTGAACGCTTCCGCTTAGCGATCTACAAGGGTATGTGGATCCAACTCTCCTCTCGTAGATGCATCTCCTAGATTGATCTTGGTGAGCGTAGGAAAATTTTTGTTTCCCATGCAACGTTCCCCAACACTACCTATTATCGAAGACTTCCGCTATTTGAGTTATTTGCTATTCAGCCCTTGAGGCTTTATGTATGTAAGACTTGGCCATAATGGCCTTAATTTGTGTAAGACGATATGTATGGATGTAAGACTCTTGTTATTCAGCTTCTGTGTGTTCAGTGAGCATTGATCTCTGGGATCACTGTACACGTGCATTCGGTGATCTCGACTTCTAAGTCGGGGTCCCCACAGAGCTGGTATCAGAGCCATCCTGACTGTAGGAAGCCTTAGTTAGCTTGGGCGTTAGTTAGATGAGACCCTTTTTCAAAAACCTTCTGAACCTCTCTTCTTTTCTAAACCTGAGATTTCATCAGCTTATTAACCCCTCCTATTCCACCTTTGTAGATGGCTGCTGTACCCGAAGAGCACCTGACCACTGGGTTTCCCTTGCTTCTCGAGGATAGCCTCCAGGAGTGTCAGTTCCACCGAGCGCCCATCCTCACCTATCTTGAGCATTGGGTTAGCGACACTGAGGTGGAGTACCATGTGGAAGTGATCGTGAAGGCAAACGATCCTCCCACAAGTTGGTTCTTCGAGGGACCCCAGATGGCAACACTACCTCTCGCTGTCGAGGCTGCTGCACTCAAGGCACTAACCCGTCTCCGCGAGCTTCTTCCGGAGATGGCAACCAAGATGACAACTCGCTTCTTACCTTACCGGAAGGAAGGTGAAGAAGAAAGCAGCGCACTAGCCCCTCCACTAAAGGAAGGACTCTCGCTTCGGTTCCAGACCTACTTTAGTCTATGTGCCGACAGCTTGGCACAAGACTTGGCCTCGGAATCGATGAAGCTTCGAGAAGAACTTCACAAGACTAAGGCATTTCTTCGTCGAGCTCAAGAGAAGACAAATAGGATCAAGAAGGAAGGAGCACCTTCTGGACAGTCCGCTATCGCATATCAAGGCGGAAGGCCCTCCGAGGATGTATCTTCCAAGGATGAAGAACCACCTCGGCGACGCCGGATGACGGCAAGGGAATATCGCAAGCTTTTCCCTGCACCACCGACGAAGCACCATCGTATCCAACTCCTCCACTCCCCCACACCCTCAAGTGACAAGGGGGCTCAGACAGATGAAGACAAGGAGGAAGACCCAGAAGAGCCGGAATACGCGACCGAGCATTCCGCCGCTTAGGCATTATTCGCTACTCGGATATGCCAGTTGTGACCTCTACGGTAGGATAGGTCGTGTAACCCCTATGCGCAGTCGAGTCCTTGTATGGTTCATATGAAACCATCTAGCGTTTGCTTTTGTTGTGTCTGGATGTATGTCGTATTCTTCCTTCGGGAATGTGTAAACGACTACATCACCCATTTGGATTTTAATGAATGTGTTTTGGCCTTCCGGCCCTTGCATGATTTGATTTGTGTCACACCCACCCCCTTACTAGGCACCCATCTATCTTGCTTTCCCTCTTCCGAGTCATGAGACCTTTTACCGCTCCAACAGGATGCCTGTTGTAACTCGTACTGGTACCTCTACCCAGCAGCCTGAAGCCGGAGCATCCGCTCAGCGAGAGGCAGGCCACGACCAAACCAACGACCAAGCTCCACCACCACCTCCTCCGAACATGGACATGGCTCAGCTTCTCCAAGCTTTCCGAGAGGAACGCCAAGCCAACACTGTAGCCCTTCAGCTGATTGCTCAAGCTGTCACCAACAACCGCCAGCCGGCGGGGAATGGCAATGGACGTTCCATGTTGGCAGAGTTCAAGAAGCATGCACCGCCAACCTTTATCGAGACTGCTGAACCCCTGGATGCAGACGACTGGATCCGCTCCATTGAGGAAATACTGGAACTATTCGGATGCACTGAAGACCGCGAGAAGGTGGCTTATGCAGCCCACTGCCTCGGGGGGACTGCTAGAGCTTGGTGGGATGGATTCAAGGTCATGCACGCTGAGCAAGACATCACTTGGGTTAACTTCAAGGCAAAATTCCGCAAGGCCCACATTCCTTCCGGAATCATGGCTATCAAAAAACGTGAATTCCTAGCCCTGAAGCAAGGAAGTGGCACTGTCAAGGAGTACATGCAGAAGTTCAGTGTTCTGTCAAGGTATGCCCCTGAAGATGTCAGCACTAATGCTGCAAAAAGGGAGCGCTTCATGGAAGGCCTCAATCAGACTCAGCAATACTCGCTTGTCGTGTGCGACTGCCCATCCTTCCCTGACCTGGTGAACAAAGCACTTATGCTTGAAGACAAGCGGCGTGCTTTGGAAGACACTCGCCAGCGCAAGATGGTTAGTAAGGGAAGTTCCAGCAACCAGAAGCCTCGTCCGTGGCAGTCAGCCCCGGCCAAGCCAACCTATCAGCAACCAAGAGCTCCTACACCTCGCACCAACCCTCAGCCTCAGCAGTATGCCAACCCAAGGCCAGCGTTCAACCCCAATACCAGTGGTGGCAACAAGATCAATCCAAACCAAGTCACTTGCTTTGGATGTGGTCAGTCCGGACACATCTCAAGGGTGTGCCCCAACAAGAAGCCTGATGCCCCGTGCCCCAATGCGTAGAACCAGGGACAAGGCCGCGGAATGCCACCAAGGAACCCAGCTCCTCGCAATCCACCTAACCATGGGAAGGGGCGTGTGAATCACGTCACTGCTGAAGATGCCTAGGAAGACCCGGACGTTGTGCTGGGTACGTTCCTTGTCAACTCAGCACCTGCAACTGTCTTGTTTGATTCTGGAGCAACGCATTCATTTGTCACTCAAAGATTTGCATTAAAAAGTGGCATGACCCCTACACCCCTGAATAACCCTATGGTGGTACAAACCCCCGGAGCCGAGATGAGAGCCAAGATAGGCTGTAAGGGAGTCAGTATTACCATTAACGGTGTAGATTTCCTAGCAGACCTTATCATCCTGAGATCGCAAGGCTTGGATGTGATCTTAGGGATGGATTCACTCAGTAAGCACCAAGGCTTGTTAGACTGTGCCAATCGGACAGTCACTATGACCAATGACCAGGGAGTCGAAGTCAAGTTTGCTTCCAACTCCTCTTCCGCTCAAGCCGCTCAAGTCAACTGTCTGTCTGAAGTTGGGCTAGAGCAAGTACCGGTGGTATGTGAGTATCCTGATGTCTTTCCAGATGAACTACCGGGAATGCCCCCTGACCGTGACATTGAGTTCATCATCGAGCTTGTGCCCAGAGCAGGACCCATCTATAAGAAGTCTTATAGAATGGGGACGGAAGAATTAGCCGAGTTGAAGAAGCAGCTGGAAGAGAAACTAAGGAAGGGATTTATCCGCCCAAGTGCCTCCCCTTGGGGATCTCCTGTTCTGTTTGTGGCAAAGAGGGACGGTACCATCCGCTTATGCATTGACTATCGTTCCCTCAATGAAGTTACAATCAAGAACAAACATCCACTTCCCAAGATCGAAGATCTGTTTGATCAGCTCAACGGAGCCAAGGTGTTCTCCAAGATCGACCTCAGAACTGGGTACTACCAGCTGAAGATCAGACCCCAAGATATTCCGAAGACGGCATTCGTAACCAGATATGGCCTGTACGTGTGCACGGTCATGTCCTTTGGGTTAACCAATGCCCCAGCTTACTTCATGTATCTCATGAATAAAGTCTTCATGGAATATTTGGACAAGTTCGTTGTTGTCTTCATTGATGACATTCTTGTCTTCTCGAAGTCGGAGGAAGAGCACGAGCAGCATCTGAGGATGGTCCTAGACAAGCTTCGGGAGCACCAACTGTATGCCAAATTCAGCAAGTGTGAGTTCTGGCTGCATAAAGTTGGATTCTTAGGTCACGTCTTGACCGAAGAAGGATTATCAGTTGATCCCGCAAAGATCGAAGCTATGACCCAATGGCAATCTCCAACGACCGTCAAGGAAGTCAGAAGCTTCCTCGGACTTGCGGGCTATTACCGCAAATTCGTGGAAGGATTCTCTAGCATTGCACGACCAATGACTCAGCTCCTCAAGAAGGACAAGAAGTTCGAGTGGACGCCAAAATGCGAAGAAAGCTTCCAAGAACTCAAGAAGAGATTGACCACCGCCCCAGTTCTGGCAACACCTGATATTCACAAGGAGTTCGTGATATATTGTGATGCCTCTCGAACCGGATTGGGAAGCGTTCTGATGCAAGAAGGCCGAGTCATAGCATACCTCTCCAGGCAGCTATGACCCCATGAGGAGAACTACGCTACTCACGATCTTGAGTTAGCGGCAGTAGTTCATGCCTTGAAGACATGGCGGCATTACCTCCTAGGGAAACGGTGTGAGATCTACACAGACCACAAAAGTCTGAAGTACATTTTCACCCAAAAGGAATTGAACATGAGGCAGCGGAGATGGTTGGAACTCATCAAAGACTATGACCTCAGTGTTCAATATCACCCCGGGAAGGCTAACGTGGTGGCCGATGCCTTAAGCAGGAAGGCTTGCTCCTTGAATGTTGTTATTCAAGAAAGGCAGCCAGCCTTGTTTAAGGAGTTTGAACAATTCAGTTTGGAATTGGTCACCCCTGGATTTCTGGATCATTTGGAAGTCAGACCGACCCTGATGGACGAAGTCAAGAAGGCACAAGATGGACACGCAAGCATTGAAGGCATCAAGAAGAAGATGAAGCTAGGCAAGGCCCCAGGATTCTCCGAAGATGAGCACGGGATTGTTTGGTACAAAGGCCGCATTTGCGTACCAAACTACACAGAGCTGAAGAACCTGATTCTGCAAGAAGCCCACGACACTCCGTATTCCATCCACCCCGGAGGAACCAAGATGTACCAAGACTTGAAGGCATGATTCTGGTGGCACGGTATGAAAAGAGAGATTGCAACCTATGTTGCAAAGTGTGATGTGTGCCAAAGGGTCAAGGCTGAATATCAGCGACCTGCTGGATTGCTTCAACCACTCAAAGTTCCTGAGTGGAAGTGGGATAAAGTCGGAATGGACTTCATCACTGGTTTACCAAGGTCGAATAGGGGACATGACTCCATCTGGGTCATAGTCGATCATTTGACCAAGGTGGCCCATTTCATTCCTGTCAAGACCACTTATGATGGCAATCGGCTGGCAGCTCTCTACATCGACAGAATCGTAAGTCTTCACGGCGTTCCTAAGGAGATTGTGTCAGATCGAGGAACCCAGTTCACCTCAAGGTTCTGGAAGAAGTTCCAAGAGGCCTTGGTAACCAAGTTATCTTTCAGCACGGCTTTCCACCCACAGACCGGAGGTCAGACAGAACGAGTCAATCAGATTCTCGAAGATATGCTCCGAGCCTGTGTCTTGGCATATGGAGCCAAGTGGGAATATTGTCTCCCTTTTGCCGAGTTCTCCTGTAACAACAGTTACCAGTCAAGCCTTCAGATGGCACCATTTGAGGTGTTGTACGGGCGTAGATGCCGCACACCCCTCAACTGGTCAGAGACTGGAGAAGGACTAGTCTTTGGACCGGATATTCTCCGCGCAGCAGAAGAGCAAGTCCAACTAGTCAGAGAGCGATTGAAGGCAGCCAAGTCAAGGCAAAAGAGCTATGCTGACACTCACCGTCGGGACATGAGTTTCCATGTCGGGGACCATGTGTACCTACGAGTAACTCCTCTGAAGGGAACCAAGCGTTTCCACGTCAAGGGGAAGCTCGCACCAAGGTTCATCGGACCATTTGAGATCACTGCACGACGAGGAGAAGTGGCTTACCAGTTGGAACTACCACCTGAGCTATCCGATGTGCACAATGTATTCCATGTGTCACAACTCCGGAAATGTCTCCAAGTTCCAGACAAGCCCAATCTCTATAAGGATGTTGATCACCAAGCCATTGATCTGCAGCCTGATTTGACCTACCGCGAGAAGCCCATTCGTATTCTGGACGAAGCAGAACGACGGACGCAAAGCCGTACCATCAAGTACTTCAAGGTCCAGTGGAGCAACCACACCGAAGCAGAAGCAACCTGGGAACGTGAAGACTATCTTAGATCCGAGTTTCCCGATCTCTTTTAAGACCTAGTTTAGGAATCTCGGGGACGAGATTCTTGTAAGGGGGGTAGGTCTGTCACACCCTGCATTTTGTAACCTGTTATTTGCATCAATGAAGCATGAAAATTTGGACCAGCAAATTTTTTTAGCATCATTTGGCTTCTATTTGGAGTTGAGTTTTTCTTCATGTGCTTTTTCATGTGCTCAATAAAGTCAGCTATTGCCTCTTGTAGAATTCATCTCCATACCCAAAACTTCTGCCCAATGATCATGCCAAGTGTTATAAAACAGTATAGTATTTTCTTGCAAAATTAATTTGGCCAAAAGGTATTTTATAAATTTAGTTTTCCAAAAACCCCTGAATTGAGATTTGCACTGCAAGTACTTGATTTAGGGTGAGAAAATTATTTCAAAAAGTATATTTGAGACCTAGTAGTCATAGGACTCCCAGAAACCACAAGAGTATAATTTTAAAAGTTATTTTCCTATTTTATTTAAAAGCTTTTTCTTAAGGCCAGAAATGGTCTTTAATAGGGAAAAATTATTTAACTATTTCAAAAATATTTGCCAAAATTCAGGGAGACTCAGAGGACATATATTGTCCATATATAAGACTTTCAACACTTGGTCATGTTCAAAATAATGGGCTAATCCCTCTAAAACCCTTTCTGGATATTTCAAGCTTTTGAAATATTTACAAAGGATATATTCTCAAAAAATTCCAAGGAAATTCTATCATGTAACATATGACATATTTGATGATCTTGCCAAGTCCCATGCCCTGGGAAGCAAGAAAACATCATCAAAACCCTTCATAGCCATTATGTCCATATTTGAAGTTTGAGCAACTTTACATTGCCAAACTTGTCCAAATGCTCTCAAATTTGGTGCACGTGCTAGAATGGCCTAATAAGGCATCTAGACCAAATGGCACAAGATTTGGAATAGAGCAACTTGATCAGATCACCCCAAAACCCTTTATGTTCAAATGCAAATTTGAACAACTTTACATTACCAACTTTTTATCTGGAGCTTCAAACTTTGTGGGCATGATCAATACCCCAAATGATTTTCTTGACTCAAACAAGATGAAGCCATCTCTGTTGATTTCTAGGGTTCACCAGAGTTACATTGGCTAGTTTCTTCAAATGAGCCCAAATTTGGTTAAGCACCCTATTTTCACATGACATTCAATCCTGTTAAGTGTCATGGCAAGTGGAGATCATTTGCTTGACCAAACACTGATCAAACACCTTCTGGCTTTTTACCAAAACCCTCTTCTTGATCACTTTCACCTTTTACCTTGGCCTCAACTTTTTACCACATGTTCATCCAGTTACTAGCCACCTCCAGTAACTTTCCCAGGACCCCAGCTCCATGATTGAGGGGTAAGAACCCTAGTTTACCCTGCTGGACAGCCATTTCTCACCAAGTTACCAGCTTCCTCTCTCTCTCACAGCATCTCCAGAGCATCCAAGGCAACAGGCCATTTCTTTACTCTTCCCTTGACCTTCTAGACAACCTTGGGCACGTTGGACATGACCAGAGCGGCGAGGGCACGAATGTGCCAGCCATTCGGGCGCTCTGGAGCACGCTACAGTGCGCCACCGCACTGTAGCTTCGCCCAATCAGCTGCCCCCGACAGCCTCGGGCCTCCCCCTCGCGCCTCTCAACGTGCCTCGACGTCCGCAGCCCCCACCGGCGCTGTCCCCCTCCTCCTGCGCCCTCCAGTGGCCGTAGCCACACGCGCGCTGGCCGCCCGCAGCGTCCACTCCTCGGGCTCGCACGCGCGCGTCGCCTGGAAGCTTCCCCGCTCCTCCTCTCACCTCAAATGGGCGTAGAGCTCGTCCAGCAACGCCGTGGACTCACTCCCCTCACCTCCCGTGCGCTGTAGCGTTCAAACATTTTTATAGAAATGAATATTGGTCCAAATGAAATAATTCCAACTCCTAAATTCTTGTAATATTCCAACCTATTTAATGGTGTAACTTTCACTCACATCCATGAAACTTTTCTGTTCTGTTCAAATTTAAATTCAAATTTGAGCAATAAAACTCCTGTTCAAAAATCAATAGATTCCATTCTGTTACTCCAAAACTCCAACTAAGAATTTTCCCCATCTTAGAAATCCCTCTGGTATTTTACAAAAATAAGTTGACATTTTTCTGAGCACTTTGATTTTTCTGTTTTATTTGTGGTCTTATTTTTCCGTTGTTATTATGCGACGTATAGATACCGTATTTGACGAAGTTGCTGAAGAAGGAGAAGGAGAAGGATTTGAAGACTTTGAAGACCAAGCTAATCCAGGCAAGCAGCCCTTTGACCATGATACACTTGTTCTTCGGAACCCGTTTGCTTCCGATGCATGATGATAGGGTTACGGTGGTAACCTAGTTGAAACACCACATAATGCATGCTTTACTCTTGATCTTGCTATGAGCTAGATGACATGCAAATAGTTAGTGATGATGCTTAGTGATGCATGTGTGATTTGAACCTTCATGGTTGGAAATCTTTGCATGAACCCATTGGGTGCCCCTAATGCCCGAGGGTGATGTTGAGTTAGGTCATCACTTGAGGAAGAAGTGATGTGCCGGTAAAACTTGTGCATGGTGAAATAATGGATTAGATTTATGTGTGACTACCGTCCCAACCAAACATGTGCAACCACACTACCCCTTATGGGACGGGGCTTTATTGATTACTTAGGTCGATACTAGCATGGTGCCCGCATTACTAGTGACGGGAAGACTTGAGGTCTTTCCCGGGACGGGGTCGTGCTTGGATAGACGACCATGACTGTTTTCACAGGGCACCGGACACATCGTTGGTTCCTTCGGGTACGCGTGACATTGAAATTAGGGCAGGACCCGTGATCTATTGTTTGTACCCGAGGGCCGTGTACCAACGAGTGGACTCTATGTTAGTGTCGTCTAAGGAAAGGTAATGACCGGGTGCTTACCCCGGGTACTTGAGGTACCGCGGGTCGTGGATGACACGGAAGTTGTCGTGGAATTAACACGGTAGATGTCCGGTTTAGCGGACTTGATGATGGAACCATCGCACGGGTTAGCTTGAAAGGGTTCATGGCACACAAAGAACACAAAGGGTTTTATACTAGTTCGGCCCCTTCGAGAAGGTAAAAGCCTACGTCTAGTTGGTTTGGTATTGCTTGGGCGTCGGATTACAGGGAGCGGAATCGCTTGCCTGCGTCTCGACGGATCGATCGTTGCTTGTCCCTGAACCAGTGCCGGGTCGTCCCTTTATATAGAGGTGACGCCTGGTCCGGTTTACAGAGTCCCGAGGCCGGCTCATAATCGTGTCCGCCTCGGTCTCTGCTCTTCCTTTCTTATCTCCCAAGTTACATCTCTTTGGCGGTTTACAAACCGTATTTCTATACATGGGCCTTGAAATCTCATGGGCCGTAATCTCTACTAATAATAAACCAAGTAAAATATAACTAAGCCGGTTTATAATATCCGGTTTATACCTATTAGCCATATCCCTGACATTAGGCCCCAGAATGATTTGAACTTGTTCATATCAGTCTCCATCGTTTCCTGCAATTTCTCTTCTGTCTTCATTTTTTGTAAACCGGCTCTGACGTCATCCTCCAAAATCATTAAAGTCTGACAATGACATCATCTCCGCATTTAACGCCGCGAGCTGTACTATCGTTTGTTTTTAATGGTTATCCCGAGAATCGAGGCGTTCAACGGATCTTTATCCGATTCTTCTCCCTTGATTACCGCACCTGTCGCTTCATATCTGCCTCTCTGTCTATAAATAATGCCGCCCCTCCTCATTCTTCCTTCTCGCGTCTTCTTCCTCCTTCCGCTTCCTGACCCGCAAGAACTCCATTGCTGCTTGAGCTCAAGAACGCCGCCGACGACCGCAGGATCTTCAGCCTTCGACCGGCCGCTGCATCAACCTGAGCCTTGACCAGATTCTCTCCGCCGCCGATTCTCGCTGTCCCTGGTACGTTTATCCACCTCTCTGTAGATCTGTGTCCGCCATTACTTCACCTATGTTCTTCCGCCATTAGGGCTGCCGATGAAACTCCGTTCCTTCGTAGATCTTTTCCTCATAAAAACCTTGTAATCTTTAGGCCCTGATCTGTAGGTCTCCCGCTCAGCACCAGATTAGATCTCACCATAATAACCCTGTAGTTTTATCCATTCCACCATTAGAGCTTCCGCCTTTTAGAACTCCGCCATTTAGAACTCCACCATTAGAACTTTTTGCACTAGTTCCGCGGATTTAGTTGTTGCACCTTGCCCTTTAGATCTTGTTGTTTTTATTTCCGCCGTTGCCTGCTTTAGGTCTTCTTTTTATGCACCTCATGTAAACTCATCTGCTCTGAATTGGACCTCTGTAAATTTCCCGTGTAATTTTCGTTTCTTTATCTCCTTATGCTCAGATCTATTCCTTCTTAGCAATGCGTTGAAAACCTGTTTTTCTCTTCAATAGATCTGCTAAGTATGCTCCGGTTTAGATCGTCACGTCATAAACCGGAAATGATGTAACCTGATGTAATAACTTTAAATTATTCCTCTTCAACTGCCATTTAAATCGGAAATGATAAAACTCTGTTTCATAATTGCCGGTTTAATCTTGCCAAATAATTCTCCGTTTTAACCATTGCATATCATGAATAAATCCCGGATCGTTGCTTTTTCATAATCCGTCTTTCTCTTCTTCAGCACTTTGCTCAAATGGCTAAGCAGTATGTTTCGTGCGACTGGGTTCGTTCTGTCGTGACTGAAGAAGATTTAGTCAAACTATCAAGCATTGGCACGTTAGGTCCTCGGGCCGAATTGAAATGGCGCGCTCCGGGTAATGAGTGTCCTCCCACTCCTAGGTCCGGGGAAGTGATCGTATTTCTGGATCACATCTCCAGGGGTTTCTCTCCCCCTGGTTCAAAATTTTTCCGGGACGTCCTTGCCACCTTCCAGCTGCATCCACAGGACATCGGGCCAAACTCCGTTTCCAATATTTGTGATTTCCAAGTTTTTTCTGAAGCGTATCTGCAAGAAGAGCCTTCGGTTGATCTTTTTCGGGATTTCTTCCATGCAAACCGGCGTACTGAGTTCACCAGCGGGCCTCACCAAGAGCTTGGTGGTATCAGTATTCAGAAAAGGAGGGATGCAGTTTTCCCTCACGCCTCGTTACACACTCACCCCAAGGACTGGAATAAGTCTTGGTTTTATTGCGTAGACACATCCCCTGAAGGTGAAAACCCTTTGCCGGGTTATCGTGAAACTCGTATCCCGGCAAATCACCCCTTGCCGCAACGATTAAGTGCTGCTGAACGGATCCAGTTTTCTTCTCAACTCTCCAAGTTGAGAGCTTTCATGGCCAATGGCCTGATCGGCACAGATTTCCTTCGTTGCTGGTTATCATGGAGTATCCTTCCCTTAAGCCGGCGCCCTGATTTGATGTGCAATTACTCCGGTAAATCGGATGATCCTCAGAGGTTTTCTAAGGAGAAGTTGTCTGAATTGGAAGTAATTGAATCGGCCAAGAAGATTGTTAATCCTGCTCTAACAGATTGCACTAGAGTTGGCTTGGCCCCATACTTCAAGAAAAATAAGCTGCCTGAGGTAAGTGTCTTTAACTTATGCTTTATGTCCCAGGCTTCTCAAGCACCCATGCGACATGTTGATGCTTTCCACAGTTAGAAGCGGCATCGAGCCCCTTTGAACAAGTCCGCCAAGTCCTTTATAGTTTTTGGAGGCGAATCGCCCGGCCATAAAACCCTGGCCATATTATTCATGGCCTTCTGAGCTCACTCGTGGACCATGGAAAGCTCTTGCAGCACGTCACTCCCAAAACTAGACACTTCCCCTTCGAGCTGCCTAATTAACAAACCTGCAGGAGAACTTTTATGAAAAACTTTCAAAATAAGGGACTATAGGGAGAGCTAGGTATAAGGGTCATACTGAACATGCCACCTTTTAGCCTCCGGTTCTCTTCCAAGGCACCTGAGAGTTGGGCTCTTACGTCCTTTAGCTCCTTTTCCAGCCTAACATTTTATCCTACGCTTGGTTTCTTTTATCTATGGCTTGCGTCAATACGCGCTTGCCAGCAGCTGTTTCCCCTTCAGCAAAAATTTTGTCTGCCAAAGCATCCCTTAGCTCCCTCTCTAGTTGGTCGGTCGACCCTGTTGCTGTGTTACAATTAGTATGTACATAACGACTCAGTGATCAGCACAAATATCATAGTATCCGGACACCATTGTTCTTACCACCAACATCCTTTCCGGATTTCTTCAAATTTTCAAATTTGGCGGTGACAGTCGTGAGCTGGATCCGACACTCTTCAAGCTCCTTGGATTAGGAGTTATTCTTTTCTTGAAGCACCTCCAAAAACACAACGATCCTCAAATCAGTTGTACCAACTACTTTAAGTCTCGAGGGCTACTGGCATGTGAACATCAAAATGAACACTTACCCGCATATCCTTGGAAAGCAGGTAAGTGGCTCCAGCGAGTCTGTCTTGAGCGGCTTGGATATAAGCATCTACAGAGCTGAGGGCGTTAAAGGTCTCCTCAGAAAAGGCTGGGTCACACATGGCTGCCTTCCGCCGCCGGTGAACCATCGCAACCTCCACTTCGGAATTAGTGACTGACATTCCATCCGAATCCTCTTGGAGGGGACAATCCGGCACTGAATCTGCACTAGCCCTTGACGGGCCGGAAGCCAGATTGGCTGGAGCTTGATCTGCATGATCTCCGAAAACAGTCCGGTGTGTATTCCTCCTACAAGGAAAAGTGAAGCGAAAAATTGTAATATTGACTTTACCACCCAGCTTGTGTCAAAATAAACATACCTCTTTGAAGGTTCGCTGGTGTTCGCAGTCCTCTTTCGCTTCAAAGCCTCACCCAATGCAGGCGTTGCCCTCTGGGATGATGGTCTTCGCACAGTTCGGTGTGAGGAGCGCCTCCCCTTTTAAGCATGGAAAAGTGCGATGGGTAAGGCGTGCTAGGAATCTTCTTTTTAATGAGATATGTCCTGTATACTTACATGGGAAGAAGGAATGAGGCCCGGGTAATCAGCTACAATAGCCACCAGGGGGCCCTCACGGCAGGCTTGATAGAAGACTCCCTCTTCTAGCTCTATGCCTATGTCCGGATCTTCATCATATCCGGGGCCCGCATTTTGGAGTCGGTCCTCTGGCTGTGGAGCGGTACTATTAATCCCCTCGATCACCTTCCTCCACTCATGTAGGAAAAAAACAAAATTTAGTTCGGTCAGTACATCATAACAAAGAAAAATGGGCGAATATAGTGGTCACGGGAGAAACTTACCCAGTCAGGGGGATTGTACATGAAAAACCCTCTCGGCACTTCAAACGAAGGAAGTCTTGATTCTCTCCCTTATAAAGACCCTCCAGGATGACGGCTAGAGCGGCAGGGTCGTCCGGACCCGAGTGTAAGCAGCGTGAGGCATCATTCAGGCCATTATAATGCCACATGGGAAATCCTCTGGCTTGGAGCGGCTGCACGCATCGCTTTACTGAAATAGCCATCACTTCGATTATAGACAGCCCCGAACTGGCGAGCAATTCGATCTTGCCGTCCAATCTACTAACTTCCGCTCTCCCTTCTTCCGAGGGACTGCGGGAACACCAGTTGAAAAGCTTCTTTGGAGGAGAACTGGAGTACTTGTGGAGGCCTTGCCGAACTAGATCCGGCAGGCAACGTCCTCAATATAAAACCACTCCGAAGGCCACTCTTTGGATGCCTTCTTCGGAGTACCGGGCAGATAGCCTGTCCCTGCTATGCGCCATACTTCAGTTCCCCCAACTTCAAATATGGATCCCTTTTCCGAGCAAGGGACAAGGCAGACGAACTTTCGCCATAGCTCAAAGTGAGGCTCGCAGCCTAAGAACAGTTCGCATAAAGCGACAAAACGCGCAATATGCAGGATAGACCCCGGCGTAAGATTGTGCAATTGAAGACCATAGAACTCCAAGAGTCCTCTAAGGAAGGGGTGGACGGGGAAACCTACGTCTCTTAAAAGGAAAGGGACAAAACATAACCACTCTCCATCGGAGGGGTTGGGAAAGCCCTCTGCCAGGGCTTGATTATCGATGGAAGTTTGTCTGGCCCGGATGGGGACTAGATCCTTGGGAGGGAGATATCCCTGCGCTTGAAGTGTCCTCAGGCGCGCATGGGATACAGAATAGCTTTTCCAATCTCCTGCACGAGGGCCATGAGGTCGCGAGGAAGAGCTTGGGGCGTTGGCCATGTTTGGAGATTTTTTGCAGGCACTAGGGTTTCTTCCGCGTGGAATGGAATGGAGAGGCAACTAAGATCTATTCTCTTATATAGGTGTCTCCCCTACATAGTCAAGGGGGTGATTGCAAAACTGCCTAGATGGTTTGCATTCATTGGACACGTGGAAGCCAAGGCGACGGCAACGAGGAATCAACGGAATACAATGTTAAGAGAAGTCGAACTATCATCCAGGAGGACTCGCCTTGCAAGACCGAAGACATGAAGCCGGACACGATCTCGTCCTTGAAGGCAAGCCTGGGGGCTACTGAGGGAGTCCTGTGTTCAGGTGTCCTAGGGCATCCGGGTCGATGAAGCTGGGCCGTATTGATGGGCCACAAAAGAAGAAGCAGAAGACTCTCCCCCGTATTCGGTCAGGACTACTATGTAGGTACTAAGGCAAGTGTCGAGTCCAAATGTATTAATTAATTCCTCCCCAAGTCACCATTGTTACCCTAGGTTCTCTCTGGCGTGTATATAAGCCAGAGGGTTTAGTCTGTAGAGGGGATCATCGACAACACAATATCCTCATAGGTTAGACTTTAGGGTTTAGCCATTACGATCTCGAGGTATATCAACTCTTGTACTCATACTCAATCATATTAATATAGCACGAAGTAGGGTATTACCTAGATCGAGAGGACCTGAATCTGAGTAAACATTGTGTCCCCAGCCTCCTGTTACCATCGATCCTCTAAACGCATAGCTTGGGCCCCCTACCCGAGATCTGCCGGTTTTGACACCGACACCTCGTCTTGGTCCGGGGGGAGGCCAACGCCTATGGTGAAGGTGGGGCCCGAACCCCCGTCTTCATCCACCAGAACTTGCTTTGTTTCGGCCCGATCTTGAGAGAACAACTGCTTCTTCTTCGTAGGTGCATCCCCCAGGGCTTCCGGAGCTCCTTCCTTGCCTGGTTGCCCGGCAGCTGTAGACTTGGCGGCCAGCTTGAAGACCAAGAGCGCATTCTTGGTATCGCCCGCCACGGTGAGGACTCCGCTGCTCCCCGGCATCTTCATGAGGTTATAGGCAGGATGATTTGCCACCATGAACTTGGCCAGCGTTGGGTAGCCAAGGATGGCGTTGTACGGCAGGTTGATGCGGGTGATGTCGAAGTCAATAAGCTCGGTGCGATAATTGTTGCGCGTGCCGAAGGTGACGGGAAGGCGGATCTGCCCCAGGGGGCAGGTGGAGCCATCTACGACCCCGGAGAAGGGCTTGGTGGGGAGCAGCCGACCGAAGGGCACATGAAGAAGGTCAACCGCCTCAACGAAGAGGACGTTCAGGCTTGTGCCACCATCAATGAGGGTCTTGGTGACAGCTATGTTGCACATGGTGGGGTGCAGAGCATAGGAAGTGCGACCACGCCCGCTGTGGATGCAGGGTGGTCACTCGAGTCAAAAGTAAGGTCGGATTCGAGGGCCGCCCAGCTCGGGGGCGACTGCGCGACCCCTGCCTACCGCATGAACGTCTTGATGTGGCGCCCTGATGCTAGCGCCCTCGATCCGCCGAGGAGTGCTGCAACTGCATTGGGTGCCCGTGCCGCGAAGCACGTGACGAATAAGTCGCAAAGATCTTCCCAAGAGGCCACCGAAGAATCCAGCAAGCTTAGGAACTAATCGCGTGGCTCCCCCACGAGGGCCATGGGGAGCCAGTTCGCCATCACCTTGTCGTCTCCGCCAGCCGCCCAGACGGCTTCTGCGTAGGCTTGGAGGAATGCCTCTGGGCCGGCCACGTCGTTGTACCGTGGTGGCAGCGCCTGCCTTAACCTTAGCGGCCACCGCACTTGTCGTGGGGCGGGGGAGAGGGCCCGGTGGCCCACACCACCTTCGAGAGCGACCCACAAGGCAGCTTGTGGTGCGATGCCTGCCATGATCGGAGGATGGATGGCGAGGGTAGATCGTGACGACGAGGAAGGTGGTTCATCGATACGCACCCCTACCTAGCGCGTCAAATGTCATATTCAGGGCTCCGCAAAACCCTTGTAAGTTCGAACACTGGGGTGCGTGCGAAGAACTCAACTCCCCCTATCAGTCTACTCGCCATTTCTACGAACTAGCTCAAGGAACAAGAAAGAACATGACACAGTGCAATTTACCCAGGTTCAGGCCACCTAGCGGTGAGTGACCCTACTCCTGCAATGTGCTGGATTTCCTCAAGGTGGGCTGAGCAAGAACTAGTACAGTGGGCGAACCACCTCGCAAGGTGTGTTCTTGATGGTGTGTGTCTAGAGGGAGGTCTCAATGATCTGTTTGATCTGGGATCCGATCCCCTCCTATGGTGGTTGCTAAGCTATATTTATAGTGTCCTCGGTCCTCTTCCCCCAATATATAGGCGGGAAGGGATCCCACAACGACCAAATTTGAAGGGATACAACTAGTACATCTTATCCTGACTAAAGGTGGTCTTCGCCTGCAAAGCTTCTGATCCTGACGCCACGGTGGGCTCGATGATGACCTCCATCCTGCCGTCCTAGCGATCCTGGTCTTGTTGCATAGAAATGGAAACATTTGCTTGATTCCCCAGGACTCCGCGTCTGCGCTTGCCTCTTTAGAACCAAAGAGGAAATTGGTTGTCCTGCGCCCGCTGGCACGAGCCTGGCCTTGGTTGTCATGGATTGCGTCATCTGGACCTCACGAGGTGAGGCTTGCATAGAGTTCTCCGCCCCCCGGTAGCCAACCTAGCGAGGTTGTTCCCTCTAGAGGTCTTGGTTTCGTCCACCTCGCGAGGCTTGGCCCCCCGCGAGGGTCTTGAGTGTCGATGCTGAAGATGGGCCGTACCAGGCCGGTGAAGGAGCCACGTCATGGGCCAGAGGGAGTAAAGTATAGGTACCCTGGTTCCCAGAACACCGACACCTGTACCATGCCAGCATTCGGATGCGTCCATCAGGAGGATCGCTCGGACGACCCTACAGCACTCGGACAACCACACATCACTCGACAAACGATGAACCACTCGGACGTACAGGGCAAGAAGGCGTCGTGGGAGCTGCAACGGTCGAGGAATCCTAAGTTGTCCACTAAACAGAGTTATAGCTATTGTTACCTGTAACTGATGTAGTATAGGCTCATTACACTAGTAACTACCTCATTCAATGGCATTAATTGCCCCGGCAACGTGGAAGACATGGGGCTACAACGCACTCTATATAAGACGCACCCCTCTCCATTGCTGGGCAGGTCCAATCTTGTAACCATATCCATCAAATCAAAGCGAGCCTCAAGGCACGATACGTATGGGTTTTTACCTCAAGCGATTGAGGGGCCTGAACTCGTTAAACATCATGTGTTACACGTATGTCATAGCTACTCTCTGCCCCTTTATTCGTACCCCTAGTACTCATTGTCAGGATCATAACCCCGACAGGTGCCGCTTCCTCAAAGCTCGATGGGGCCTCCTCTCGAGGCCTTACTGTGGGGCCTACTGACGAAGACATATACCTAGGGTAGGGTCTTAGACCTGACCTATACGACCTACCCAAGGGAATCATACGGGGACTAAGAAGAGCTCCACGAAAATTACCGACTGAAACACTCAGAAGCATAATACACTCGATAGGGAGAGTCACTCGGATAACTCATTTTCACTCGACGACACAAGAACTCACTCGACGGACGGAATACCAAAAGCCACTCTAGGATGGCAACAGTCAAACATTCACTCCGTAATCATAAAGACTATTTAGTGCAGGCGTTATCAGTAACATCTAAGACATAACTCACATTGAACCCATGTGTAACCGATGACTGAGAGGGTCCGGCACACTCTATATAAGCCACCCCTCCCCTCACACACAAGGGTTCGCATCCCTTGTAAACACAACACATACCAGTCGACAAAGCCTCCGCGGCACCGAGACGTAGGGCTTTTACCTCCTCCGAGAGGGGCCTGAACTCATAAAAGCAGTGTCACGATCTTGTTGTAGCTAGGACTCTACCTCTTTCCTACCCCCTACTCTCACTGTCAGATACGTTCCCACGACAGTTGGCGCCAACCGTGGGGCAGGCGTCTAAGCGACTTCTGGCAAGGTTGCATTTTTTCGATTCCCTTCAGCATGGCGCTCGGCGGTGAGTAGTCTCCGGGCTGCAAGATCCGTCTCGGCGCGCTTGTCTTCATTGCCGACGATGTGGCTTGGCTACAAGAGGCACCGCTCAACGTCGAGTCCCTCCCAGACCGTGGGACGGCGCACTTTCGCGCGAGTGTGTGCGGTGTCCTCCTGCGGCAGTCGTCGACTCAGTATCGGTCAGCTCTGACAACACCCTCGCCACTCGCCGCTCGCCATCCCAAGTGATCCGGTCGCTCGCGGCTCCAGCGGTCGCTCCGTCACATGGTCGGCCGTCAATCGGCGCATCCATAGGTCGCGGCAATCGAGTCCGACGAATCCCTGTATGATTTGTTCGATCCGTCAACTGATCATACGGACCCACTTTCCGAGTGCGAAAGCAACGACCCCGCCACCGAAGTCCTCGTGGCCAACTCTCAGCGTGCTACCCCAGGATTCTCTCGTGGTGACGGGGACGATGACGGCCCGTTGCACGGCGATGGCGAATATCACCCGTAGCCCCTCACAGCAGAGCAAAGAGAAGTTGCACAGCGTAGGGACGAGCAAGACCTTCGAACCCACGCACTCGACTGGAGAACCTTCAGTGAGCACTCAACAATCGCACCCACGCACGGATTCCAAGTTCCAGTCGACGGCAACGGCAGTTGTTTCCGACTATAACTCGAGATGAGTGTCAGGTATACCGCACACTGATCCAAAATGTCGTTGCGGCTGCACGCATTGTAGATTCAATTCAGCAATCTTGTTCTGAGGCTGGCCAGAGGCCTGGAGAAAATTTGCACGTTGCTTAGGGCGGCTGGTGAGCTGAATTCTGTTGTGTCCCAGTCGCGCAACAAAATTCATAGCAGGTCCGTCCAAGCCGAGACGGTTCAGTCTACACATAGTCCAAGATCACCTCCGCGGATAGAGAGATACATTTACATTCAAGGTCACCACTTGGATCGAGACCACGGACAGTACAATCCCCGACATCACCGCAACGACCACCGTCGAGTGCTGACGCCCCCTCCGAGGAGTGGTTCATACGAGCCCCGGCGATATTTAGACAGGCACCCGCATGTCGATGAGCGAAGGATTCCAGTCGACCCCCGTGAGCCTGGTTTCGGTGCAAGATCTCTCCTCGTACAAGGTTTGGTCGATAGAGGAAGAGCTAACAGAGATGGCTCGGTCAGAGATCGCCCGAGTGGGAGTGGGGCGTTCCTCTCTGGGCCCGAGTGTTTCAGTCATGCTATTCGAGCGGTCGTGATTCCCCCCAACTTTAGGTTGGCGACAGGAATCAACAAGTTCACTAGCGAGTCAAAGTCAGTCACGTGGTTGGAAGATTATCGAGTGGCTGTTCAGATCGGTGGAGGCAACGATGAGGTGGCTATGAAGCATTTTCCCTTCAAGCTTGAGGGCTCGGCTAGGGCGTGGCTAAACCAGTCGGCACCTTCCAGCATATATTGTTGGGACGACCTGGCCCGAGTGTTTATCCAACATTGCAAGCAGCCAACTGCACTAACTGAATTGCAACACTGCGTCCTGATACGTCCATTTTGCATCATGCTTTTATATTGATATTTATTGCATTATGGGCTGTTATTACATATTATGTCACAATATTTATGCCTTTTCTCTCTTATTTTACAAGGTTTACATGAAGAGGGAGAATGCCGACAGCTGGAATTCTAGGCTAGAAAAGGAGAAAATATTGGAGACCTATTCTGCACAACTCAAAAAGCCCTAAAACTCCACGAAAGTCAGTTTTGGAAAATATAAAAAATATCTGGCGAAAGAAGTACAGGAGGGGGCCACCCACCGTCCACGAGGGTGGGGGGCGCGCCCTACCCCCTGGGCGCGCCCCCTGCCTCGTGGGCCACCTGGCAGCCCCCCGATGCCCATCTTCTTCTATGTAAATTGTTTTTACCTGGAAAAAACATAAGGAGGCTTTCGGGACGAAGCACCGCCGTCTCGAGGCGGAACCTTGGCGGAACCAATCTAGGGCTCCGGCGGAGCTGTTTTGTGGGGGAAACTTCCCTCCGGGAGGGGGAAATCACCATCATCACCATTGATACGTCTCCAACGTATCTATAATTTTTGATTGTTCCATGCTATTATTTATGAAGTCTTGGATGTTTAATGGGCTTTATCATTCACTTTTATATCATTTTTGGGACTAACCTACTAACCCAAAGGCTTAGTCCAGATTGTTGTTTTTTGCCTGTTTCAGGGTTTTGCAGAAAAAGAATATCAAACGGAGTCCAAATGGAATGAAACCTTTGCGAGAGATATTTTTGGAGTAAATCACGCACGCGCAGCTTGAGAACCACATCAGGGGGCCAAAGGGTGGCCCACGAGGGTGGGGGGCACCCCCCTTCCCAGGGCGCGCCCCCCTGCCTCGTGGCCCCCTCGAGCGTCCCCCGGTGCCCTCCTTCTTCCTATATAAGTCTATGTATCCCGGAAACTCCGTGAATAGAGAGAAAACAGTAATTCCACCGCTGTACCTTCTGTTCCCGTGAAGGTCCCATCTTGGAGCCTGTTCCGGAGCTCCACCAGAGGGGGATCCATCATGGAGTTCATCATCATCATCATCATCATCGCCCTCACCATGAGTTGTGAGTAGTTTACCACAGACCTTTGGGTCCATAGCTAGTATCTAGATGGCTTCTTTTCTCTCTCTGGATCTCAATACAAAGTTCTCCTCGGTCTTCGAGTAGATCTATTCGATGTAATCTCTTTTTGCGGTGTGTTTGTTGAGATCCGATGAATTGTGAGTTTATGATCAAGGTTATCTATGAAAGATATTTGGTTCTTCTTTGAACTTTTTATGTGTGCTCATACTATCCTTACAAGTCTCTTCGAATTATTGTTTTGGTTTGGCCTACTAGATCTATAGTTCTTGCAATGGGAGAAGTGCTTGACTTTGGGTTCAATCTTGCGGTGTCCTTTCCCAGTGAAAGTAGGGGCAGCAAGGCACGTATTGTATTGTTGCCATCGAGGGTAAAAAGATGGGGTTTATATCATATTGCTTGAGTTTATCCCTCTACATCATGTCATCTTGCTTAAGGCGTTACTCTATTCTTATGAACTCAATACACTAGATGCATGCTGGATAGCGGTCGATGTGTGGAGTAATAGTAGTAGATACAGAATGATTTCGGTCTACTTGTCTCGGACGTGATGCCTATATACAATGATCATGCCTAGATAGTCTCATAATTATTCGCTTTTCTATCAATTGCTCGACAGTAATTTGTTTACCCGCCGTAGAATATCGCTATCATGAGAGAAGACACTAGAGAAAACTATGGCCCGCGGGTCTATTCTCAACATATCAATCTACATCCACTTTACTTTTATTGCTTTTATTTGTTGTTTTTATAAACCAAAAATACCAAAAATATAAACTATCATCTCTATCAGATCTCACTTTCGTAAGTGACCGTAAAGGGATTGACAACCCCTTATCGCGTCGGCTGCGAAGTTCTTATTTGTTTGTGCAGGTGCGAGGGACTCGCGCGTGGTCTCCTACTAGATTGATACCTTGGTTCTAAAAAATTGAGGGAAATACTTATGCTACTGTGCTGCATGTCCCTTTCCTCTTCGAGGGAATACAACGCAATCTCAAGAAGTAGCAAGAAGAATTTCTGGCGCCATTGCCGGGGAGGCTTACGCAAAAGTCATATACCAAGTAACTATCACAAACCCTTATCCTTCGCATTACATTTTTTGCCTCTCGTTTTCCTCTCCCCCACTTCACCCTTGCCGTTTTATTTGCCCTTCTTCCGCCGTGTGTTTATCGTTTGCTTGTTTCTTGTTTGCTTGTGTGTGTTGGATTGCTTGCTTGTCGCTATGGCTCAGAACAATACCAAATTGTGTGACTTCTCCAATACCAACAACAATGATTTTATTAGCACTCTGATTACTCCTATTACCGATGCTGGATCTTGTGAGATCAATGCTGCTTTGTTGAATCTTGTCATGAAAGATCAATTCTCCGGCCTTCCTAGTGAAGATGCCGCTACCCATCTAAACAACTTTGTTGATTTGTATGATATGCAAAAGAAAAGGGATACGGATAACGATATTGTTAAATTGAAGTTATTTCCGTTTTCACTTAGAGATCGTGCTAAAACTTGGTTTTCCTCTTTGCCTAGAAATAGTATGGATTCGTGGAATAAGTGCAAAGATGCTTTTATCTCTAAGTATTTCCCTCCTGCTAATGTCATCTCTCTTAGAAATGATATTACGAATTTTAAGCAACTAGATCATGAGCATGTTGCACAGGCTTGGGAGAGAATGAAATCGATGATACGTAATTGCCCTACACATGGTTTGAATCTATGGATGCTTATTCAGAATTTTTATGTTGGCTTGAATTTTGCTTCTATAAATCTTTTAGATTCGGCCGCCGGAGGCACTTTCATGGAAACCACCTTAGGAGGAGCTACCAAACTCCTAGATAATATTATGGTAAATTATTCTCAATGGCACACCGAAAGATCTACTAGTAAAAAAGTGCATGCTATCAAAGAAATTAGTGTTTTGAGTGGAAAGATGGATGAACTTATGAAATTATTTGCTGCTAAGAGTGCTTCTTCGGATCCTAATGATATGCCTTTGTCCACTTTGATTGAGAATAACAATGAATCTTTAGATGTGAATTTTGTTGGTAGGAATAATTTTGGTAACAATGCTTATAGAGGTAATTTTAATCCTAGGCCTTTTCCTAGTAATTCCTCTAATAATTATGGTAATTCCTACAACAACTCTTATGGAAAGATGCCTTCTGAATTTGAAACTAGTGTTAAGGAATTTATGATCTCGCAAAAGAATTTCAATGCTTTGCTTGAAGAGAAATTGCTTAAGGTTGATGAATTGGCTAGAAGGGTGGATAGAATTACTCTTGATGTTGATTCTTTGAAACTTAGATCTATCCCACCTAAGCATGATATCAATGAGTCTCTCAAAGCCATGAGAATTTCCATTGATGAATGCAAAGAAAGAACCAATAGGATGCGCACTAAAAGAGAAGATTATATTAAATCGTGTTCTTCTAGTTATCATGAAAATAGAGATGAAGATCTGAAAGTTATTGATGTGTCTCCTATTAGATCCTTGTTTTCTAGTATAAATCTTGATGAAGATAGGATTGGAGATGATTCTGCTTTAAGGTGTCCCAATGATTCAGAGTTTTTAGATCTTGATGCTAAAATTGCTAAAAGTGGGAGTGAAGAGATTAAAACTTTACATAGTGATGAACCCACTACTTTGGATTTCAAGGGATTCAATTACGATAATTGCTCTTTGATTCGTTGTATTTCCTTGTTGCATTCCGTGCTAAATTCTCCGCATGCTTATAGTCAAAATAAAGCTTTCACCAAACACATAGTTGATGCTTTGATGCAATATTATGAAGAAAAACTTGAGTTGGAAGTTTCTATCCCTAGAAAGCTTTATGATGAATGAGAACCTACTATCAAAATAAAAATAAAAGATCATGAATGCTATGCTTTGTGTGATTTGGGTGCTAGTGTCTCCACTATCCCAAAAGCTTTGTGTGATTTGCTAGGGTTCCATGAGATTGATGATTGTTCTTTAAATTTGCACCTTGTGGATTCCACTATTAAGAAACCTATGGGAAGGATTAATGATGTTCTTTTTGTTGCTAATAGGAATTATGTGCCCGTAGATTTCATTGTTCTTGATATAGATTGCAATCCTTCATGTCCTATTATTCTTGGTAGACCTTTTCTTAGAACGATTGGTGCAATTATTGATATGAAGGAAGGAAATATTAGATTCCAATTTCCGTTAAGGAGAGGCATGGAACACTTTCCTGCAAAGAAAATCAAATTACCATATGAATCTATCATGAGAGCCACTTATGGATTGCCTTCCAAAGATGGCAACACCTAGATTTATCTTGTATCGTGCCTAGCTAGGGGCATAAAACGATAGCGCTTGTTGGGAGGCAACCCAAATTTATGTTTTTTGTTTTTGTTGCTGTTAGAGAATAAATATTTCATCTAGCCTCTGATTAGTTGTGGTTTCATGTTTTGTTTAGTGTTTGTGCCAAGTAGAACCTTTGGGAAGACTTGTGTGAAGTTTATGTGATCTTGCTGTGAAAAACAGAATCATTAGCGCTCACTAATGTAGTCTTAAATTTTTACTGGAACGTGATTTTTAGTTGATTCTTTTTGCAGATGATTGGTAGACAAATTCCGCAAATTTACCAATTTAGTTTGAATTTGTTGGAGTTCCAGAAGTAGGCGAAACCTGCAGATTACTATAGACTGTTCTATCTTTGACAGATTCTGTTTTTCATGTGTTCTTTGCTTATTCCGATGCATCTATGAGTAGTATTGGAGAATATGAACCATAGAGAAGTTGGAATACAGTAGGTTTAACACCGATATAAATAAATAATGAATTCATTGCTGCACCTTTGAGTAGTGGTTTGCTTTCTTATACTAACGGAGCTCACAAGAATTTTTGTCTAAGTTTTGTGTTGCGAAGTTTTCAAGTTTTGAGTATTGCTTTGATGGACAATGGAACAAGGACTAGCAAAGGCCTAAGCTTGGGGATGCCCATGGCACCCCATGTAAATTCAAGATAATCAAAAGCCTAAGCTTGGTGATGCCCCGGGAAGGCATCCCCTCTTTCGTCTTCATCCATCGGTAACTATACTTGGAGCTATATTTTTATTCGCAACATGATATGTGTTTTTGCTTGGAGCGTCTTGTATAATTTGAGTCTTTGCTTGTTAGTTTGCCACAATCATCCTTGATGGACACACCTATTTGTGAGAGTTAAATATGGCCTAGAAATTGTTAGAACACTCTATGTGCTTCACTTATATCTTTTGAGTTGAATAATTTTTGCTCTAGTGCTTCACTTATATCTTTTAGAGCACGGTGGTGGTAATATTTTGTAGAAATTGTTGAACTCTCATGCTTCTCTTATATCCTTTTGAGAGTCTATTAAAATATCATGGTAATGTGTTTAGGCTAACAGGAACTAGTCATCACATGATAGACATCCAATGTCAATGTAGTAAAAAAATTCACACCAAGTGCATTGAATATGATGAGATGTTGGATGCTTGATAATTGTTTTGAGACATGAGGATAGTGATATTAGATTCATGCTAGTGTAGTTATTATAAAATTGAGAAATACTTGTGTTAAGGTTAGTGATTCTCGTATCATGCACGTATGGTGAACCGCTATGTGACGAAGTTAGAGCATGAGGTATTTGTAGAGCGCCAACCTTTGTGTGGAGGCCGCGGGCGTGCGATGGTTAACTCCTACCAACCTTCCCCCTAGTAGCATGCATTGATTGCTTTGTTTTGATGACTCGTAGATTTTTTCAATAAGTATATGAGTTCTTATGACTAATGTTGAGTCCATGGAATATACACACTCTCACCCTTCCACCATTGCTAACCTCTCTTGTACCGCGCAACTTTCGCCGGTGCCATAAACCCACTATATATCCTTCTTAAAAACAACCACCATATTGTTCCTCAAAACAGCCACCATACCTACCTATCATGGCATTTCCATAGCCATTCCGATATATATTTCCATGCAACTTTCCACCGTTCAGTTCATATGACACGCATCATATTGTCATATTGCCATGCATGATCATGTAGTTGACATCGTAGTTGTGGCAAAGCCACCATGCATAATTTTTCATATATGTCGCTCTTGATTCATTGCATATCCCAGTACACCGCCGGAGGCATTCATGTAGAGTCATACTTGTTGTAGTATCGAGTTGTAATTTCGAGTTGTAATGAAAAGTGTGATGATCATCATTATTAGAGCATTGTCCCATGTGAGGAAAGGCCAATAGAAAAAGAGATGGCCCAAAAAAATAGAGAGGGGCTAATAAGAAAAAGAGAAAGCCCCTCCAAAAGATGAGTGAAAAGAGAGAAGGGACAATTGCTACTATCTTTTTTCTACACTTGTGCTTCAAAGTAGCACCATGTTCTTCATTGTAAAGAGCCCCATGCTTAGTCACTTTCATATACTAGTGGGAATTTTTATTATAGAACTTGGCTTGTATATTCCAACGATGGGCTTCCTCAAATGCCCTAGGTCTTCGTGAGCAAGCAAGTTGGATGCACACCCACTAGTTTCTTTTGTTGAGATTTCATTCATATTTAGCTCTAGTGCATCCGTTGCATGGCAATCCCTACTCACTCACATTGATATCTATTGATGGGCATCTCCATTGCCCGTTGATACGCCTAGTTGATGTCAGACTATCTCCCTCCATTTTGTCTTCTCCACAACCACCTCTATTCCACCCATAGTGCTATATCCATGGCTCACACTCATGTATTGCGTGAAAATTGAAAGTTTTGAAAAGATAGAGTATGAAAACAAATGCTTGGCTGAAATCGGGGTTGTGCATGATATGAATATTTTGTGTGATGAAGAGGGAGCATAGCCAGACTATGTGATTTTGTAGGGATAACTTTCTTTAGCCATAGTATTTTGAGAAGACATGATTGCTTTGTTAGTATGCTCGAAGTATTGTTACTTCTTATGTCAATATAGACTTTTATCTTGAATCTTTCCGATCTGAACATTCATGCCACAATTAAGAGAATTACATTGAAAAACTATATTGGTTATCATTCCACATAAAAAATTCTTTCTTTATCATTTACCTACTCGAGGATGAGCAGGAATTAAGCTTGGGGATGCTTGATATGTCTCCAACGTATCTATAATTTTCTATTGTTTCATGCTATTATTTATGAAGTCTTGGATATTTAATGGGCTTTATCATTCACTTTTATATCATTTTTGGGACTAACCTACTAACCCAAAGGCCTAGTCCATATTGCTGTTTTTTGCCTGTTTCAGGGCTTTGCAAAAAAAGAATATCAAGCGGAGTCCAAACGGAATGAAACCTTGGTGAGAGATATTTTTGGAGAATATCACGCACGCGGAGCTTGAGAACCACGACAGGGGGCCAAAGGGTGGCCCATGAGGGTGGGGGGCACGCCCCCCTTCCCAGGGCGCGACCCCCTGCCTCGTGGCCCCCTCAAGCGTCCCCCGGTGCCCTCCTTCTTCCTATATAAGTCTGCGTACCCCAGAAACTCCGTGAACAGAGAGAAAACCCTAATTCCACCGCTGTACCTTCTGTTCCCGTGAAGATCCCATCTTGGAGCCTGTTCCAGAGCTCCGCCGGAGGGGGGTCCATCACGGAGTTCATCATCATCATCATCATCGCCCTCACCATGAGTTGTAAATAGTTTACCACAGACCTTCGGGTCCATAGCTAGTATCTAGATGGCTTATTCTCACTCTCTGGATCTCAATACAAAGTTCTCCTAAGTCTTCGAGGAGATCTATTCAATGTAATCTCTTTTTGCGGTGTGTTTGTCGAGATCTGATGAATTGTGAGTTTATGATCAAGGTTATCTACGAAAGATATTTGGTTCTTCTCTGAACTTTTTATGTGTGCTCATAATATCCTTGCAAGTCACTTCGAATTATTTGTTTGGTTTGGTCTACTAGATCTATAGTTCTTGCAATGGGAGAAGTGCTTGGCTTTGGGTTCAATCTTGCGGTGTCCTTTCCCAGTGAAAGTAGGGGCAGCAAGGCACGTATTGTATTGTTGCCATCGAGGATAAAAAGATGGGGTTTATATCATATTGCTTGAGTTTATCCCTCTACATCATGTCATCTTGCTTAAGGCGTTACTCTGTTCTTATGAACTCAATACACTAGATGCATGCTGGATAGCGATCGATGTGTGGAGTAATAGTAGTAGATGCAGGCAGGAGACGGTCTACTTGTCTCGGACGTGATGTCTATATACAATGATCATGCCTAGATAGTCTCATAATTATTCGCTTTTCTATCAATTGCTCGACAGTAATTTGTTTACCCGCCGTAGAATATCGCTATCATGAGAGAAGCCACTAGAGAAAACTATGGCCCCCGGGTCTATTCTCAACATATCAATCTACATCTACTTTACTTTTATCGCTTTTATTTGTTGTTCTTATAAACTAAAAATACCAAAAATATAAACTATCATCTCTATCAGATCTCACTTTCGTAAGTGACCGTAAAGGGATTGACAACCCCTTATCGCGTTGGCTGCGAAGTTCTTATTTGTTTGTGCAAGTGCGAGAGACTCGCGCGTGGTCTCCTACTGGATTGATACCTTGGTTCTCAAAAACTAAGGGAAATACTTACGCTATTGTGTTGCATCTCCCTTTACTCTTCGAGGGAATACAACGCAAGCTCAAGAAGTAGCAAGAGCCATCACCAACAACTCTCCCATCTTGGGGAGGGTTATCTTCATCAACATGTTCACCAGCACCATCTCCTCTCAAACCCTAGTTCATCTCTTGTATCCAATCTTTGTATCAAAACCTTAGATTGGTACCTGTGGGTTGCTAGTAGTGTTGATTACTCCTTGTAGTTGATGCTAGTTGGTTTATTTGGTGGACGATCATATGTTCAGATCCATTGTGCATATTAAAATACCTCTGATTATGAACATGAATATGATTTGTGAGTAGTTACGTTTGTTCCTGAGGACATGGGAGAAATCTTGCTATAAGTAGTCATGTGAATTTGGTATTCGTTCGATATTTTGATGAGATGTATGTTGTCTTTCCTCTAGTGGTGTCATGTGAACGTCAACTACATGACACTTCACCATTGTTTAGGCCTAGAGGAAGGCATTGGGAAGTAATAAGTAGATGATGGGTTGCTAGAGTGACAGAAGCTTAAACCCTAGTTTATGCGTTGCTTCGTAAGGGGTTGATTTGGATCCATATGTTCCATGCTATGGTTAGGTTTACCTTAATACTTCTTTTGTAGTTGCGGATGCTTGCAATAGAGGTTAATCATAAGTGGGCTGCTTGTCCAAGTAAGGGCAGTAACCAAGCACCGGTCCACCGACATACCAAATTATCAAAGTAACGAATGCGAATCATATGAACGTGATGAAAACTAGCTTGACGATATTCCCATGTGTCCTCGGGAGCGCTTTCCTTTATATAAGAGTTTGTCCAGGCTTTTCATTTGCTACAAAAAGGATTGGGCCATATTGCCGCACCTTATATACTTTTACCACTCGTTACTTGTTACCGATTACCTTATCACAAAACTATCTGTTACCGATAATTTCAGTGCTTGCAGAGAATACCTTACTGAAAACTGCCTATCATTTCTTTCTGCTCCTCGTTGGGTTCGACACTCTTACTTATCGAAAGGACGACAATAGATCTCCTACACTTGTGGGTCATCAAGACTCTTTTCTGGCGCCGTTGCTGGGGAGTGAAGTGCCTTTGGTAAGAAAAAATTTATATAGTGTGCTGAAATTTACTGTCACTTGTTACCATTGAACATAGTCCTTTGAGGGGCTTGTTCGGGGTATCTTCACCCCGACCAGTAGAGCAAAGAGTTTCTCCCCAACCTACTGAACCTACTGAAAATGTTTACTTTGAAATTCCATCAGGTATGATAGAGAAACTGCTAGCTAATCCCTTTACAGGAGATGGAACATTGCATCCCGACTTACACCTAATATATGTGGATGAAGTTTGTTGATTATTTAAGTTTGCAGGTATGCCCGAGGATGTGATCAAGAAGAAGGTCTTCCCTTTATCTTTGAAGGGAGAGGCATTGACATGGTTTAGGCTATGCGATGATATTCGATCCTGGAACTACACCAGGTTGAAATTGGAATTTCATCCGAAGTTTTATCCTATGCATCAGGTTCATTGTGGTCGTAATTATGTATATAATTTTTGGCCTCGCGAAGGAGAAAGTATCGCTCAAGCTTGGGGGAGGCTTCAGTCAATGTAATATTCATGCCCCAATCATGAGCTCGATACTTCTTATACTGGTTCTTTCATGATGAAGACAATTGAATTCAAATGGGATTTATTGGAAAGAATTAAACTCAACTCTGAAGTTTGGGATCTCGACGAAGGTAAGTAGTCAGGTATAACACCTAAGTTTGATTGTGTTAAATCTTTTATGGATACCGATGTTTTCCGTGAATTTAGCACTAAATATGGACTTGACTCTGAGATAGTAGCTTCTTTCTGTGAATCATTTGCTACTCATGTTGATCTCCCTAAGGAGAAGTGGTTTCAATTTCATCCGTCCATTGAAGTAAAAGTAGTTGAACATGTTAAAGTTGAAGAAAATACTATCACTTATAATGTTGATCTATTGTTCCTACTGATTACATTGAGAAACCACACTTCCCTGTTAGAATAAAGGATCATGCCAAAGCTTCAATTGTGGTTCGTAAGAGTAATACAAGAACACATACACCCTCTGAGCAAATTAAAGTTGAACCTAGTATTGCTATGTTTAAGGATCTCTTGGTCGATAATATTGATGGGCATGTTATTTACCTTTGTGATGAAGCTGCTAGAATTGTTAGACCCGATACTAAGAATAAACATAGACCTATTGTAGGCATGCCTGTTATTTCTGTTAAAATAGGAGATCATTGCTATCGAGGCTTATGTGATATGGGTTCTAGTGCTAGTGCAATACCTCATTCCTTATATGAAGAAATTATGCACGATATTGCACCTGCTGAGCTAGAAGGTACTGATGTTACTATTAAGCTTGCCAATAGAAACATTATTTCACCAGTTGGGATTGTTAGAGATGTTGAATTCCTGTGTGGGAAAGTTAAATACCCTGCTAATTTTCTTGTTCTTGGTTCCCAACAAGATGATTTTTGCCCCATTATATTTGGTAGACCCTTCTTGAATACTATTAATGCTAAGATAGACTGGGAAACGGACATTGTTACTGTTGGTTTAGGGGATATGTCTCATGATTTCAACTTTGCTAAATTTCGTAGACAACCCCATGACAAATAATTGCCTAGTAAGGATGAAATTATTGGTCTTGCTTCTATTGTTGTGCCTCCTAACGGTCCTTTAGAACAATATCTTCTAGACCATGAAAATGATATGTATATGAATGAGAGAAGGGAAATAGATGAAATGTTCTTTAAACAGGAACCTCTATTGAAACACAACTTGCCTCTTGAAATTCTAGGGGATCCTCCTCCACCCAAGGGTGATCCCGTGTTTGAACTCAAACCATTACCTGATACTCTTAAGTATGCTTATCTCGATGAAAAGAAGATATATCCTGTTATTATTAGTGCTAACCTTTCAGAGCAGGGAGAAGAGAAATTATTGAAAACTCTGAAGAAGCACCGTGCTGCTATTGGATATACTCTTGATGATCTTAAGGGCATTAGTCCCACTCTATGCCAACACAAAATAAAATTGGAGAAAGACGCTAAACCGGTTGTTGATCACCAACGACGGTTAAATCCTAGGATGAAAGAAGTGGTAAGGAAAGAAATACTAAAGCTTCTAGAGTCCGGTATAATTTATCCAGTTGCTGATAGTCAGTGGGTAAGTCCTGTCCATTGTGTCCCTAAGAAGGGGGGTATTACTGTTGTTCCTAATGATAAAGATGAATTGATCCCACAAAGAATTGTTACATGCTATAGAATGGTAATTGATTTCCGCAAATTCAATAAAGCTACTAAGAAGGATCATTACCCTCTACCTTTTATTGATCAAATGCTTGAAAGGTTATCCAAACATACTCATTTTTGCTTTCTAGATGGCTATTCTGGTTTCTCTCAAATACCTGTGTCAAAAGAGGATCAAGAAAAGACCACTTTTACTTGTCCTTTCGGTACCTTTGCTTATAGACGTATGCCTTTTGGTTTATGTAATGCACCTACTACCTTTCAAAGATGCATGATGGCTATATTCTTTGACTTTTGTGAAAAGATTGTTGAGGTTTTTATGGATGATTTTTCCGTTTACGGAACTTCTTTTGATGATTGCTTGAGCAATCTTGATCGAGTTTTGCAGAGATGTGAAGAAACTAATCTTATCTTGAATTGGGAAAAGTGCCACTTTATGGTTAATGAAGGTATTGTCTTGGGGCATAAAATTTCTGAAAGAGGTATTGAAGTTGATAAAACTAAGGTTGATGCTATTGAAAAGATGTCGTGTCCCAAGGACATCAAAGGTATAAGAAGCTTCCTTTGTCATGCCGGGTTTCACAGGAGGTTCATTAAGGACTTCTCAAAAATCTCTAGGCCTCTGACTAACCTCTTACAAAAAGATGTTCCTTTTGTCTATGATGATGATTGTGTAGAAGCATTTGAAATACTTAAGAAAGCCTTGATCTCTGCACCCATTGTCCAGCCACCTGACTGGAATTTACCCTTTGAAATTATGTGCGATGCTAGTGATTATGCTATACGTGTTGTTCTAGGACAAAGAGTTGATAAGAAATTGAATGTTATCCAGTATGCTAGTAAAACTCTAGACAGTGCCCAGAGAAATTGTGCTACTACCGAAAAAGAATTTTTAATAGTTGTATTTGCTTGTGATAAGTTCATACCTTATATTGTTGATTCTAAAGTAACTATTCACATTGATCATCCTGCTATTAAATATCTTATGGAAAAGAAAGATGCTAAACCTAGACTTATTAGATGGGTTCTCCTGCTACAAGAATTTGATTTGCATATTACTGATAGAAAGGGAGCTGAGAACCCCGTTACAGACAATCTATCAAGGTTAGAGAATATTCTTGATGACCCACTATCTATTGATGATAGCTTTCCTGATGAACAATTATCTATCATAAATGCTTCGCGTACTGCTCCATGGTATGCCGATTATGCTAATTACATTGTTGCTAAATTTATACCACCTAGTTTCACATACCAGCAAAAGAAAAAGGTTTTCTATGATTTAAGACATTACTTCTCAGATGACCCACACCTCTATAAAGAAGGAGTATATGGTATTATTAGACTGTGTGTACCTGAGCATGAACAGGAACAGATCATGCGCAAGTGTCACTCTGAGGCTTATGGAGGACACCATGCTAGAGATAGAACTGCACATAAGGTACTGCAATCTGGTTTTTATTGGCCTGCTCTCTTCAAGGATGCTCGTAAGTTTGTCTTGTCTTGTGATGAATGTCAAAGAATTGGTAATATTAGTAGACGTCAACAAATGCCTATGACTTATTCACTTGTTATTGAACCATTTGATGTTTGGGGCTTTGATTATATAGGACAGTTTCCTTCCTCTAATGGGTATACACATATTTTACTTGTTGTTGATAACGTTACAAAGTGTGTAGAAGCTATTCCAACTAGTAGTGTTGATCACAACACCTCTATTAAGATGCTTCGAGAAGTTATTTTTCCGAGGTTTGGAGTCCCTAGATATTTAATGACTGATGATGGTTCACATTTTATTCATGGTGCTTTCCGCAAAATGCTTGCTAAGTATGATGTTAATCATAGAATTGCATCCCCTTACCACCCACAGTCTAGTGGTCAAGTAGAACTAAGTAACAGAGAGCTAAAATTAATTTTGCAAAAGACTGTTAATATATCTAGAAAGAATTGGTCCAAGAAACTTGATGATGCATTATGGGCTTATAGAACTGCATATAAAAATCCTATGGGCATGTCTCCGTATAAAATGGTTTATGGAAAAGCATGTCACTTACCTCTCGAACTAGAACATAAGGCATATTGGGCTATTAAAGAGCTCAATTATGATTTCAAACTTGCTGGTGAGAAGAGGTTATTTGACATTAGCTCGCTTGATGAATGGAGAACCCAGGTCTACGAAAATGACAAACTGTTTAAAGAAAAAGTCAAAAGATGGCATGACAAAATGATACAAAAGCGTGAGTTTAATGTAGGTGATTATGTCTTGCTATACAACTCTCATTTAAGATTTCTTGCAGGAAAACTTCTCTCCAAATGGGAAGGTCCTTACGTTATCGAGGAGGTCTATCGATCCGGTGCCATAAAAATCAATAACTTCGAAGGCACAAATCCAAAGGTGGTGAACGGCCAAAGAATCAAACATTATATCTCAGGTAATCCCATAAATGTTGAAACCAATGTTATTGAAACCGTAACCCCGGAGGAATACATAAGGGACACTTTCCAGAACGATTCAGACTCCGAAAAGGAAGAGGTATGTCGTACGGTAAGTAAACCGACTCCAAAACAGTTCTAATGACAATTTTTCTACGTTTTGGAATATTTTAAAAATTAGGAAAATAAGAAGTAGTCCGAACGGGACATGAAGCATCCCCGATGGTGGAGGGCGCGCCCCCTACCTCGTGGGCACCTCGTGTGCTCTCCGGACTCCGTTTACTTGCACGATACTTCTTTTGGTCGGTAAAAATTCATTATATAACCTCCTGAAGGTTTTGACCGCCATATCACGAAAACATCCTCTGTGTTTGTTTCGAGTTGTTTCTGTTGCAGATAAGAGCAAGATGTCTTCTCAAGACTCAGTCAGAGAGAGTCGGGTGTCTCATCCGACACCGGGGCCAGGAGCAAACAGCGATGCTGACCACTTCGGGCCATCAATGAAGGAAGAGATGGAGGCTGACTTGAAAAGGATAGATGCCATGGAGGAGGATCAAGAAGTTACTTCTCGTTTCCGAGCCAGATTCACGATGGGGGAACTACAGAGCTCAGCTATTCCAAACTCGGTCATCCCTTCCAATGTCAGGTTTCTTTCTTATGAAAATATGAAAAAGAGTGTTACTTGTTCTCCCGCAGCTATGCAACACCCTTGGGTGAAAGGAGCTTTGGTCGTCACGGGTAAGCTCCGCAAGGAAATAATGGACCTCATGCAGCTAGTTAACAAGCTCGAGGAGGAGAATCGTATCCTGAGGGGTATCATCGCCGAGAATATCACATCACTGCATCCAAAGAAAGAGACATAATCATATGGGTATGGGCACTCTCCTTGGCAACTGCAAAGCTTGGGGGAGGTGCCCTAGTATCGTATCACCATCACACTTCTATATTTATCGTTTTTCTTAGTTCGATCCTTTTGGTAATATCTTCATCTAGTAGAATAAAGTTTAGTATGATCTAGTGGTGAGCTTTGCTTTATGATTTTTATCTATGTAATCGAGTCCGTGAGCTATATATAATAAAGATTAGTATTGCCTCAAGGGCTTGATTATCTCACTATGATCATGAGAGGATAAAAGAAAGAATAAAAAGAATCCAAGAGATCATATTGATCTAATGGAGAGTAATGACTTCACATATAAAGAGTATGATGAATAAAAGTTGTTGAGAGTTGACAAACAAAGTTCTGGCCATCGTTGCGATTAATAGGAAGTAATAAAGAAAGAGAGGTTTTCACATATAAATATACTATCTTGGACATCTTTTATGATTGTGAGCATACTTAAAATATGACATGCTAAAGAGTTGATGTTGGACAAGGAAGACAACATAATGGGTTATGTTTTCTTATATCTGAAATAAGGTATATTGTCATGGATCATCCAACATGTTGAGCTTGCCTTTCCCCCTCATGCTAGCCAAACTCCTTGCACCAAGTAGAGATACTACTTGTGCTTCCATACATCCTTAAACCCAGTTTTTCCATGAGAGTCCACCATATCTACCTATGGATTGAGTAAGATCCTTCAAGTAAGTTGTCATTGTTGCAACTCTCTAAATATGTATGATCTATTAGTGTGGAGAAAATAAGCTTTATACGATCTTGTGATATGGAAGCAATAAAAGCGACGGACTGCATAATAAAGGTCCATATCACAAGTGGCAATATAAAGTGACGTTCTTTTGCGCTAAGATTTTGTACATCCAACCATAAAAGCACATGACAACCTCTGCTTCCCTCTGCGGAGGGCCTATCTATTCTTCTTACCTTATAAGAGTCATGGTGATCTTCACCTTTCCTTTTTACATTTTATCCTTTGGCAAGCACATGGTGTTGGAAAGATCCTAATATATATACCCAATTGGATGTAAGCTATCATGAACTATTATTGTTGACATTACCCTTGAGGTAAAAGGTTCGGAGTCAACACTATAAGCTCCTATCATTCTCTGTGCCTGGTTAAAACTCCATACCCATAAGTATTGCGTGAGTGTTAGGAATTGTGAAAGACTAAATGATGGTTGAGTATGTGGACTTGTCGAAAAGCTCTAATATTGACTCTTTCCGATGTTATGATAAATTGCAATTGTTTCAGTGACCAGGATCACAGTTTGTTAGTTTTCAATGAAGTTTCTGATTCATACTTGACATTGTGAATGGATTATTACTTTAGCATAAGAAATCATATTACAATATATATATATATATATATATATATATATATATATATATGTTGTTGTTATAAGAATGATCATGATGTCCTCATGTCCGTATTTTATTTTATCGACACATCAATCTCTAAACATGTGGACATATTTTTCGATATCGGCTTCCGCTTGAGGACAAGCGAGGTCTAAGCTTGGGGGAGTTGATACGTCCATTTTGCATCATGCTTTTTTATTGATATTTATTGCATTATGGGCTGTTATTACACATTATGTCACAATACTAATGCCTTTTCGCTCTTATTTTACAAGGTTTACATGAAGAGGGAGAATGCCGGCAGCTGGAATTCTGGGCTGGAAAATAAGCAAATATTGGAGACCTATTCTGCACAACTCAAAAAGCCCTGAAACTTCAAGAAAGTCAGTTTTGGAAAATATAAAAAATATCTGGCGAAAGAAATACAGGAGGGGGCCACCCACCGTCCACGAGGGTGGGTGCGCGCCCCCTGCCTCGTGGGCCACCTGGCAGCCCCCGATGCCCATCTTCTGCTATATCAAGTGTTTTGACGTGGAAAAAAATCATACGGAGGCTTTCGGAACGAAGCGTCGCCGTCTCGAGGCGGAACCTTGGCGGAACCAATCTAGGGCTCCGGCGGAGCTGTTTTGCTGGGGAAACTTCCCTCCGGGATGGGGAAATCGTCATCATCGTCATCACCAACAACTCTCCCATCTTGGGGAGGGTTATGTTCTTCAACATCTTCACCAGCACCATCTCCTCCCAAACCCTAGTTCATATCTTGTATCCAATCTTTGTATCAAAACCACATATTGGTACATGTGGGATGCTAGTAGTGTTGATTACTCCTTGTAGTTGATGCTAGTTGGTTTATTTGGTGGAAGATCATATTTTTAGATCCATTATGCATATTAATATCCCTCTGATTATGAACATGAATATGATTTGTGAGTAGTTACGTTTGTTCCTAAGGACATGGGAGAAGTCTTGTTATAAGTTGTCATGTGAATTTGGTATTCGTTCGATATTTTGATGAGATGTATGTTATCTTTCCTCTAGTGGTGTCATGTGAACGTCAACTACATGACACTTCACCATTGTTTGGGCCTAGAGGAAGGCATCGGGAAGTAATAAGTAGATGATGGGTTGCTAGAGCGACAGAAGCTTAAACCCTAGTTTATGTGTTGCTTTGTAAGGGGCTGATTTGCATCCATATGTTTCATGCTATGGTTAGGTTTACCTTAATACTTCTTTTGTAGTTATGAATGCTTGCAATAGAGGTTAATCATAAGTGGGATGCTTGTCCAATTAAGGGCAGTACCCAAGCACCGGTCCACCCACATACCAAATTATCAAAGTAACAAACGCGAATCATATGAATGTGATGAAAACTAGCTTGATGATATTCCCATGTGTCCTCGGGAGCGCTTTCCTTTATATAAGAGTTTGTCCAGGCTTGTCCTTTGCTAAAAAAGAATTGGGACATATTGTTGCACCTTATTTACTTTTACCACTCGTTACTTGTTACCAATTACCTTATCACAAAACTATTTGTTACCGATTATTTCAGTGCTCGCAGAGAATACCTTACTGAAAACTACATATCATTTCCTTCTACTCCTCGTTGGGTTCGACACTCTTACTTATCAAAAGGACTACGATATATCCCCTACACTTGTGGGTCATCACATCCAGAAGCCGAATGAAACCCTGAGGAATTATATCCAATGTTGGAACACTCTACACCATGCGGTGGAGAATGTTTCTGAGCATCAGGTTGTGTTTGCCTTCAAGGAAGGCGTTAGATACAGAGAACTCATCTTGAAGTTTGTCCGTTCCACCGACATGACTCTGAATCGCATGATGGAGATTGCCATTCGGTATGCCAATGGCGAAGAAGAAGATTGCCTCCGTAGTGGAAAAGAAAAGGCAGTCAACCTAGAAACCGGAGGCGGCAACACCGGTAGGAAGCAAAAGCGCAAGGCTGAAGCCAATGTTCAGACTGAGGCAGCAGTTGTTGCACCTCAGAACAAAGGGAAGGGAAAGCCTAAAGGGTCGTGGATACCCAAGAAAATGAAAGATCAGTTGGGTCAAGATATCCTGGATCTCCCGTGCCCCATTCACACTAAGAAGGACGAAGAAGTTAACCTGGTTTAACCCAAGCACACCACTTGGGAGTGCAGATTTCTTATACAGCAGTTTCGAGAAGGTCAGTCAAGTGAAAAAGGCTCGGACTAAGAAGAGGATGAAGATAAGACAGGTAACTTCCTGAAGGTCAATGCCACTTTAATGATTTTAGCTGATGACGAAAGCAAGAGTCGACTGAAAGTTATTAACCGTGAGGTCAACATGGTTGCTCCGACGACCCCGACATTTCTTAAGTGGTCTCAGACTGCAATCACTTTTGATCAGTCAAATCACCCCGCTCATGTGGCAACTCCAGGATGACAAGCTCTGGTGGTCAACCCAGTTGTCGAAGGCACTCGACTGCGCAAGGTCCTCATGGATGGCGGCAGTGGCCTCAACATTTTATATGTTGAAACCCTTCAGGGAATGGGAATCCCGATGTCTAGGCTCAGTGAAAGCAACATAATGTTTCACGGAGTCATCCCGGGAAAGAAAGCAAAGTGACTCGGTCAGATCGCCTTGGACGTGACCTTTGGTGACTCGAAGAATTTCTGAAAGGAGAAGCTGACTTTTGAAGTGGTAGATTTCCGCAGTGCCTATCACGCTATTTTGGGCAGGCCCGCGTACGCACGCTTCATGGCCCGCCCGTGTTACGTATACCTCAAGTTGAAGATGCCTGGAGCTAGAGGAGTGATCACAATCACTGGCAACAGGCAGAGGGCGGAGGAGTGCCTCCAGAAAGGCTGCAAGATTGCTGACGAGCAGATGGCAGTGGTAGAACTAGAGGAATACAAGATTAACGCCGATTCGAATGAGTTGCTCCAAGCCAAGAAGCGTGCTTCAGAGTCCGCATTTCAGTCGACAGGAGAAACGAAGCCGGTCCATGTTCACCTGTGGGGACCCTGACTTAGAAGTCGAGATCACCGAATGCACGTGTACAGTGATCCCAGAGATCAATGCTCACTGAACACACAGAAGCTGAATAACAAGAGTCTTACATCCATACAAATAGTCTTACACGAATTAAGGCCATTAAGGCCAAGTCTTACATAGGTAGAGCCTCACGGGCTGAATAGCAAATAACTCAAATAGCGGAAGTCTTCGATAACGGGTAGAACCCATGCCATCTGCCTTAACCCTACAGGCATTCTGACTGGGATAGCGTCCTAGTTCGCATGATCGTCTCCAAAGAACTCTTCCTCATATTCCTGTTCTTCCATGCCTGGCCAATTAAATAACCAGTGGCAAGCCAATGAGTACTTTGAATGTACTCGCAAGCAACCCATGATGTGGTTCAAAGTAACAGTGCATTTGAATAATAATGATCAATCTAGCAAGGCTAGAACAATTATTCTACCATCAAGTTAATGCATCAATAATCTCGCGTAACCTCGAAGACAGGTTACCGATATCAACATGAATAAGATTCAACTCATCGAGTCAAGTCACCATCTTGACTCACATACACACGCATGGTTTCACAAACATTGGACGTAGCCCAAGAGCAGTTACCCAACTGTCCATGACCGTGGACACGGCTATTCGAATAGTTTGACACTCTGCAGAGGTTGTACACTTTACCCACAAGATCCGGGGAGCTTCCGTGTCATCCACGACCCGCGGTACCTCAAGTACCCGGGGTAAGCACCTGATCATTATCTTTCCTTAGACGACACTAACATAGAGTCCACTCGTTGGTACACGGCCCTCGGGTACAAACAATAGATCACGGGACTTGCCCTAATTTCAATGTCACGCGTACCCGAAGGGACCAACGGTGTGTCCGGTGCCCTGTAAAAACAGTCATGGCCGTCTATCCAAGCACGACCCCGTCCCGAAAAAGACCTCAAGTCTTCCCGTCACTAGTAATGCGGGCACCATGCTAGTATCGACCTAAGTAATCAATAAAGCCCCGTCCCATAAGGGGTAGTGTGGTTGCACATGTATGGTTGGAATAACGGTCACAACTTAAACCAATCCGTTTGAAAAACACACACACTTGCCTTGGTACACCACTTCGTCATCAAGTGGTCACCCAACTCATCACCATCTCCCTCGGGCATGAATGGCACCCGACGGGGTTTTATGCAAAGACTTCAACCACGAGGGTTCATGTCACACATGCATCACTATTCATTACTACTATCCATATGCATGTCATCTAGCACATAGCAAGATCAAGGCATGCATTATGTGGTGGAATCAACTAGGTCACTATCGTAACCCTAACATCATGCATCGGAAACAAACGGGTTCCGAAGGACAAGTGTATCATGGTCAAAGGGCTGCTTGCCTGGATTGGCTTGGTCTTCAAAGTCTTCAAATCCTTCTCCTTCTTCTTCCACAGCAACTTCGTCAAATACGGGATCTATACGTCGCATAATAACAACGGAAAAATAAGATCACAAATAAAACAGAAAAATCAAAGTGCTCAGAAAAATTTCAACTTATTTTTGTAAAATACTAGAGGATTTTCTAAGATGGGGAAAATTCATAGTTGGAGTTTTGGAGCAACAGAGTGGATTCTATTGATTTTAGAACATGAGTTTTACTGCCCAAATTTGAACATAACAGAAAAGTTTCATAGATGTGAGTGAAAGTGGTACCATTAAATAGGTTGGAATATTACAAGATTTTAGGAGTTGGAATTATTTTATTTGGACCATTATTCTTTTCTGTAGAAATGTTTAAAACATTTACATAAATAGAAAAAGAAAATGTGTCCTGTGCACTGGGCCAGAGAAGGCCACAGTGCACGGCCCAGGCGGACCAGCCCAGCCGCACGGGTGCCTGCGCGCGCACGTCAGGTTTTTGAACCTGACGGGCTGGGCCCGTGGGTCAGTGGCAGAGAGGAGGGGGAGAGAGGTGTGGGGATGACAGGCGGGGCCCGCCTGTCATCTCCAACCTTGCGGCCACGGCGACGGCGAGCTCACCGGCGAGGTTTCCGGCCACGGCGACGGCAACGGAGGGTGGGAATGGGTCCAGCGTCGAGTGGCGGTTGCAGTGGTGGTGGTGCGGCACGCCGGGGAGGTCAGGTTCGTCGGCGGCGAGGTGGGACGGCGGAGGCTCGTCGGGAGGTTGTTGCTGTGGTCGTTTCCGACTGCAAATGGAGGGGGAAACATGGGGGAAATGGTCAGTGGAGCACGGCGGTTTCAGATCGGGCGAAAGGAAGGGCTGGGGAGGCTCGTACTGCGGGATCACCGGCGGCCCGACGCGGCGGAGCTCCGGTCGATCCCGAGCACTGGGACGACCTGGGGAGGAATGGATGGTGCTGGGGGGCTCAGTGGAGTGAGGTGAGGCTGCTGATGCTGCTGGAGAGGCTCGGGAGGGGCTATATATAGGAGGTCGACGGAGGCCCGTGGTCCAGTGCGCCGGCGAGCTCCGGCTCGAGGCTACAGCGCACGGGAGGCCAAGGGGATGAGTCCACAGAGTTCCTGGACGAACTCTACGTCCAGTAGAAGTGAGAGGAGGCACGGGGGAGCTTCTGGAGCGTGCGCGCGTGCGAGGCAGAGGAGTGGCCGTTGCGGGCGGCCGGTGCGCGTGCGACGACGACCACTGGAGGGCACAGGAGGAGGGGGTACAGCGCCGGGGAGGTTGCGGACGTCGAGAGGCCTCGACTGGCGCGAAGGGGAGGCCCGAGGCTGTCGGGAGAGGCTGATTGGCTGGAGCCACCTTGCGGAGGTGCACTGTAGCGCGCTCCAGAGCGTGCGTATTGCTGGCATCATCGCGCTCTCGCTGTTCTGGTCAAAACCAGCGTGTCCAAGAGTGTCTAGAAGGTTGAGGGGGGAGTAAAGAAATGGCCTGCGGCCTTGGATGCCCTGGAGATGCTAAGAGAGAGTGAGGATGCTGGTGACTTGGTGAAAACTTGCTGTCCAGCAAGGTAAAACAGGGTTCTCACCCCTCAATCATGGAGCTGGGGTGCTGGGGAAGTTACTGGAGGTAGCTAGTAACTCAATGATCATGTGGTAAAAAGTTGAGGCCATGGAGAAGAGTAAAAGTGATCAAGTTGGAGGTTTTAGTAAAAAGCCAGAAGGTGTTTGATCAGTGTTTGGTCAAGTAAATGACCTCCACTTGACATGGCACTTAATAGGGTTGTAAGATATGAGAAAATAGGGTGCTTCACCAAATTTGGGCTCATTTGAAGAAACTAGCCAATGTAACTTTGGTGAACCCTAGAAATCAGCAGAAACAGTTTCATCTTGTTTGAGTCAAGCTAATCATCTCCCCTTGATGCACCACTTGGTGTAGCATCATCATTTGGGGTATTGATCATGCCCACAAAGTTTGAAGCTCCAGATAAAAAGTTGGTAATGTAAAGTTGTTCAAATTTGCATTTGAACATAAAGGGTTTTGAGTTGATCTGATCAAGAAGCTGTATTCCAAATCTTGTGCCATTTGGTCTAGATGCCTCATTAGGCCATTCTAGCATGTGCACCAAATTTGAGAGCAGTTGGACAAGTTTGGCAATGTAAAGTTGCTCAAACTTCAAATATGGACAGAATGGTTATGAAGGGGTTTGAGGATGTTTTCTTGCTTCCCAAGGCATGGGACTTGGCAAGATCATCACATATGTCATATATGACATGATAGAATTTCCCTGGAATTTTTGGAGGATAAATCCTTTGTAAATATTTTCAAAGGCTTGAAATATCCAGAAAGGGTTTTAGAGGGTTTAGCCCATTATTTTGAACATGACCAAGTGTTGAAACTCTTATATATGGACAATATATGTCCTCTGAGTCTCTCTGAATTTTGGCAAATATTTTTGAAACAGTTAAATAATTTTCCCCTATTAAAGACCATTTCTGGCTTTAAGAAAAAGCTTTTAAATAAAATAGGAAAATAACTTTTAAAATTATACCTTTGTGGTTTCTGGAAGTCCTATGACTACTAGGTCTCAATTAAACCTTTTGAAATAATTTTCTCACCCTAAATCAAGTACTTGCAGTGCAAATCTCAATTCAGAGGTTTTTGGAAAACTAAATTTATAAAATACCTTTTGGCCAAATTAATTTTGTAAGAAAATACTATACTGTTATATAACACTTGGCATGATCATTGGGCAGAAGTTTTGGGTATGGAGATGAATTCTATAAGAGGTCACAGTTGACTTTAATGAGCACAAGAAAAAGCACATGAAGAAAACTCAATTTCAAATAAAAGCCAAATGATGCTAAAAAAAATTGCTGGTCCAAATTTTCATGCTTCAAAGTTACAAATAACATGTTACAAAATGCAGGGTGTGACAGACCTACCCCCCTTACAAGAATCTCGTCCCCGAGATTCCTAAACTAGGTCTTAAAAGAGGTCGGGAAACTCGGATCTAAGATAGTCTTCTCGTTCCCAGGTTGCTTCTGATTCGGTGTGGTTGCTCCACTGGACCTTGAAATACTTGATGGTACGGCTTCGCGTACGTCGTTCTGCTTCGTCCAGAATACGAATAGGCTTCTCGCGATAGGTCAAATCAGGCTGCAGATCAATGGCTTGGTGATCCACATCCTTGTAGAGATTGGGCTTGTCCGGAACTTGGAGACATTTCCGGAGTTGTGACACATGGAATACATTGTGCACATCGGATAGCTCAGGTGGTAGTTCCAACTGGTAAGCCACTTCTCCTCGTCGGTCGGTGATCTTGAAAGGGCCAATGAACCTTGGCGCGAGCTTCCCCTTGACGTGGAAACGCTTGGTTCCCTTCAGAGGAGTTACCCGCAGGTACACATGATCTCCGACACGGAAACTCATGTCTCGGCGTCGAGTGTCAGCATAGCTCTTTTGCCTTGACTTGGCTGCCTTTAATCGCTCTCTGACTAGTTGGACTTGCTCTTCTGCTGCGCGGAGAATATCCGGTCCAAAGACTAGTCCTTCTCCAGTCTCCGACCAATTGAGGGGTGTGCGACATCTGCGTCCGTACAACACCTCAAATGGTGCCATCTGAAGGCTTGACTGGTAACTGTTGTTATAGGAGAACTCGGCAAAAGGGAGACAGTCTTCCCACTTGGCTCCATATGCCAAGACACAGGCTCGGAGCATGTCTTCGAGAATCTGATTGACTCGCTCTGTTTGACCTCCGGTCTGTGGGTGGAAAGCTGTGCTGAAAGACAACTTGGTTCCCAAGGCTTCTTGGAATCTTCCCCAGAACCTTGAAGTGAACTGGGTGCCTCGATCTGACACAATCTCCTTGGGAACACCGTGAAGACTTACGATTCGGTTGATATAGAGAGTTGCCAGCTGGTTGCCTGAGTAAGTAGTCTTGACAGGAATGAAATGGGCCACCTTGGTCAAATGATCGACTATGACCCAGATAGAGTCATGTCCTTTATTCGACCTTGGTAATCCAGTGATAAAGTCCATTCCGACTTTATCCCACTTCCACTCAGGAACCTTGAGTGGTTGAAGCAATCCAGCAGGTCGCTGATATTCAGTCTTGACCCTTTGGCACACATCACACTTTGCAACATAGGTTGCAATCTCTCTTTTCATCCTGTGCCACCAGAATCGTGCCTTCAAGTCTTGGTACATCTTGGTTCCTCCGGGGTGGATGGAATACGGAGTGTCGTGGGCTTCTTGCAGAATCAGCGTCTTCAGCTCGGTGTCGTTTGGTACGCAGATGCGACCTTTGTACCAAACAATCCCGTGCTCGTTTTCGGAGAATCCTGGGGCCTTGCCCAGCTTCATCTTCCTCTTGATGCCTTCAATGCTTGCGTGTCCATCTTGTGCCTTCTTGACGTCGTCCATCAGGGTCGGTCTGACTTCCAAATGATCCAGAAATCCAGGGGTGACCAATTCCAAACTGAATCGTTCGATCTCCTTAAACAAGGCTGGATGCCTTTCTTGAATAACAACATTCAAAGAGCAAGCCTTCCTGCTTAAGGCATCGGCCACCACGTTAGCCTTCCCGGGGTGATATTGAACACTGAGGTCATAGTCTTTGATGAGTTCCAACCATCTTCGCTGCCTCATGTTCAATTCCTTTTGGGTGAAAATGTACTTCAGACTTTTGTGGTCTGTGTAGATCTCACACCGTTTCCCTAGGAGGTAATGCCGCCATGTCTTCAAGGCATGAACTACTGCCGCTAGCTCAAGATCGTGAGTAGCGTAGTTCTCCTCATGGGGTCGTAGCTGCCTGGAGAGGTATGCTATGACGCGGCCTTCTTGCATCAGAACGCTTCCCAATCCGGTTCGAGAGGCATCACAATATATCACGAACTCCTTGTGAATATCAGGTGTTGCCAGAACTGGGGCGGTGGTCAATCTCTTCTTGAGCTCTTGGAAGCTCTCTTTGCATTTTGGCGTCCACTCGAACTTCTTGTCCTTCTTGAGGAGCTGAGTCATTGGTCGTGCAATGCTAGAGAATCCTTCCACGAACTTGCGGTAATAGCCCGCTAGTCTGAGGAAGCTTCTGACTTCCTTGACGGTCATTGGAGATCGCCATTGGGTCACAGCTTCGATCTTTGCAGGATCAACGGATAGTCCTTCCTCGGTCAAGACATGACCTAAGAATCCAACTTTGTGCAGCCAGAACTCACACTTGCTGAATTTAGCATACAGTTGGTGCTCACGAAGCTTGTCTAGGACCATCCTCAGATGCTGCTCGTGCTCTTCCTCCGACTTCGAGAACACAAGAATGTCATCAATGAAGACAACAACAAACTTGTCCAAATATTCCATGAAGACTTTATTCATGAGATACATGAAGTAGGCTGGGGCATTGGTTAACCCAAAAGACATGACCGTGCACTCGTACAGGCCATATCTTGTTACGAATGTCGTCTTCGGAATATCTTGGGGTCTGATCTTCAGCTGGTAGTACCCAGATCTGAGGTCGAATTTGGAGAACACCTTGGCTCCGCTGAGCTGATCAAACAGATCTTCGATCTTGGGAAGTGGATACTTGTTCTTGATTGTAACTTCATTGAGGGAACGATAGTCAATGCATAAGCGGATGGTACCGTCCCTCTTTGCCACAAACAGAACAGGAGATCCCCAAGGGGAGGCACTCGGGCGGATAAATCCCTTCCTTAGCTGCTCTTCCAGCTGCTTCTTCAACTCAGCTAATTCCTCCGTCCCCATTCTATAAGGCTTCTTATAGATGGGTCCTGCTCCGGGCACGAGCTCGATGATGAACTCAATGTCACGGTCAGGGGGCATTCCCGGTAGTTCATCCGGAAAGACATCAGGATACTCACATACCACCGGTACTTGATCTAGCCCAACTTCAGACAGACAGTTGACTTTAGCGGCTTGAGCGGAAGAGGAGTTGGAAGCAAACTTGACTTCGACTCCTTGGTCATTGGTCATAGTGACTGTCCGATTGGCACAGTCTAACAAACCTTGGTGCTTGCTGAGCCAATTCATGCCTAGGATCACATCCAAGCCTTGCGATCTCAGGACGATAAGGTCTGCTAGGAAGTCTACACCGTTAATGGTAATACCGACTCCTTTACAGCCTATCTTGGCTCTCATCTCGGCTCCGGGGGTTTGTACCACCATAGGGTTATTCAGGGGTGAAGGGGTCATGCCACTTTTTAATGCAAATCTTTGAGTGACAAATGAATGCGTTGCTCCAGAATCAAACAAGATAGTTGCAGGTGCTGAGTTGACAAGGAACGTACCCAACACGACGTCCGGGTCTTCCTGGGCTTCTTCAGCAGTGACGTGATTCACACGCCCCTTCCCATGGTTCGGTGGGTTGCGAGGAGCTGGGTTCCTTGGTGGCATTCCACGGCCTTGTCCCTGGTTCTGCGCATTGGGGCGCGGGGCATCAGGCTTCTTGTTGGGGCACACCCTTGAGATGTGTCCGGACTGACCACATCCAAAGCAAGTGACTTGGGGTTGGATTGATCTTGTTGCCACCACTGGTATTGGGGTTGAAAGCTGGCTGGAGGTTGGCATACTGCTGAGGCTGAGGGTTGGTGCGAGGTGCAGGAGCTCTTGGCTGCTGATAGGTTGGCTTGGCCGGGGCTGACTGCCACGGACGAGGTTTCTGGTTGCTGGAACTTCCTTTACTGACCAACTTGCGCTTGCGAGTGTCTTCCAAAGCACGCCGCTTGTCTTCAAGCATAAGTGCCTTGTTCACCAGGTCAGGAAAGGATGGGCAATCGCACACAACAAGCAAGTATTGCAGAGTCTGATTGAGGCCTTCCATGAAGCGCTCCCTTTTTGCAGCATCAGTGCTGACATCTTCAGGGGCATACCTTGACAGAATACTGAACTTCTGCATGTACTCCTTGACGGTGCCACTTCCTTGCTTCAGGGCTTGGAACTCACGCTTTTTGATAGCCATGATTCAGGAAGGAATGTGGGCCTTGCGGAATTCTGCCTTGAAGTTAACCCAAGTGATGTCTTGTTCAGCATGCATGACCTTGAATCCATCCCACCAAGCTCTAGCAGTTCCCCCGAGGCAGTGGGCTGCATAAGCCACCTTCTCGCGGTCTTAGGTGCATCCGACTAGTTCCAGAATTTCTTCAATGGAACGGACCCAGTCGTCTGCATCCAGGGGTTCAGCAGTCTCGATGAAAGTTGGCGGTGCATGCTTCTTGAACTCTACCAACGTGGAACGTCCATTGCCATTCCCCGCCGGCTGGCGGTTGTTGGTGACAGCTTGAGCAATCAGCTGGAGAGCTGCAGTGTTGGCTTGGCGTTCCTCTCGGAAAGCTTGGAGAAGCTGAGCCATGTCCATGCTTGGAGGAGGTGGTGGTGGAGCTTGGTCGTTGGTTTGGTCGTGGCCTGCCTCTGGCTGAGAGGATGCTCCGGCTTCGGGCTGCTGGGTAGAGGTACCAGTATGAGTTACAACAGGCATCCTGTTGGAGCGGTAAAAGGTCTCATTACTCGGAAGAGGGAAAGCAAGATAGATGGGTGCGTAGTAAGGGGGTGGGTGTGACACTAAATTAAATCATGCAAGGGCCGAAAGGCCAAAACACATTCATTAAAATCCAAATGGGTGATGTTGTCGTTTACACATTCCCGAAGGAAGAATACGACATACATCCAGACACAACAAAAGCAAGCACTAGATGGTTTCATATGAACCATACAAGGACTCGACTGCGCATAGGGGTTACACGACCTATCCTACCGTAGAGGTTACAACTGGCATATCCGAGCAGCGAATAATGCCTAAGCGGCGGAATGCTCGGTCGCGTATTCCGGCTCTTCTGGGTCTTCCTCCTTGTCTTCATCTGTCTGGGCCCCCTTGTCACTTGAGGGTGTGGGGGAGTGGAGGAGTTGGATACGACGGTGCTTCGTCGGTGGGGCAGGGAAAAGCTTGCGATATTCCCTTGCCGTCATCCGGCGTCGCCGAGGTGGTTCTTCACCCTTGGAAGATACATCCTCGGAGGGCCTTCCGCCTCGATATGCGATAGCGGATTGTCCAGAAGGTGCTCCTTCCTTCTTGATCCTATTTGCCTTCTCTTGAGCTCGACGAAGAAGTGCCTTGGTCTTGTGAAGTTCTTCTCGAAGCTTCATTGATTCCGAGGCCAAGTTTTGTGCCAAGCTGTCGGCACATAGACTGAAGTAGGTCTGGAACCAAAGCGAGAGTCCTTCCTTTAGTGGAGGGGCTAGTGCGCTGCTTTCTTCTTCACCTTCCTTCCGGTAAGGTAAGAAGCAAGTTGTCATCTTGTCTGCCATCTCCGGAAGAAGCTCGCGGAGACGAGTTAATGCCTTGAGTGCAGCAGCCTCGACAGCGAGTGGTAGTGTTGCCATCTGGGGTCCCTCGAAGAACCAGCTTGTGGGAGGATCGTTTGCCTTTACGATCACTTCCACATGGTACTCCACCTCAGTATCGCTCACCCAATGCTCAAGGTAGGTGAGGATGGGTGCTCGGTGGAACTGACACTCCTGGAGGCTATCCTCGAGAAGTAAGAGAAACCCAGTGGTCAGGTGCTCTTCGGGTACAGCGGCCATTTACAAAGGTGGAATAGGAGGGGTTAATAAGCTGATGAAATCTCAGGTTTGGAAAAGAAGAGAGGTTCAGAAGGTTTTTTTTTTGAAAAGGGGTCTCATCTAACTAACGCCCATGCTAACTAAGGCTTCCTACAGTCAGGATGGCTCTGATACCAGCTCTGTGGGGACCCCGACTTAGAAGTCGAGATCACCGAATGCACGTGTACAGTGATCCCAGAGATCAATGCTCACTGAACACACAGAAGCTGAATAACAAGAGTCTTACATCCATACAAATAGTCTTACATGAATTAAGGCCATTAAGGCCAAGTCTTACATAGGTAGAGCCTCACGGGCTGAATAGCAAATAACTCAAATAGCGGAAGTCTTCGATAACGGGAAGAACCCATGCCATCTGTCTTAACCCTACAGGCATTCTGACTGGGATAGCGTCCTAGTTCGCATGGTCGTCACCAAAGAACTCTTCCTCATATTCCTGTTCTTCCATGCCTGGCCAATTAAATAACCAGTGGCAAGCCAATGAGTACTTTGAATGTACTCGCAAGCAACCCATGATGTGGTTCAAAGTAACAGTGCATTTGAATAATAATGATCAATCTAGCAAGGCTAGAACAATTATTCTACCATCAAGTTAATGCATCAATAATCTCGCGTAACCTCGAAGACAGGTTACCGATATCAACATGAATAAGATTCAACTCATCGAGTCAAGTCACCATCTTGACTCACATACACACGCATGGTTTCACAAACATTGGACGTAGCCCAAGAGCGGTTACCCAACTGTCCATGACCGTGGACAAGGCTATTCGAATAGTTTGACACTCTGCAAAGGTTGTACACTTTACCCACAAGATCCGGGGAGCTTCCGTGTCATCCACGACCCGTGGTACCTCAAGTACCCGGGGTAAGCACCCGGTCATTATCTTTCCTTAGACGACACTAACATAGAGTCCACTCGTTGGTACACGGCCCTCGAGTACAAACTATAGATCACGAGACTTGCCCTAATTTCAATGTCACGCGTACCCGAAGGGACCAACGGTGTGTCCGTTGCCCTGTAAAAACAGTCATGGCCGTCTATCCAAGCACGACCCCGTCCCGGAAAAGACCTCAAGTCTTCCCGTCACTAGTAATGCGGGCACCATGCTAGTATCGACCTAAGTAATCAATAAAGCCCCGTCCCATAAGGGGTAGTGTGGTTGCACATGTATGGTTGGAATAACGGTCCCAACTTAAACCAATCCGTTTGAAAAATACACACACTTGCCTTGGTACACCACTTCGTCATCAAGTGGTCACCCAACTCATCACCATCTCCCTCGGGCATGAATGGCACCCGACGGGGTTTTATGCAAAGACTTCAACCACGAGGGTTCATGTCACACATGCATCACTATTCATTACTACTATCCATATGCATGTCATCTAGCACATAGCAAGATCAAGATCAAGGCATGCATCATGTGGTGGAATCAACTAGGTCACTATCGTAACCCTAACATCATGCATCGGAAACAAACGGGTTCTGAAGGACAAGTGTATCATGGTCAAAGGGTTGCTTGCCTGGATTGGCTTGGTCTTCAAAGTCTTCAAATCCTTCTCCTTCTTCTTCCACAGCAACTTTGTCAAATACGGGATCTATACATTGCATAATAACAACGGAAAAATAAGATCACAAATAAAACAGAAAAATCAAAGTGCTCAGAAAAATGTCAACTTATTTTTGTAAAATACTAGAGGATTTTCTAAGATGGGGAAAATTCATAGTTGGAGTTTTGGAGCAACAGAGTGGATTCTATTGATTTTAGAACATGAGTTTTACTGCCCAAATTTGAATTTAAATTTGAACAGAACAGAAAAGTTTCATAGATGTGAGTGAAAGTGGTACCATTAAATAGGTTGGAATATTACAAGATTTTAGGAGTTGGAATTATTTTATTTGGACCATTATTCTTTTCTGTAGAAATGTTTAAAACATTTACAGAAAAAGAAAAAGAAAATGTATCCTGTGCACTGGGCCAGAGAAGGCCACAGTGCACGGCCCAGGCGGACCAGCCCAGCCGCACGGGTGCCTACGCGCGCACGTCAGGTTTTTGAACCTGACGGGCGGGGCCCGTGGGTCAGTGGCAGAGAGGAGGGGGAGAGAGGTGTGGGGATGACAGGCGGGGCCCGCATGTCATCTCCAACCTTGCGGCCACGGCGACGGCGAGCTCACCGGCGAGGTTTCCGGCCACGGCGACGGCAACGGAGGGTGGGAATGGGTCCAGCGTCGAGTGGCGGTTGCAGTGGTGGTGGTGCGGCACGCCGGGGAGGACAGGTTCGCCGGCGGTGAGGTGGGACGGCGGAGGCTCGTCGGGAGGTTGTTGCTGTGGTCGTTTCCGACTGCAAACGGAGGGGGAAACAGGGGGGAAATGGTCAGTGGAGCACGGCGGTTTCAGATCGGGCGAAAGGAAGGGCTGGGGAGGCTCGTACTGCGGGATCACCGGCGGCCCGACGCGGCGGAGCTCCGGTCGATCCCGAGCACTGGGACGACCTGGGGAGGAATGGATGGTGCTGGGGGGCTCAGTGGAGTGAGGTGAGGCTGCTGATGCTGCTGGAGAGGCTCGGGAGGGGCTATATATAGGAGGTCGACGGAGGCCCGTGGTCCAGTGCGCCGGCGAGCTCCGGCTCGAGGCTACAGCGCACGGGAGGCCAAGGGGATGAGTCCACGGAGTTCCTGGACGAGCTCTACGTCCAGTAGAAGTGAGAGGAGGCGCGGGGGAGCTTCTGGAGCGTGCGCGCGTGCGAGGCAGAGGAGTGGCCGTTGCGGGCGGCCGGTGCGCATGCGACGACGACCACTGGAGGGCGCAGGAGGAGGGGGGACAGCGCCGGGGAGGTTGCGGACGTCGAGAGGCCTCGACTGGCGTGAAGGGGAGGCCCGAGGCTGTCGGGAGAGGCTGATTGGCTGGAGCCACCGTGCGGAGGTGCACTGTAGCGCGCTCCAGAGCGTGTGTATTGCTGGCATCATCGCGCTCTCGCTGTTCTGGTCAAAACCAGCATGTCCAAGAGTGTCTAGAAGGATGAGGGGGGAGTAAAGAAATGGCCTGCGGCCTTGGATGCCCTGGAGATGCTGAGAGAGAGTGAGGATGCTGGTGACTTGGTGAAAACTTGCTGTCTAGCAAGGTAAAACAGGGTTCTCACCCCTCAATCATGGAGCTGGGGTGCTGGGGAAGTTACTGGAGGTAGCTAGTAACTCAATGATCATGTGGTAAAAAGTTGAGGCCATGGAGAAGAGTAAAAGTGATCAAGTTGGAGGTTTTAGTAAAAAGCCAGAAGGTGTTTGATCAGTGTTTGGTCAAGTAAATGACCTCCACTTGACATGGCACTTAATAGGGTTGTAAGATATGAGAAAATAGGGTGCTTCACCAAATTTGGGCTCATTTGAAGAAACTAGCCAATGTAACTTTGGTGAACCCTAGAAATCAGCAGAAACAGTTTCATCTTGTTTGAGTCAAGCTAATCATCTCCCCTTGATGCACCACTTGGTGTAGCATCATAATTTGGGGTATTGATCATGCCCACAAAGTTTGAAGCTCCAGATAAAAAATTGGTAATGTAAAGTTGTTCAAATTTGCATTTGAACAGAAAGGGTTTTGAGTTGATATGATCAAGTTGCTCTATTCCAAATCTTGTGCCATTTGGTCTAGATGCCTCATTAGGCCATTCTAGCATGTGCACCAAATTTGAGAGCAGTTGGACAAGTTTGGCAATGTAAAGTTGCTCAAACTTCAAATATGGACAGAATGGTTATGAAGGGGTTTGAGGATGTTTTCTTGCTTCCCAAGGCATGGGACTTGGCAAGATCATCACATATGTCACATATGACATGATAGAATTTCCCTAGAATTGTTGGAGGATAAATCCTTTGTAAATATTTCAAAGGCTTGAAATATCCAGAAAGGGTTTTAGAGGGTTTAGCCCATTATTTTGAACATGACCAAGTGTTGAAACTCTTATATATGGACAATATATGTCCTCTGAGTCTCTCTGAATTTTGGCAAATATTTTTGAAAGAGTTAAATAATTTTCCCCTATTAAAGACCATTTCTGGCTTTAAGAAAAAACTTTTAAATAAAATAGGAAAATAACTTTTAAAATTATACCTTTGTGGTTTCTGGAAGTCCTATGACTACTAGGTCTCAATTAAACCTTTTGAAATAATTTTCTCACCCTAAATCAAGTACTTGCAGTGCAAATCTCAATTCAGAGGTTTTTGGAAAACTAAATTTATAAAATACCTTTTGGCCAAATTAATTTTGTAAGAAAATACTATACTGTTATATGACACTTGGCATGATCATTGGGCAGAAGTTTTGGGTATGGAGATGAATTCTATAAGAGGTCACAGTTGACTTTAATGAGCACAAGAAAAAGCACATGAAGAAAACTCAATTTCAAATAAAAGCCAAATGATGCTAAAAAAATTTGCTGGTCCAAATTTTCATGCTTCAAAGTTACAAATAACATGTTACAAAATGCAGGGTGTGACAGACCTACCCCCCTTACAAGAATCTCGTCCCCGAGATTCCTAAACTAGGTCTTAAAAGAGGTCGGGAAACTCGGATCTAAGATAGTCTTCTCGTTCCCAGGTTGCTTCTGATTCGGTGTGGTTGCTCCACTAGACCTTGAAATACTTGATGGTACGGCTTCGCGTACATCATTCTGCTTCGTCCAGAATACGAATAGGCTTCTCGCGGTAGGTCAAATCAGGCTGCAGATCAATGGCTTGGTGATCCACATCCTTGTAGAGATTGGGCTTGTCCGGAACTTGGAGACATTTCCGGAGTTGTGACACATGGAATACATTGTGCACATCGGATAGCTCAGGTGGTAGTTCCAACTGGTAAGCCACTTCTCCTCGTCGGTCAGTGATCTTGAAAGGGCCAATGAACCTTGGCGCGAGCTTCCCCTTGACGTGGAAATGCTTGGTTCCCTTCAAAGGAGTTACCCGCAGGTACACATGATCTCCGACACGGAAACTCATGTCTCGGCGTCGAGTGTCAGCATAGCTCTTTTGCCTTGACTTGGCTGCCTTTAATCGCTCTCTGACTAGTTGGACTTGCTCTTCTGCTGCGCGGAGAATATCCGGTCCAAAGACTAGTCCTTCTCTAGTCTCCGACCATTTGAGGGGTGTGCGGCATCTGCGTCCGTACAACACCTCAAATTGTGCCATCTGAAGGCTTGACTGGTAACTGTTGTTATAGGAGAACTCGGCAAAAGGGAGACAGTCTTCCCACTTGGCTCCATATGCCAAGACACAGGCTCGGAGCATGTCTTCGAGAATCTGATTGACTCGCTCTGTTTGACCTCCGGTCTGTGGGTGGAAAGCTGTGTTGAAAGACAACTTGGTTCCCAAGGCTTCTTGGAATCTTCCCCAGAACCTTGAAGTTAACTGGGTGCCTCGATCTGACACAATCTCCTTGGGAACGCCGTGAAGACTTACGATTCGGTTGATATAGAGAGTTGCCAGCTAGTTGCCTGAGTAGGTAGTCTTGACAGGAATGAAATGGGCCACCTTGGTCAAATGATCGACTATGACCCAGATAGAGTCATGTCCTTTATTCGACCTTGGTAATCCAGTGATGAAGTCCATTCCGACTTTATCCCACTTCCACTCAGGAACCTTGAGTGGTTGAAGCAATCCAGCAGGTCGCTGATATTCAGCCTTGACCCTTTGGCACACATCACACTTTGCAACATAGGTTGCAATCTCTCTTTTCATCCCGTGCCACCAGAATCGTGCCTTCAAGTCTTGGTACATCTTGGTTCCTCCGGGGTGGATGGAATACGGAGTGTCGTGGGCTTCTTGCAGAATCAGCGTCTTCAGCTCGGTGTCATTTGGTACGCAGATGCGACCTTTGTACCAAACAATCCCGTGCTCGTTTTCGGAGAATCCTGGGGCCTTGCCCAGCTTCATCTTCCTCTTGATGCCTTCAATGCTTGCGTGTCCATCTTGTGCCTTCTTGACGTCGTCCATCAGGGTCGGTCTGACTTCCAAATGATCCAGAAATCCAGGGGTGACCAATTCCAAACTGAATCGTTCGATCTCCTTAAACAAGGCTGGCTGCCTTTTTTGAATAACAGCATTCAAAGAGCAAGCCTTCCTGCTTAAGGCATCGGCCACCACGTTAGCCTTCCCGGGGTGATATTGAACACTGAGGTCATAGTCTTTGATGAGTTCCAACCATCTTCGCTGCCTCATGTTCAATTCCTTTTGGGTGAAAATGTACTTCAGACTTTTGTGGTCTGTGTAGATCTCACACCGTTTCCCTAGGAGGTAATGCCGCCATGTCTTCAAGGCATGAACTACTGCCGCTAGCTCAAGATCGTGAGTAGCGTAGTTCTCCTCATGGGGTCGTAGCTGCCTGGAGAGGTATGCTATGACGCGGCCTTCTTGCATCAGAACGCTTCCCAATCCGGTTCGAGAGGCATCACAATATATCACGAACTCCTTGTGAATATCAGGTGTTGCCAGAACTGGGGCGGTGGTCAATCTCTTCTTGAGCTCTTGGAAGCTCTCTTCGCATTTTGGCGTCCACTCAAACTTCTTGTCCTTCTTGAGGAGCTGAGTCATTGGTCGTGCAATGCTAGAGAATCCTTCCACGAACTTGCGGTAATAGCCCGCTAGTCCGAGGAAGCTTCTGACTTCCTTGACGGTCATTGGAGATCGCCATTGGGTCACAGCTTCGATCTTTGCAGGATCAACGGATAGTCCTTCCTGGGTCAAGACATGACCTAAGAATCCAACTTTGTGCAGCCAGAACTCACACTTGCTGAATTTAGCATACAGTTGGTGCTCACGAAGCTTGTCTAGGACCATCCTCAGATGCTGCTCGTGCTCTTCCTCCGACTTCGAGAACACAAGAATGTCATCAATGAAGACAACAACAAACTTGTCCAAATATTCCATGAAGACTTTATTCATGAGATACATGAAGTAGGCTGGGGCATTGGTTAACCCAAAAGACATGACCGTGCACTCGTACAGGCCATATCTAGTTACGAATGCCGTCTTCGGAATATCTTGGGGTCTGATCTTCAGCTGGTAGTACCCAGATCTAAGGTCGATTTTGGAGAACACCTTGGCTCCGCTGAGCTGATCAAACAGATCTTCGATCTTGGGAAGTGGATACTTGTTCTTGATTGTAACTTCATTGGGGGAACGATAGTCAATGCATAAGCGGATGGTACCGTCCCTCTTTGCCACAAACAGAACAGAAGATCCCCAAGGGGAGGCACTCGGGCGGATAAATCCCTTCCTTAGCTTCTCTTCCAGCTGCTTCTTCAACTCAGCTAATTCCTCCGTCCCCATTCTATAAGGCTTCTTATAGATGGGTCCTGCTCCGGGCACGAGCTCGATGATGAACTCAATGTCATGGTCAGGGGGCATTACCGGTAGTTCATCCGGAAAGACATCAGGATACTCACATACAACCGGTACTTGATCTAGCCCAATGTAGGATCGAAAGTAGGTCTAGAGGGGGGGTGATTAGACTACTTGACAATATAAAATTTCTGCCTTTAGATCATGCAATGTTTTTGGCAGTTTCACAAACAAGATCAGTTCAAGTAACACCCTACACATGCAATTCTAGAGTTTATGCAGCGGAAAGTAAATTGCACATGTAAAAGAGAGGTGGAGAAGATCAAACGCAGTTTGGTGACACGGAGATTTTTGTCGTGGTTCCGATAGGTGGTGCTATCGTACATCCACGTTGATGGAGACTTCAACCCACGGAGGGTAACGGCTGCGCGAGTCCACGGAGGGCTCCACCCACGAAGGGTCCACGAAGAAGCAACCTTGTCTATTCCATCACGGCCTACGCCCACGGAGGACTAGCCTTACTCGGGGTAGATCTTCACGAAGTAGGCGATCTCCTTGCCCTTACAAACTTCTTGGTTCAACTCCACATCACGATGGAGGCTCCCAAGCGACACCTAACCAATCTAGGAGGCACCACCCCCCAAAAGGTAATAGACGGTGTTGATGGTGATGAACTCCTTGCTCTTGTGCTTCAAGTGATAAACTCCCCAACACTCAACTCTCCTCACTGATATGGCTGTGGTGGAAGAAAGATTTGAGTGGAAAGCAACTTGGGAAGGCTAGAGATCAAGTTTCATATGGTAGGAATGGAATGGCTTGATCTCAACACAAGGGTAGGTGGTTCACTTCTCAGAAAGTGTATGATAGAAGTGGTGGTACTTTCTGATGGCTCTCCTCACGAATGAGGAGGGGGTGGAGGGGTATATATAGCCTCCACACAAAATCCAACCGTTACACACACATTTGACCAATCTCGGTGAGACCGAAGTTAAAACTCGGTTAGACCGAAAGTTCAAATATAGTGAACGTTGGGATTTTCGGTGGGACCGAAAATACCATCTCGGTGAGACCGAAGTGAGTCAAAGGTTAGGGTTTGCCATCTCGGTGAGACCGAAAATATAAACTCGGATATTCCGAATTGATGTCAACTGATCACAGAAGGTTGGCAGCCCTTTTTCGGTGAGACCGAAACTCAGAATCGGTGTGACCGAGAATCTAGGGTTTGGAGAAACAACTGAAGTGGTTCATCTCGGTGGGACTGAGTTGGAGAAATCGGTGTGACCGAGATTACTTATGGGTGTGTGTTAAGTAGTGAATAGTGCTGATAGTTGAGGGAGTTAGATCACCAAGCACTTGAGCAACGAGAACATTAACACAACCTCATCCCCTTTTAATAGTATTGGCTTTCCTATGGACTCAATGTGATCTTTGATCACTAAACCAAAAATGGAGTCTTGAGCTTTTGCCAATGCTTGTCTTAGCATTTTGAGGGGTCCACTTCTTCGGACATTTCCATACCCACATCATCGAACTTTTCTGAAATGATTCTCAAGAGAATATTAGTTCAATGATATATATGTTATTATTAATTACCAAAACCACCCGGGGATTAGTTGCACTTTCAATCTCCCCCTTTTTGGTAATTGATGACAACATATAGATCAAAGCTTCGACAAAAGATATATTCAAAGAATAATATCGTCGCTTTGAGAAGTATGTGATAAACAAGAGCTCCCCCTAAATTTGTGCATTATTTAAATTTGCGTTTGAATGCAAATGCACAATCGATTAGGATTATGGGTCACTCTTCCATGTCACATACATCTTGGTGGAGCGCACAAAATGATAAGAAAGAATAACATGCACTCAATCACCAAGACAAGAGTAAATAGCCATACAATAAGAAATAGCATATGATAAACAATAAGCACACATTAAAGCATAGTATGACTAAGCACTCATTAAGGTAGCATCAAACGTAGTAGCAAGCACACTTAAAGTATCTGGAACCAAAAGAAACCAATGTATCTCAAGGAAAACGGCAAAAGAACGAAAAGACGAAAGAGCACTCTCTCTCTCGAAGCCCTATGATCTATAGCAATTTCTCCCCCTTTGGCAACAAGTTACCAAAAAGTTCGAAAAGGTATAGAGCTAAACGTCACTGCGGGCTCGGCTGGCTGCTCCCGTCTGGGTCGATGTCGGTGTAGAGATAGCTGCGTCGGCGAAGACTTCTGCGGATGTCTGCGCTGGAGGAGTGGATGCTGGAGCTGAAGGAACTGCTGGAGCTGTAGCTGGTGCTGAAGTGGTAGCCCTGGAGTCTGTCACTGGGATAGCTGCAGACCTGGATCCTCTGGGAACCGGAGCAGTCTGGCGATGAGAGTCCTGGACTATATCATCCTGCATAAGCTCTGTCCTCTCCTGCCTAGTCTCCTCCATGTCTGCCTCAAGCTTGTTGACAGACACCTGAATCTCAGTCAGCTTCACGTCTAGAGCGTGGATCTTGTCCTCGACGATCCTCTCAAGGCTCTCCTGAGATTGCTCAATGCTGGCCAGGCGTTGTTCAATTCTCCGGGTTGCTTCAAGAATCTGATCTCCGAAGCTCTTTGGCTTAGCTGCTGCTGCTGCTGCCTCTCTGTCAGCTTTGGCTTTCTTTGCAGCTTCGATCTTGGCTTGCCCTTCAACTGAGGTGGGATCCTCTTCATCCATCACAACTACGTTGTCCTCATGCTCTGGCTGCAGTGGTAAGTGCTTCCTATCCAACATGAATTTGCCCGTGCCAAACTTGGCGTTGATAAGCATCTGTATCTGCGGTGCAAACCCACACGACCTCTTCTGGTCAGCTGCAGTCCTCTTAATGGTTTCAACCATCAAGTCCATCACCTTAAAAGGTGCCTTCTCATCGAGAATGTGCAGCATGTTGATAGAATAGCCTCGTATCATCCGGTGGTCACCTGACTTAGGCATCAAAGTATGCCTCAGGATAGTGTTAGTGGTGGTCAGACCTGCCTGGAGATAATACACTGAGCCGAGTTTCCATCCCTCCAAATCAGCAGCTGGGATCTCCTTGTACATATTCTTCATAGAATCATGACTCTTCTTAGGAATCCCATAGACATCAATGTCGTCCTCTCTCTGCACTGGAGCGTTCAGAAGTTCTGCCCATTCTGCAACAGTTGAAGAAAACCGTTGACCTTCAGTCATCCAGGTGATCTTGCCATCGGGGTAGAAATGGGCTGTGGCATAGAACTGCATGATCATCTCGTCGTTCCATGCTGTCAGTTCTTGACCCACAAAGTCAGCAACTCCACATGCAGTAAAGCTCTCATGCACATGGGGAAAGAAGTCCCGATGCTCTCTGCTGTCAATGTACTTCCAGTCGACATACCTGGTGTCAGCAACAATGGGCTTCTTATCCATTAGCACGGTCTCATAGAAATCCTGCTGCTCTTTGGTGTGGAATCTGGGGTCCACAGCAGTCCTTCTTCTTACGGCATATGGATCAGATTGTCTCCATAGCCTGAGACCTTTGTCCTTCCTTGCCTTCATATCCTCAGCTTGAGGATGAGCATCATTGTGGAGTGGCAATTTGGGACGGAGCTTGAGCAACACATGCTCTTCATCTGACTCAGAAGGTGGCATCTCACCTTTGTTCTTCTCAGAAGCTGGAATGCTTCTGGTTGTCCTCTTAGGCTTTGCTGGAGCTGCCTTAGCTGGAGCAGGCTTCTTGGGCTTGGAGGAGGCTTGAGCCCGAATAGCATCACCCATGAACTTAGCTTTCTGAGGAGGAGGCTGGGGTGCATCTTCTTCTTCTTCTTCAGCATCATCAACTTGAGGTTCAGCATAAACAACTCTCTTCCTTTTGGAAGTCTTCTTCACCTTGCTTGGAGCTGGCTCTTCCAAGTTTAGCTTCTTGGCAACTGCAGACTGCTTCACTTTGCTCGTGCCTTTCTTTGGCTGCTGCCCTTGGAGCTCTTTGGCGACCACTTGCCTCTTTGGCTTGGAAGTAACTTCCTCAGCAACGAAATCGGAATCCTCAGAATCAGACGTTCTCTTCTTCCTGGTTCTCGTAGCAGCAGGAGGCAGACCACTGGGGGTACTCCTCTCACCATCATCACTAGAGTTGCTAGCCTCAGGACTTGTACCTGCCTCTGGAATCTCAGCAAATGGTGATTCGGACCTGTTCTGGCTGTCACTGACATCTGACATGGCTGAAAGACCTGTGAATAGATAAGGTATAGGCAGAATAGAAGAGTTATCACAACTGCAGAAGTTTTTGCAAAAAAAAATGAGTTAAAAACTTAGTTTTGAGTTTTCACAGAATGTATTTCGGTCAAACCGATTTCAAGTTTCGGTGTAACCGAAGTGTTCAACAGAACCTACACACCACTTTCGGTCAGACCGAAATGGGTTTCGGTCCTACCGAAAAACTAGGGTTTCATAGAAACTTCACTTCGGACATTCCGATTTTCGCAACTCGGTCAGACCGAACTGTGTAGTGCAATGGTCAGAGACCAAATCGGTCAGTCCGAGTTTCAGGAATCGGCTTCACCGAGATGCAATCCGTGGAAACCTAAACCTAAGAATTTTCCTCGAAACTAAACGATCTGAGCAATGTATTGGGATCATATCAAACGTGGATTGAATCAGGGCAGTCCTATCATGCAAGAATCAGAAGTGGAGCATGAATAGGGATTGAGACACACCCTAACTTGGTGGTGTCCCTCTACGGCGGCAACGGAGGAGAAGATTACCGTTGACGGCGGCGGAGACCTGCGGCAAGGGCACACAGGCGACGACGGCGACGATCCTTAGATCAGGGCGGCGGCAGCAGGGGTCTTGGAGGGCGAACGGTTTGAAAGGAATAGATCGCGCGCAGCCCTCAGTATATATAACCCCGTACTGTCGGTGGGACCGAGTTGAAAAACTCGGTGTCACCGAGATGTATTTCTGCTGTGCAGTTACACATATCGGTCAGACCGAGATTTTGAACTCGGTTTCACCGAGATGAAACCTAGATCAATCTAAGTGTTTCGGTTGGACCGAGATTGAGAAGCCGGTCAGACCGAAATGGACTTAGAAGGTTTTGGAAGTCAGCCTTAGACGAATCGGTGGTTCCGAGTGCTCCTCACTCGGACTGTCCGAAAAAGACTTGTTCAAAGTTGTGATATAAGCATGAATAGAATTTTGAGACAAGATAGCATAGATAGCTAGGGAAAGTGCTTAGGCATTCTTGTCCATCCATTTGGCCAGAAAAAGAAACCAAAACAATCAAAACAACAAATGGATGTCCTTGAATGGATAAAATCATGCATCCAACATGCTCACACAATAAGATAGCAACTGAAATATGTGTCAAACATGCACAACCAAAACTCTAGCTACTAGCACACAAATTGTCGATGACTAGGTCATCTATATATGAGTATATTGACTTAGGAGTCAAATGAGAACATTTGATCATAGGTCATACTCATCGTTTAAGCACAAGTGGGGTTACCACTTTTACATAAAGCATTTATGTGTTCACATCATTTGGAGATGCTTTAGCTCATTTTTAGAGCAAAGCTCCCCTAGATGTGAGAACCCCTTTTAAAGGGTCAAACTAACCTTGGGTTGTCGTAGAAGACTTCATGTAGATGTTGAAGATGTGGATGCTCAATGTTGATGTAGACCATCAAGAGTTGGGAGCAATCCTTTGGATTAGGGCACTTTCAATACCTACATGGGTTAGTCCCACAAGGAACAAACAAGAATATCCATGGACATAGAGTGAAGTGCACAAAAGATGATGTCCATGAAAGCAATGATTACCTTGTCCCTTGACTTACCAACAAGAGGGTTTGTGACTCCATGAACAAGTGCATGATGTGGAAGTTGATTGCACAAGTTCTTGCCAAAATGAATGTGAGTGAAGTTTGTTGGCGGAGTCACCCTCAAGAACCTACTAGTTCTTCTTCTTTGGGATCCACATCATCTTGATGGGAATCCTTGGTGTTGTAGTTGAGCTTGACGAAGTAGAACTTGATGTGTCCTTGGGAACCCACTTGACCATGGCTTGAGGTGCTTCAATGAATGCATCAATCTCCTCTTGAAGCTTGTCCTTGGCCTTTAGCTTGTGGTCTTGTGGTGGAAGGTCATCTTGAGCTTGTTCCACATTGGAAGAAGTAGGATCATACTTCTCCTTTTGTGAAACAAACTGTGGAGTAGGGTATTGACCTTCTTCCCACTCAACACCTTTGGCGTTGAACTTTCGCTCAAAACCAATCCCTTGATTCTTCCGGTGTCTTCCTTGTTTGCGAACAATCTCCTCAAAGTTCTTGCTTCCGGCAAGACTCTTGTATACACCTTTCTCTATGATTTCCTTCAATAAGCTATTTTCTTGCTCAAGTGTAACTTGGCTTGAAACATTGTTAGTGGAATCAAGAGAACTACTAGAAGTAACAACATTGGATTTAACATTGTTATTGTTACTACTAGAGGAAGAATTTTTCTTATGCTTGTCATGCTTAGTCTTAATAGGTGGCAAGAAATTAGACAAGAGAAGTCGTTTGGCAAGATATGAAGAACTCTTCTTTCGAAGATCATCATTGATTGCTTTTAGAAACTCATGTTCTTGCTCTAGAGTGAGCTTCTCGAAGCGTAGCTTCTCATGAGATCTTAGGAGCTCTCTATGATCTTCTTGAGTAGTTTCATGAGCTAACTTAAGAGTGTTTAATTCTTTAGTTAGACGCTCAATCTCCTTCATAGCATTGTCATTCGACTCTTCTCGACTATAAAGACTACTAGCATTTTCATCATTACTAAGCTCACTAGATTTATCATGCAAGAGCTCATCTTCACCAAGTAAGTCATCCTCATCACTATCAAAGTCAATGAACTCAGGGTGTGTTACCTTGGGGCCTTTAGCCATGAAGCATCTTCCAATTCCCTCATTCGGTGAATCAAATAAGTCGTAGGAGTTGGAGTTGGAGGATACGAGTGCAAGTCCGGCAACACCTTCATCTTGACTATAGTCGGAGTCGGAGTGATAGCTTCCATCGGATTGACTGTCAGAGTCGGAGCCGGAGACCCATTCACCAACATGAGCTTGATGTCTTCTTCTTGTGTAGCTCCTTGATGACTTGTCTTTCCTCTCCGAATCCTTGCTTCTCCGAGGAGGTCTTCGTTCATAACGATCATCTCTACTCCTTCTCTCTTTCCGAGGTGACTCATCTCTTGCTCTTCTTCTTGGAGATTCTTCTCTTCTCTTGTGTGGAGCCGCACACTCATTTGAGAAGTGTCCGGGTCTTCCACAATTGTAGCAGTTTCGATCACGACTAGAAGATCTCTTTCCATCATATGATCTAGACTTTGAGCTTCTCTCTTTGCCTCTATTCTTGTAGAACTTGTTGAAGTTCCTGACCATTAGGCTTATGTCTTCATTGGAAACTAACTTGTCACTTGAGGTAGTAGGAGCATCACTTGTAGCTTTGTAAGCACCACTTGACTTGTTGTGAAGCTCTTCCTTATCCTTAAGTGTCATCTCATGAGCAACAATCCTTCCAATGACTTCAGTTGGCTTGAGAGTCTTGTAGTTTGGCATCATTTGGATCAAAGTGCACACGGTGTCATACTTTCCATCCAAAGCTCTGAGAATCTTCTTAATGATGAATCGGTCGGTCATTTCTTCGCTTCCTAAGCCAGCAATCTCATTTGTGATGAGAGCAAGCCTAGAGTACATTTCAGCGACTCCTTCACCATCCTTCATCTTGAACTTGTCAAGCTGACCTTGAAGAATATCTAGCTTTGATTCCTTCACAGATTCAGTACCTTCGTGCATTTCAACCAAAGTATCCCAAATCTCCTTAGCATTCTCAAGAAGGCTGATTTTGTTGAACTCTTCGGGACACAAAGCATTGAAGAGAATGTCACAAGCTTGAGCATTGTTTTGCAACATCTTCAGTTCTTCGGGTGTAGCTTCGCGATCCGGAACTTTTCCTTCTTCAAAGAAGTCACCTTGCATGCCAACACAAATAATGCCCCATGCGGCTGGGTTATGACCAAGAATATGCATTTTCATTTTATGCTTCCAACTAGCAAAATTTGTACCATCAAAGTAAGGACCTCTACGATAATTACCCTCACTAGACGCCATACTCTCCTAGGTTGTGAAACCAAGCTTATGGAGTCCAATGCAATGGAAACCAAGGCAATGGAGACCAAAGCTCTGATACCACTTGTAGGATCGAAAGTAGGTCTAGAGGGGGGGTGATTAGACTACTTGACAATATAAAATTTCTGCCTTTAGATCATGCAATGTTTTTGGCAGTTTCACAAACAAGATCAGTTCAAGTAACACCCTACACATGCAATTCTAGAGTTTATGCAGCGGAAAGTAAATTGCACATGTAAAAGAGAGGTGGAGAAGATCAAACGCAGTTTGGTGACACGGAGATTTTTGTCGTGGTTCCGATAGGTGGTGCTATCGTACATCCACGTTGATGGAGACTTCAACCCACGGAGGGTAACGGCTGCGCGAGTCCACGGAGGGCTCCACCCACGAAGGGTCCACGAAGAAGCAACCTTGTCTATTCCATCACGGCCTACGCCCACGGAGGACTAGCCTTACTCGGGGTAGATCTTCACGAAGTAGGCGATCTCCTTGCCCTTACAAACTTCTTGGTTCAACTCCACATCACGACGGAGGCTCCCAAGCGACACCTAACCAATCTAGGAGGCACCACCCCCCAAAAGGTAATAGACGGTGTTGATGGTGATGAACTCCTTGCTCTTGTGCTTGAAGTGATAAACTCCCCAACACTCAACTCTCCTCACTGATATGGCTGTGGTGGAAGGAAGATTTGAGTGGAAAGCAACTTGGGAAGGCTAGAGATCAAGTTTCATATGGTAGGAATGGAATGGCTTGATCTCAACACAAGGGTAGGTGGTTCACTTCTCAGAAAGTGTGTGATAGAAGTGGTGGTACTTTCTGATGGCTCTCCTCACGAATGAGGAGGGGGTGGAGGGGTATATATAGCCTCCACACAAAATCCAACCGTTACACACACATTTGACCAATCTCGGTCAGACCGAAGTGAAAACTCGGTTAGACCGAAAGTTCAAATATAGTGAACGTTGGGATTTTCGGTGGGACCGAAAATACCATCTCGGTGAGACCGAAGTGAGTCAAAGGTTAGGGTTTGCCATCTCGGTGAGACCGAAAATATAAACTCGGATATTCCGAATTGATGTTTACTGATCACAGAAGGTTGGCAGCCCTTTTTCGGTGAGACCGAAACTCAGAATCGGTGTGACCGAGAATCTAGGGTTTGGAGAAACAACTGAAGTGGTTCATCTCGGTGGGACTGAGTTGGAGAAATCGGTGTGACCGAGATTACTTATGGGTGTGTGTTAAGTAGTGAATAGTGCTGATAGTTGAGGGAGTTAGATCACCAAGCACTTGAGCAACGAGAACATTAACACAACCTCATCCCCTTTTAATAGTATTGGCTTTCCTATGGACTCAATGTGATCTTTGATCACTAAACCAAAAATGGAGTCTTGAGCTTTTGCCAATGCTTGTCTTAGCATTTTGAGGGGTCCACTTCTTCGGACATTTCCATACCCACATCATCGAACTTTTCTGAAATGATTCTCAAGAGAATATTAGTTCAATGATATATATGTTATTATTAATTACCAAAACCACCCGGGGATTAGTTGCACTTTCACCCAACTTCAGACAGACAGTTGACTTTAGCGGCTTGAGCGGAAGAGGAGTTGGAAGCAAACTTGACTTCGACTCCTTGGTCATTGGTCACAGTGACTGTCCGATTGGCACAGTCTAACAAGCCTTGGTGCTTGCTGAGCCAATTCATGCCTAGGATCACATCCAAGCCTTGCGATCTCAGGACGATAAGGTCTGCTAGGAAGTCTACACCATTAATGGTAATACCGACTCCTTTGCAGCCTATCTTGGCTCTCATCTCGGCTCCGGGGGTTTGTACCACCATAGGGTTATTCAGGGGTGTAGGGGTGATGCCACTTTTTAATGCAAATCTTTGAGTGACAAATGAATGCGTTGCTCCAGAATCAAACGAGACAGTTGCAGGTGCTGAGTTGACAAGGAACGTACCCAGCACGACGTCCGGGTCTTCCTGGGCTTCTTTAGCAGTGACGTGATTCACACGCCCCTTCCCATGGTTCGGTGGGTTGCGAGGAGCTAGGTTCCTTGGTGGCATTCCACGGCCTTGTCCCTGGTTCTGCGCATTGGGCGCGGGGCATCAGGCTTCTTGTTGGGGCACACCCTTGAAATGTGTCCGGACTGACCACATCCAAAGCAAGTGACTTGGGTTGGATTGATCTTGTTGCCACCACTGGTATTGGGGTTGAAAGCTGGCCGGAGGTTGGCATACTGCTAAGGCTGAGGGTTGGTGCGAGGTGCAGGAGCTCTTGGCTGCTGATAGGTTGGCTTGGCCGGGGCTGACTGCCACGGACGAGGTTTCTGGTTGCTGGAACTTCCTTTACTGACCAACTTGCGCTTGCGAGTGTCTTCCAAAGCACGCCGCTTGTCTTCAAGCATAAGTGCCTTCTTCACCAGGTCAGGAAAGGATGGGCAATCGCACACAACAAGCGAGTATTGCAGAGTCTGATTGAGGCCTTCCATGAAGCGCTCCCTTTTTGCAGCATCAGTGCTGACATCTTCAGGGGCATACCTTGACAGAATACTGAACTTCTGCATGTACTCCTTGACGGTGCCACTTCCTTGCTTCAGGGCTCGGAACTCACGCTTTTTGATAGCCATGATTCAGGAAGGAATGTGGGCCTTGCGGAATTCTGCCTTGAAGTTAACCCAAGTGATGTCTTGTTCAGCATGCATGACCTTGAATCCATCCCACCAAGCTCTAGGAGTTCCCCCGAGGCAGTGGGCTGCATAAGCCACCTTCTCGCGGTCTTCGGTGCATCCGACTAGTTCCAGAATTTCCTCAATGGAACGAACCCAGTCGTCTGCATCCAGGGGTTCAGCAGTCTCGATGAAAGTTGGCGGTGCATGCTTCTTGAACTCTACCAACGTGGAATGTCCATTGCCATTCCCCGCCGGCTGGCGGTTGTTGGTGACAGCTTGAGCAATCAGCTGGAGAGCTGCAGTGTTGGCTTGGTGTTCCTCTCGGAAAGCTTGGAGAAGCTGAGCCATGTCCATGCTTGGAGGAGGTGGTGGTGGAGCTTGGTCGTTGGTTTGGTCGTGGCCTGCCTCTGGCTGAGAGGATGCTCCGGCTTCGGGCTGCTGGGTAGAGGTACCAGTACGAGTTACAACAGGCATCCTGTTGGAGCGGTAAAAGGTCTCATGACTCGGAAGAGGGAAAGCAAGATAGATGGGTGCCTAGTAAGGGGGTGGGTGTGACACTAAATCAAATCATGCAAGGGCCGAAAGGCCAAAACACATTCATTAAAATCCAAATGGGTGATGTTGTCGTTTACACATTCCCGAAGGAAGAATACGACATACATCCAGACACAACAAAAGCAAGCACTAGATGGTTTCATATGAACCATACAAGGACTCGACTGCGCATAGGGGTTACACGACCTATCCTACCGTAGAGGTTACAACTGGCATATCCGAGCAGCGAATAATGCCTAAGCGGCGGAATGTTCGGTCGCGTATTCCGGCTCTTCTGGGTCTTCCTCCTTGTCTTCATCTGTCTGGGCCCCCTTGTCACTTGAGGGTGTGGGGGAGTGGAGGAGTTGGATACGACGGTGCTTCGTCGGTGGGGCAGGGAAAAGCTTGCGATATTCCCTTGCCGTCATCCGGCGTCGCCGAGGTGGTTCTTCACCCTTGGAAGATACATCCTCGGAGGGCCTTCCGCCTCGATATGCGATAGCGGATTGTCCAGAAGGTGCTCCTTCCTTCTTGATCCTATTTGCCTTCTCTTGAGCTCGACGAAGAAGTGCCTTGGTCTTGTGAAGTTCTTCTCGAAGCTTCATTGATTCCGAGGCCAAGTCTTGTGCCAAGCTGTCGGCACATAGACTGAAGTAGGTCAGGAACCGAAGCGAGAGTCCTTCCTTTAGTGGAGGGGCTAGTGCGCTGCTTTCTTATTCACCTTCCTTCCGGTAAGGTAAGAAGCGAGTTGTCATCTTGCCTGCCATCTCCGGAAGAAGCTCGCGGAGACGAGTTAATGCCTTGAGTGCAGCAGCCTCGACAGCGAGTGGTAGTGTTGCCATCTGGGGTCCCTCGAAGAACCAGCTTGTGGGAGGATCGTTTGCCTTTACGATCACTTCCACATGGTACTCCACCTCAGTATTGCTCACCCAATGCTCAAGGTAGGTGAGGATGGGTGCTCGGTGGAACTGACACTCCTGGAGGCTATCCTCGAGAAGTAAGGGAAACCCAGTGGTCAGGTGCTCTTCGGGTACAGCGGCCATCTACAAAGGTGGAATAGGAGGGGTTAATAAGCTGATGAAATCTCAGGTTTGGAAAAGAAGAGAGGTTCAGAAGGTTTTTTTTTAAAAGGGGTCTCATCTAACTAACGCCCATGCTAACTAAGGCTTCCTACAGTCAGGATGGCTCTGATACCAGCTCTGTGGGGACCCCGACTTAGAAGTCGAGATCACCGAATGCACGTGTACAGTGATCCCAGAGATCAATGCTCATTGAACACACAGAAGCTGAATAACAAGAGTCTTACATCCATACAAATAGTCTTACACGAATTAAGGCCATTAAGGCCAAGTCTTACATAGGTAGAGCCTCACGGGCTGAATAGCAAATAACTCAAATAGCGGAAGTCTTCGATAACGGGTAGAACCCATGCCATCTGCCTTAACCCTACAGGCATTCTGACTGGGATAGCGTCCTAGTTCGCATGATCGTCTCCAAAGAACTCTTCCTCATATTCCTGTTCTTCCATGCCTGGCCAATTAAATAACCAGTGGCAAGCCAATGAGTACTTTGAATGTACTCGCAAGCAACCCATGATGTGGTTCAAAGTAACAGTGCATTTGAATAATTATGATCAATCTAGCAAGGCTAGAACAATTATTCTACCATCAAGTTAATGCATCAATAATCTCGCGTAACCTCGAAGACAGGTTACCGATATCAACATGAATAAGATTCAACTCATCGAGTCAAGTCACCATCTTGACTCACATACACACGCATGGTTTCACAAACATTGGACGTAGCCCAAGAGCGGTTACCCAACTGTCCATGACCGTGGACACGGCTATTCGAATAGTTTGACACTCTGCAGAGGTTGTACACTTTACCCACAAGATCCGGGGAGCTTCCGTGTCATCCACGACCCGCGGTACCTCAAGTACCCGGGGTAAGCACCCGGTCATTATCTTTCCTTAGACGACACTAACATAGAGTCCACTCGTTGGTACACGGCCCTCGGGTACAAACAATAGATCACGGGACTTGCCCTAATTTCAATGTCACGTGTACCCGAAGGGACCAACGGTGTGTCCGGTGCCCTGTAAAAACAGTCATGGCCGTCTATCCAAGCACGACCCCGTCCCGGAAAAGACCTCAAGTCTTCCCGTCACTAGTAATGCGGGCACCATGCTAGTATCGACCTAAGTAATCAATAAAGACCCGTCCCATAAGGGGTAGTGTGGTTGCACATGTATGGTTGGAATAACGGTCGCAACTTAAACCAATCTGTTTGAAAAACACACACACTTGCCTTGGTACACCACTTCGTCATCAAGTGGTCACCCAACTCATCACCATATCCCTCGGGCATGAATGGCACCCGACGGGGTTTTATGCAAAGACTTCAACCACGAGGGTTCATGTCACACATGCATCACTATTCATTACTACTATCCATATGCATGTCATCTAGCACATAGCAAGATCAAGATCAAGGCATGCATCATGTGGTGGAATCAACTAGGTCACTATCGTAACCCTAACATCATGCATCGGAAACAAACGGGTTCCGAAGGACAAGTGTATCATGGTCAAAGGGTTGCTTGCCTGGATTGGCTTGGTCTTCAAAGTCTTCAAATCCTTCTCCTTCTTCTTCCACAGCAACTTCGTCAAATACGGGATCTATAGGTCGCATAATAACAACGGCAAAATAAGATCACAAATAAAACATCAAAGTTCTCAGAAAAATGTCAACTTATTTTTGTAAAATACTACAGGATTTTCTAAGATGGGGAAAATTCATAGTTGGAGTTTTGGAGCAACAGAGTGGATTCTATTGATTTTAGAACATGAGTTTTACTGCCCAAATTTGAATTTAAATTTGAACAGAACAGAAAAGTTTCATAGATGTGAGTGAAAGTGGTACCATTAAATAGGTTGGAATATTACGGCGACGGCAACGGAGGGTGGGAATGGGTCCAGCGTCGAGTGGCGGTTGCAGTGGTGGTGGTGCGGCACGCCGGGGAGGTCAGGTTCGCCGGCGGCGAGGTGGGACGGCGGAGACTCGTCGGGAGGTTGTTGCTGTGGTCGTTTTCGACTGCAAACGGAGGGGGAAACAGGGGGAAATGGTCAGTGGAGCACGGCGGTTTCAGATCGGGCGAAAGGAAGGGCTGGGGAGGCTCGTACTGCGGGATCACCGGCGGCCCGACGCGGCGGAGCTCCGGTCGATCCCGAGCACTGGGACGACCTGGGGAGGAATGGATGGTGCTGGGGGGCTCAGTGGAGTGAGGTGAGGCTGCTGATGCTGTTGGAGAGGCTCGGGAGGGGCTATATATAGGAGGTCGATGGAGGCTCGTGGTCCAGTGCGCCGGCGAGCTCCGGCTCGAGGCTACAGCGCACGGGAGGCCAAGGGGATGAGTCCACGGAGTTCCTGGACGAGCTCCACGTCCAGTAGAAGTGAGAGGAGGCGCGGGGGAGCTTCTGGAGCGTGCGCGCGTGCGAGGCAGAGGAGTGGCCGTTGCGGGCGGTCGGTGCGCGTGCGACGACGACCACTGGAGGGCGCAGGAGGAGGGGGGACAGCGCCGGGGAGGTTGCGGACGTCGAGAGGCCTCGACTGGCGCGAAGGGGAGGCCCGAGGCTGTCGGGAGAGGCTGATTGGCTGGAGCCACCGTGCGGAGGTGCACTGTAGCGCGCTCCAGAGCGTGCGTATTGCTGGCATCATAGCGCTCTCGCTGTTCTGGTCAAAACCAGCGTGTCCAAGAGTGTCTAGAAGGTTGAGGGGGGAGTAAAGAAATGGCCTGCGGCCTTGGATGCCCTGGAGATGCTGAGAGAGAGTGAGGATGCTGGTGACTTGGTCAAAACTTGCTGTCCAGCAAGGTAAAACAGGGTTCTCACCCCTCAATCATGGAGCTGGGGTGCTGGGGAAGTTACTGGAGGTAGCTAGTAACTCAATGATCATGTGGTAAAAAGTTGAGGCCATGGAGAAGAGTAAAAGTGATCAAGTTGGAGGTTTTAGTAAAAAGCTAGAAGGTGTTTGATCAGTGTTTGGTCAAGTAAATGACCTCCACTTGACATGGCACTTAATAGGGTTGTAAGATATGAGAAAATAGGGTGCTTCACCAAATTTGGGCTCATTTGAAGAAACTAGCCAATGTAACTTTGGTGAACCCTACAAAGCAGCAGAAACAGTTTCATCTTGTTTGAGTCAAGCTAATCATCTCCCCTTGATGCACCACTTGGTGTAGCATCATCATTTGGGGTATTGATCATGCCCACAAAGTTTGAAGCTCCAGATAAAAAGTTGGTAATGTAAAGTTGTTCAAATTTGCATTTGAACAGAAAGGGTTTTGAGTTGATATGATCAAGTTGCTCTATTCCAAATCTTGTGCCATTTGGTCTAGATGACTCATTAGGCCATTCTAGCATGTGCACCAAATTTGAGAGCAGTTGGACAAGTTTGGCAATGTAAAGTTGCTCAAACTTCAAATATGGACAGAATGGTTATGAAGGGGTTTGAGGATGTTTTCTTGCTTCCCAAGGCATGGGACTTGGCAAGATCATCACATATGTCATATATGACATGATAGAATTTCCCTGGAATTTTTGGAGGATAAATCCTTTGTAAATATTTCAAAGGCTTGAAATATCCAGAAAGGGTTTTAGAGGGTTTAGCCCATTATTTTGAACATGACCAAGTGTTGAAACTCTTATATATGGACAATATATGTCCTCTGAGTCTCTCTGAATTTTGGCAAATATTTTTGAAACAGTTAAATAATTTTCCCCTATTAAAGACCATTTCTGGCTTTAAGAAAAAGCTTTTAAATAAAATAGGAAAATAACTTTTAAAATTATACCTTTGTGGTTTCTGGAAGTCCTATGACTACTAGGTCTCAATTAAACCTTTTGAAATAATTTTCTCACCCTAAATCAAGTACTTGCAGTGCAAATCTCAATTCAGAGGTTTTTGGAAAACTAAATTTATAAAATACCTTTTGGCCAAATTAATTTTGTAAGAAAATACTCTACTGTTATATAACACTTGGCATGATCATTGGGCAGAAGTTTTGGGTATGGAGATGAATTCTATAAGAGGTCACAGTTGACTTTAATGAGCACAAGAAAAAGCACATGAAGAAAACTCAATTTCAAATAAAAGCCAAATGATGCTAAAAAAATTTGCTGGTCCAAATTTTCATGCTTCAAAGTTACAAATAACATGTTACAAAATGCAGGGTGTGACATCACCCGAAAGACCCCAACGCCGCGCCGACTCACATTTCAACAACACTTGATGGCAAATAGGAAGTCGCGCTCATCCAGTTCCTCCATGAGAACTGGGACATTTTCGCATGGAAACCATCAGACATGCCAGGTGTACCTAGGGGACTACCTTAGCACCGCTTGCGTGTCTACTCAAAGGTTAAACCCGTCAAAGAACATCACCGTCAGTCCGCCGCAGAAAAAAGGAAGGCGATTGGCGAAGAGGTGGCTTGGCTCCTGTCAGCTAAGTTTCTACGCGAGATTTACCACTCCAAGTGGCTTGCAAACGTAGTCATGGTGCCTAAGAAGGATAATTGACTCCGCATGTGTATTGACTTCAAGCATCTCAATCGGGTCTGCCCGAAAGACCATTTCCCGCTCCCCCGCATCGATCAGATTGTCGACTCGACTGCGGGGTGTGAGCGGCTGTCTTTTCTCGATGCGTATTCTGGATACCATCAGATTCGACTGTTTGGGCCAGATAAAATAAAGACGGCCTTCATGACCCCATTCGGGTGCTTTTGCTATATCACTATGCCATTTAGTCTCAAGAATGCGGGTGCCACGTTAATGCTGATGATCCAGAAGTGTCTGCTCACTCAGATCAGTCGTAACGTAGAGGCTTATATGGATGATATTGTAGTCAAGTCACGTAAAGGTTCTGACCTACTGACTGACCTCGCAGAAACCTTTGCCAATCTGAGGAAGTATGACATTAAGTTGAATCTGTCCAAGTGTATGTTCGGAGTACCATGAGGCAAGTTACTTAGTTTCCTTGTTTTCGAACAGGAAATCGACGTTAATCCTGAGAAGATCAGTGTGATAGTTCGAATGAAACGCCTAGAACGAGTGGATGACGTCCAGAAGCTCACAAGTTACCTAGCAGCGTTGAGTCGGTTCATTTCCCGCCTCGGCGAGAAGGCACTGCCTCTTCATCGACTGATGAAGAAGTCGGATAAGTTTGAGTGGACTCCAGAGGCATAAGCAGCATTTGTGGAACTCAAAGCCCTACTTTCCACACAGCCGGTGCTTGTTGTCCCGAACAGCAAAGAACCTCTGCTCTTGTACATAGCAGCTACTGGTCAAGTTGTCACGACAGTGCTTACTATCGAGCGAGAGGAAGAAGGCAAGGCTTATAAAGTGCAATGCCCAGTGTACTATGTTTCTGAGGTCCTGACCCCGTCCAAGCAGAGGTATCCACCCTACCAGAAACTCGTGTATGGGATTTACTTGACTGCGAAGAAAGTTGCCCATTATTTTCAAGACCACTCGGTTTCTCTCATTAGCGACGCCCCATTGTCTGAGATCATGAACAATCGGGATGCAACGAGTCGAGTTGCCAAGTGGGAAATTGAGATTCTCCCCTTTGACATCAATTTTGAAGCGAAGAAGGCGATTAAATCCCAGGCGCTGGCCGATTTCTTGGCCTAATGGATCGAGTAGTAGCAGCTGAATCAAGTTCACTCGGAACATTGGACCATGTTCTTCGATGGATCCAAAATGCTCAATGCGTCCAGTGTAGGTGTGGTCCTCGTGTCACCAAGAGGCGACCGACTCAGCTATGCTCTTCAGATCCACTTTGAATCTTCCAACAACGAAGCTGAATATGAAGCACTCCTCTATGGGTTACGCATGGCCATCTCACTCGGCGTCTGTCTCCTAATGGTTTTTGGTGACACGGACTTGGTAGTCAACCAAGTGATGAAAGAGTGGGATATCAGAAGCCCCGCCATGACAGGATATTGCAATGCGGTCAGAAAGTTAGAGAAAAAGTTTGAAGGTTTGGAACTCCATCACGTAACTCATGCCAAGAACCAGGAGGCCGATGAGTTGGCAAAGATAGGTTCCACTCAGAAGTCTGTTCCTACTGATGTGTTCCTCGAACACCTCTACTCACCGTCGGTACAGGAGGATCCATTCACTGAATAGCCTCCCCAGGAAAAAAGCTCTTCCGACCCGACAGAGATTGAGATTCCAGCTATTATTGATCTGGTCATGGAGGTCCTAGTGATCACACCCGAATTGACTGTGCCTTACATTGCATATCTACTCAGGCTGGAGCTCCCAGAAGATGAAGTTGAGGCACGTCAGATTGTCCGCGGATCCAAAGCTTTAACGGTCATGGGCAGGCAACTTTACAGGGAAAGTATCACTGGAGTGGCTCGGCGCTGCATTTCTCCATAAGAAGGTCGACTGATATTGGAGGAAATTTACTCGGGCACTTGTGGTCATCATGCATCCTCTCGGACCATTGTGGCTAAAGCATTCCGAGCTGGTTTCCATTGGCCACGCGCCAACGAAGCTGCCAAGGAGATCGTCAAGCATTGCGACGGATGTCAGTTCTACGCCAACATGTCTCAAAACACTGCTGTCGGTGTCAAAACTGTCAAATCTCGGGTAGGGGGTCCCGAACTATGCGTGTGAGGATAGATGGTAACAAGAGACTCGGGACATGATGTTTACCCAGGTTCAGGCCCTCTTGATTGAGGTAATACCCTACATCCTGCTTGAGTGATCTTGATGAATATGGGTTAAAAGAGTTGACCTACCTCAAGATCGTAATAGCTAAACCCTAAAAGTCTAGCCTCTGTGACTGCTATGATTTTTCTGTTGTCTCTACGGACTAAACCCTCCGGTTTATATATGCACCAAAGAGACCTAGGGTTTATACATGATCACCTTGCAGAGGAAGGAAAGTATTACACCCGGACTCTAAACTTGATATTTTACACATATGGGAGTCCTATCCGGATACGGGAGATGGTCTTCATTGATAACCTTCACGGCCCACCAATCTGGCCCATAATGAATGATCCGGCCACCTGAGGACCCCTTAATCCAGGACTCCCTCAATAGCCCCTAAACCAGTCTTCGATGATGATGAGTTCGGCATTGCAAGGCGAGTTCTTCCTCCCAAACATATTGAAGCAATATTCCCAACAAAAAGGTACTACGTCCGGCTCTGCATGGTTAGTACAACCCTTAGCCTCGAAGGCAAGGTATCTAAAAAATGGATACTGTGTCTTTACTAACAACTTTCCAGCGAAGCGTCACGCCTGTCCCTTTAATATATTGAACCGTTTTATTTGGCTCCAGTTTCGCGTTTCGAGGTATAGCCCCATTGGCACGTCTTGTCAAAACAGAGATCGTGCCCGCTTATTACGGGATCCTTATAAACGTGACGTGAGTGTCTTTAACCGCGCCTTACGCACGACTTTGTTGGGAACCGGCAACGTTTACGGCTGGAGTGGGGGCGTTTAGCATTCACTTCTTAATAAAGGACTCAAATCTTCCTTTTAAACCCCATGCTCTCCTCAAGCCCTAGTTCTCCAATCTCCCCAGCCCAAGCGCCCACATCTCTTGCGCCCCCAGTTCTCAATTCCTCCACCACCGCCGCCCTTCCCAGCAATGGCTGGCTCCGGCTCTAAGGGCAAGTGGGAGGCATCTACGGTCACAGAGAAGACCGTGAAGAGTCTCCGGAGTGCGGGCTATCTCACCGACGATGTGGCGCACCGAGTCCCTGAAAGGGACCAAGTGATTCCCATCCCTAAGGCGAGTGAGAGGGTTGTATTCCTCTCGCGCTTTATCCGGGGGCTGGATTTCCACTCCACCCCTTTGTACGGGGCCTCTTGTTTTTCTATGGGCTAGATTTCCATGATCTAGCCCCGAATTCAATTCTCCACATATCCGCTTTTATAGTGGTATGTGAGGCGTTCCTCCGCGTCCCCCCACACTTTGGCCTATGGCTCAAAACCTTAAATTTGAAGCCGAAGGTGGTCGACGGATAGCACGCGGAGTGCGGAGGCACCATGATAAGCAAACTCCCCAACGCCATCTGGCCAAAGGGGGCGTTCATGGAGACGAACAAGGTCTGGCAGTAGGGGTGGTTTTACATCACTGAGCCCTGCGACACTAAGTGGGCGGATGCGCCCGCATTTAGATCTGGACCCCAGGAGAGGCTAACCTCCTCGACCGACAAGATTCCGGATTGGGGGTCTCAGGCGGAGGTACTGGCGCTCCAAAGCTGCATCTCCAGCATGATCTCCAAGGGCACCCAACTCACAAACGTGATTCAGGTAATGCTCGTCCGTCTCGTCCTTCCATGCCAATGTCGGGTCTCCTATTTATGGGAGTTCAATCCGGAAGGGTCTTGACCCTTGAAGCACCTCTTCGGCACTACACATGAAGACATCTAGAAACACCTCTTCAAGGCCTAGAAGGGGTGGCCAATGGAGACGGAGGACATGGGCTTCAATACCGCACTCACTACCTCAGAGGTAATTAAGACTTCTGCCAAATATATACTCCTTCCATGCTTTAATTATAATAGGAGTTAGATTTTTTGCGTTCTATCCAGGCCAGGGCGAAAAAGGTAGAGCGGATTAAGTGTCCGGCTCCTTATTCTCATAACAAAGGCCTTATTCTCATAACACCCCCCCACACCCCTCCCCACCCCCCCACTTAACACAGTTTCTAGCGCGGCAGCACCCGCACACCACGGCCCCTCCCCACCCCTCCCCGATCCAACCACCACGCAGCGCCGCCCGCCCCGGCACCCAACCACCCCACGCCGCCCGCCGTCGGCCACCACCCCGCGCCATCCTCCCCGGCGACCAACCACCCTGCGCCACCCGCCCCGGCGACCAACCACCCCGCGCCTCCCTCCCCGGCCAACACCCAGCGCCGCCTACCCCTACAACCTCTCCGCGCTCCCCGCCCCGTCGTGATTCACTAACTGTGCCGCCGCACCTCGGCCATGCCGGCCATCTTCATCCGCCGCAGCACCTCCATCCAATCTGCCTCCCGGAGCCGGCGAGGATCCACCGTGCGGTGCATCAACAACCGCCGTCGGGGCTGCTCTCGATCTGGGAGGAGCAGCACCTTCCCGTCAGATCCGACGAGGTTCATGGTGTCGTGCAGTTCAGATCGGGTTCTCACCCCGTCCCACACTGTCCACCGCAGGGGAGAAGGACGAGGAGCTCCACCACCGGCCCATCTGCGCCCCCAAGCAGTTTGCAACGTGTGCGTGTGCAGGACGGTAGGCACGTCGATGCAGTCCATCCTCGGATCCGAGCGCAGATGCCGACCCCTCTGCACCTTGGTGCCCGGCGAGGGCACCGACCGCAGCCTCGCCCCTGTGCCTCCTCCCTCGGCCCCGGATCCACCAGCACCTCCCCCACCCACGGTGAGCCACGGTCGATGGCGTCGCCCTGCGGGTCAGAGTGATGCGGCCATCGATGATGCTCTGAGCCTCTTTCCCTCCCAACCTCCTTAATACTCTCTCTCCCCCTCGATTTGTCTACACCAGAGCAGCTGTGGGGTCAGTGCGCCATCAGATCGAGCGCTGACGACCACGAGCAGTGAGAGGACTGAACGAGGTGATGCAGGGTCATTTTCCTTTGTCAATTCAGTGCAATTTCTTTTTTTGCTGCACTTCGATTCACAAATTGAGTGTGGTTTCATTTTTTTGCTATTTTTTGCAGGAAGAAAAGGACTGCAACCGCATGCAGTACATCACCCCCATGCCATACTTGACTACAGTTCACCACGGGCACACCCATACAAGGCATGTGGCGTCGCAGTGCCGAGCGTGTGAGCATGTACATGACCACGCGGTCTACTGCAAACCGGCTAGATTTTTGTTTAGTTCTTTTTGCTATGTTGATGAATCCTTTTATGTGATGAATACTTGGACAGGTTGTTGCAGTTCAGTTCTTCTTTTGCGTTTTTCAGATTTTGGATGTGTGTGGTATCATTGTAGTACACTTCCGGGCGTTGCATCAATAGTAGCGGGCATTGCAGTTGGTGGCAGCATACAGTTTGGCTGGGCATGGCCGCACGGGATGCACCTGTGGCGACGAGGAGGGTCACCTCTCGCTATAGTGCAGTTTGTTTATTTATGTGCGAATACATTTTGTTTTATGTATGAAGTGTGTTTCAATTGTTGAGAAAATTGTGAAAATCGCCGGAGGAAAAACAGGGCATTGCCTGATGCAGTTCGGCTGGGAAACCTTTGCGGCTCAAAACAAAATGGAGTCCAGTTTTTCAGGTCGTGTGTGTGTGTGTGTGTGTGTCGATGTTCAGTACGTCGGGAAACTACAGAAGAAGAAGGATCATTTTTTCAAGTTCACTTTCTTCTTGAATGTGTTAGAGAAAAATGTAAAAAATAAATAAAAAAGATGCAGTCCGTTGGTGCACTGCTTGCGGCTCGTGCGCTTCGTCTATGAAGTTTGTTAGGTAAGTTTTATATGTAAAAAAGGTGTCTATGAAAGGTGTCTGGTTCATTTTGTGGTGGTTTGTTAGGTAAGTGAACGTATATTGCACTTGGGTAAAAAAGAAGTCCACTACGAAGGACTCCTCAGTATAGTTCATTTCGAACAAAATGCATTTAAAAACATGTAAAAATGCAGTGCACTTTGGTCTAAAAAAAGTCCATTGCAAAGGACTCTTTGAAGCTCACTTTGTTCTCTCACGAAGTTGGCCATAAAAAAACCGTTGTGGTTCTCTTGGTGATCCAAAAACAAAACACATCGGAAAGCAGCTCACTTCTCAACACTTCTCAAACGCGCGTAAAAAATTAAGTAGTACGAAAAAAGACAACAGCAAATCATGAGGTTCACTTTTGGTAGTTTTCCGCTTCACTTTCGGGAGTGTTGCGGTCCACTTTCCTTCGAAAAAAAAGTTGGAAAAAAGACAACAAAACTCCTCTGAGAAAAATCTACGTCCAACAAATGAGGTTCGATTGACTGTCTGATGCAGTGTGTTCTTCAGTTTGAAGCAGTGCGCTTTTCTGTCCGATGCAGTGCACGCGTCGATTTTGTTGTCGCGAAAAACAGAGTTTCCGCGTTTTTGTAATTTCAAAACTGCTCTTAAACCGTAATGAATTAGAGGGAGTGTTCTACATGAAAAAGTAGCGTCTCGACGATATCTTTCCAACGGTGTATCGTTTGGATCATTTCGGCCAATGTTTTGTAAAAATTTCACGAAAAAACGGCCGCTGCCCTTCGTAGTCAGCCGCACGATTTTCAAATTTAACTAAAAACCATAAGGAATCTCAAAAACAATTCAACATATGAAAGTTGCGCCTCGTTCGTAGCTTTCCAACGGTATATTACACGCCTTGTTTCAACAAACGGTTAGAAAACTGGAGAGAAAACAGTACCGAAAATTTGAAAAAAATTCATAAAACGCAATTCCGCGATTTAGTAAATTCAAAACTGCTCTTAAACGTAGCGAATTAGAAAAAATAATAGATATGAAAAAAATGCGCGCCGACGATACCTTTCCAACGGTGTATCATATGTTTCATTCCGATGAGCGGTTTAGAAATAAACGCCAAAAAATGCTCGCTGCCATTCGTTGTGAGCCGCACGATTTTCGAAACTGCTCTTAAACTATGATGAATTTTGAAAAGTGTTCAACATGGCGAAGTTGCGTATACTCCATAGCTTTTCAACGATATATTACACGCATAATTCCGATAAACGCTTAAAAAACTAGAGCAAAAAAGGTTCCGAGAAAACAACACGTACAGTTTTTTCAAACATGAAGTTTGTTGGTCTCTCTGGTGCGGTGCGTATAGATTTCCAATGCAGTATTACAATGCAGTTCGGAAGTGTTATGAGAATATTATTCTCATAATGTTATGAGAATAGACCGGCTATATATATATAGACAGTAGCCCCTCATGCTTTGTTTGATTCTGAACAGAATCAGACGAAGCATCCATGTTATAGCATATGATAGAGCTGAACTGTGTACTTTGTGCTTGAGCAGGCTTCCCTAATTGCGGCATCTGCTCGAGCCGCAGAGGTTTCTGAGTTAAATCGGAAACTTACACTAGCTGACGAAGAGCTCATCCGCATCAACAAGCATTTTGATGGAACGCAAGGTATGTAGGTTTAAGAATTTGAATTTTTAACACACTATATGTGTGAGCGTGAGCTAATTTGTGTTATATGATCTTGTGAAACAGCTGATGAAGCTACGGACGAGGTTCTAAAGGGCGAGCTTGCGACGGCTAAGGAAGAGGCCAGAGCGAGTAAGGCAACCGCTCATAAAGCGGCTGCCAACCTGGAGGTCGAGAATGCCGTGCGTCAACAGCACGAGGCTCGGGTGACCGAAGTCGAAGTCGAGCTGCAAGATGCTATTCGCAAATGCGATGCATTGGAGCAGACAAATTCGGTTTAAGCATCCGAACTCAATGCGGCAGTTAATGCTGCCAAGGAGGCACGGACGGAGTCGCGCAGCGCTCAGGAAGAGATAAAACAAGCGCATCAAATAGCAGCTGGTAAGGTTTTTCTCTTGCAGAGCATCTTCGGAGGTCAGAGGTATCTTGGGCTAACATGATTGTGGAGTTCACCAGGGGTGTTTGCGAATCTCCCTAGGAGCATCGCCGACGCCGCCCAATACTTCTGAGCCCAGGAGGGGAACAACATAGAGAAGTTATTTTGGTCGTAGTTCCTTGCACCGAACCATCCGGTGCCCCTCAATGACCAAATGAAGTAGTTGGTCGAGCTGCGCAGCATGGCGGCTACGGCCATGAAGGACTTGATAGTCCAGCTATGGCCCGCTGATCCAATCCCAAGTAGTTACTTCGGATTGGTGAAGAAGCGAGTCCGCGGGTCGACGCTATTAAGTGTTTGGCCTGCATAGAGGGTGCTCGGATGGCCTTTTCCCACGTGAAGGTGCATTGGGCGAAGATGAAGGCCTTGGAGATAGCCACCGCTGGCCCCCCAGAGGGCAAGGATCACCGCAAGCCCAAAAGGTACTTTGGCGACGTCCTAGAAGGAGCCTGCCTTGTAGAGGGCCCGTGCTCAAAGGATATGATCTTTGAGTGATTGTATTCGGATTGTAAAGACTAAGCCTATGTGACGATGTATATAAATTTTGTGCTTATATATTTATGAGCGACTTTTTCCTCCTATGCGGTTGTTTATTTAAATTTGAAAGTTTCTAGTCGTTGGCTTCAACCCCCATGTAAATATTATAGGGGTGTTCGGTAACACACATGAACACTCTTTATCCAACGTCTTGGTCCGTATAGGAGGTGACTGCGGAGCGAACCAGGCAATCAGACTATGCGACTTTATTGCTTTCACTTAGCCATAGGAGCTTGACTAGTGGGGCTAAGTACAAGCCCTTGGTGCGTACAAGGCTTTTCGAACTATAGTGCCTGTTTGACACGGCTAGGCGAAGACCAGCCCCTCGTATAACACGGAATGGATCACTAACGATCATAGTATAACACTAGGTCACCGGATCGCTTGACCGGACCTTGCCTCATCATGACAGTCAGTTTTCGGCTTTCTCTACTGAGGTACTTGACCGGACAAACCAGAAGTACAATTGTAGTTATTCTTCCTTTACTACCTTAGTCGAACAATGCGGAACGTAAGCTGGCAAGCACAGGAGCCGGGCAACCCAACTATAGACCAAAGACATGATTCGGAGCCAATGCATATAATGCAATGTGTGGGAAGCCGAACAGTTCCCTATAGGTGTTCGAACATTTTGGAGGCGTGCCAGGCTGAGTACAACCCCTAGTATAAGTCCAGGTATTATGGCATGTGCGGCGATCTGACTTGGGGGTGGAGAATACAGCTTGCGAAAATAGAATAAACTCCAAGCAAATTGGAACCAAACTTCTTCTTTTATATCCCGTTTAATACGGCAAGCTGTGAGGTTACAGATAACGCTGATAACAGCCTCGGGCATTTGACATGCCAAAAAGTAAAAGAAAATAAAAGAGAATAAAAAGGTTTACACAGAGCCTGAATCTAAAAAATAAATTTCAACATGTGGCCCTCATGCACGTCTGCACCTTTTCTTCCTTGGTGGTATGTCCTTGAGAAGGATTATGATGGCCGTCTGTAAAAAATAAAAAGGAAAAAGCAGGATTCTAGAAAATAATTGCATGTACGGCCGTAAACAATGTAGGTTCTTTTAAGCGAACCTGAAAAATAAGATGTATTTTAGAGTCCGAATAGGGTCAAGCCGAACTATGGATTATTTATATGTTGTGTGCCCCCAGCGCCGCCCAAGGTATTTTAAGGGCATAATTGTGTACGCGAGGTACGTATGCTACCACCTTATGGGGTAGTCCACAAGGGCGCAACTGCTAATCGAGCTTAGGTTCTTTTGAGTTGTCGCATTGTAGTGCGGACTAGACATGTTTACCCGTGTCTGTCGTCTTGATGACCGATGAACTATTCGGCCTAAATAAGCCTTTTTGAACCTCGGTCGCTAGGGCCGCAATGTCTTCCTCCGTACGGAGGGAGCCCTCCATGTTTCCATTGGTCGTGATGACACCACATGGTCTAGGCATTTTGAGCTTTAAGTAGGCATAATGTGGGACTGCATTAAAGCGGGCGAAGGCCGTTCTTCCGAGTAGTGCGTGATAGCCGCTTCAGAACGGAGCAATGTCGAAGATTAACTCTTCGCTTCGGAAGTTATCGGGGGAGCTGAATATGACTTCCAATGTTAATGAGCCCGTGCAGCGAGCTTCTACGCCCGGTATCACTCCTTTAAAGGTAGTGCTGCTGGGCTTAATTCTTGACGGGTCGATCCCCATCTTGCGGATAGTGTCTTGGTATATCAGATTGAGACTGTTGCCGCCGTCCATAAGGACTCGAGTAAGATGATATCCGTCAATTATGGGGTCAAGCATTAAGGCCGCCGAACCTCCATGATGGATACTGGTTGGATGATCCCTACCATCAAAGGTGATCGGACAAGCCGGCCATGGGTTGAATTTCGGGGTGACAGGCTCGACGGCATATACGTCGCGGAGTGCGCGCTTGCACTCCCTCTTGGGGATATGGGTGACGTAGATAATGTTCAGGGTTTTCACCTCTGGTGGAAATTTCTTCTGCCCCCCCCCCCCCATGTTCGGTTGGCGAGGTTCATCCTCGTCTTCGCTTTGAGGTCCGTTCCCCTTGTGTTCAGTGTTTAGCTTGCTGGCCTGCTTAAAGACCCGACAGTTACGGTTGGTATAATTTGCAGGTTTATCAGGGGTGCCATGGATCTGGCAAAGCTTGTCTAGTATTATGTCCAAGCTGGATGGAGTATCCTTGTTGCCTTTAAATGGCTTCTTCCATTGACCGGGCCTGGAGCCACTGAATCTGGAGTTTACCGCCGTGTCCTTTGTACTTCCAGTATTGTTTCGACACATGTTTTTTCTATGCTTATTTTTATTGCGTTGTTGCTTGCCATTGCCATCCCTGACTTCAGATGTGCCAGGTTCACTGGTGTTGTTGCTACTACGAGCCAGCCAGCTGTCCTCGCCCATGCAAAAGGGGGTCCTAAGTGTAATTAGGGCTGCCATTGTTCTTGGCTTCTCTTGGTCGAGGTGTCTAGCCAGCCATTCTTCCCGGACACTGTGTTAGAATGCCGCTAAGGCTTCGGCATCCGGACAGTCTACAATTTGGTTCTTTTTAGTTAGGAACCGATTCCAAAGCTTACGGGCTGACTCCCCAGGTTGCTGGATTATATGACTTAAATCTTCAACATCTGGGAGCCCGACATAAGTCCCCTGAAAGTTGGCCCGAAAAACATCTACAAGTTCTTCCCAACTTCCAATAGAGTCCTCTGGGAGGCTGTTTAACCAGTGCTAAGCTGGTTCTTTCATCTTGAGAGGTAAATATTTGATAGCATGGAGATCATCTCCACGAGCCATGTGTATGTGAAGAATAAAGTCTTCTATCCATACAGTAGGGTCCGTTGTTCCATCGTACGCCTCGATGTTTACGGGTTTAAACCCTTCTAGAAATTCATGATCCATCACATCATCGGTGAAGCACAAAGGGTGTGAGGCACCCCTATATTTTGCTATAGCGTGGCGTAGTTCGGACGGTATTGGTGTTCAGTGTTGGCTCCGAACTGGAATGTGACCGGTCTGTTTGGCTTGATAGCCACCGCCCCATGTGTGGGTACGTTCCCTTGGTCCGTAGATTGATCTGGTCTGGCCAGCCTTTTTATTTAGGTCCTGACGTAGGTCGTACTTATGGCTTTGAGCCACTGTATCCTTGGCTTTACGGTGAGGAGGGGCGGGCTTGTGTACGACGTTGTTGGCCACTTTGTCCCGTCCACGAGGTGGTCGGTCTGGTTGATCGGTCTGATCATACTTCGGCGGAATTGGCACTGGGGCCTCATCGCCAAATTGGGGTAGCAGTTTGCGTTTAGGATAGCTCTTTGTTTGGCCCTTATAGCTGTATCGTTCTTCCGCATCTAGCACGTCATTCCATCTATCGTTGAGCATATCTTGTTCAGCTCTAAGGCGCCGCTGCTACCTCTTCAGGCTCCTTGCGGTGGCAATGAGCTGTTGTTGAAAACGTTTCTGTTCGAGCGGTTCTTCTGGGACAATGAATTTTTCGTCTCCCAGGCTGATGTCCTCTTTGGAGACAGGTTGATAATTGTTGTCATCTGCATCGCTATGATCGGCCAGCGATTCTTCTGGAGTGTGTTCGCCATCCTCCCGTTCGTCTGTCTCTACCGCTGGCTGCATGGGGTCATCGGCTTGTTCCGGATCGTCATCGCCTTCAGTGACAGTGTTACTCTCTTTCCCCTTACGCGGTCGAGATCGACGCTTCTGTCGTCGGCATTTTGGAGGTTCATCGACAGGCTTGTCTTGTTCCGGATTGATATCGCGGTCGCCCTCCTTCTCATTGGGTGTGTCCACCATGTATACATCGTATGTAGAACTAGTCGTCCATCGCCCGGTTGCAGGCGGGTTTGTACTTAGATCAGCTTCGGCATCGTGGTCCATCCCATCAATGTCTTCAGAAGCGTCATCTAGTACATCGGTTAAGTCCTCGATCGTGGCTACCAAGTGGGTGGTGGGTGGGAAGCAATATTCCCTGTCGTCAGCCCCTAGTTCGAACTAGGCATAATTCGACTAGGAATTCTCTGCTAGAGAGAGAGATTTTAGTAAGTCCAGCGCTTCGTCTAAGGGCGAGTGCTGGACATGTGTTCGGATATCTGCAGGGCTGAGTTCAGTAACAGCTGCTCGATCGAGCCCGAAGGATACAGATCCTGAAAGTTCGGAACCTGTGATCAGAGATGAGTCCAGAGTTCCGGTGGAGGGAATCCCGCTCAAGGCTTGGTCTGTGTGTGGCTCAAGCGCCGCTAGTCTGCAGTCTTCATGGCGGGGTTGATCTTCCCATCCTCGGATGAAGTGATCTGCTCCAGATCTAAGGCCAGAGCTGCTGCAAATGTTACCCCCTGGACGGGGTCCGATGACAGATCTAGGTCATATTCATCGAGGTGGTAGGGAGCAGCTGCCATGGGTGCGAATCCGTCGAAGATCAAATCTCCGCGGACATCAGCAACATACTTTAGGCTTCCAAATCAGATCTGATGACCAGGGGCATAGTTTTCAACCTACTCGAGGTGGCCTTCAGTGTTGGCATGAACACGAAGCCGCCGAACACGAAAAGCTGGCCGGGGAGAAAAACTCCCTCGGCGGTGGCGCTGTCGTTGGTGACGAAGCGAGCCATTAATCCTTCAGTCGACGACACAGTGGAACTCTCAATGAAAGGACCAATGTCGGTGTCAAAACCGGCAGATCTCGGGTAGGGGGTCCCGAACTATGCGTCTGAGGATCGATGGTAATAGGAGAGTGGGGACACGATGTTTACCCAGGTTCGGGCCCTCTCGATCGAGGTAACACCCTACTTCCTGCTTGATTGATCTTGATGAATACGGGTTACAAGAGTTGATCTACCTCGAGATCGTAATGGCTAAACCCTAAAAGTCTACCATCTATGATTGCTATGATTCTTCTGTCATCTCTACGGACTAAACCCTCCGGTTTATATATGCACCGGAGGGACCTAGGGTTTATACATGATCACCTTGTAGAGGAAGGAAAGTATTACACCCGGACTCTAAACTTGCTATTTTACACATATGGGAGTCATATCCGGATACGAGAGATGGTCTTCATTGATAATCTTCATGGCCCACCAGTCCGGCACATAATGAACGATCTAGCCACCTGAGGACCCCTTAATCCAGGACTCCCTCACCTGCATCTACCCTGAAGGCAGTTCCACTCGCCTGGCCCTTCGCTGTTTGGGGTCTAGACATGGTAGGACCCTTGCGCACTGGCCGAAGCGGGTTCACTCATTTGCTCGTAGTAGTCGACAACTTTACCAAGTGAATCGAAGCCAAGCCCATCAAGAAGCTAGAGTCGCACACGACCATCAATTTCATGAGGCAGTAGATCTTTAGGTTCGGGGTTCCGCAAAGCATCATCACGGACAATGGATCTAATTTCGACTCGGAAGAATTCACACATTTCTACGCCTCCCAAGGCACTCGGGTGGACTACGCATATGTCGCTCAACTGCAGTCGAATGGTCAAGCAGAAAGAGCGAATGCTCTTATTCTCCAAGGACTAAAACCTCGACTCATGCGCGACCTTGAACACGCAGCTGGCGCCTGGGTCACTGAACTATCGTCTATTTTGTGGGGTCTAAGGATGATTCCAAACTGATCCACCGAGCGCTCACCTTTCTTCATGGTGTATGGAGCTGAAGCCGTCTTGCCGACTGACCTCCTTCACAATGCACCCCGAGTGGAACTTTACTCAGAAGCCGAGGCGGAACAGGCGCGACAGGATGTTGTCGATCTCCTCGAAGAAGAACGCGAGATGGCTTTGATTCGGTCAACGATATACTAGCAAGACCTCTGTCGATTCCACGCCAGAAATGTCAGAAGCCGAACCTTTCTGGAAGGAGATCTAGCACTCCGAGTGGATCAGTAGCGTCCCCACAAGCTAGCCCCCGCGTGGGAAGGCTCCTTCGCCATCACCAAGGTGTTACACAACGGGGCTTACCACTTCTACAACCTAACAAAGGGAATCGACGAACCGCGCGCATGGAACGCTGATCTCCTTCATCTGTTTTTCACCTAGTACTCGAACAACCGAGATGTAATAAAAGTACCCTTTTCATTGTTATCAAGACTCGACTCCTGCAGTCTCATAATGATTATTCTTTGCATCAACATGTGTTTAAATCCCCAAGTGGGTGGCTTAGCCACTAAATCCGCTTTCGCCTAAGTTAAAAACTACTCTGAGTGAGAGCATCCCTCCCACTCGGAGCCTTAGCCACGAAATCCGCTTTCTCCTAAGTTAAAAACTACTACGAGTGAGAGCATCCCTCTCACTCGGGGGCTTAGCCGTGAGACAGTCCTCTCCTAAGTTAAAAGCTACTCCGAGTGAGAACATCCCTCTCACTCAGGGGCTTAGCCACGAGCCAGTTGAGGGAGTCATGTATTTAGGGGTCCTCAGGCGTCCGGGTCATTGATGCTGGGCCGAATTGATGGGTCGTGAAGATAGAAACATAAGGCCCTCCCCCGTATTCGGTTAGGACTCCAATTTGTATGGAAAGGCAAGAAAGATGTCCAGATGTAACAATTCCTTCCTCCCCAAGTCACCTTTGTAACACTAGGCCCCCTTCGGTGTGTATATAAGCCAAGGGGTTTAGTCCATAGAGACAACAGAATCATAGCAATCTCATAGGCTAAATTTTTAGGGTTTAGCCATTGTGATCTCGAGGTAGATCAAATCTTGTAACCATATTCATCAAGATCAATCATGTAGGAACTAGGGTATTACCTCGATCGAGATGGCCTGAACCTGGGTAAACATTGTGTCCCCTGTCTCATGTTACCATTGATCCTAAGACGTACAGCTTGGGCCCCCCTACCCGAGATATGCCGGTTTTGACACCGACAATGGTGCTTTCATTGAGAGCTCCGATGTGCGCTCACAAAATTCATTCGATGGCTCGTCTCGTCATCAAGGACGAGATCACCCTTGGAAACAACCTGGCCATGGGCTAGATCCTCCAGCTCGGCGGGGTCACTATATGCGCTCGCGTGGCCTCTAGGCCGGCGGCACTTCTCGCAGCCATCGAGCACCACTCCTACGTTGGCTCTGACCTCCCCGATGACGCGACCTCGGCAGATTCCTCATCTTTAAATGAGCTGTGGATCGCATCACCGCCTTAGGGCTTTCATCGTCAGATGATCAGATTGGATTTAAATCCGGTCAGGAAGTCAATTCCACCCTGATCACTCACCTGGTGGCAGCAATCGAGGATCGAGCTAAGAATACATCACCTCTTAAAACGGAGACCGACGCTATTCGGATCTCCAAACCCATCCAGCCGAAGACACCTCTGGCACGTGGCGCACCGTGCCCTTCGAGCTCTGGGACAGATACTGGGCCCACAGAATATTAAGACCCTGCCGGGCCCAGACCATCGACACCGGAGGTTGGGCATACCCCGGACACTACGTCGGGTCGGGACTTAAATTTATCCACACCCACCCACCACAATACGCGCTCTCTAAGTAAATCCAGACTACCAGACATATATGACCTCACGTATATACTGCAGCGGTCCCAGGAAACAGATCATCACTTCTGGGCCAGATTCCTACTTGTTAAACACAATATTAAGGACTGCTGCGACGACAATACAGTGCCCATATTTCTCAACAATTCCACGGACGAGAGAGTCTTGAACACCCTCAGCCGTCGTCGAATACGGAGCTTTGCAGAACTATTACACTTGGTATGAAAGTATTGTGCCATGGAAAACACTTGGAAAGCCCAGAGTACACCTCTAGAACAGTCCATCTTCGGACTACGCGCCGATAAGGCGAAACGGACATACCCTGGTAGGGCGTCCGATAACACACGCAATGGCAAGAAAACCAGACCTTTCACAAGGCATATATCCATTCTGGATGAATTGTTGGATCAACCTTGCCAAATACATGCCACCCCGGACAATATCCCTACCCACTACCTTAGAACATGTTGGCTACTCCGGCAGGTAGCAAAGAGCGGTGAATCAATCCTCACCACCGCAATGCCGGGGGAGAAAGGCCTCGATGTCTTCACCGTCTTCGAGACATTCTCCTCAAATAACTGGCGCAAGAGAGTGAAACACGAAATTGCAGAGGTCAATCTAATCAACATTGCAAGCCCATGCAACGACACGGCAATCACCTTTTCTGCCAAAGAGGAACCACGAGTCCGGCCGGTCCGAGCCACAGCCGCTCTCGTACTGAACGACATAGTAGATGGCTTCTGCCTCACTAAAGTACTCATGGACGGAGGCAGCGGACTCAACCTCATATACGAGGACACGCTTGCAAAAATGCAGGTTGACAAATCCCGCATTGAACAAAGTAATACAACCTTTCGAGGAACCATCCCCAGCCGGGAAGCCCGATGTTCGGGAAGCATCAAGTTCGACTTAGTATTCGTTACACCCGAGAACTACAGGTCGGAGGAATTGCTCTTCCACATTGTCCCCTTCAACAGCGGATACCACGCCCTTTTAGGGCGAGACGCTTTCTCACGCTTTCAGGCTATACCCCATTACGGGTACATGAAGATTAAGATGCCAAGGCCCAATGGAATAATCACAGTTGCAAGTGATCCGGATAGAGCACTCCGTGCCGAGAACAAAACTGCATCTTTAGCCCTAGAGGCATTATCTGAAGCCCTCGCGACGGAAGAATTAACCACCTTACGATCTACGCTAGACAGGGACGACGTAGTACTTGACAAACAATCGAAATCTACCTCTTTTAAGCCATCAGATGAAATTGTGAAATTCCAAGTGCACTCAACGGACCCTAATAAAACAACATCTATTGGGGCACTGCTGGATCCGGTGGTATACAACGATTTACGCGCCTTCCTTCACGAAAATTGGGATATATTTGCTTGGCACCCTTCAGGTATGCCGGGAATCCCACGCAGGCTGGCTGAACACAGCCTCAACATTATCAAAGGGTTCAAGCTAGTCAAGCAGTCATTATGACGATTTTCTAAACCCAAAAGACACGCTATGGGGGAAGAGCCAGCCAAGCTATTGGAAGCTGGATTCATAAGGGAAATCAAACAACCAGACTGGCTCACCAACCTGGTCATAGTGCCAAAGGACAAATCCTGGCGCCTTTTTGTCGACTTCACGGACCTAAACAAGGCCTGCCCTAAGGATCCCTTTCCTCTGCCCCGCATTGGTCAAATCATCGATGCAATCACAGGACATGACTCGTTGTGTTTCCTCAACGCCTACTCCAGATACCATCAAATAAAAATGAAGGAATCCGATCAGGCCGCTACGGCATTCATCACTCTGTACGGCCCCTTTTGCTTTAACACTATGCCATCTGGACTCAAAAACACTGGTGCCACATATCAACGCATGAGTCAAACATGCTTAGAAAAACAAATTGGCAAAATAGTGGAGGCATATGTTGACGATGTAGTCATCAAGACCAAACACGTCGAAACCTTGGTGGATGACCTCCTTGTTACGCTCAATAATTTACGAACATATGACATACGGCTCAATCCGGAAAAATGCATCTTCGGCGTTCCGGCCGGAAAGCTATTAGGGTTCATCGTATCCCATAGAGGAATCGAAGCAAACCCATCTAAAATTCGGGCCCTGTCACAGCTAACTACGCCAACCAATCTCAAACAAGTGCAAAAGCTAACAGGTTGCGTAGCGGCCTTGAGCCGTTTTATCTCCAGATTAGGGGAGAAAGCACTACCGCTTTATAGACTTCTACTGCACACAAACAACCTTGAATGGATGGATGCGGCCATGGCCGGACTAGAGGAAATAAAAACCTTATTAGCAGGTAACCCAATCCTAGCCGCTCCAGACATTGGCAAACCAATGCTTCTTTATATCTCCGCCACTCATCAGGTAGTGAGTGCGGTGCTCGTCGTCGAGTGAGGTGAAGAGGGTCATAAATTCCCAGTTAAAAAACCCGTATACTATGTATCTGAGGTTCTCACACCTTGCAAGTCACGATACCCCCATTACCAAAAAAGTGCCTATGCGGTATTCATGGCATCTCGGAAGCTTCGACACTACTTTCAAGAGTGTTCGATCGCAGTGGCATCCGAAGTACCACTTAATGATGTCATAAACAATAAAGACGCCACTGGACGCATAGCCAAATGGGCCATCGAGCTCTTACCGTTCGAAATAAACTACAAACCACGTAGTACTATTAAGTCCCAGGTGTTGGCCGACTTTGTCGCAGAATGGACTGAAGCCGAGCTCCCTAAAGAGTACGGATCATACTCCCACTGGAAAATGTATTTCGATGGTTCCAAAATGCTCACTGGATTGGGGGTCGGTGTTATCTTGATATCTCCAATAGGAGATACAGTCCGCTACTTGTTGCAGATCATGTACACGGACTCAAACAACGCGACCGAATACGAGGCACTACTGCATGGCCTCTGTATAGCCGTATCCATGGGTATTCGTCGCCTCAAGGTACGCGGAGACTCAAACCTCGCCATATCTCAGGTAAACGGAGAGTTTGACGCGAAGGATTCAAAAATGGCGGCCTACCGAAACGCCATATTAAAAATATCGGCTCGATTCGAGGGGCTCGAATTTCACCATGTGGTTCGGGACAGGAACCAGGCAGCGGATAGACTTGCTTGCATGGGCGCTAAACGGGACCCAGTCCCACCTAACACTTTTGTGGAAAGGTTGTTCAAGCCATCAATTACATGGTAGGACGAGAGCAGTGACGCCAATCCGGACCCGAACACGCCCCCTGCCGAACTCAATACATATTTCATCAGGGACTCCGACACAGAAATCGCATCCTCAGCCTACGAGATCATGGTTGTTATAGCCCCCTGGACCGAGACTTTCCTAGCCTACCTTAATAGGCAAGAGCTCCCCGATGACCAAAATGAGGCCCGCCGCATAATTCAGCGTTCTAAAGCCTATAAGGTTCCCGAGGGTGAACTATACAAGAAAAGCACTACTGGTATTCTCCAAGGGTGCATCTCTGAAGAGGAGGGACGGTAACTTCTTGCTGAAATACACGCTGGCATGGGCGGCCATCATGTCGCGGCTCGAGCTCTTGTAAGAAAAGCCTTTCAAACTAGTTTCTTCTGGCCAACTGCACGCACAGAAGCACAGACCTTAGTCCAACATTGTGTTGGATGCCAGCTTTTCGCAAACCAAAGCCATAGGCCTCCCACAGCTATCAGAACCATCCCCATTACCTGGCTCTTTGTGGTGTGGGGGCTGGATATGGTTGGACCTCTTAAAGGGGGAAGCCACAAAAAGAAGTATCTACTGGTCATGGTGGATAAATTCACTAAATGGATAGAAGCCAAGCCAATCCGAACAGCTAAGGCAGGGCCAGTGATAGATTTTACATCCAGCGTAGTACACCGTTATGGTGTCCCGCATAGTATTATCATAGATAACGACTCCAACTTCACAGCCGACGAGGTGAAAAATTGGTGCGCTAAGTTAGGCATTAAACTTGATTACGCCTCTGTGTAACACCCTCAGAGAAACGGTCAAGTAGAAAGAGCCAATGGCTTGATAATGAGTGGCATTAAACCCCGACTGGTGCGCTTCCCTCAGGAGTCCGATAAACACTGGGTGGAGGAGCTCGACTCCATACTCTATGGGTTGCGAACTACACCTAACCGGACAAACGGATAGACACCTTTTTTCATGGTGTACGGCGCAGAGGCTGTCTTGCCCTGCGATATTATTCATGACTCACCTTGAGTGCGCATGTACGAAGAGAGAGAGGCCGGGCTTGATTGGCAGGATGACCTAGACGGCCTCGAAGAGGAATGCGATATCGCGTAGGCTCGTTCTGCATTTTATCAACAGCAAGCCAGGTGATACCAAAGCAGAGAAGTGTGGGCGAAGTCATACAATGTTGGCGAACTCGTATTACGCCTCCCGGAGAAGAAAAAAGACAAACTCAAACCAAGATGGGAGGGGCCCTTCATTATTGATGAAGTACTCACCGGTGGAGCCTACCGCCTTTGCAATGCATCAGACAATCGCCTTGAGCCGAACCCATGGAATGCTGCCAGGCTCCGACGATTCTACGGATAGTTCGGTAGCACATATTTTCTTTTTCAGTCTAGGTCTTATTCCTTGTTTTTACAGTTATCCTCTTCCTTTTTTTCTTCTTATTTTTCATCGATAATTTTTCAGCTCAACCGAATTATCCCAAGGTAGAACATCCTTAAATGTATATACCTCAAAAATACTTGGGAGCTTCTATAACGAAGCCCATTATCAAAAAAGCATATTGCTCAAAATTATTATGTCGTCTGTTTCATACAGTCTCCTTGCCATTATATGCACCTTTATGATTTAAGTTTTTGCCAAGCTGGGTTGCCTAGCTCCTTTGTTTATACCCTAGGTTCCCGATTGTTCGGCTAGGGTGTAAAGGGAGCACCTCTGCAATTGTTACAACTGGGTAATCCGGACCTGTACGTCAGACGGGTGAAGCCGAAAGCTAGCGTTCTTAAGGGAATAATCGGTCGGCGGATACACGACGTTTCGCTTTCAAAAGCGCATACTTTTTTCAAATTTAATAGGATACGGCATCCTACAGTCCTCTTCACAGGATCTAAAGCCTAGGCACGCATATATACGCATGCCGGCTATCAGACCCAAGATGCGATTCTATCCCGATCACGTGACACATTCATGATTGGGGCACAACCGCATTTCGGGCGCTTAGCAAGATGGATATCATTACATCGTACCATTACATACATACATGGGGGAACAACAATTCATACAAGTCACATGAATACAACAAAATCAATACAAGGCATCCGACTATGGATGCAAACATGAAAAACCCAACGACATCCATCTGCTATCCCAGGCTGCCGAACCGGAACCTAACCCAAGACTAACGAACAAGAAGAAGAAAGAACTCCAACATAAAGGACATCGCTCTCGCGTCAAGTCATTGGAAACCTGCACCTGCAACTATTGTTGTAGTATCTGTGAGCCACGAGGACTCAGCAATCCCATAACCATGGGTATCAAGACTAGCAAAGCTTAATGGGTAAGGAGAGGATAAGTGGTGAGGTTGCCGCAGCGGCTAAGCAAAAGTATGGTGGCTAAATTACGAGTAAAAGAATAAGTTGAGCATCTACACAAATGGTCACAAACTAGTAATGATCGCTAAAGATACTGAATTACCTACGAGTCAAACATAACTCCACTGTGTTCTCTTCTCAAAGTGAAAAGAGACAGTCACGGTTACTCACACGGTTCGTGTATTTTATCTCGGATCCTCTGTCAAGTTTTCTACAACCGGACATTAACAAATTCCAATCTGCCACATAACCGCAGGCACGGCTTTTGAAAGATCATAACCCTGCAGGGGTGTCCCAACTTAGTCCATCACAAGCTCTCACGATCAGCAGAAGTAAAAGTATTACACCTTATCTTAGGGATAATCTGATCATACTCGAAATCCCGGTGCACAAGACATTTCGACAATGGTAAAACAAGTCCAGCAAGACCTCCGGCGTGCCGACACCCTGGTAGTAGCTGCGCGTATCTCGTCTCAGGCCACGTCCGGATAGGTCAGCCTACGAGAGCCAGATACCTCGAGTTTCCCCGTGGCGGCCCTGCAGTCTGCCCGTTTGGGACCAACACCATCAGCACTGGCCCCCCTATATGTAGAAGAATCCTCGGGTAGCACTAACTCCCTATGCAATTAATTAATTAAGTTTTTATTATGTTGCAAATTAAAACCAATGTTGGGCCTTGCTGGAGGAGTTTTATTCAAAGATGAACTGTCAAGGGGTCCCCATATACCCAATCGTATTAGGAACGTAAAATCAAGGAACATAACGCCGGTTTATCGGCTCCTAAGGCGGCATGAGTGGGACAAAACACCGAGCAAAAGGCCAAGCCTTCCATCCATTTCCAAGTATATAGGTGTGTTAATTATAGTTATAGATATTGTGATATTCCAACAACAAGTTCCAACATGGAGCAATCTTCATCTTCACCTGCAACTAACAACGCTATAAGAGGGGCTGAGCAAGCGGGTAACATAGCCAAACAACGGTTTGCTGGGAAGGTGTCAAAGGTTAGAGGTTTCATGGCAACAAGGAGAGGCTGACAAATAGATAGGTAGCGTGACATATGACGATAGCATCGAGACAACTAGCATGGCAATGATAGTAAAGGTATCCAAGGTGACGGTCATCTTGCCTGAGATCCCGCAAGGAAAAAGAACGAGTCCATGAAGAAGACGAAGAAGAAGCCACAAAGACAAACCACATGTAGCCAAACGAATCCTGACGAACGCAACGGTTAATGAACAAGCGAGAAGAAGCACACAACATGGTAAACACACCACTCAAGAACATGACAAGATACTCAACCAAGTATGATGCAAGACAAGTCTATATGATGCAATTCATGGCAAGGGATGAAGCACACAAGAACATCACAACAAGGCAAGTTTAAATGAGGCTGGAAACAACATATAACAATTCCGGTAAGTCCTCATATGCACGTTTCGAAAAGGGTCCAGATCTGAACAAACATTAAGTTAAAGTTGTTAAACAGCAAGTTAACATGCACCATGATGATCTACTCAAAATTCTAGTCAAGTTACATATAAAGTTTATTTAATTCGGAGCTACGGCCTAGAAGATATGAGCAAAACAAGATGCAATGCAAAGCTGAAGTTAACAGCAACATAGCAACTTTGGAGCAAGCTATATTTATGCTACAGCACCCAAACATGATAACAAAAGGCATGGATGTGAAATAAACATGATTCTCAGTAAGCATGAACTCAGAGAACACCCAAAAACATGCTGGAACCCAATTAAACTAGCATGGCAAGTTTCAAGAAATTTACTGATTTCTTAGACTTAGTGAAAAAAAAACAGAGCATGGCAGAACAATGATAAGTAGGCATGTTTGCAAGCTTGTGCAACTCAACTTAGAGCATAACATGGCATGTGAATATAACAAATAGCAAGAAGACATGTTTATGAAGCTACTCATGGCAAGAACATGGTCATAGGATGCATAGATCAATAGCTATTCACATGGCAAAACTGAACTTGCTGATAACAGGCTGACAGAAATATTTTATAGCAACTTGAGAGCAAGAAATAACTAAGCTACAGCAAGCCATATATGCAATCAAGGGCATGGATGGATAGAGCATAAGATGGACAACAAGACATGATCATTGGACATACTAAAACATGCACGGATTTGAGTGGGGCATCAAGCAAACATGGCATTAGGTTAAAATAGTTTCAGAATTAGCAGTTTTTAGCAAGTGTAAGAAAACAGCCAAAAGCGAGTAGGTCACTTTGCAAGCTTGCTGCAAACCCCATAAGGCATATCATGAAAAGTGGATTGCACCACAGCAAAGATGGCATGATTGTGCTTCTAAAACATATTGACATGTAGCTCAAACAAAAATCACACGTAAAGATACAAAAATGACAAAACAGCATCTCGTAACAAGTTTCAGCACTTAACAGCCACATGCACTTTTGCAACAGACATAAGCATGGCAATATGGCACCTAACATGAATGCTACAACAACCAACATGCAGAGCACTTCACAATGAACATTTTGACATATCATACACTCCATTTGGACCAACATGCACAAAGTTATCACCCCACAAACATGCTAACATAATAACAGTTTTCAACCGTTTAAAACATATAGCACTCTTGCAACGATGATTAGGGCATCAAGATGAACTCAAACAAGCATGCCACAGTACAACAATATGAAGAGCATATCACAACGAACATTTTGACATATTACATGCTCAAATCGGACCATCACACAAAAAGTTACAGCACCACAAATATGCATACATATGATGACAGAAAAAGACTTAGCCGTTTTAACTGGACTGAAAAGTGAGTGTTGGATAACTATCTAGTGCACATGGTGGTGGTTAGGGCTGCTCACCACTGGGCTTCGGCCCAGGTCACGGAGGAGGTCGGCCAGGCGCGCGGGTGATGGGCCTTGGGGCGCGCTGGGCCGGCCGGCAGAGGCAGTCCGAGGCCCACGCAGGCAGCAGCCCTGCCCAACGCGCTCGGGCGTGCGGTGCCAGTCGTCCTCCCAAGCGGGACGAAGTGGCGGCGGCTCGGTCGGGCTCCGGCGACGTGGAGCTCCGGCGAGGCCCGGGGGGCAGGCGGCAGCGGGAACGGGAGGATCCAGGCACACAGGCCCCATATCCGGTCGTGGTCGGGGTCGGCGGCGCTCGGGATGCGGGATCCGGCGAGGAGGCGAGCCGGGGCGGCCGACGGTGGCGCGGGGCGTGGCGGCCGGCGCGGAACAGGCGGGCGGCTCAGGGACGCGGCCTGCGGCGGCGGTGCAAAGCGACTCCGGCGGCGAGGTGTACGGCAGGCGGCGGCGGACAGGCGCCTGCGGGCTAGCGGTGGCGACGGACGTGCTCGCGCGGGCCCGCTCCGAGCCCCGCAGGCCGTGGCGATGTGGGCGTGGTGGCTGGGTGACGTGGCAGTGCCCGATTGGAAAAGGGAGGCGGCGCGCTGAGGTGGCGGCCACTGATTGGCCGAGGTGATGTGGCTGGGGCTGTGGACATGTCTGGTGGCGGCGCAGACGCGTCCAGTGGCGCGGAGGAGATGGGATCTAGGGTTTTATCTGCGAAAAAATGGGGGGAGACACAAATTTATAGGTAGAGGGAGCTAGGAGAGTTCAAATGAGGTGTGGTTTTCAGCCACACGATCACGATCCAACGGCCGAGAGCATGGAGGTGGTTGGGATGGGCTAGCGGGCTGCTGTGGAGGGGTGGTGGGCCAAAAGAGAAGGGCTTCTGGCGATTAACGCGGTTAACTGTTGGGGCATCAAACGGACTCCGAATGCGACGAAATTTGGCAGGCGGTCTACCTATGCTATAATAAGACCACACGCCAAGTTTCAGCTCACTCCGACAACATTTTCCGGCCACTTATAAAATAAATATTCGGAGGTGTCGCAGGCGCGTGCAAGTGTGTCTGGGCTCAGAACGGACGACTGAAAGGACGAGGAGACTCGGACGGATGCAAGCTTTGTAAACATGAGGGTGCGATGCACATAATGACAAGGCAAAGATGTGACACGCAAGCAGATGACATGGCAATGACGACGAATAACTGGCTGACACCTGGCGCACCGATCTCGGGGTGTCACACCGGCCCAGGGAAAGGAACCCTTAACGGAACTATTATCTCTGGAAGACGTTTCTTACATAAAATAATAATATAACATAACTCCCCGAACATAGTTTTTCTGTTCAAGCAATTATGATCAGATTGCCTGGTCACCGAACATACCACGTGTTTACCACAGGTATAGTATTCGGAGACACTCCAGCCCTCAGGTTTACGGAGGTTAAAGCAGAATGTCGGCCATGACAAACTTCTAATTCATTTCGGCCAGAGATAAGTTTGATGATAAAGTACATTGTTACATAGAATCAAACGCTCATTCTTCATCTATACCCTCTATAAGCATGTCTAACTTATAATCTTGTTGGGAATACTTGGCGGCTGTCTTTACTTGGTCGTACACCAAGCTTACAGGAATTTCTAGTCCGTCGGGCCCTTGAGGTCCAACCCAAGCCATATGGTTCGCTTCCAGCCCAGTATAACGTGACTTCACCATAGCCCAAGCTTCCCGGGCTCCTTCTCGGCACGCTGATGCTTTCCATAATTCAAAGCGGCGTCGGGCCCCTTTGAACAAACTCGCCAGCTCCCCCATAATTTCTGGAGGATAATCGGCCGGCCATAGAGCCTTTGCCATGTTCTTCATGGCCTTGCGATCTCGCTCGTGCACATTGGAAAGCTATTGCAACATATCACCTTGAAATCCGGACACCTCTCCTGCGGGCCGCCCAGTCAACAAATCTGTAGGAACAGCTTTCGTAAAGAAACTTCGAATCAAGGGACTATAATGAAAGCTAGGGTTATTGTCATACTAAATATGCCACCCTTGAGCTTCTTGTTCTCTTTTAAAGCCTCCGAGAGTTGGGCTCGCACGTCCTTTAACTCCTCGGCTAGCTTGACATTGGTATCCTGCAGCTTGTTTTTCTCATCTATGGTGTGTGTTAATACACGTTCACCCACAACAGTTTGCCCTTCTGCCTGCTCCTTCGCTGCTTGAGTAGCCCTTAGCTTTTCCCCCAGTTGGTCTACTAGCCCTGTTGCTACAGATTAAAACAATGTATACTTAAAGATCATTGATCCGTACGGGACCATACTGTTCGGATACTATTGTTCTTGCCATCGGAGCCATTCTTGGACTTCTTTGAATTCTCCAACTCGGTGGTAACAGTAGTAAGCTTGGTTTGGCACTCTTCCAATTCCTTGGATAAAGCGTTATTCCTTTCCCTGAGTACCTATAAACAAAACGATCCTTAAATCAGTTGGGCCAACTGCTTTAAGTCTCGGGGGCTACTGGCATATGAGCATTGAATTAACGCTCACCTGCATATCTTTGGAAAGCTGGTGAGTGGCTCCGGCAAGTCTGTCTCGAGCGGCTCGGACATACGCATCCGCAGAACTGAGGACGTTAAATGCCTCCTCGGTAAAAGTTGGGTCACGCATGGCTGCTTTGCGCCCGTCGATGATTCATTGCGCTCTCAACTTCAGAATTAGTAATTGATACCTCATACAAATCCTCTTGAAGAGGACAATCCGGTATTACTCCCGCATTTGCCCTAGTCCTTGTGGATGGGCCGGGGGCTGGATTGGTTGGGGCATGACCAGCAGGATCACCGGACACAGTCCGGCGTATACTCTTCCTAAAAAGAAAATATGAAGTGGAAGATTATGATCCGGATATGCCACGAGACATATGATAGAGAGTCATACCTCTTCGATAAAGGAGGAGGTTCGGTGGTGTCTCCGGTCCTCTTTCTCTTCAAAGATCCGCCCTGCGCACGCGTCGCCCTCTGGGAAGACACTCTTGATGCAGTTCGGTGGGATGAGCGCCGCCCCTTTTGAGCATGAGATAGTGCGGTTGGTGAGGCACGCTGGAAATATTCTCTTTGAAGAGGAATCTCCTGGGCATTTACCTAAGAGGAAGGAAGAAGGCCAGGATAGTTGGCTATAATAGTCGCTTCGGTACCATCGTGGCTGGTTTGGTAAAAGACACCGTCTTTGAGATCTATGCCGATGTCCGGATCCTCCTCGAATCGGGGATCCATGTCCCGAATATGGTCCTCTGGCTGTGGAATGGGACTGCTGATCTTTTCGACCTCCTTCCTCCACTCCTGTTGAAAGCAACCGAACTCAGTTCGGTTAATAAATCTCAAAATAAAAATTGAGTAAAACTAGCGATCAGGGAAAGCCTTACCTAGTCGATGGGGTTTTACATAGATAAACCCTCCTAACACTTCAAGCGAAGAAAATCCTCCTTTTCCCTTTGTAGAGATCCGCTAGGATGGTGGCCAGAGCGGCGGGGTTGTCCGGACCCTGGCGTAGGCAGCGTGAGGCATCATCCTGGCCATTATAGTGCCACATAGGAAACCCTCTTGCCTGGAGCGGCTGCACGCATCTCGTTATTGAGATCGCCATCACTTCGATTATCGTCAGCTTGAGATGGGCAAGTAGTCTGAACTTGCTTGCAAGTCTTTTTACCTCCGCATTGTCTTCTTCCTTGAGACTATGAGAACACCAGTTGAAACGCTTCTTTAGAGGAGCACTGGAGTATTCAGGAAGGCCTTGCCGGATTGGATCCGGCAGGACAACGTCCTCGATATAAAACCACTCCGAGGGCCACTCTTCGGATGCCTCCTTCAGAGTACCGGGCAGATAACCTGTCCCAGCTATACGCCACACTTCGGCGCCGCCTACCTCGAATATAGATCCCTTCTAGGAGCGAGGAACAAGGCAGAAGAACTTTCTCCATACCCCAAACTGAGCCTCGCAGCCCAGAAAGAGCTTGCAAAGAGCAACGAAGCTTGCAATGTGCAGAATAGACCCCGGCGTAAGGTCGTTCAGTTGGAGGCCATAAAACTCCAGAAGCCCCCTGAGAAAGGGTGGATAGGAAATCCTACACCTCTTAGGAGGAAGGAGACGAAGCACACCCGTTCTTTTTTAGAAGGAATGGGGAAACTTTCCGCTAGGGCTTGATCGTCAAGAGAAGTTAATCCAGCCCGGACGGGGACTAGATCCTCGGGAGGGAGATATCCCTACATCTGAAGTTTCCTCAGATGCGCATGGGATACGGAGCAACTCTCCTAGTCGCCCATTTGAGGGCCGTGAGGGCGCGAGGAAGAGCTAGGGACGCTGGCCATATCTGGAGATTTTCGGTGGCGGGCTCTAGGGATATTTCGCATGGAATGGAATGGCATCTAAGATCTAGTCGCTTTAAATAGGCGCATTCCCTATGCAGTCGAGGGGTTAGTTGTAAAAATACCCCGACGGTTCGCATTTGTCTGACACATGGAAGCTAAAACGACGGTGGCAAGGAATCGACTGGATATAACATTGTATGGAGCCGAACTATCATCTAATTCAAAGGAGGACTCACCTTGCAAGACCGAAGACATGAAGCCGGATACAACCTCGTCCTTGAAGGCAAGTCCAGGGGCTATTGAGGGAGTCATGTATTTAGGGGTCCTCAGGCGTCCGTGTGATTGATGTTGGGCCGAATTGGTGGGTCGTGAAGATAGAAGCATAAGGCCCTCCCCCGTATTCGGTTAGGACTCCAATGTGTATGAAAGGCAAGAAAGATGTACGGATGTAATGATTCCTTCCTCCCCAAGTCACCTTTGTAACCCTAGGCCCCCTTCGGCGTGTATATAAGCCGAGGGGTTTAGTCCGTAGAGACAACAGGATCATAGACATCTCATAGGCTAGACTTTTAGGGTTTAGCCATTACGATCTCGAGGTAGTCAACTCTTTTAACCATATTCATCAAGATCAATCAAGCGGGAAGTAGGGTATTACCTTGATCGAGAGGGCCTGAACCTGGGTAAACATCGTGTCCCCTGTCTCCTGTTACCATCGATCCTAAGACATACAGCTTGGGCCCCCCTACCCAAGATCTGCCGGTTTTGACACCGACACCAGTCCTCGCCTAAGTTAAAAACTACTCCGAGTGAGAGCATCCCTCTCACTCTGGGGCTTAGCTGTGAACCAGATTCGCCTAAGTATCAAAAACTACTTCGAGTGAGAGGATCCCTCTCACTCGGGGGGGGGGGGGG